>OY720462.1:13492800-14182800 GCA_963082715.1 Harpalus rubripes | reverse complement strand
TGAAGTATTTAGCATTTAAATGTGATCATATCTATCCTGAACGAGGTTCAGATTATAACAATTTATTAGTACGTTTTAACTTTAAATCATTAGAAACACGTAGAATCTGCCAGTCAATTATATTTTTGTTAAAACTGCTGCAATACAAAATTAATTGTCCTGCCTTGTTAGAGAATATTGAAATTCATGTACCACGTCTAACATCAAGACATAAATTATATTTTCAATGTCCTAGAGCGAGGACAAATACACAAACCAGATCTCCGATCTATATAATGTGCAACAACATCAATAAAATTGTTAGTGATATAGATATATTCACAATATCACCAGATTCTGTTATGAATGTATTTTCGAATTTGGAAAAAATTTAGACATTTATTATGTATTTATATGTTATATTTTTTTATGTCTGTATGTATAATATGTATATTCCTTTCAAAATTTACTTAGATGCATGTAACTGTACTTTGTCCTTTATATGGTATACACTGTTGGGCAAATAAATTATTATTATTATTATTAAGCTATATGTGTTGGATAGTCTAACTAAAATTTAATCTTCTTCTTAATTATATATATATATATATATATATATATATATATATATATATATATATATATATATATATATATATATAAGGAGATAAATTTTAGTGGGTATATCAGTGGGATGTTTTCTGGGCTTAAATTTGTTTTAGTAGATTCTTTTAAAATCTGTCAAGCTTTCGTGTATTTGGATTGTACACTTCATCAGGACGGTTTTGTTGAAGTTATTTGAAAGTCATTGATTTACAAAAAAAGTAGAAGAATTTTGAAAATACATTAAGGTTTACAATGTCATAAAGATAAAAAATTGGTTGTACTTTTGCGACGAATTAAAAAACCATGTGTCCACTCTGCCGCCACGCTTTGTAAAAATAGAACAAGAAACTCTTAAATTGAAAAATATAAAAAACACAACATATTTAAACGTCAAATGTATTGTTTAGAAAACATTAACAACTGAACTTCAAAAACAAATTATCGTTATCGTAATTCTATTAGTTTTCCTGGTCGGGAGGAACATGTAACAGTAGACTAGATTATAGGCGAGACTGCTACATATACAGCGTGTTTCAGGACTAGTGTAACAAACTTTAACAACTTATTCCTGAGGTCATTTTGAGCCGAAAATGTCATATGAACATAGGTTCTATTCCTTCTAGTTACCAAAATACAAGAGGTTGAAATTCTAAAAATAAAACGAAATTTTTTAATTTTTGAAATCGAGGTACTTTCGGAAAACAAGAGTTATATTGAAAAGTCATACCTTATTTGTATTTTGACGAAGAAACCAGCGACAAAATTCTAAACAAGGACCATAGTCTCCGGGTTGCAGTGCTTGAATTCGCTGAAAGTGATAGGGATGTAATTCCTCACGGTTTAATATCCGCTATACAGTGCTGTGAGACATGTGTAATTGAGCAGCGATGCGTCTTATGCTGATTTCAGGATTATCGAGAACAGCATCAATTACATTCTCTTCATCTTCAACGTTATTATTAACACCAATGCCATCATTTTGTACATCTCCCAGTACAGTTGTTGATCCAGTTTCACGTAGAGGCTGAAAAATGCGCGCAAATAGGCCACGGGAAGGTTGGCGTCTATTTGGATATCTGTCTTGGTATACTTTGGACGCATAACGGGCATTACCATTACATAATCCATAAATAAAAATCATATCTGCATATTCAGCAGTACTATAACCATCCATTATGAAAAAAAAAAATACAATCAAAAGTACAACAATTTTTAATTAAGACAATTAATTAATACATAAATTAATTAATACAAATAAGGTATGACTTTTCAATATAACTCTTGTTTTCCGAAAGTACCTTGATTACAAAAATTAAAAAAATTCATGTTATTTATAGTACTTCAACCTCTTGTATTTTGGTAACTAGAAGGAATAGGACCTATGTTCATAGTTCATATGCCATTTTTTGCTCAAAATGACCTCAGGAATAAGCTGTTAAAGTTTGTTACACTAGTCCTGAAACACCCTGTATGTCATAATTTTTATATTAATTAATTTAAAAACATGAAAATTAGTATTATTGTGTAGTAGTAGTAGTAGTTATTGAATTTCAAACTCAACTGACTTTAATTCTGAAATGAATAGTAGTCACCTTCTTGAGGCAAAAACTTATGAACAGGTAGGTACTTGTAGTGTAACATGGACATTATAGGTATTATTTTAATTTTAACATGAGTAAATTTATTATGAAAACATATCATATAGTATAAAATACCGTTGACGTCTGGGATAATGTTTATGTTAATTATTATGCTTGCAGCAAGTATATCATAAACACAGCAATGCAATTAATGTTATTTTCCTTATTTTTAAAAAACTGAGAGTTCAACTTAAAAATCAACTTCGAATATTCATGTACCATAATTAAGTCATGCTCATTTTCTCCACAACCATACTCATATTTATTACTATTACCTTATGCCATATTCCTAAATAAAAAGCTCATTTCCGTCGGAGTCATAACCGTGTGTAAAAATGCGTTTATCTCTTATTAATTAGCGTAAGCACACGTGTTCCAACTCCAAGCCAAGCCTTCTTGATTTGCCGGACTCGTGGAATTGCGAAGCTGCAATTACCAAGAAGGGGAAAAATGTAACTTTTAATTAAGCATGGGCAAGCGCCCCGGGATCGTAAAGTGTTTGTGCGACTTGTTCGCTCACGAGACAGAATGTCGGGCATTTTAATTTTAAACGATGAAAGAAAATCAGCTTAGATATTTTAATTAATTGGTGGTAGTAAAATTTATTGCTGTTATTTTCTTGGTAGTCGTTGGAGCAGCTTATTCTGCAAAAGTTTTATTACTCTGCGCCTCCTACACTTCTATTTATAAAAGAAAATAATGAAATCTTGTTTTGCCATAACATTATAATGAGCTATTTTTGATTTTGAATTACTTGTTTTTCATACGCATACTTCAAATATAAAGAGCCGTGGTAGTTTGGGTGTCAGTACGGTACAGAAGTAGCCGGTACTTTTTTTCGTGTAATAAATATCAGTTTTTTTCAAAATTATAACAGAAAATCGTAATTTGCTTTTATTCACAGAGTTCGGTAGTGACAATGTTCCTGTAGGGGACAAAGCGTACCACAGGGATCATTTTTGTTCTAATTAGAAATTGGAATTAAACTTCAAGTTTGATCCACCGGTCGAATTCGAATCTGGGCTGTTAGTACTATATTAGAAAATTTTAAAATTTTAAATATTGTGTTGAAGATGGTTGGGCATACAAGAAGTATAAACACAACACATATTAAATAGCTTTGACTATTTTTATTAACTATTTATTTACAATGACATAACGAATGACTATTACATATTTGATTCTGATTATTATACAATATATGGTTTCCATCCAGGGATTTGTTAACTACTGGATGGTGCAAGATAATCTTTGCATGTACCCGGCCAGATCGACAGAGATAGTGATACATAATTCCGATTTGTTGTCTTTCTTTCCGTTACTTGTCATTCGTTTGTCTCACAGATTTGACAGTTTTTAGGTTATTCTTGTTATCGTCATTGATATTTAATTATTTTAGTGATTTAATTATTTATTTATTTTATTATTTTATTTTAATGTCTCGTGGCCGCGTGCCTGAATGTTTGGTCGCGAATTTGGAGAACCGGGTTCGATCCCGACCGATGCCAAATATTTCGAATTTTAAATGGGACAAAATTGACTCCTGTGGTGCACTCTCCACGCCAGCAATGAGTGCCCGTGAGGTGACACCTGGTAAACGCCCTCACGGTACAAATATGTCATCATCATTACCGATATCTGCGTACAAAGCAGATTGGCACACCCAGCAATGGGTAATATGCCGTGATGATATATTTATTTTATTTTTATTTGTTTAATTATTTAATTGTCAAATTTATATTCTTATATGTGTTCTAATTTACTACTCGTACTTATTTCACGTTTTACGATTAAATATATTTAAATAAATGTTTGACGTGAATTTGACAAATGTGTATTTGACAGTGATGGGGATATCAAATGATTTGTCCAAAGTAGAATTATCTATATCTTTCTCACTCACACTTCCTGCGTTCTCTCTTAATCTGGCCGGTACACAAAAAATACATGTATCGGTATACGCTTGCTCTATCCAGTAGCTAACAAATCCTTGTTCCCATCCATGGTTTCAGTGCTCGAGTCTATGACGATGTAATTTTTCTAACACATCCCCTCGTCGAGAGTACTGGCACCTTCTTGTCAACCAGAAGCTTGAGACATGCTAAGTGCTTTTGTGAAAACATCGACAGGTATATCTTCGGATGGAAGATGGAATATGCTCTAAATTAATCAAACCTGAGTTAATTATTTCACGAACGATACGGTGTCGTATATCAATATGTTTAGTTCATGCGTGAAAAACTGGATTTACAGCTACTTAGCGCCGTTGTTGTCATTTGACAATCTAATGACGTCGACACTGTCGCCTAATTCTTATAGAATACGATACAGGTAGACATCTTCTTTCGAAGCTTCACTGAGAGTCATATATTCGGCTTCTGTCGACGACAGAGCCACTGTCCTTTGCTGTCTTGCATCCCAGGATACGCATCCACCATTTATCGTAAAAACATATCCCGCAAATGATCTTCTGTCGTTTATTAACCTAGCGAAATCTGCATCTACAAAGCCTTCGATATTGTTGAAATTGTAGTGAAAAATAATGCCAACATCTGAAGTTCCGCTTCGGTATCGCAAAACGCTAGGAAGCGTGCTGAGCCCATAACCTGATGAAGATGGATGGCCAGACAAGAAGTATAAAAACAACAAATATTAAATAAATTGGAAGTACAATTTTTATTAACTATCGGAAAATAAACAAATCAGATCGCTCAGTTTTAGTTACGCTGTCTAACATCGGTTATTTGCGTTGCTAAGTTGTGTTTTGGTTCGCAAACGAATGAATCATATGTATACAGGATGTTATATTTTAATGAACCCAGCAAATATCTCGCTTATTTATTAATTTGGTCATTTCTTTCATATAACATGATTTATACAGCAACATGTAAGCTACTTGATGACGGATGTACATTCCTGATACGACTTCCGGTTTATTAGTACTTAATATCTACTTTGAAATTTCAAATAGAACATACTATATTTTTTTACAAATTTGAAAAGTACATCAAATTTGCTTTACAATCATGTAAAATAATCCATATGTTACATTATTAAAAACTAAAATGGCGGGAACTTTTTTATACACCTAATGGAAAGAGAATAGAGAATAGTTTGAAATAAAACAATTAACTAAAACAATTGTAACTATTATTATTAAATAGGTTGACATTTATCATGTTACAATTGTTTTAGTTAATTGTTTTATTTCAATTCACAGTCATGGCTCACTATTCTTTTTCCAATTAGGTGTATAAAAAAAGTGCCCGCCATTTTTAATTTTAATAATGTAAAATATGGATTATTTTACATTTTAAGGCAAATTTGATGGACTTTTCAAATTTGTAAAAAATATAGTATGTTCCATTTGAAATTTCAAAGTGGATATTAATTACTAATAAACCGGAAGTAGTATTAGGAATGTACATCCGTCATCAAGTAGCCTACATGTTGCTGTATAAATCATATTATATGAAAGAAATTACCAACTTAATAAATAAGCGACATATTTGCTGGGTCTATTAAAATATAACACCCTGTATACAACTCAAGCTTCGAAAATCATCTGAATATACAGTTTGCAGACTCAAACCTGAAAACAGATCTCGTCCTCTCAACTGTATATTCGATTATTTTCGAACCTCTTTTTGTATAACTATTGACGATTCTGATTATTATACAATATACGGTTTCCATGGTTTCAGTGCTCGAGTCTATGAAGATGTGATTTTCTAACATATTGTATTGTATTTATTTAATTCTAGCCTGATTGGTTTGAATCTACATGAAATTAAAAATGATATTTGAGTTATTACGTGGTATTAAGTATAAAATTATTATTAATTTGTCTCCCATCTTTTTTTGGATCTTCTTAATCCAGGTTATACCCGTTTCTTGTTCCGTTCTCATTTAATATTCTCTTCTGTTCTTTTTTCATTCTAATCTCCCTACAAGATAGTCTCAGATGTTCCTGGGTTTCTTCTTTTCTCCCGCATAATCGGCATACACGGCCTTCTTCTTTTAACTAATATGGATTACTCGTATATTTCTTTCGTTTCCGCAGCTTAAATTTTGCAATTAAGCTGATATTGCTACCTTTTATAATGTATGCCTGCTGTTTTCATATTTTTATATCTCTTGTTGTTTGTAAGATGAAATATTTTGTTGCGCTGTAGCTGTATTTGATTTTCGATATATTTTCTCCATTTCGTCGTTCCATTTCCGATGTAAAAAATCTGATGTGGCCAGCACATTACCTTCCGTCAGTTCTATGTATTTTGTACAAATTTCATACGGAAAGTTCCTTGCTAAATTAAATATTCTATTTCTTGTACATTACCTTCCGGCAGTTGCATGTATTTTATGCAAATTTCATACAGAAAATTATTATTTTGTGACGTTTTCTATATACAGTGTAATGTATCTGCAGAAAAAAAAGATTTATTATTATTATTTCTTGTACATTACCTTAAAGCAGTTGTATGTATTTTATACAATTTCCATACAGAAAGCAAAAGATCCTATATTTCCAGTAAAAATTATAAGACAAACACACTATGTCAATTTCACTTGACACTGACATCTTTCAATCAGAATTTTCTTAATATAGTAGCTGTTTCCACAGCTATGGCTACTTTATGAAATTTAATTTCTTTATAATTTTTTAACTCTATATCCATTTAATATTAAGTATAAAATGCAGTCAAATCGTATAGAGAATAAAATATTCTTTAATATTTATAATAACATCAAATGTGAAAAAATTATATTTAACATAGTTTTTTCAAGAAAAACTGTTAAAATCTTCAAATCATGGTACTTCCGGTTGACCAATTGTAACCAAAATCTAATCAGCTCTTCATATGGATGTAACGAAAAAGTACACGAAAAAATTATAATTTTTGTAACTGTAGTATTAGAGTTATCGCAGACGAAAATTTTGTTACACACACACACACACACACACACACACACACATCCACACACACACACACACACATACAGACATCATCGTAAAAATAGTAAATTCGTATTCTAGGGACCCTAAAACGTGCTTATTGATTAAAAACTCATCATCGAATTTTTTGACCAAAGACAATACCTTCCTTACCTAAGGGTGACGGAAGGTAAAAAGCTATTTATTTCATTTTTTTTCCTTGTTTTCCCTAATTTGTTATTTTTTTCATCTTTCTTCTAATGTTCCTTCAACATTCTTGTAAAATAGATCTTTCTGTTTCTATTATTCTTTCTTCATATGTGACTGCCCTCTATCCAAATTCTATTCTTAATTTTGGTATTTTAATTTCGAGTACTGCATACTTGCACTATTATGTATTATAGCTAGGTTACCTTTAACAATAATAATATATGCTAGAAGAAATTATAAATGGTAAGGTTGTTGTTGATCCATTAATCTATTTCAACGTTTGATAACTTCCAACAATTGAATATTATGTTCGGGAATATTAATAACAATCATGTGATTAACCCACAAAGCTAAACCTCTGCCCAGATTGTGAAGAGGGTGAGATAGGGTCAAACGTATTGTCGCAGTATGCTCACTTTCACTTAATAAAAAAACACCCCTGAGAATCTGTATTATCATACCAAATGTCACGTTCACACAGTACTGTCTGTAGTAGGTCTATTCAATCAACAAATGTTTAACTGAACCAAAAAGTCTCTGTGGAATTCCTAGCTCATATAAATAAAAATAAATGTTTGAATACCATTTGCATAGGGTTTATTGAAAATGTAAATCGCCCGAAATATTATGTATTTGGGCACGTACAGTAACAATTTAACTATCTTAGATAAGAAAGTGAAAATATACGTAAATTAATGAGTATTTGTAAAAAAATTACTATTGTTATCGTAAGGAAAAAAATACATTACTTCCTGATTCTTCCAAATGTTTCTTTTTGACGTAATTCTATTCTAATCACATACGATTTGACTGTTAAAATGCAGCTGACAGATAACCTCTAACGATAGTGAATCATCTTCAATGGGGTCTCGTGGCCGCGTGCCTGAATGTCTGGTCGCGAATCTGGGGAACCGGGTTCGGTCCTGACCGACGCCAAATATTTGAAATTTAAAATGGCACAAAATTGACCCCTGTGGTGCACTCTCCACGTTAGCAATGAGTGCCTGTGAGGTGACGCCTGTTAAACGCCCGCATGGTATAAATATGTCATCATCATTACCGAATTCTGTGTACAAAGCAGATTGGCACACCCAGCAATGGATAATATGCCGTGATGATATATTTATTTTTTGCACGATCGGGTTATTTTTTATGTTTACCGATAGTGTTTCCAAGACAGTACGTCTTATTTACAAATTACTGAACGGTAAGTGATGTAAATCACGTCGGTAAGTGATGTGCTTCACTTATCGTGCAGGAGGCGAGACGGTAAATAAATAAAAACAAAAATCAAAGCTTACTTCCTCAGCTTACTTCAAAAATGACAAATAATTTTTTTTAAGGTCAAAGTAATTTTCAAATCTTATTTTTCTTTTAAATTTTGTGCGTCGATCGTACAAAAAATAGACAATACATTGTCTTCGATCGGTAAACTGTCCTTACCGTTCTTAATACTTAATTTACTATAACTTCAATCAGGTCAGATCAACCCATTTTCGAACGGTTTGAAACTATCGGGATAAAATTACTAGGTATAGGAGACAAAAAATTTTGGTCGTGGGCTCTCGTACTATTTATTAAGTTTATAATCTCATTGAGGGGTTTAAATAATTGACTTGAAAAATATGGATTTCTTTTTCTTAGCGATCTTTCTCTATTAACACAATTCGAATTCTGGTTTCCGATTGTAAATTTTTTTTTCATGAACCCTATGTTATTTTAAAAAAGGAGCTTTAGATTTGGAACGTTCAGTTCAATGCACTTCCTATTTCTCCGAACTAACTAAAACGTACCCCTTCCTCTACCTTAGTTTTCATCCCCAATACCCCAATTTCCCGTATTGATCTCACCCTCACCGAATTTCGTCCTTGCCTTGCACGTGCTCGCACTTGTCATTGAACTTGCCCCACATTTACGCACAGGGTTGTTGCGTAGAGGCCTCGCAATGCCAAGGGTGCAGCCTTCACCGTGTTGCTATCATCCTTCACCCTGCTGGCTTCGGCCTACAGCCTTCGGCGTCAACCTTGTCCTTGTGAGGCTGCCCCGTGTCACGGCCGAGGACGTGGAATTTGGAAATGGAAGTGTGTCAGGGGGTCGACGCAGCGTGGAAGTTGTTAGGGGTAGGGGAACGGTAGCGGTCGATTGTGATTTACAGAGGGGTGGAAAGAGAAACTTGATAAGGGTGAAGGTGCAATCAAAAGTGATGCAGAGGGAAAGTGGGCGGCATTCACCTAACGGTTTATAAATGGAAAATCGGTGCGGAATGTCTATCAACTAGGTACATAAATTATAATAATAAGACATACCTAAACTGATATTTTTTTCTTTCCCTATATACAGGGTTAGTCACGGAAGAGTTATGGTGCTATTCTGTAACTTTGCCCTGTAAGACTGTAACTCTATAGACTCTATAAACTATATAGAACTCTACAAGACGAAAGCTTACAGAGTAATAAAATTAACTATTCCGTAACTCCCTCTATAACAAGTCTCGCTACAGAGTTATTCTTATAGAATGCCTAACTTCATTCCTGTCTAACTGTCAAATATGCGACAGTATATTATTCTTTACCACTAGAGACAGAGCTCTGTAATAACACTTAACAATTGTTGACGGTAATCACTTGCAGTACTGAGAATACTATTTGATTTTAACAACCTTTATAGTAAATAACAACTATAAAGATCATAACGACTACATAAATATTGAGTTCTGAACAGACCCCATTGTCTGTTCCGAAAAACAGTGCTTTATAGATAGATTTAAGGCCTGTGTCCACGATGCTAAATCGATTAGAGCTCTCGGATATAATCCGCATCCGGAATTCGATAATTCGGATCGTGGACTTGGATTGCAAAAATGCGTTCTGTCCCATTTTTTCATACAACTTGCTAACTTCATTTACATGTTATCAATTTAAAATCTTGACGTTTGATAAGCTTGAAAATTATAAGGTTATAAAATATTGCCTAATTCTACACATTTTTGGTAAGTTTTGATAAATAATTACTTATAAATAAATTAATATACTTGTAATAAAAGTTTAATTTACTTACTGTCAGAATAATTTCTTCATTATGTTTTATTAGTATTTAGTATACTGGAAATGACTGAAACTAATTTCATAAATTCGACCAACCTGACTTCTTTAGTCATATCCATTTTATTTAAAATATGCTGAACACTTGTATACTTATTTCAATATTTGAAGGAATATTTCAATTATCAACTTCGAATTATATAACCCTAAAGAGATCTCTATGCAGCACTTTCTACAACAGTTGTTATGATTATTGACGAGGAACCCGGTAAAACTATTTCATTACCAAAATTCTACTATAGTCTTGGTTCAAACTCATTCATAATATATATATTTTTATAATTTACACAATGAATGAAAATATTTGTTGAACATCTAAAAGATGTACCACGTGCCACTCATTAATCAAATACATGATTAAAATGGTAATAGAGCTTCCGTAAGTACAATTATTACAAAAAATACTGATAAAAAATAAGACCCTCGGATCGCCGACGGTTTTTTAATTCCTCCCTAAAAAAACTTAATGAGTTCCCGCGCATTTATACTTACCCAACCGTTGGTGGGCTACCGTAAGAATTAAATAAAAAAACTATATCGACAAAAAATGAAACCCTTCTTTTGCATGTACACGTGCACGAAGTTTCAAATACCCAATACCTTATATAACTTTATTACCGTACAAGTGTAACAAAAAATGAAGAAACCCTTTACCGAACGGCCACAAAGTACCTCACCGAAAAGTGTAACAAATTCTTTACGTTACGAGGGTTAGGGTTTCACATTACGTACGCACCCTTAAAGAGGATAAAGTCGTATTCAATCTAAATCATTCCTTACTAATTATTTCACTGAAATTATATGTTAAATATTACTCTTGTCATTTCATAATTTGTAGATATATGATAATAAAGTGAAAAATTAACCGATCTTATAAAAAAATATATTTGGTAATTATACACCTTACCAATCTAAAAGTATAGGTTTAACATTAAAAAAAAATTAATGATCTTTTAAATTAAGGAATGATTTTTTAAATTATGAAATGATCTTTAACTTAATTTGAAATGCTTATAAAATGAATGTACAATCATCCGAGTTTCATCAAATTGAGTTTTGTGCGTTAGGTTACCGTTACTGTCGATATTTTTTTTAATATGTAAGCGAAAAAGTCAAATAAATTTACAACTACAGCCTAAAAAACTAATAATTACATTCTTTAAATATCACAATTATAAATGTCAAATTTAAAATTAGACATCAGTTCCTTTTTTATAAAAATCAAACATATTTTTTTTAAATTTATTGGTATTACTTGACTGTTACTAGGGATGATGAAAAATAATTGGAGCTGCAGTCGTGTAAACAGTGTTTATTAAATAGTATCTAATTTAATTAACTTTCCTACGTTTCGATGAATCAGGAAAAACTAAAGACCTTTAGTGTTTTCTTGGGTGCCGATAATAAATAGTTCTTAAGATACAAGGAATTTAAGTACGTTTGAGAAAGTTAAGATAAACATATAAACACAGAATATTTTTGACATTTATCATTTACTTGGTATTTCCAAATATTTATTATGAACTTTGTGCCAGATTTGTGAGTTTTCCAAATAAAAATGGATATGGATGAAGTCACAAGGGTTGCTACGCTGAATTTATTAACTAAACCTTAATAATCAATGTCATCATCATTTAGAAATGTTGTCTCCAAACTAATCTGTCCTGAGCCTCCCTTTTCAGCCTTTCGTAATTCTGTTCATAATTCTGTTCATCCTTAATTTCATTTAACATAATTTTGTCTATATCATCCCTCCTTAAAATTTGTTCAATCCAGTTAGCTTTCCTTTTACTTATTTCTTTCAAAATTATTTCTTCTTACACGGAGAGAAAACCATTGTACAACAAAAAATAAATATTATATACCGTAAAATAAATTATAATACGTTAGGGACAACAAAGTAACCATTGTACAATATACAACATGAATATTATACAAATTTTATAATATTATATTATATAAATTTGTACTATGTACCATTGTATACTATAAAATAAATGTTATTATAAGTGATACAATTTAATAGTATATGTTAGTACTATATTAAATTGTAAGTTTTACAATACTGAATTGTATCCGATAAATTTAAAAATTATTATTTTTAACACAGGAAAGTATACTATAACTTTTATAATATATCTTGTACTGTGTATATACCTTTAATAATTTAAAATGTTAAAATAAATCAAAAAAGATTATTACTTATAGTATTTATTAATAAGAAAATAAGTACATGTCAAAAATATAAAAGAATAATTTACTATACATATAAATAAAAATACATTACGTATACATAAGACTTAATTTGAGCGCATATATAGATATAATTTTATAAGTTTTGTATGTTTTATGTACTACTGGATACATACTTAACAGTTTAGCCGTTGGTTCTACTTCATAACCATAAATATGAGAAAAAAAGCATACTGTACGTAATTTAATGCAAACAAATCTTATAATATTTTCTTTTATAAGTATAAGAGATATTTTTCCGAAAACAGGTAATTCATCATGTCGATCTGTAATTAGTAACCTATTTTATATAACGTTCCGAATACATCAACCCAATTTACACAGTTGTAGTTCTCTGTTAATTCTACATCACTAATAATTATCATTGAGATTAACAACTGCGCAACTATGTTTTGAAAATTTTATGTCTTCTTCAAAGCCAATTTTATTTAGGAATCTGTTAGCTACTTTTAGTTGATGTCTTATCGCAAGAGAAAGAGAATAACTAATATTTATTCTTGATGCAATGTTATTGACAGTTTTTTTCAACTCTTGATGTTTTGCTTCGAACCGCATGCACCCTAAATTTATTAATCCAACATGTCTAACAAATTCGTCTGCCATTCTGCCACGAACTGCACAACACAAGGCACTTAATTATTAAATATCTATCTTCTTGTTCGTTGATTGTTGAAGAAATATACGTATTGCAGCACAGTAATGTAATCAGTAATAGGCTAGAGACGACTGTCTGTCTAGGGATAGAAACGACTGATGACTAGTACAGAACCATACAAGTTGCAACTTGCTTCTGTGTATACAAAATTACGTTGTAATTTGTAATACATACATTATAGAAATATTTAGTTTTTGTAAAAGGTACACAATATTTATTGTATTATTTGCTATGTTAAGTTATAAGTAATTTTAAACAATATATTATTTTACCACTTAAAATGATTTTGTTGTAAGGTACAATTAATGTGCCAAGTATAAAATATTTATTGTAAGATATACAATAAACGGTTTAACAACAGAAGTTATGTAAAAGATATACTGCGGTTTTGTAAGTTCTATAACACCGTATTTTAAATTTAAATATGTTTGTGATACGTTTTATAATATAACACTTTATAATAATATTCTTACAATACATTTCTCTCCGTGTATCTTCACGACACCTCGTTCCTGACTCTCTCCTTCACCCAATCTTCTCCAATCGTCGCCACAACCACATCTCAAAATTTTCTTAAGTACTTTCTCTCCTTCTCCCGAAAGGTCCATGTTTCGTACAATACTCCATATAAGACATTTTGCATATCTTTTTTGCAATTCAATATTAATGCGTCTCGCAGTTACAGAGGTTATTCTAACGTACAGTTGGACACAAAATGTGCAGTTGGACACAAAATGTGCAGTAGGAAATTAAAATATGTGGACAGTTATTTTTCATTTACCTATTACGAATAAACCAAATAAATTAAAAAAAAATCTGATGTGGCCAGCACATTACCTTCCGTCAGTTCCATGTATTTTGTACAAATTTCATACGGAAAATTCCTTGCTAAATTAAATATTCTATTTCATGTACATTACCTTCCGGCAGTTGCATGTATTTTATGCAAATTTCATACAGAAAATTATTATTTTGTGACGTTTTCTATATACAGTGTAATGTATCTGCAGAAATAAAAGATTTATTATTATTATTTCTTGTATATTACCTTAAAGCAGTTGTATGTATTTCATTCCATACAGAAAGCAAAAGATCCTATACCTATTTCCAGTAAAATTATAAGACAAACACACTATGTCAATTTCACTTGACACTGACATCTTTCAATCAAAATTTTCTTAATATAGTAGCTGTTTCCACAGCTATGGCTACTTTATGAAATTTAATTTCTTTATAATTTTTTAACTCTATATCCATTTAATATTAGGTATAAAATTCAATCAAATCATATAGAAAATATAATATTCTTTAATATTTATAATAACATTAAATGTGAAAAAATGATATTTAACATAGTTTTTTCAAGAAAAACTGTTAAAATCTTCAAATGAGGGTACTTCCGGTTGTCCAATTCTAACCAAAATCTAATCAGCTCTTCGTATGGATGTAACGAAGAGAAATACGAAAGAATTATAATTTTTAGAATTGTAGTATGAAAGTTATCGTAGACGAAAATTTTGTTACACACACACACACACACACACACACGGACACACATACATACATACACACACACACACATACAGACATCATCGTAAAAATAGTAAAATCGTATTCTAGGGACCCTAAAACGTGCTTATTCATCAAAAACTCACCACCGAATTTTTTGACCAAAGACAATACCTTCCTTACCTAAAGGTGACGGAAGGTAAAAAACAAAATAAAAATTCTGTTCGATCATTATCTTTCTCAGTTTTTCTTCGATATGTTGTTTTCTCGGAAACAGTTGAAGATCTAGACCTATGATGATTAAGATTTTTTTACTCATTTTGGTCAGTGCTATACCCTTAAAATTTGTGACACATGTTTAGAAACATCCTGTATAAAAAGTAAAATTTCTTTGTACCAGCTTTTCCCTTGTCTTAGCAAAAATACCATATTGTACTAACTTTGTTGTTTGGCTTTAGGGGTTGCATTGACTCTGTGCTCACGCTTATTTAAACAAATCATTGTGGCTTGTCGGGGATCTCACTTTGACAGAGAAGCCATCTTGTAATAAATATACAAAAACGCATTTTCGGAATCTACTGACAAGCTATTCCGAGGCAGGATTTTTAGAGTATTGCTGGTACTTATAAGTCTTTCCACATCTGCAATATGCGGTTTGCCAGCCAAAGTCCGCGCGAAAATTTTAGTTGCCGTAAGGAATTGCGAAAAAATATTTAACTAACTCTGGAAGCGTCAGTTTCCGCAACTTTTCTATTTGTAGATGTTCTAGTATTTGGTCATAACCCAACTTGAATTGAGTTTTCCCTAAATATTATAAACCTACAGCATTTTATTTCCTTTGTGTGCAGTAGAAAAAAATCTTTAGAATAACCTCTTCGCTGTTAATAAATCTTGTATTTTATTGTATGCTGTCTTTCCCTGAGCAATTCTAATTCTGCGTTTAATTTCTTCCTTGTAGTTTCCAATTTATTAAACTTCCCAGATATTTGAAGGAAATCACTTGCTCTGTTTTCTCTCCATTCAACCATATCTGTAGGGGCCCTTTATGTCGCTATCCTCACTGTAATTATTTTCCTAGGAATGTAAGTGAAATATTAAGTTCCGTTGTTAAGAACAAATAGTAAAAAATTGTATAGGCTATTACCTACATGTTTAGTAGCTATAGATGAGATGAAATACATAGTTACAATCAAGTATTGAAACCTTTCTTCGCATAACGCACGTGCAGAGAGTTTCTTATATCAAATACGTTAGTAAGTTTCAATAAAAAGTGAAACCCTTGCATCAGTTATACATCTTACATCCGTGACAAACTTTCCCGCTTAAATTTACGTCAAGTTCTTCAACGAACCCGCATAAATATTCCCGCCAAAAATGCGGTCAGGATACATACAGGAAATGTCATTCTTTTATTTCCAACAACAAATTCAGTTAAGAAAAATGAGATTCCAGACAGGATACGCTGCTGAAGGTCAATATCTTTTTACAAAACAGTTGTCACGTATTAAAATTGAAGTAAAGAAAAAGAATAGGTATTTATTTTAAAAATTACTCCGTAAATTTATGAAATGTAAATATTCATTCAAATAATGTGCGTTGCTAGTAACGAATCATAATAAAATAAAATGTATAAATTGTTAACATTTTCTGTTTGTTTATATACTTCAGTCTGGCACTTCAGTAATTATTCTACTTTTGATGTTATTTTACTGGATTACTTTTGATCCTAAATATTTATTACTTCATTCGGTAAAATAGAACATTCTAGTGGTGATACGTAATATACTCGTTCTATTTTCTAAGTTTGTTTTAAAAGTGGCTTTTCAAGCTGTCAGTTTAGAACAGAAAATTGACACTGAAAATACAATACCAAATGGAATCATTCAGAGTGAGATTTAAAGCAAAGAGTTATTCTTATCTTTTGGTTATTTGCGAGTATGAACGGACATAAAAATAGTCTATCAAGTGCGTAAAGTGTTAAAAGAGTGACAGCTTGTTTCTTTTAAGCGACAAAGTCTAAGTTTGTGCAGTAGATACACAAGTAACTATTTTGGTAAAATTATAGTCGTAGTAGCATTACCAAGTAGAATGACACCCAGCAACGTAAAAAGTTATATGCGATTTCCTGCTCTCCTATTCAATTTACGACAAAAAAATGTAGGATGTAAAGTTATTCAAAATTAAATGTTGCATACAAAACTGTTCCTACACTTTTTGTTTCTTCACAATTTTAAAAAGAAATTTTAAATATTTTTTAGTTTGTAGCAATAGCCATGACATTTATTTTTTTCTGATTTTCAGAAATACTTACTTAATAAACGTCAAACGTCAATCTGACTTATGGAAAATCCGTATTTTTCGGTAACTATATCCGCCTCAATAATTCTTTATAATAATGACACATTCTTTATTCGAATAAACATTCATTATTTAATTTATTTCTTCTGAAACCGGAGCAAAACTAAAAAGGTTTCAAAAAAACTTTAATACGTGAATTGTCAGTAAAATGTATGTATAGTATGACTAGCAAATGAAAGTTGACGTTTATATTATTTAAAAGATGTGGTTTCTTTTGAGAACATTTTCCTATATTTGATTTGAAAGGAAACTGACTCTTATGTAATCCGTTACAGAAGATTAGAATTGGACTCAGTACCAGGCAGCATTTAAAATGACCTTAACAACAGGATTCAGGGATGTATTTAAAAAATTTAATACAGCAAATTATAGTTCGTTTCGTTCGTTTTAAGTCGGAATTACTGTTATAGGTTAGAGGAAATTAAAAATAATCCAATTTCATAGAATTGCCAAACTAAATAGTTTAAAGACAAAAATATTTTGTTGTAATCAACATAAACGAAAAATGTTTAAAATATTTTAAACACACCCCTGTTTTGAGTTACACTAGTCGGCCATCTATTTTCAGCCAGACATAGTAATGTATTTCTGTGCTTCCCTAGTCTAGTATTTAAATGGGTTCATGCAAAAATGTCATACCTGAATATTTCGTACAATTCTATTCTTCTCGAGGGTTTCAAAAGAAATCACATCTATAAAATAATTTATACGTCAACTTTCATCACTAGTCATACCATACTTCACTCGAAGCTCTTCGTTAATAATGTACCAATTTCCCTGACTCTTATGTAACTATTTTACAAAAAGAATAATTATTTGAGATCCAACCTAAATGTATACATCGTAGAAATGGGCTTTAGGATCAAGGAGAAATTTATTTAAACGAAGAAAGAATTGTGAAAAATTCATGGACCTCGCTGGGATTCAAACCCAAAGCCTCCCAGTTCGAATCCCAGCGAGGTCCAAGAATTTTCACAATTCTTTCTTTGTTTAAATAAATTTCTCCTAGATCCGAAAACCCATTTCTACGATGTATACATTTAGGTTGGATCTCAAATAATTATTCTACGTGTGTGTGACGGCTTAAAGTTCACAATAATATAATATTTACTGCGCAATGTTAGCGTTGAGTATTTATCTCTCAAATTGTGAGAGTGTACTCGTTACGATTTGTAAAAAGGCTTGTGAAAAATTCATAGACTTCAACGGGAACTCGTGGCTCAATTGGTAGAGCGCCCGACTAGCTATTGGGAGGCTCTGGGTTCGAATCCCAGCGAGGTCCATGAATTTTTCACAATTCTTTCTTCGTTTAAATACATTTCTCCTAGATCCTAAAGCCCATTTCTACGATGTATATTTTACAAAAAAAAAGAAAAAAAAATGCAGAATTTGAATAATATAATATTGTTTTCTACAATGTCATAAGTCGTAGCTAACATTTGAAATTTCTTTTTAAAATTCAGAAGAAACTAAAAGCATAATAAAAGATGTAAGAACAGTTTTGTATACTACTTTGAATTCTGTATAATTTTGCAGTAAAATGTAGAGAGCAGAAAATTGCATAAAAAAAAATCTCATGTTAAATCCCTGTTCGCACCTGATCGTACTGTTCCTGTATATGTACTGCCTTTGAAACGCTATCAGTAAACATTAAAAACCCACGATCGTGCAAAAAAGTACCTAATAAATCTGCACTCTACTTCCCGCCAAAACTTACGTCAGATATTCCGCTCAGTTTACCCCACCCTTTGAAGTCCTTCTGCAATCTTTACAACCTCATTACAATTTCAAATTCATTCTTATTGCACCCTATATCCCTCCATCATCATCTTTCTTCTTTCCATCAGCATTCCACCACGTGGAGATGAGTCACAGCTCACGGCACGGCTTGGGCAGCGGGCTCCGGCTCGCGATCGTTTTGCGCGTGCATCGCATGCGGCAGCACCACGTGCGTTCCAGCGTGGGAATATCGGCAGATGTGCGCAACGCATGCCCGGCTCACGGCTCATGAGAACAGAGATAGAAGCAGCCTGCACTGCGCTAGTGTAGTGTGACCGTGAACTGCTTTTCCCTTTTGCACATGACAGATGTTGTGATGAGCTCAATGGGTAATGGGAATGAGAATGAGATGGACATTGGGAAAGGTTACAATCTTGGAATCTAATCGATGATTTAGAAGATGTATACACGTTTTGGACATGGGGGGGTCTTCGTCTTTACGTCTATTCTTATGCGAGATCTGCATATTTTTATGACCGTCTGTATTTTTCCCGAGCTAATGCGTCTTCTGGATTCTTTATTAAATAAATTGACTACGTTTACACGTATAGGAAAACGTACTTTGCCTTTTCAAAGTAAAAGACTTTGAAAAGGCGACTTTTACCGCTTCCTAAAGTGAAGCCCAAAATAAATCAGACTTAATTCGTGTAAGTGACTTTCAGAAAGTTGTGTGAACGAAATGTACACTATTATTCACGAAAGATGACGATTCAAGGTCTTTTGTTCGAAGAAAGAATACACATCACGTTATAGCAGTAGCTTAGCAACATTTTGTATTAGAAAGAGAAAGATTATTTGACCTATGTCTATTTAATTTATGTCGTGTGACAGATATACGTAAATAGTGGCATTACTTTCTAACAGACTATAAATAATAATGACATATGTCGTAGAATTACAGATACCTAATTATCTACTGCACTGCCCTCTGTGCTAATATTTACTCAGTGGCGTTGACGTTTAAATCAAATTATTCTTCCTTGGTTTATAAGTTATGTCTATGTTTTTGTATTTTGCAAAAATATGAGTGAAGAACATAAATCTTTCAGAAAGGCATTATTTAGAAAGAAACATAATTTTCAAATGAATTATTCTTATTTTTCAGTTAAAATGTGTCCATAAATATTTCATATTGCACGCCTATGCAAACGAAATGCAATGAAGTTATCTGCAAGTAATATTATATCAGACGGCTCACAAATGACCTTGAATAGTCATCTTTCGTGAATAATAGTTTACTTATCATCAGTGACATCTATTGATAAATAATGAAAGCGTAGCAAGCCATATAATTCTGTGTTTTATTTACAAATACAAAATATTCTCACACTTTAAAATATTTCACGGTATGATTTTTCATTTTATTACGCATCCAATATTGTGATTGCATGGTTATATTGTTTAAAAATATCATACTCATATTTAGTAAGTGCATATTACTAATCACGCTAATTTTTCTGCAAATAAGTTATTACTAATAATTAACATTATAAAAATTAAATAATTAACTTACATCGTTAGTACTTGTACTCGACAATTCGACATAACCAAATTTGCTTTGCTGTCAGCAGCGTCGGACTGGTCATTGTGGCGATGTGGCGATCGCCACAGGCCCGGCGAGCGAAAGGGCCCGGTCTATCTAGTACTTAGTTAATAGTTTTCAATATGATAAAGAAAAAATCTTAAAGAACTGATTGTAGATCAAGTATAAACATAATTCAGAGTCTGACCTTAACCAGAGAACAAGCGTAGCGTGTCGAAGAAAACTAAACGCCAATATAGGCTTACTTCTATCCCTGTCTTCACCCCAAACTCCATCATCACCCCGGTCAGTGTATTCTAGAAATACGTGCTCAACGGGCATGTGCAAAATCTACTATGTAGTAGATATAAAATTTAGTTTTAAGTTCTGTGTGGTTTGATGTGACGTTTCACTTTTTACATAGTAGACTTTCATTACCAGATACATAAAAATTATTAAATTCAGTTAACTAACTCCATTTTTATTCCGGATTAAAAATTTTAATATGAGATCTGTTCACGAAACAGAATACCTAAGGTAGGAGTTAAATTCTGCAACTGCATTTTAATAACAATTCTTGGAATTGTACTTAAACTTACGTATTCCCAATTGCACCAACAAGGCTTAAATTTTAAGCGTCCCATAGACAAAAAATGTAAATCGAAACAACAATGAATAGTAATTCATTTAACATTTTATAACGTCGTAATATTCAATCGTGAAAATAGCACTAAAATGAAAATTAATTATAAACATTGCACCTACAAAAAAAAGATTATCTTTAATAATAGTATTCACCATTCACTATTAATAAGATTTGATTACAATAAAGAAAATATTCCAAAAATGATTATAACAATATATTTATAATTTTAATATTTAAATTCATTAACTTCGTAATGCATACTTCGCATATGCGTTATTTATTCTATGTGCCAAATCTCGGCCAAAATATACGTGTTTGAGACGCGATTTTCATATTAGATTACTGCTAATTCTATACAACTAGTACAGTTATCTTTGGTAATAAATAAAATACTTAAAAAAAATTTTGTAGTTATTCTCAAAAATAAACCATTTCAAAATTTACCGTTTTCGTCTATATGTATGTATTTTTTCTCAAATAACGATACACCATTAAAATGGTCTTCTGATGGGGTAACTGTTGTCTAATTTACCCGACACCAGAACTCTTATATTGCTTGAGATCTCCATGCAAGGAGTATTTCAATAAATCTGTTTTCTTATGTTAATCGTCAATGTCACGGATTTTTGGGTTCAGCTTGTGTCCTTACTTAATGTTTTCATTCATTAATATATTTTAAAAAAAAACCTTCATTTATAACCATCTTTGTTTCATTAATAATATTTTGAATGGCCCAGAATAGGGGGCCCGGTAATCCAAATCGCCACACTCAGAAATATGTCCCAGTCCGACGCTGGCTGTCAGCAAGAAGTTACGTGAAGGACAAGTAACAAATCTAAAGTAAAGTAGATTTGAACTTATGTGTAGACGCACCATTAATTTACTTTTCATAAGTCGCCTTTTCAAAGTCAAGTCAAAGTATTTTTTTCTGGTACGTGTAAACGTAGTCATATTGATTGTAACTTAAATTGTTAACTTTATAAGCCACTATTGTCGGATTTAAAACTATAGTCAGTTGAGTTCAGGCCCGCGCCGTGCGGGTGGGCAGGTTGTGCCCCGCACAAAGGCGCCTGCCTTTGAGGGCCACTGTTTCAAGATAGTAAATTTTTAGAAAATGCTATTCATAAAGACAAAATTACTATAAAACTTACAAATTAACGTGATAGAAGTAATCAATATATTTTTTAATTTGTTTGCATTAGAGCTCTAGTTATAAGTAAAATAATTATCGTATCAGTCGGTTCGTTATTATTCCAGCATTGTTATATTGAAATAATGATTATGAAAATGTTGATTACAACAATGAATATATTGATTATAACTCAAGAATATTGATTACAAGAATGAATCCCACAATGAATCCAATATTTAAATCCTTATTATCATTTTGCAAAGAATCAAATGCATATACAATTCTGAAATCTGTTTCAAAATTGTTGATTACAAAAAACGATTTTGATTATAACCTATTGATTACAAGAATGTATCTAGGAAAATTTCATCAATATAATAAATTTAGCATTTTTGAAGAACAAAAAGTATAGTTTAATTTAAACTTTAATTTGCAAATTTTACATCATTAGGGAAAAGGGCGCTAAAATGTAACATAGCACAAAGACGCCTAATACCCACGGAGCGGCCCTGGTTGAGTTTGATACTCAAAAACTTGATTAAAAATTCTGATGTGGCCAGCACATTAGCTTACGTCAGTTCTATGTGTTTTGTATAAATATCATACAGAAAGTATCTTGCAAAAGATTATATTTCTTGTATATTACCGTATGGCAGTTGTATGTATTTTATACAAATTCCATACAGAAAGTTTCTACAGCAAAAGATCCTACCTATATTTCTAGTAAAATTATAACACAAACCTACTGTCAACTGCACTTGACACTGACAACTTTCAATCAGAATTTTCTTAATATAGCAGGCTAATAATATGACATTCAATTTGTTTATAATTTTTTCGCACTCCCGGGACTAAAGAGCGATTCTAATCACTCATTTCAGGTACTAAAGTTCAAATTCAGTCCTAGAGGGATTAAATATGAAAAAAACCCCTGAGGGACTAAAGTAAAAGTAAACAAGATGTTTCCATAACATCATATAGTTACTATGATTTATTTATTCATATCTGCACTACATTTTGAGCAGGCGTTGAGTTTAAATTTGAACAAAATTTTTGACATTTGTATTGTCAAATTGTAAGATTAATTTCTTTGACACTAATATGGTTCCATTTGATACGGGTGTGCGAAAAATAGCGTATATACCACAAGACTAACGACCATTCAACAAACTTCACTCACAGGATTGAATATGCACTTTAGTCCCTGAGTATATAATATACTATTTAACTTTATATCCATTTAATATGAAGTATAAATTGCATTCAAATCGTATAGAGAATAAAATATTCTTTAATATTTATAATAACATTAAATGTGAAAAAATTATATTTAATATCGTTTTTTCAAGAAAAACTGTTAAAATCTTCAAATGAGGATACTTCCAGTTGACCAATTATAACCAAAATCTAATCAGCTCTTCACATGAATATAACGAAGAGGAAAACGAAAGAATTATAATTTTTGGAATTGTAGTATTAGAGTTATAGCATTAGAAAATTTTGTCACACACACGCATACGCACGCACACACGCACGCACGAACGCACGCACGCACTCACACACACACACATCATCGTAAAAATAGTAAAATCGTATTCTAGGGACCCTAAAACGTGCTTATTCATCAAAAACTCGCCACCGAATTTTTGACCAATGACAATACCTTCCTTACCTAAAGGTGACGGAAGGTAAAAATCGAAAATTATAAAACACTCTTTCAATTATGGATGTTCCATTTAAAAATAAAAAGTTGCTATCATTTACTCGAAAACCGGAAGAATTAATATTAAGACACTTCCGAAATTATATAGATGGGTTATTATGTCATTAATATTAGTAATAAAGGCGGAGATAAAAGGGTGTATCCACTTTTTCGTTCTAGCGTGACCGTCGTATTACCAATCTTGTCGTTTTGTCTTTTTACTATTCCCTACCTAATGTAACAAACAGAAAGATAAAATCCACAAACTATAATCACGTCCTTTCTAATTTTCAAATTCCAAGAACCTTAACCCAACCCCATCATAAAAACACCTGACAAATTCGTACTCTAATGAATATTCATTCCGAATAAGACATCTCCGTCTAGACCGTCAATAAACTTTACTGCAGGGGCGTATGCAAAGTCATAAACCAGACACCTGTAGGTTAGCAGGTTCACCTGTATTCAAACCCGAGAACTACTCGTAAACGTGACTATGAGAACCCGTAGTAAACCACTTCACGGAACGGTGATTCTTCGCGCCAAATTCCAACAAAGGTAGTAAAGGCACAGGTGCATTCTGGGAAGTGGGAAGTTACCTGTAAAGTGCAAATTAAGGTATACATGCGTAGACTTAAAGTTTTTTGTTGAGTAGAATTCAGAAGAAGATATAAAAACGTGTTAATACAATAAAGATTTTCAGGGAATTTAAGAGGATGCGAAAAAATTTATACAAAGGGCAAAGAATTTCAAAGAATTACGTGCTACAGTAATTTTTAATAGTGAATTATGTAATTCGATGAGTTTTTTCTTCTGTATATTGTAACGTGTATTTATATGGGTGAAGTGTAAAAATTAGATAATTATTCTTAAATAAAATAAAAGTTTATTCAACGATAGATAAAAATAATTAAAAAATAATAATTATAACTATTATTATGATAAATAAATATTAAACACTATGCGTAATTTAAAACCAGGAATATTATTAAATACTTAAACACTAAGATTATTTATTTAAACAATATTTATTACACTTTTTTTATTTATATAACTATAATTATTTATATTCACTGTTCACCACTCGTCGACTATTTATTTATATCATGCACCAATTATTCATTTCACGAAGCATGTCTATATCAGAATTAGAGGTGGGCGCGTGAGTAACTTTTTGTTCACGTTCACGCACGTTCACGGAACTAAAAATATAATCACGACAAATCACGCACGACTTTTTATGTTTGATTCACGATCACTCACGCTCACGATTTTATTTTGACACTCACGCCCGCTCACGCCCGGCGGGTCACGTTCGTGTCACGTAATTGTTTCTATGTACATTTAAGCCTGCTTAACACAGTCATAAGTTGTTATCAAATTTATTAACAAATTGGTAATAAGTTAGGTAACAGATTGGTTTCATTGGAAACGAATGTTTATGTACAAATAGGTTCTATTCCTTCACAAATATCATTATAAATTTGGTAACAAATTTGTTAACAAAATTATGATCATGTCAAACGGGCTTAAAGATTTGTATATCTTTAGTGAAATAGGAGCAACTGTGTATACATTTTTTGGTACAACAATAACACTCTTTTTATGCAAAAAAATACTGTTGATGACATATTTGAACGTAATAATGATAAAAAGAATTTAAAGTAAAAGATGTAAATTGACAATTTTTTAAATAAAAAATAGAAGAAACTTTTACTCACGCCCGATTAAATTTCAATCACGCCTGATCACGCATGATAATTTTTTAATGCCTCACGCTCACGTCCGATCACGACGTAAAATTTAAATTATACTCACGATCACGCGGGTCACGTCGTGACCCATCGTGACCCGACAAAATCACGGCCCGCGCCAACCTCTAATCAGAATGCCCGGTCTTCCCTGACGGGGTTTATACAGGCTGTTTCAAAAATATTGTAAAAAAAGGGCATATAGTACTGGCCAAAATGAGTAAAAAAGCTTAATCAACATGGGTCCGATGTTACATAGTTTCCGAGATTTGAGGCAGTGAAAAATGAGTTTTTACGGGGTTTACGTCTGCCATCTCGAAAACTATAAGAGTTACGACTTTGTTAAATGGGATTTTTTGTTTACCTTTCAGAGGTCATCTTAGATGTGCTTTGTTTTTTTTTTTTAAAAAAAATCACAACCTCTTGCTGTGTCTAAGAATCCGGAATGGGGGAGGCACTTTTCTCACTTATGTCTTACTTTATCTCAAATTAATGAGGCAACTGAGGCGAGCTAAGACGAACTGAGATATCATGTAAAAAGAACGCGACTAATATGCAGTGCTGCTGAGATAGCGATTTAATATTTATATACATTCTCTGATTTTACCTTTTCAAATATAATTAAGGAGCTAACATTCAAAAACCGACATGTCAATTTTTATCGAAAATGAGTGAGGCATCAAAATCAGTCAAAAACCGTCATCTGCGTCGATTGGTGCAGTCAAATTCAGTCTAAACTTTACTTGTCCAATGTTATAGGCACGTAAAAGTAAGGGTTTCATTCAAAATTCAACTTGTCCAAACCGGTTTTTATACGTAAATTGCTTCAAAAACCGACATGTCCTATAATATTTAAATACCCGTATCACAGAATTCATCCAAAATACCACATGTCCGGAAAGTTTTGCCAATTGTTACTGCTTCTTGTTCATAGAGTGTTGCTGTGTTTGATTGTAATTATTACTCCTAATTAGGAGGATTCTACATTAAACAAGAAGCAACATGAATACTTCAGTATCTGATATTAACGCGGGTTCACGCAATAAATTTTAAAAAATAGACGAAACGTGAGAAGATAATCGCCCGTATTCCGAGCGCACTTTTATAATAAAAGCGCTTTTATGGAGCAAACTCCTCATAAGAATATAATGTAAAAGCGCGCTCCATAAAAACGCTTTTATTATAAAAGTGCGCTCAGAATACGGGCCATTACGATTATGTGGCAGGATCTACCAGAATTAGATTATTATAAAAAAAAATTTGGTAGATACAGGAGGAGTTTCTGGCGATAAAAATGAGGAAAAGGAGGTAAGCGATGATGAA
Organism: Harpalus rubripes; assembly: GCA_963082715.1. Classification (NCBI taxonomy): domain Eukaryota; kingdom Metazoa; phylum Arthropoda; class Insecta; order Coleoptera; family Carabidae; genus Harpalus; species Harpalus rubripes. Next base: position 14,155,698 of record OY720462.1, on the reverse strand, counting down.
GAGGGGTGCAATTGCCTAGAAGAGGACTTGTAGCCTTCACCTTTAAAAAAACCTTAATACATTTTGTTTATTTTATCTCACATAATCTGAAATCCTACGTTTGCAAAATTAAAAAAACTCTTATACATTTTCCTACACAGTTTTTCTTGATTTCTGAAAATTATGAATTTTGGACATGTGGGATTTTGAATGTTAGCTCCTCAATTTATACACAGGGTGTCCGTCTATAAATAAACCAACAAATATCTTCCTTACTCGAAAATCTAAATAATAAATATATCATTACGGCATATATAACCCATTGCTGGGTATGCCAATCTGCTTTGTACACAGATTTCGATATTGATGATGACATATTTGTACCGAGCGGGCGTTTGCCAGGCGTCACCTCACGGGCATTCAATGGAAGAGTGGAGAGTGAAAATTATATAAGTAATAACATATTGAGCTATCTCCAAAATTCGCTAGAGGATTTAATATACTATAATTTTTATATTTTGCGTTCATATTGCAGTCCTTACGAAACCCAATTGCGTATCGAAAGACCTTTTTTCGATACGCAATTTTACACGGTTCTTACTTGATGATATTTACTTATATTTTCAAATGTTATAAATCAGATTTGACATGAACTTTCAAATAATTGAAAAAATGCTAATCCAATGTTACCAACTACAACATTACACAAACAAATTTCACTGAAACAACTCGGTTTAATAAAGCAGTTTTTTTAAAAAATTTTAGTACAAAGGACGCAAAACATGACTTATAATATTACAATATTATTATAATATTACAATGTGGCACTAAGATGTAATTTTATAAAATGTCTAGTCAGATTGTAAAACATTGTTAAGTCAACAAAGATTGGACAATCTGGCCGCGTTTTATAAAAGGCCAAGATGTTTTATAAAAAGACGGATTTTACAATCTCGCTACGATACGACATGATTTATAAAGATTCATATTTGTATACGTATTCTATATTTAAGCACACGTTTTTATTTTTTTATTATTTTATGGGGCCTCGTGGCCGCCTGCCTGAGTGTCTGATCGAAAATTTGGGGAACCGGGTTCGATCTCGACCCACACCAAATATTTCGAATTTTACACACAAAATTGACCCCCGTGGTGCACCCTATCCGCCAGCATTGAGTGCCCGAGAGGTGACGTCTGGCAAACGCCCGCACGGTACAAATATGTCATTATCAGTACCGAAATCTGTGTACAAAGCAGATTGGTACACCCAGCAATGGGTAATATGCCGTGATGATATATTTATTTTTACGTTTTTATTTACCAAGGCAGAAATCCTAAAAACATTCAGATTTTTAGTGTATTTTTATAAAAGCTTATTTAAAACAATTTTTTTTAAGTATTTATTAATTATGAATATATGAAATTTGAATTTAGCAGGAGCCGATAAAAAACAAGTTTATTTGAAAATTTTAATAGTTTTGATATACATTGAATCGAATCTTTGCAGCATTAAAATCTACGTAAGATATTATAGAATTGATATTCTTTTCCTGGTTTTTACAATAAAATGTAACTTCTACTTTATTCGTATTAATATCATAATGTATTGATAATACATTATCGAATGAATACTGACATGCATTATGTACTCGTATGATTTCGCTCAATTCGATTGACCACATGTTCAAATACATGAAAATAATCGAATTATAAACACATCAACTATTACAATTACAATATACACGCATAATTTACCATGAAAAGCTAATCAAATATACATTGATTCAATTCAATAACTCCTTTTCTAATACAATGTAGTTATAATACTTGATTTAAGAGCTTTCTATACTTCAATTTACCACAATGCTAATGGTGTGGAATGGTGCGTTACTTCCTATTTCATATTAAATTATAGAAAATATATTTTTATTCATATTCATCAGTACCAATACATACAATTGATACAGGACCATTGTTAGACCCAGACATCAGTAGTAGATAGTGATAGTGATGCCTCTGGCCATTTCAATTTTTTTTTTCTTACGTATCGTTATAACATTTCTAACAGATATTTTCATATATTCCTTTGAATTTTCCGGGAATCATACATTTTTTATTTCCAAAAAAAGTTATAAACTTAATATACAGTGGGTCACATATTTATTCGTACACCGAGGTGTCCCGTATCCGAGAAACATGCACTCTGTATACCATTTGCCTGTACTTTATACCATTTTTAACACAAAATCTGATGTATATAGATTCTTTACTTTGTTACTTTTGTATAATAAAAAAAAAATACTTTGTAAATACATAGTTGTCAAACAGTTCTGCAAATGCAATATAAATGAAACCTGGCATACATTCTACTTCTACAGACAGTCGCGATAGTGTTTCACATTTACCTCAATAATTTTTTGTTTTACATTTGCCCTATCCTTCCTTTTTTACCTACAATGGCAAGAGATAAAAACAGATTGTGACACCCAAAAATGGGTAATAAGCTGTGATATATTTATTTATACACTTACGTGCATAGTAATCAACCACTTCGCAGTTTTGCAATTAGTTATTTTTTAGAAACTAGAACTCAGATTTAAATAAATCTTTATGCCGTTTGAAAGATCATTTATTACGCTTTAACATGAGACCACATTAGGAAGAGTGCTTATTTTTTATCAAGTGCAGTAATACAGAACCCGATATCAAAAAACAGCGCATATTGCTGTGGTGGCTGCAGGGGTTGCAGCCCAGGTACCCGCAGAAACAAAGAGCCCCTCGCTGGCTCGATAATGCGAAATACTGTATTAACATCCTGCATCGATGATGAAATTAATTATTTTTAAGAATGTTTAATTTTTTGTTTTTCCTTTTCTTTTTAGTATTTATTCTTGACTTAAGAATATGATTATCAAAGATAATACATACAGACTTTGTACGACAATAGTTTTAATCTATTTTAGAAAAAATAGCATTCTAAAATCCAATTTAATTCATTTTTTATCCGAGAGCATTATGTTACGTTTTATACAGAGAAAAAAAAAATAATACAGTTATTTTATGAGGTAAACATTGAAAATATTCCTAATTTTATGTCAAAAAAAAGTCTGCGTTCGATAACCAAACCATTAAATTTATAAACTGTTTATAGATATATGTTTGATAAAGAAACATATTTTGTTGTGTTTCCTTTCGTTTTTATAACAGCAACTAAATAACGAGCCATTGGATCTACCAAATTTTTGGTTTCCGATGGTGTTATATTCCATCTGACCTTATTTTTGATAAGTATTATACAATAGCCATTGTCTTACAAGACTCAAATTATTTGTCGGAACGTTCTTATGTATGAAATTAAAATTGTCTACTAAGCCTTTTTTGGGCATATAACTTTAAAATTGCTTTTAAAATATCAAGGTAACCTTTTCTATTCATAATTGTTGCAATAAAAGCTAATTTTGCTACTCTCTTTGACTAAATATGCCCCAAAACACCATGCTGCATTAAAAAAAATTATAAAGTTTTTTGGCAACTGATGGCGGTCGGATGGTTAATTAGTTAGCACATCCCCCCCATCCATTCCCCACACAGTAATAGTCACGGCCCTCAAACACTCAAACAGTATTAGCCCAGGGCCCCCAAAGTTCACGGTCCGCCCCTGGGTGGCTGCTATCAGGAGTATATAACCCGGTCAAACACACTTTTGACAGATTGCAGTTTTTGCCCTTGCATTAATTTGTACATAATTCATTTTTCAGTATTGTATCAGTTTCTAAGGGTACATTTACAAATGAAAATTTGGTTTAGATTTATGGTTTATACTTTGGATTTAAAGACTTTGGCCGCATATTATGTAATGACACCATTCACACTTCAGAATTTAGGGTCTCTAAATCCAAATCATAAAGCTAAACATTGCAAGGTCCAAACTTTAGGTTTAGATTTAGTTTGACGTCACAAACTTCATCAGTGAGAACGAGTCTGAAATGATATAGATATGTACACCCATCTTTATTTATTATCTACTTGGAGGATTCGGCTTTTTAAACAAATGCCAGAACATGGAGACTGTCATAACTTGATTGCTGAAATATAACCAATAATGCCAAGAGAATGACAGTTTCACGGAGCACAGGCGTCTTGTTGAGTACTGCTCTACCGATATTTTAATCTTGTTTTTGAAGCATTTACACGGATGTCTGTACATATCAAAACTAATTTTCAGGTAATTTAAACTTACATTTATGAATGACTTACTTAAACCTAAACAAAAACCATAAACCTAATTTTCATTTGTGAATGCACATTTAGTTCAGCTTAAAGTTATGTTAACTTGTTTCATGCATTTCATTTTAGAGCTTTTCGTTTGAGAACAGTAAATTAATTGTAATTAAGGTAGGCTTATGTAAATAGCTATTAACATACTTAGGAATGTTATATAACTGCCGCAAATGTCATTTTGAAATCCGAGCTCGTGAAGCGAGGATTTTAAGACATCTAAGGCTTGTTATGATTCATAACATCCGTGGTTTATTCAATAGTTTGTCGGTTTCAGAAAATGAAAACTATATTAATAAATATTACTTTTTGAAATTCTTTCATTAATGCTACTTTCAGAATTCTATGGTTAACATAACAATTTTTTTGACATATGTCAATATGACAAATATTCAAATTGCTTTATGTTTATTATTTTAGAATAAAGTAAACCGTATTTAGAACGATACACTAACGTTATCTGTATGTATTAATGAAGAGCATTATACTTTCATTTTATTTTATTTTCATTTTGTAAACCGTTGTTGACAAGTCAGTATGATAATAATATTACCATACAGATACAGTTATTACTTAGTTACCAGCCTACTTTTGTACATGTAAACAATGGATTAATATCCTGAAACCGGTAAAGAATATTAAATGATCTTTCAAACAGCATAAGTTTTATTTTAATCTGACGGCTAGTTTCTAAAAAATAGAAAATCATTAAATTCAAAACTACAAAGTGGTCAATTTCTATGCACGTAATTGTATTTTACAATCATTGAGCAAGAATTACCTTTGCCTTACATAAACTCTAAGTTAATCTTAAAGATTGGCACACCCAGCAATGGGTAATATGCCGTGATGATATCTTCATTTATTTATTTATTTATAGAAACAAGCTTGTTAAACAAAGTTCATTTTGAAAATCCATTATCATCCTTGTTTAAATCGTTGTCAATTCCGTCCTTCTAAAGTATCATTTTCTACCACCCACTAACATCTCTTGTTCTGTTCGGCGCCAGACTTCCTTTCTAAACCTCATTCTAAACGGCTCAACTTATCTCCATTTCCAACAACAAGCCAATAATCTCCTACAGGAAACCAGGAAACATAGAGAAACACATTCCTAGTGCCCTATACATCCCCATGTCTCGGTGATGTGACGGTTAGTTTCCCTCATTGTCCTGATGATGATGTATGGGATCTCAAGACGCTGACTTGACATGACAAAACCCAGAGGAGCCACAGATAACAAGAGCACAAGGCAGGAGAATCGTGGAACGTGACTTTGAATATATGGAGAAGTGTGAATGTGAGAGATAAGAATGTATAATGTGGAGAATATGTCTGTATAGAAAAAGTAATTGGGATAGAAGGTGAGATGGCACGTATATTGAATCGCATAGACTCACGTACTGATAAATACAGGTAAAACGTTAAAAAGAAGGGAACAATGATAAATATATCATCGTATCTTCTATAAATAGTTTAAACGTGACAGTTTTGACCATAAGCATTGACAAGTCTCAATATTAATGATATATTTTAACGTTAGAATTTATTACACATTTTTGACATACCTACACTTATCGATAAATAATAGTAGTATATTTTTATTGTCTGATATATAAATACATCTCAAACATCCTCATCATATACAAAAATGGAAAATCTGCCTTCTAGAAATATTATAATTAATTACTTATCACAAAAATAAATAAAAAAATCTGGTGTGGCCAACACAATACCTCCCACCATTTACAGCCCGAATTACAAAAAAGTAATCGTTATTTTTGGATTAGTGAATTTTACTCCAATTTTGACAGTTTATTTCTTAAAATTTAAAACATAGTCTAATCTAATCCAAGTAACTACCTATTTTTTAAACCCTTCAACAGGATTAAATCCCAATTACAGAGTGGGTTCACATTCACACACATCCATGCCTTAGTGGGATTCGAACCCAGACCCCGAGGGCACTCGTGACATGAGGCGTTGCTCTATCCATTGAGCCACCGGAGTTATAATAAAATGAAGATTAAATTTTAAATACTGGGATAGAATAGAATTCACTAATCAAAAAATGAGGATTAGCTTAAACATTTTTCTGAATCCTTAATTTTTATTAATCTAAATACATACCTACATATTTACTTATGCTGGAAACTGTATTGAATTCCTTTCCTATTGTTCTATTTACTTTTTTCTTTTTAAAACGTTACTATTATTATTTTGAAATGATTAGTTCTTTGATAGTGACATTTGTCTGTCAGTTACATATATTTGAATAACTGACTTTTGTTTGTTTAAAGCGTAGGCTCTGGGATTTAAATGATAGATAATTTTATAAATTTATCCATAAAATATATAGAAAAAGTATTAACGCAAATCTAAAGAAATTTTAATAATCTTTAATTTCTATAATAACATTAATCTCAAAAAAATATCATTTAAAGGTATTTTTCGAAGAAAAACTATTTTGAGCTTCTAAAGTGCCATTTCCGGTTATCCGATTTTCACCAAAATCTAATGGGCTCTTTCCATTACAGAAAAAGTTCTAAATACAAGGTTTCGATTTTTTCTAAAAAAGTGAAGGATCCACACACACATACACACAGACATCATCGTGAAAATGTTATAAATGGATTCTAGGGACTTTAAAACGTGGCCCTTTACCAAAATCTCGATATGCGATTTTTAGCACGATCCCTATACCTCCCTTACAAAGGGTAGCGGGAGGTAAAAATCTTATATGGCCGACACAATATCTCCCGCCATTTAATTTTTATTAATTTAAATATATACCTTCCTATATATGTATTTATCTAAATTTTAAAAAATACCGGAGAAAAAAAGTTAAGCTTTTGCAATATTTTCTTCCCTCCATTTCGCGTACGTAACACCAACTATGTGCGAATTAAGTCTCAACATACGTGCCCAAAACTTGCTTCATAGAAAGAGACAGAAGCAAAACACGGTTACTTGTTTATGTTATTTGACAATTTAATTTCTGTGTTTATCGTATTTTCTAGCTTTTACATATTTAAAATAAAATAATTTGCTTTTTACGATTTGACATTGAATTTGACGTTTCAATATCAAATATAGAAGACATACGTTCATCATTTCATTCTATACTAGCGTTCGTAGCGGACAACTCCGGCGAACCAAAGATGCTGCATACGTCATTGTATTACGGGCGATTTAATTCACGATAAATTTAATATCGTTTGTACAATAAAAATACACAAAATTTTATTACTTTTATTGCATTAATAGTAATATTACATGTATAGTATTGCAGTAATGTGGAAAAATCATTACATTTCAACATGACTAAACCCGCCCATTGTTAATTTGAAATGATTAGTTTTTTGACAGTGACATTTATCTGTCAGTTACATATATTTGAGATATGAACTTTGTAACCAAAGAGTAGTGTTTAAAGCATAGGCTCCGGGATTTAGATAGTAGCTAATTTTATAAATTTATCCATAAAATATATAGAAAAAGTATTAATGCAAATCTGTAGAAAACTGAATAATCTTAAATTTTTCGTGTAAATGTTAAAATTTGAGTTTAATGACCTTAAAACGTGGTCATTTACCTAAACCTCCGATATGCGATTTTTAGCACGATCTCTATACCTTCCTTAATAAGGGTAGCGGGAGGTAAAAACATTTGATACGTTGGGATAATTTAAAGCAAATTTACATAAAATTTTTAAATAAGTAACTTCGAATTCATCCAGATCCTTCTATGATATATTACATCTGTAGCTATTATCAGGTACAATCATAATAAATTAAGGGCACTTCTGTATGGCATGTGAGAAATACCTACGCCATTCTGGAATCTCAAGAGCAGCTCAAAGGGAAATGTTTAAATTAGTATATTATCTTTGGTTTAAACTTACAGTTTTATTTATTTGTAGTACTAGTAGTAATGATGCAACAATTACGACACTTGAAAGCTCATTTCTTGAAATAACTCATACGAATACCATATCCGTTTTTATCATTTTTCGTTCCATCACTAATTTGTAATTTATTATTATTAATAGTAGATCCCACATTTTTATGTTGGTATAAGGAAGAGGAATTCTAGAAAATTTAATATCAAGCTATTTATAATGACACAGGTTATCATCCGACATCCTCAGTACTCAGTAGAGTAGATGATTTACAGTTCATAGTGCCGGTCTATGTGAATCAATCGATTAAGTACTTTTCTTCTGTATATCCCTGCAATACATATTATGTGATTTCTTTTTCTCGTGGCCGTGTGCCTGAGTGTCAGATCGCGAATCTAAAGACCCGGGTTCGATCCCGACTGACACCAAAATTATGTCGAATTTTAAATAGCACAAAAGTGACTCCTGTGGTGCACTCTCCACGCCAGCAATAAGTACCCATGTGGTGGCGCTTGGTAAATGCAGGCGTCATTACCTCTTTTATTTCAGAGTTCTCATATTCTTCTTGTCCCTGTGTTTCTAGGTCTTCTTCATTACGTGTTACGGAAAACACGAAACTTTAAATTTGTTTTTCGATGTGATGGGGCTCTCATGTTTATAGTATTTCTAATCCCTGTCTTTAGCGAAATAGGGAAAAATTATTGTAGGTAAACAATCATCCACTCAACATTCAACAACAATAAATAATGGATAAAAGAAATAAGCAGGAATGCAGTCAATATATAAATTTTATTCAGTCAAAAGCCGACGTTACGCTTCCTGTTGAAGCTTCTTCAAGACAAAAGACTGATATTTTATAATAATTTGTTGCAGTGTGTAAAATCAACCATGTAGATCTCGTCGAATAAATAGTAGAGCATTGACCGAACTTGACTTTTACATAATAAATCTCTAAAATTATACATATACTGGCTGTAAATAAGTACATTATATTTAATCAGTAATATAACTCGTCGAGAGCAACAATATTTCTTAATAACTTTTTCTCGAAATCATATTTTTACATGCCGTAAACTGACGAGTCGTTCCTCGGATTTTTCTAATAATTTAAAATTTAATACAATAGCAGTATCTATAACAACTTTTGTTTTAGCAATTGATAGTCCTGTCAGTTGTTGCAATTAAATTTTGACATTAGTAAAGAACTGGTTTATCCTCTTTCATAATATTCGGACATTTGTAAATGTTATACAACATACAATATCTTCGAGATTATCACAGTATGAGATGTCACATATGACAATTTGGAATATTTTAAAAGAGCAACAATTGCATCCATACCATGTGCAAAAATTATCAATGTTTCCAGCACGTAGGACTTCAATTTTGCAAATGGGCTGTATTGTTCACTAATGAGGCTGAATTTACAATAGAAAAGGTGTCTTTAATAATGCACAATACGCTTATCCTATCAAAAATCCTCATGCTGTAAGAAGGAAACAATTTTCAACAAAAAATTGCATTACTTGTTTGGGCGGAAATAATAAATTGACATTTTTTTAAATAACGTATTTAAACCTCGATTTAAACTAACGGCATCTATTTCACAAACAATAACTCATAACCTCATAAACTATACTCTTTGCTCTGCATCTGTTCACTTGCGTTGAGAAGCCTGTTTTAATACACAATTTTATAATTTTGTTATCCAATATTTAAATTTCTTTATTTTAAAAATTGTACTATTGCGAATTTATTAATAATAATTTTTTTTCTGTTGATTGTTTATTAATTATTTAATTACTGTGTCTGCAAAATTCTAACCAACAACTGACAATTTTTGTGCTCTGTGTATCCAATTTAAATTCAGGCAGCAGCCCTGTTGCCATAGACGGGTAACTAAATTTGAATTTTAGTTCAAAAGCTAGAAGATTTAGAAGAAAAAATAAATATATCATTACGGCTTATTACCCATTGCTGGGTGTGCCAATCTGTTTTGTACGCAGATTTCGGTAATGATGATGACATATTTGTACCGTGCGGGCGTTTACCAGGCGTCACCTCATGGTCACTCAATGGTGGAGAGTGCACCACAGGGGTTAATTTTGTGCCATTTAAAATTCGAAATATTTGGCGTCGGTCGGGATCGAACCCGGTTCTCCAAATTCGCGACCTGACACTAACAACATTAATAACATTAATCTCGAAAAAATAAAGTTTAAAGGTATTTTTCGAAGAAAAATTATTTCGAGCTTCAAGTAAAGTGCCATTTTCGGTTATCCGATTTACACCAAAATCTAAGGGGCTCTTTCCATATTAGAAAAAGGTCGAAATACAAATTATCAAAATTTCCTGAATGATAGTATTTGAGTTAGAGTGGAGGATCCACACACACACACACATAGACATACAGACAGATATCATCCTGAAAATTTTAAAATTCGATTCTAGGACCTTAAAACGTGGTCATTTACCAAAATCTCGATATGCGATTTTTAGCACGATCCCTATACCTCCCTTACCCAGGGTAGCGAGAGGTAAAAATATTAAGAAATATTGTTGCTCTCGACGAGTTATGCTGAATTTATACAGCGTAAGCCGTAACGTAATGCACCATACCGTAAAACGTAATGTAAAGAATAAATCAATGCATACATATGTGATGATTTATACAGACGTAAGCCATAACGTGAAGTACCGTGCCGTAACGTGTCAAAAATCCAACGATCGCCAACTTTTATCTTTCTACGTATCTACGTTACGACACGTTACGGTCCGTTGCGATATTACGAAAAGTATGACTGCTCTGCGCTGTAGTCTGTTTTTGTGTGGCTAATTATGTCAAAGTTGGAATTAATAAATTAAATGGATATAAATATAAAAAATACTACATTACGAATAGTCTGTCCTATGTGACTTTGACTGACATATGTTATGTGTCAAAGTTTGGATTAATCTATTAAATGGAAATATATATGAAATATAGTGCATTGCGAATAAATTAACGAACCTGATAAATACAAATCTGATGTACATTACACTTGTATCGGCAGAACATTAGTATACTTTTTACGAAAATGTATCGTAAAAGTTCTGTATAAAATAGCCTAGAAAAATCACGCGTTACGATACGTTACAATACGCCACGGCACGGTACGTTACGTTACGGCTTATGCTGTATAAATCCAGCATTACATTACTGATTAAATATAATGTAGTTATTTCAGTTAGAACCTGTATAATAATCATTAAATTCATACAAATAAATCTGTTTATCTTCTAACAGTATATCCCTTCTTCTGTATAAATTTTTTCTTCCCCTATTCTTTACCTGTGATCATCTCCACTGTATCTCCTTCATCCGGCTTGCCCCTCTCCCTTGGTCATTTCTCTTAGCCCGAGGCGATTCACGTGCACGCTCTAATGCTAGCCCAAGAATTCCACTCCACACTGATGCTGGTCAACCTCAAACCCCGCCGAGCATACAAGGGATACTCGACAGAGGATAGGAAACCCTACGGTTCCATATACGATTCCCTTCAGGGAACACTACCTGCGGATCTAAAAAGGTTCGGGGTTGATGATGAGTAAGAGTTGTCAGGTGGATTGACGGTGGATGCTGATGGGGAACAATACCTGTACGTCACCTAGTGAGAGAAAATGGAAATGAGTTAAAAATATTTTTTTGGTCATTTAAAAAATTAAAGCGCTTTATTTAAAATATTTGATTTTGTAATTTCATGTTAAACATGCCTAAAATAACAGCACCGATAGTTGACACAGCATTAGTAGTAGACACTTTTAAATTGATTTACATTAGTTAAATTTGACTGTTTTTATCTCCCGTTATACCGTAGGTAAGGGAGGTAATGTTTTCGGTCTAAAAATTCAATAGTGAATAAGCACGAATTAATATCCCCATAACAAGTTTTTACTATTTTTACAAATTACTACGTTTATATACAGTTTTGACAATGATTTCAGTTTTCAGTCAAAATTATGCGAAACAGTTTACATGCAAATTTCAAAATAGGTTTATAGATAGTTTTGAAACAGTTTCGGTGCATGCGCGTTTGGCTAATGTGAGTGACAGATCCTGTTCACTCCAAATTCTTCGGTTTGCCAATTATTTTTTGTACTTTGTACCACTACGCACTAAAACTACGCAACTATCAGTTTGTTTGTAGGTTAGTAACACCAAGTAACACAAAACGACGGAAACGTTATGCTATGTGCGCATGCGCAATATCGAAACTGAATTTTAAGTGTTTACATGAGTAGTTTTGAAACTAGTTTTCAAGTCAAACCCATTAAATTTAGTTTCGATTGAGAACTCAAAACCGTTTTGACACTGTATACATGGCGTTTTCAAAACTAAAATCATTTTGAAGACGGTTTGAAAACTACATGTAAACTTAGTTAATGATGTCTGTGTGTGAACCTGTGCGTGCATTACATGATGAAGTTTTTCTTCTCGAGTGACTTGAAAAGTGTCTGTACAAGTGATCTTACAAGTATACTTACACGGTCAAGTTTTACGTGAATTAAAATATTTAAGTGTCAAAAATCATATTATACCTTCATAAATTGTCAATTAATTTACATTTTTCGTATATATCCATCAAGATTTCTGGAGAACCAGGTTCGATCCCGACCGACGCCAAATATTTCGAATTTTAAATGGCACAAAATTGACCCCTGTGTTGCACTCTTCACGCCAGCAATGAGTGCCCGTGAGGTGACGCCTGGTAAGCGCCCGCACGGTGCAAATATTTCATGACATCTGTGTACAAAGCAGATTGGCACACCCAGCAATAGGTAATAAGTTGTGATGATATATTTATTTATTTATTTTAAAATTTCAATTACATTTCTGCTCTATTTTGTCATTTTTAAATTTAATATGAGGCATTTTTGACACCATACTTGTACACATGAAAAAAATAACAAGTGACATTTAATTGACAGTCAAAACTTATAGGAACTTTTAAGAAATAGTAGCGCATGTTTCAGTTTTTCGTGAAAAGTCTATTCATCTGTCTCTCTTGCACTCACATGATGGAGCAAGAGAGTAATCTTTTCAAGTCACTTGAAAAGAAAAACTTCATCGTGTAATGCACGCTTTGTATCAGACAAATATTTCGTATACTTTCTCAGTGTCAGAAGTTTATTCTTTGTTTTCTTCAAAGAATTTTTATTATAATCAGATTTAAATTAAATAATCATAATTTTCATTTGCATGCAAAAACCATGTGGTGTTTGAGCAACGATTATTGGTACATAATTTTTTTTTTTTAGTTTGTTGTCCTTCCAGACCTTACATATGAAATATAAATAAAAAATAAATGTTTTCATTTCCATTATCTTCATTTTAAAAAGTGCAAATAAGGAAATCTTTATTTCATTTCTTAAATCAATGTTCCAATGAATTATTGATTTATGTATTGTCTGTAAATTTCTCTTTCTTCTGATATGACAAGTGTTGCAAGGATTTTTTGCGATCAAGAAGCAAGTACGTTGTGGTTGAATGCATTTATTGAATTTTGAGTACGTGTCACAAGGTGCAACACCTGTTAATTAAATATTAAATTTTGTGTTTTTATATTTTTACAATTTTTATTCAATGTTTTATGATGACAGCATACTTAACGAGTTTTTTAATTATGGAAAAATAATGCAAAAAAGTTAAATAAATACTGTTAGCAAGTGACAAAAATTTGGAGAAATTGAAAACAAAAAGTAATTACAAATAATGATTTATTCAAACTGTAAATTAAAAGTAAATTGGAATTATATTGGCTGATTAAAAAAGTGAAATTAATATATATCACAATATTATGCAACAAGCGTGTAAATAAAATACATTGGAAACTATTTAAAGAGATGTAGGATAAAATTTTGTTTGGAACAAGTAAGTTAATTCTTTACACTATTTCTATCTCTAGAAATATAGGAGCTACGAAATTACCAAACAATTTCTATTTTATAAGACTACTTTCATGAAGGAAACAAGAACAGTGGTTCTTAAAATACGTGGTGTAACTTTCTGATTTTAAATGGCAACCTATTTTTTTTATTTGCTTATTCGATTCAGTATTTTTTTTTTTATTTCAACGACATTTTAATGAAATATCATAATGTTACAAAATATTTGTGAAAAATGCAAATGAAAATTATGCTGATTTAATTGATTGTATACAATGTGTTCAAAAAATCCTAACTAGGAGTAAAGGCTATGAGCAGAGAATTGTATATCTAATCATTACTCAATTCATAAGTCAAATTGTCAAAATTGATCTTGAAATATAATTTCGAGGAGAAAAGATAATAAAGAAAGATACAATATATTGCCATTCGCCGTTTTCTAGTTTATTTCCATTTCTAAATTAGATTCTAGAAGAATAGTTTTAATATCTTTAGATAACATTTCGACTATATCTCGGGTCAAATTGATATTTAATTAAATACTTTTAAATTGACATATGTTTCTTTGTTCATAGCCTACCCCGAGTTAGGATTTTTTATTTGAACACACTGTAGTAAGAGTGTGCTTTGAAGAAAATTGACTATTTTGTTTCATGTTAATTGTAGTTTAATATCAAAACAATTATTTCGTATACTTTGTCCCTGGTACTATGAATTTTATTCACGAAGAAAAGCTTGATATATAAGAAGATTATTTTTTTGTTTTCTGCATAGAACTCTTATTACAATCAGATTTATATCAAATCAGCATAATTTTCATTTGCATTTATCAAAAATATTTTGTAATATTAGTGTATGAATTTAGAAAAAATACTGAATCGATTAAGAAAAAAAAAATAAGTTGACATTTAAAATAAGAAAATTGCACCCCGTATTTTGCAAATCAATGGTCTAAAATAATTCCTGTTTCTTTCACTAAAGTAGTCTTATAAAATCGAAATTGTTTGGTTATTATTCATGTGCATCATTAATAGGTTGCTTTAAAATTTAGTGTGATAAAAATAAATATTTTTTGGGTGAACTAATGAGTTTTAGAAAAAAATGTTATATACAAGAAATGATCAAGAAGAAGGGGCTAATTTATTAATAATAACAAACCGAAAATTCGACCAGTGGTTCTCAAACGGCAGATAGAGAATTTTTTCTCATTTCAACGATATAAATATGGTTAGGCTTATATAATAATTATTTCGAGAAAAATAATATTAAAAATAATGTTATAATATTACAATAGGCTATGCAATACACAGGTATTGATATTGATATGTATATTGCCTAGTTACGCTAGTAGTAAACTCATTTTTTATTACATTATTTCTAGTTTTTAATACCATTTTTCTCGTAATAATTGTTATACAACCCTATGCTATATTTATATCGTTGAAATCAGAAAATAATATTCTATTTAAAGGGCTAAAAATTATATAGGGTGTCATTTAAAAAAATATAATTTTGTTCTACCGTTTGAGAACCACTGGTTAAATATTCGGTTTGTTACTTTTGATACATTATTTTTGGTATAAAACATTTTTCTCTAAAGTTGTTAGTTCGCCCAAAAAAGCGCTGGTTGTCTTATAGGAAACATCCTGTATACATGTCATAATTCCAAGCTAACATTTTTAACTTGGGCATCGAAAAATTAAAACTTTTGCAATGGAACGTATAAATAAAGCAAGAAGTCAATAATGCTGTCATACGTCAGTGAACTTAATGAAAACTGTGTGCTAATTGTATAGACAGCTAAAAAGTAATAAAGTTACAAAAAAAAACATTTAAATTTTGAATATAAATTGATACCTATTGCATACTGTATATAGTTTTGGAACCACTGGCATGCTTGAGACCTTTAAACCAAAGTAGTTAATGCCCCTATAAAAGACTTAACAGGTAGGGATTCCAGTCGTCCTTTTAAACCTTGAAAACCACGTGGTTACCACCACGCCCACAATTTAACTGTCTGACTATACTACCTGTGTAAGAAGAGATTTTTTCATAAGCGTAAAAAATTCTTTACCTACCTTTCTGGAAATTTAATCTGTACTAAAGTACAGTTTGTAAAATATTTCCTGAAAAATAAAACACCCCAACCCAGAAATAAAAGAAAGTGAATATGTTTGATTGTTTTTTATTAATAAAAAATACTTATATCTATATGGAAGACTACATTACAATATACTCTCAATATTAAAGCTTTGATCACAGTATTAAAACTAATACAAGGTACAATTATTAATAATCTCATAAATCTATATCACAATATCAGTCAAAAAATTGAGCACTCGACATCACAATAAAAATCTTATACTCTATGAAGGCACGAATGTGGGTAGTGTTGATTGCGGGCTTAAACCTGTTCAAGCTTGTGCCCATCGGTCACTTGGAACTTGACATTCGGGGGTTTGGAACTCGGATGCAGAGCTGCTGTAGCAGATATCACTATCTGCTTGGTACACCGATGTCCAGAAGAAGGTGCCGGCTTCTGTTTTCGCAAAATGCACTGGGATGTACTGTTGACCTTGATATACAGGCATGATGTCCATGGAGCCGTTATTGTAAACCGGAACAGCCGCGAAGTCGTCACATCGATCGATCTCTTCAAAGATACGCTGTTCCAGGAGTTCATTGGCGAGGTTCTGTTCGGATTCTTCGATGAAATATTCTGGTTGAGGATTCTTCTTGTAGGTATTCTTTCTCGATTTCTTCGATAGTAGTTTAAACACTGGTTTCAAGAGTTGTTTAACTTGATGAACCTTGCTACGCGCTTTTTGAGCGTTGTAGTTGTTCTCGTTGATGCTGTTGTTGCTGGAGGCAACGTAATCGTTGATTGAAGACATGTTGATATATAAACTTGCTTTGCAGAAGGCGAAAAGCGAATGCTCTACTACGGTGCCAGCGTGGCTTATATACGCTGAATGCTGTGACGTCACGCGCTGTTAGGGGTGGCCGGGCCTATGGCGTGCCCGTATACCGGCAGGTGTGCAGTTTTGAAGAGACAGAGATGGTTTTATGTGTGAGTATAGGGATTGAATAAAGAGGGAAATACATGTGTGGGGTGTACTGGATCGTGGGAATCTTGGAGCGAACGGAGTTCCCACACACGGGACAGCAGATGGCCAGCGAAACTGCTCAGGGTGCTGAATAAGAATTGCCATATTTACTCATACACACAGACACACACACACACACACACCCGCGCAAAGGGTAAGACTCTACCACTTCCAATTTTCATAATATACCCTTCTCATCCGTATTCCCTTCGTTGGTCAGTTTACGATTGCCCAACCCTTATTTTCGTCTTGTGGAATTTGGAACTTACCTGCTACTCTATTCACTACAATGCGTTACATTTATGCACGATTGAATATCGGCCCGCTATTCTATTCAAATCCTTTTCTTAAGTCGCAACCTTTTCTTTTCCTTCTAAAATTCTGGAAAAGTTTTTGAGTTGTTTTGCACGCAAAACAGGAATTCGGGAATTATGAATTGCCGAATGTTACGCTCCAATGTCCGAATATTATTCACAATATCCCCACAAGATATTTCAGAGATGTTTTGAAGGGTTTGGAGGAAAATAGCGCGAAACTCTTAAGATATTTTTGCAATGGAAGGTGTTTTTGAAAAGGATGAATACGTTAGAAAAGGGATTTCGCCATATCATTTTGAAACGTCTTAAATTTAAATATATGCAGCTGTCTAATGGTAATGGTACGCAGTATTTGGGAAGGTTACCCATCCAGATGCTAACTGGACTTACATTTACTTGAGTCATTTATTGGTCATAAAGAAGTAGAAATTATAAAGGTTGATTATTTTGTACTATGTATGTGCGACTAATGGATTTTGAAAAATTTGATTCCAACCAAAGCACAAATATAACCCTTTGTGTAACAGCCTACATCAGCTTAGAGTAGGTGTCTGAATCATTTGGTTTAACAAAGTCAAGATTGTGCAGTTTCTAAGCTAATAAATTTCTTAGGTGAGTGCTTTAAATTATAAGTTGTGAGTTAAGATGCATTCACAAGTGAAAATTAGGTTTATGGTTTTTGTTTAGGTTTAGGTAAATCATTCATAAATGTAAGTGTCAATTACCTGAAAATTAGTTTTTATATGTACAGACATCTACGTAAATATTTCAAAAACAAGATTAAAATATCGGTAGAGCAGTACTCAACAAGACACTTGTGCGCCGTGAAACTGTCATTCGCTTGGCATTATTGGTTATATTTCAGCAATTAAGCTATGACAGTCTCCATGTTCTTCTCGCTTTTGTTTAAAAAGCCGAATCCACCAAGTGGATACTAAATAAAGATGGATGTATATGTCTATATCATTTCAGACTCGTTCTCATTGGAGAAGTTTGTGACGTCAAACTAAATCATAAACCTAAAGTTTGGACCTTACAATGTTTAGCTTTATGATTTGGATTTAGAGAACCCGGAATTCTGAAGTGCGAATAGAATCATTACATAATATGCGGCCAAAGTCTTTAAATCTAAAGAATAAACCATAAATCTAAACCTAATTTTCATTTGTGAATGCACCTTTATGCTTTTGAAAACCCGAGTTTGATTCCGACTGTACAAAGTATAAAAGTATTTAATCCTTGTGTTGCAGTTTTTACAACAGCTTAAAGTGTCCGTTAGATGAGTCTAATTATCCATAATGACCAGGTCAAATAAGTGTCTATTTATTATTTTGAAAATCTGTTCGAAAATGGCCGAAGCAACCCGGTAAACTGGGCGATGGTTAAGTGGGTGACGCTCATCTGGGCGACAGAAACTATTTTTATTGAAAGAGTAGCAGCCACAAAATTTGGTGGATTTTTGGAAGTGGAATAATAATAATTAAAAATGAGAGTCTGATTTTTGTAAACAAACTTTAACGCAGAATTTTACACTTCCAATGTTGTATCGTCCAGATGTCCGATATATCAATAACTATTAATGAAAAAAAAATACCGCTGTGTCCGACTGGTTCGAAGCTCACTATAAAAAGTAGAGGTCAGTTACAGAGGACAACCCTTAGTATCAAAATTCAAGTAAAAATTGTTACTAAAACAGATGGAATATCTGTTTCATTCTTCAAAAAGGACTTACGAAATCCTTTACTACAAGTATTTATTTATATGGGGTCTCGTGGCCGCGTGCCTGAGTGTCTGGTCGCGAATCTGGGGAACCGGGTTCGATCCCGACCGACGCCAAATATTTCGAATTTTAAATGGTAAAAAATTTACCCCTGTGGTGCACTCTCCACGCCAGCAATGAGTGCCCGTCAGGTGACGCCTGGTAAATGCCCGCACGGTACAAATATGTCATCATTACCGAAATCTGTGTACAAAACAGATTGGCACACCCTGCAATGGGTAATAAGCCGTGATGATATATTTATTTATTTATATTTATTTATAAATCTTTGTACATTTTTTAATAATTAATTTTATATCATATCATTAACATGTATATATGTGCATAAATAATTGCGAATCGACTTTTTTGTCACCTGTTTTCTTTTCCAATCTCTTTTGTTTTTTTTCTACTTGTACACCCTACAGGTCTTACGTAATTCATTGCTAGGGGATGTGTATCTATCTATAGATTAGGGGAATTTATTTGGACCACTTGTATACAATTTACAGGTATTTATGGACTTTGAAACTTCGGAAGCATCGACGCTAGTAATCTGTACGTTATAATGACTTTGTAATGTCATATGTGTAGCGTGCATAAATGAATTTTAATTACATGGAACAAACTTATTTATTATGTAAATTGTATCACTTACGCAATTTGATGGTCAGTAGAGTTTTAATTCTTTCATAATGGGAGACTTGTTGTACATTAAGACTAAATGACTGGTAGTGGTTCTGAAGACTCGAGTTCGAAACGAACCTTAGTCAATTATTGCGATCTATATGTTTTTGCATATATATATTAAGTAGTGATTAAAAAAAAATGTATTCATCCTTATCATTATGTGTTGCTTTGTTAATTGTTAACGATGTTTCAAAAGATAAAATTTCATTTTAAAAGGTGTTACAAAAATAAATCTGCTTTTATTCACAGGTTTCTGTAATTATGATTTTTAATGTAGAGAACTTTTATCAGAAGTCATCTCACTAGCACTCAAGGCACAACCACAGTCAGTCACTTATAGGTTGATCACCAGGATATTAATGCATATACAGAGTGATCAAAAATGGCTGAAGGTCACGTGACAACTTTTGTTCCAAAATAATGCCAAAATTATATTTAAATTTTCCATAAATTATCAAAACTATATTCCATAGATGACAGATAATGATAACTGCATGACATTTGATATATCATTGCCGTACGTTGATTCATTTGATATTTGTTTTGCATACCTTCCTGAAAAATGTTTAAGTAATTTCTTTTCATTATGGTTTTTAATGAAGAGCGTGACAAATTTCTTCTTGAAGCATATTTTCTTTCGGGTGAACGTAAAGACGACGGTTCTTAGGATTATTATTATAATAGCTAAAAAATATCGTAAGGTACGCCCGTGGAAATAGTAATACTGTTATACTAAGCGGCACGCTGTTGGGCACGCTTCAGTAATTTTTGATCACTCTGTATAAAATATTGTTCAAATGGATTGAGTTACAAATTACAAATAGCGCACAAAGGTCACGCTTGTAAAACTCGGGCCTAGTATTTTACGTTAGGTTCTTGTTATATTTAGAGAAATATACCATTTCTATCGTCAGTAATAATACGTAATAAATGAAGTCGGGACTAGACTGCGGTCCCTTTGTCGGGACTGCGATATTATTTTGGCGATAAATTTTCCTGGCCACCAATTTTCTGGTGTTAAATTTTCCCCGCGATATGTTTACATGCAATTGATTTTCCACGCGATCAATTTACCTCGCGATCAATTTTTCGCCGATCAATATTCCGGCGATTAATTCCACCAATAATTTTATTTTGATGCTTATATACATATAGTTGCAAAACCATGAAAAACGCTAAATTCCACAAAAATTAGAACGGAAAGCAAAATTTATAGTGATTTTGGCATTTTTTTCAAAAAGTAGGGTTAACTTCCTATAAAATGAATGTACTTAATATTACAGTATTTTTGAAAATTTGCCAGCGAAAATGTCACATTTTTCACAAATACCAGTATAAAAAACTAATAATCATTTATCGCGAAATGCATATAACCACCCGAAAAGATATAACATATCTATTTACATTACATTAAATACTGGAGTTTCGTCAAATTGAGCTCCGGGCGTTAGGTTAGCGTTACACTAAAGTATATTTTGAAAATTAACAAGCGAAGAAGGCACAATTTTCATAAATACAGCGTTTAGGATAGACTCCTAAAGTGATGACGTCAAAGTCAAGAGGGAATTACAAAAGTTGAAAGTAGGCTTCCGATTTCTTAACTGCATTTTGAAAGAATTGTGAACAAACCGTACTATACCTCATTTCACGTAAGAAAATAGTGATAGGAAGATATGTGCAGTCTGACCTTGTTTTTTGATTGGATAATCCCCCAATATTATACAATAAAACAACAAGATCAAGCTGCACCTATCTTCCCATCACTATTTTCTTACGTGAAATGAAGTATAGCGCCAAATTCAACGTAAGAAGTAAGGATACTTTATCTTCATCTTGTTAGTAAACTTGCGTATGGTTTGAAATATTACTGCTAGGCCGCCACAAAACATATGGCATAATTTAGAGAATACTATTAAATTATTAATTATATACCTAAATATAAAATACGTAAATATATCATCACGGCATATTACCCATTGTTGCGTTTGCCAGGTGTCACCTCACGGGCGCTCATTGCTGGCGTAGAGAATGCACCACAGGGGTCAATTTTGTGCCATTTAAAATTGGAAATATTTAGCGTCGGTCGGGATCGAACCCGGTTCTCCAGATTCACGACATAACACTAAGGCACGCGGCCATGAGACCCCATTTTAATTATATAATCATAATAAATATAATAATAATAATAATAATAATAATAATAATAATAATAATAATAATAATACTAATAATAAAAATAACGTAGTTCCGTCGTTATTTAAGACATCAGTCATACGTCGTTTATTGTGTCCATCCTCAGAATAATATTTTAGTTACAATATAATATAAATGCTAGTCGAATTAACATAATGAACTACAGTTTTACAAATCAGTGCTCGCCCAAAATTCTGTCAAGAATTATTGCAGAATCTAAAAAACAAGTAAACTGCAATAATTCTTGACAGAATTTTTGGCGAGCACTGATTTATAAAAACATAATGTGGTTCATTATGTTAATTCGACTAGCATTTATATTATATTGTAACTAAAATATTTTGCTGAGAATGGACAAAATAATGTCCGAAACGTCCTATTGACACAATAAACGACGTATGACTGATGTCTTAAATAACGACGGAACTTATGACCTACTTTCTTAACCCCAATAATAATAATAATAATAATAATAATAATAATAATAATAATAATAATAATAAAATGAAACAATTTTTTATTTTGAGTCCTGAAATTAAGAGGCCCCAAGCAGCGCTTCCTGCGCCTGTGCGGAAATGCACCACTGACCGTAAGGTAATCACCGTTATTTGTTTATTATTTTCTACAGTGTTTGACAGTATTAGTTACAACTGAAAAATTGATACAATCATTTTTAACTGACAATTAGCATTAATGCACCATTAATGCTTTTACGCATCCAGATAATAACCACGTTCACCCTGGCAAGACCATTGGAGATATTATTATTTGTATATAATGGTAATTATATCAGATGCAAAATTTGATACATAATGGTTTAATAAATATGATCTTGCCTTTCAGTATGGCTGAAATTAATGGAATATTAATATATTTATAATTTATTACATGCAAAAACAATTTCCAGTTGAAATTAAGTTCACAAAAAATAATTTTGCACGTCTGACATGATACTCGTGAAAAAATCGAAGTATATAATTATTATCATTCAATTCTACATTCGTATATGCATAACTGAGCGTACAGTGGCAATCGAGTACAAAAGTACAGGTACAGCACCGAATAAGAAGATGCTCCATTTGATTACCTATCTTAAATTCATGTTCAATAAGGTTGAAAGTCGCTTAAAACGAAGATTACAGATACAAAACCCGTTGCCTTATAAGGTAGCCATATACCAATTTAGTCTACACACCTGCCGATAAGATTTGTGGAATAAAAAACGCTGCTACGCCGAGAGAAAAAAGTTATCAAAATTTTGTTTGCCACTCTGAATAAAGTATTCAATTAAATTTCGTATTTTTTATCCTCCTCGTATGTCGGATACTGTGTCTTTCACAAGAAGAAACCCGTCATCTTCACAATTACTCAGAAAGAGAAAAGTTTTTTGTGAGATGTATCCAGTGTTATTAAATTTGAATAATTTACTTTTGGTAATTATTTTTGAAATGTGTACGGGTACCTGACAGAACAAGGCGTCAGTTAATATGATAGAATTACAATTATATTTTTGGAGATGGTTATCAAAATGATTGAAATTTTATGGGATGTCTTTTGGGTTGAAGACAGCACAGTAGGGCGTTTAAATGGGATAGACATTTTAAAACTAGAAAGATCAGCTCATGATATATGTATTTTTGACTTTGGAATTTGGAACTATTCAAAGGTCCTTTGCAGAAGTTGTGGGCTGTCAACTTGTTCCATTAATATTTGTAAATTAGTGTTATAATATTTGTTTAATAAATTTTAAGTTTGACTACTTTCTTCATAGATTATTGTAAGCAACTTATTGTCTCAAATTTATTTAAAAAAAAAACTTAATGTGCCTGGGAATAATTGATGCACGATGCATAGAATTTATCGTTACTACATTGATAACAAAGAAAATTGATTGCACAGGAAATAGATGGCAAGAAAATGAACTTTATAACAAATAAGCAGATCACAATTAAATTACATAATAGTTATTTATGTATTAAGGGCATAATTAATAAATTGTAGCACGGGGGAATGTTTAAAGCTCGACGCGTAGCGGAGAATTTTAATTTTCCCGAATGCTATATTCTTGATTATGCCCCTGGTACATACAATGTTTTATCTTATTTTGGTTCTCGAAATTCAAGGTTTCAATAGGTATACTCTATATTTCTATATTCCTTTTCGTTATGCTGTCGTAAATTGTAGCATACTGTAGTTTCTACGTAATTTGTTTGTTGCTATGTTGTTTATTATAAACAATTTAAATTAGTGCCAAATAAAAATGACATATATCAGTTATTCCCAAAGAAATATCACATGAATTTGAAGCTGCGCGAGGCAAGTTGGTTCCACAGAAGACAAAAGACGTATATGAGAAAGAATACGAAAGTTTTGCGAGTGGCGGTATTCAAAAATGTGATTTATCGAATTTGCTGTGTTGTTTGACATTTATCGATAAACCACAATTTTGATGTTTGAATAGCTATTACCTGGCAACTTTATAGGCCGTCGGGTAATAAAAGCCAAATTTCGCCCGCTATTGAGGACGAAAAACAAATTATAATTCCAAAATACAACAAAATTAATTTATATGGTTAAATAGAGTTTTTTCAATCCGGATACGCCCGAACATCATAAACGTAACAAGTATTTTGTTTCTTTACAGTCGAATATATAAAATAACCATAAATAAAAATCAAGAAAAACAATTTCAATTGTTTAGAAATATTTTTGATAAAGCGATTAATACGCTCGGTATACAGCTATGTTAAAACATTCTAGTTGTTTGAGGTTAAATAATTTCATTGTTAAAATTAATAGAATATAAAGTTTTATAAAAATGCAATTAATAATAATTGTATATATTTTACGTAGAATTGGGATTAAACAATGGGGTATTGTACCACCGCAAAGAAATAGTTAACTTCAATAATTGCAAGGTAGCATATGTTAAATTAAGAGTTTTAGTACAAAGAAAAAGATGAAATATTACGTTGTTGTAATAAAAATGCTTAATTATTGTAAACGTGACGTCATAGTCCGTGGTATAGCTACTAGATAAATTACAGCTGACCATTTTGGAGCCACTTAAATCATTCATGGCCGTTTGCACCGGTTATACTCAAATTTTAAGTACCCCTTATCAAAATAAGTGCATTGCACCAATTTATAAAGTCCCCTTAAATCACGTCAGCGCTCCTTAAATTTAAGCTGCAGTTCAGGTGACACTTAGAGGTACCCTTAAAATAAATATTGCATTTTCTGGCCTGTCCAGTAAGTTAATAATTGTTAGTTTATGTAGAAATATTAATATTTTCATTATCTAATGAAACTGAATAATGATTTGGAATTAGATATAGTAGATGTTGATTTGGAGGTTATAAACTTAATAAATTTTGGAATTCCGCGTGAAATATACACTATGTATATTTGTAAAATTTTATATTGATCAACAAAAATAGATGTCAGTTTTTTTACAGATTTAGATTTACAGTTTTCGCCATAATACGGCCATAATATCGATAGAGCTCGTTGGTTCTTTGGCACCCAATGATCTGATAATCTGAAATAATTTAAAATTTACATTATTTACTGCGTATAATACTCGTATATTGATATCACAAACCTTAATATTATCACCGTCGAATATATTTTCAAAACCTCTTATAGTTTTTGTATGAAGGATATCCAACCCAACACTTTCAATAGGAATTGGTTTCCCTCCCCTGGTTTTTAACATATCCAATCACATTTGACATAATAATTACTAGAATAATATAATACGAAAATGAAAAGTTACTAGAATTTCTTCTTATACTTCTTCCAAGCTACCCTTATGTAAACGACAACTATATTCCATTCGTGCAAACCATTTAAGATTAAGGGCAACTTACCAACTAAGGGGCGCTTAACTAAGGGGAACAAATAAGTAATACCGGTGCAAACGGGCATCAATATCAGTGTTACGGTATTACACATAATAACGGATTGTTCTGCTCCAAATTGTGCATATCATTTGAGAAATGGTTATAATTTTTACAGGTTCTTATCCGACTACTAAGTTATTATCGTTGTTATTGTTTAAATTCTAATTCAAATTAAGAACTACTATAGCAACTCCTGTCCTTCTAATGACATTGTCAAAATGTTTCATGAAATAGGTTGAAATTGAAATAATATTTATTTTAAATATTTTATTTATTTTAAACATTTTTCTTTATTTCTGTATTCATTACTAATTAATATGACAAGGGATAGAAGTTTTAATTAAAAAAATTTAAATGTATGCCTAATGCAGACAATGCAGATACCCCTAGAATTAACTGTTTGAGAACCATAACCAACTCGGGACTATGACGTCACAAATAATTTCAGACACATTTTCTTTGAGGTCAATAATCTGGCGACCAATTTTACCGTCGATACATGTTGTTTGCAACCAATTTACCCTATATAAATAATCCTGCGACAAAATTTCTCCATGGTCATTTTTCGCTATCAACTGTTTTGCGATAAGCTTTCTGGACCCGGAATATTTTCATGTACATGTACCTAAAAATTTTGTAGCTATGGATAATAATTTTTGATATTTAAATCCCTTTTAATTTAAATACATCTTTTATATTTAAGTGTTGTTGGTGTCATATATAAATTAGTCATTTCACGACAGTAGAATGGTCTACTTACGTGCCATTTTTTTATTCAACATTTTTGAAGAGACGATAAAAATTTTCTTCCCATATTTTTTCTTTTGGCAAAATTTTCATTAATTGGCCAGAAAAAAATTAATGAAATTTTAATATTTAAATTACCGCCATGTATGACGTAGAATTACGCCGAACCAATGAATGGCCGTAAAGCAATAACATCGCTACGTCCAATAGCAACGGCATGTGCGGGTAATTTAAACATGACAAATCATCTATTTGACGTTTGAATAATAGTTTGGAGGTTAATATTTTCGTTTGTCATTTTAATCTTGTACGAGTATAAGCTAAGTTAAAATCCTGCTTAACAAATCGAAATATGTAATAAAAGTAACAGAAACTACGTAAATTGTAAATAATAAAGAAGAAAGACAGTGACAGAAAAATGAACTAATGTCAAAATCAAATTAAAACTCGCATTCGCTCGGCATCTACAGGTGACGCCAAAGAAAATATTCTTTCTTAATTTATTAAAAAACATGTATTTTTTTAAAAATAAATAAATATAATATCATCACGGCATATTACCCATTGCTGGGTGTGCCAATCTGCTTTGTTCGCAGATATCGGTAATGATTTGTACCGTGCGGGCGTTTACCAGGCGTCACCACACGGGCATTCATTGCTGGCGTGGAGAGTGCACCACAGGGATCAATTTTGTGATAATTAAAATTCGAAATATTTGGTGTCGGTCGGGATAGAATTTTTTTTAAATAAAATTTATATTTTTACGTACGTTTTCAACTTTAGGTATTTAGTGATAGATATCAGATTTTCAGTACCACGCAAGTAGCCTATTATTAGTTAACCAAAACTCGTTTCACTAAAATTTTACTTTTTTATAACAGTTACATACAATACTTTCCTTACCCTATTTAATAACAGGTAAAAATATTTTTCAATAACTGTTTTCAAACCGGTATTTGATACTGCATTACAGGACAACTATAGAGATTCGTGTTACAAAAAAAATGTAACCTGAAACTATGAAAATAAAAGTGTAGAGTGTATCGTTCATCCTACGTTCAAAATCTACCTGAAAATATTCAGTAAGCACGCGGTAAACTTTTCCAAACTCCTCTCCATATCTGACATTGATTAATATTTATGAAGCTGATTAGAATCTGCATTAGATTTAAATTAATTGGCAGTTTCTGAGTTGTAATCGCCGCGAGACTTATAATTATTATGCATCTCGCTGTAAAACTGTGACGAATTGCAAGAAATTCGCACATGTCTTCGCCATATACGTGATATGATTATAATATTAACGCGTGATCGTCGCACTTTCACATGTGGCAAATTGGTGGTTAAGAAAAGATTCCAGGAAGACTGCACTTGCTATTATTGAGAATATTGGGGCAGTGTTTTTTCTTTAATTAATTTTTTGAATGGAATACTTATTTTTTCGCACAGATTGATGTAATTTTTATTATTACACCTAAAGGTGTTTCATTAATTTTCATTACAATGAATGAAAGCTGACCGGGGTAGGAAGTAACAGTAAAATCAGGTGAGCTAAATTTCATATTTTAGTAAGAATTTTGAAGAAAATTAATGTCTGTCGTTTCGTATAAATTTAATGGCAGTAATAATATATCATCACGATATATTATCAGTAGCCTTTTGGAACCGAAACATTGTACATTCTTTCAGACGCTTTCCAGAATTTTATTTCTAAATTATTAAGACAAACATGTATTTTTCCCAAATGACTTACTTTCAGATAATTATAAAAAGTGTTACCTATATTTTATATTATATGACGAAATTAAAATTGTGCCACAGTTCATGGTATGATAAAAAACTGAAAAAAAATATATCTTGAAATTTATTCTTCGCAATCTGTCAAGTTATAAAAATTTTGGGACTGTAATGCTGACCAATTTATAAATTAAAATCTAAAAATCAAGTGGTTCCAAAAAACAGTGTTTGTTGGTTGTCATAAATGAGGTTGAATTTGCAATATGTAGCGTAGTACTTAGATATTTAGGAATGCCTGTTACTTTCACTAATCAAAAATACACCGACATGCATTTTCAATTACGGAGAAGTGTGCTAAAACAGTCACTATTAATAAAAATCTGGTGTTGCCAAGACAATATCTCCCGCCATTTACAGCCCGAGTCACAAAACAGATAAAGATGATCCTCATTTTTGGATCAGCGAATTTTACTCTAATTTTG
Source organism: Harpalus rubripes (assembly GCA_963082715.1). Classification (NCBI taxonomy): domain Eukaryota; kingdom Metazoa; phylum Arthropoda; class Insecta; order Coleoptera; family Carabidae; genus Harpalus; species Harpalus rubripes. The sequence continues at coordinate 14,126,678 of OY720462.1, read as the reverse complement.
GCAGTTTATTGCTTAAATATAGTTTAATTTAATTCAAATAACTAGCTTTTTTGATAATAAAATGAAGATTAAATCTTAAATACCGGTATAGAATAGAATTCACTAATCCAAATATGAGGATTAGCTTAACTTTTATATCTGTCAGTTACATACATTTGAATAACTGCGTAACCAAGGAGTTTTGTTCGTTTAAAGCGTAGGCTCCGGGATTTAAATTATAGATAATTTTATAAATTTATCCATAAAATATGTAGAAAAAGTATTAATGTAAATGTGTAAAAAATTTTATAATCTTTAATTTTTATAATAACATTAATCTCGAAAAAATAACATTTAATGGTATTTTTCGAAGAAAAACTATTTTGAGCTTCAAGTAAAGTGCCATTTCCGGTTATTCGTCTGTTGCCTAGTTACGCTAATAGTAAACCCTTTTCTTATTACATTATTTCTAGTTTTTAATACCATTTTCCTCAAAATAATTGTTACACAACCCTATGCTATATTTATATTGTTGAAATCAGAAAATAATATTCTATTTAAAGGGCTAAAAAATTATATAGGGTGCCATTTAAAAAAATATAATTTTGTTCTACCGTTTGAGAACAACTGGTTAAATATTCGGTTTGTTACTATTGATACATTATCCCCTTATTCTTGATCATTTTTGCTATAATATACACATAGACACATGCACAAATAAACACACACACACACACACACACACACACACACACGCACACGCACACGCACACGCACACGCGCACACGCGCACACACGCACACACGCACACACGCACACACGCACACACGCACACACGCACACACGCACACACGCACACACGCACACACGCACACACGCACACACGCACACACGCACACACGCACACACGCACACACGCACACACGCACACACGCACACACGCACACACGCACACACGCACACACGCACACACGCACACACGCACACACGCACACACGCACACACGCACACACGCACACACGCACACACGCACACACGCACACACGCACACACGCACACACGCACACACGCACACACGCACACACGCACACACGCACACACGCACACACGCACACACGCACACACGCACACACGCACACACGCACACACGCACACACGCACACACGCACACACGCACACACGCACGCACACACGCACACACACACACACACACACACACACACACACACACACACACACACACACACACACACACACACACACACACACACACACACACACACACACACACACACACACACACACACACACACACACACACACACACACACACACACACACACACACACACACACACACACACACACACACACACACACACACACACACACACACACACACACACACACACACACACACACACACACACACACACACACACACACACACACACACACACACACACACACACACACACACACACACACACACACACACACACACACACACACACACACACACACACACACACACACACACACACACACACACACACACACACACACACACACACACACACACACACACACACACACACACACACATCCACACACACACACACATACAGACATCATCGTAAAAATAGTAAAATCGTATTCTAGGGACCTTAAAACGTGCTTATTCATTAAAAACTCACCACCGAATTTTTTGACCAAAGACAATACCTTCCTTACCTAAAGGTGACGGAAGGTAAAAAGTAGTTACTTGGATTATCATCGTAAAAATGTTAAAATTGGATTCTAGGGACCTTAAAACGTGCTCATTTACCAAAATATCGATATGCGATTTTTAGCACGATCCCTATTCCTCAAGGGTAGCGGGAGGTAAAAATGACAAGTAAAAAATTTTAGTCATATATAATATCATAAGTGGTAAATTTTTGCCGGAAAAATTTTCAGATTGTTACAAGAGCCGGTTGCCTAGCAATTTATTGAGTGGCATTGACAAAAAAATTACGAGTTGTCAAACGAGTAATTTTTGATCAATGTCACGAAATAAATTGGCAACAGGCTCGAGTAAAGCAATCGGAAAATTTTTCCAGGTTAAAATTTAACCACGAATGGTATTCGGATGACTATTTCCAAAATAAAAATCAGGTAATTATTTATATAATTTTTTTCTTGACAAAAATCTTGTAAATATTTATTGTGTTTAGAGGTATTAGGTTTCAGTTTGCTTTTTCAACGTTTTAAATGGATTAATGTCCAAATCGACTCGTTTATAATAAAAACTGATAACACTGAAAATATACAGACTTTGACAGGTATGTAAACAATATGTTTCTAAAACGTCAAAAAATTTTCGCTTATCAAAACTAACTTACTTGTAAAAATACGACATCTTATTGGCTTAAAGGGTGCGAAAAAACTTTTTTGACGCTGTTTTGTCGAAATGAAATTTGGTAACTATGTAGAATCCTGAATTTGGATTGGTTTATATATTTATGAGTGAAATAGTCAAAATAATTTTCATATATTTTTTTTTTCAATTTTGTGCGTCTATCTTGCAAAAAACGTTTGCGTTGAGTAAGTTCTCTTTTACCGGTATCGGATGCATTGGAAATCATGACTTCGTCTCGATTTGCAAAATCATCCCCAACCGGTAGAAAGCATTTACTGCGCTTAATACTTTGTATTAAAAAAAATCTGATGTGGACACCACACGACTTCCTTGTACGCAAGACCAATATGAAGATGAAGTATAGACTCAATTATAAAATTGCACGTATTTAACGTAATTTGACATTAACATCTTTTTTTTTTGTTATTTTTTGTCCTAATCCATAGCAAGCTTCATTACAAAAACCAAAAAGTATATAAGTTTTAAATTTACATATCTCGCTTATACAAAGGGCTAATTTAATAATACTTGTGCTAGACGCAGAATTTAATTCTCTAAAACTCTTATTTGAAGCATTTATTTCTAAAATCAAAATGAAACCATTTTATTCAAGAAAAACTGTTAACAACTTCAGGTAATATATCACTTCCGGTTAGCCTGTTTTAACCAAATTCTGCTATGTTATTCCAATTGATATAAAGGTCTTATATACTAATTTTGAAAAGTTTTGGATTATATTTTAATACAGTTTTTCATTAAAATCTATTATAGGCTTCAAATAAAGTACCTTTTCTGGAAATTATGTAATGACCAAAAAGGGAGGTGCACAACTAGATGTTATAGAAGTTCTAAATACAAAATTTCAACTTTCTACGGCTTACCGTTTTTGAGTTATGCGAGATACGTACGTACGTACAGACGTCACGACGAAATTAGTCAAAATGAATTCAGGGATGGTCAAAATGGATATTTCCGTTGAAATCTGGAAACCGAAATTTTTCGCGAATACAATACTTTCTTTACTTTGTACAAGGAAGTAAAAAACATAATCTATAGGCCTCCAATCAAATGGAGATAATGTAATATATTTCAAAAAGGTTTTAATGAACAGAAAATATTGACAAAAGTTCCTGCTAACAATCAATAACAATAACATTGTGCAAAATTCTTGTAAGTCTAGGGACGCTCTCAAATTACGAATTATTTTGCCGCCTTGTCGGTTTAAAATGAGCATCCAATACACTTGTTTCCTTTACCTTACCGCTATTTTACTCCGTTTCCTGCTGACCAAAGGGTTAACCGTTTTGCAACTGTTAACCCTTTCAGTTACAATACAGTTAAACCCATATCCCCTACTCTTTACCAACAACAACACATTGCAGTGTGGAATGTCGCAAGGTTCATTTTTCACCCTTTCTAACCCTTTCTGAGTGTAGTGTTACACCCTCCATTGTCGAAGGCACAATGTAACGTGGGCACCCGACATTATGTACGTTAATTGCCGATTCGCTTTTGTGAAGATCGGCTTGCTTCGATCTTCAATTTATGAATAATGGATAATTTACAAATTTACAAGATGGTTGATAAGTATCTGATTGGAAGATTAAGAAGAGAAAGGATTAAGTAATACGATATCTATCACAAAAACGAAAGAAACTGTATAGAGACAAGAATTTTTTAGATAAAAGATTGTAAAAAATATATGTCAAAAAATTCTGAATCTTATTATGATAAATAGATCTGATAGAAGATTAAGATTGAATGTTTGAAAAAGAATTAAGTAATACGATATCAACTTGGGAAACGAAACAAAAGCTGAAGCACAAGCTTACTTTGTTGAATTTATCTTCGAATGTTTATAAAATTTTAAAAAAGCTTATCCGGAATAGTGATGCACGACGAAGCGAGAGTATTCTCGCATCTCGTCTCGCCTCATTGCATTATGCGAAACGAGAACAAGAGCGAGATGGCAGTTTAAAATTCGGGACGAGATCGATATAACAAGTGCGAGAAGCGAGAAATCTCGCAAGAGTTTCGCAATAAGAAGTATTTATTACTTTATAGCTTTGCTTTATAAATTCAATGAAAAATACACCGTACAAGGAACGGAGTCAACGCTAATTCATGCATAGAACACGTGAATATAAAAATTATATGAATTCACTATATTTTTTTTCTATCTAGGTCTAGAATTTATTTGCATCCAATAAAACTAGTTTTTTTTTTTCAATATTTCAGCCCCTAATTCACCTCAGTTAAAACCACGATTAATAAAATTCTTGTCGTCCCTGAAACGTACCTACAGAATGTTATATTAAGCGTCGATTGGAGCCAACACGGAGAGAAGCTGAGTTTTAATGTTTAATTCGTTTTACTGATGACAGAATGTATTAACAGAATGATCGTATTGACAGTTTAGAGATCACAATTTGGTGATAAATTGGGTATTTTAGAGGTAAATTAAATTATTTATTAACACCACATTTTCTAGTAACCGTAAATGAATAAACATTCTGTGCGTATTGAAGTAATTCGGTGACCAGAATTTAGTGTTTCGTCTCTTAATTATAGTTATACGACTGCAAATAGACGGAAGAAATTGGTGCGAACTTGTCTCTTGTAGTTAAACTGTTACATAAATAGCTAGTGCGCAAGACTCTCGTGCGAGAATGAGACGATATCCAAAAAAATTTGCGAGAACGAAATTACAGATCCGAAAACGAGACGAGATCGATATTTTATACTTCTCGTCTCGTATTGCCACGCGTGCATCACTAATCCGGACCACAATTTTCCGGGCCTTCGTATTATATGAAGCATTTTTAAATTAATTTTATCAAAAATTTGGTAACATATGGTATCTAACGAAAATTAACTAAACTAAGATTAATTTTGAAAATAGTGCTAGAAAAAAGATATGAGAATAATGGGTCATAAAAACAAATATTCATAGAAGCCATGAAAAAGGTCAAAACTGATCAAAACGTCAAACTGCTATGTTAAAGTTGTCTACGAATAAGTTTTAATACAAAGTTTAAAACAGTGATTCAGTGAGTTTGTTTATTTCAATAGAAGGTGTTATGTAAGTAGATAGTGTGCCATAGTTCATGGTATTATAAAGAGAACTGAAAAAGTTATAATCTGTACAGTCCGTAAAGCCAGTGCCGTAACTAGCAATTCAGGGGCCCTGTGCAAGATTTCAAGAGTTTTGTTTTATGCGCTACAGCTCATGACGTTTGACACGGGCTATATACCTACGCGACACCACTTTAAAGCTCGTTATCAACCTTATTTCTAGGAAAATATAAACTTTATTATTCATTTATGATAGTTTTATATATAAAATTATAAGTAATAAACAAAAAATAAATACTAACATAAATTAACTCGTAAAAAAGCAATTGAAACAACACTACTTTTAATGGCGAAAATATCAATGACCACAACAAAAAATCTGGTGTGGCCATTACAATACCTCCCGCCAATTAGAGCCCGAGTCACAAAAAATGATTAAGTTTAACCTTATTTTTGGACTAGCGAATTTTATTTTACTTTTGACAGTTTATTTCTTAAAATATATTCTAATTTAATCCAAGTAACTACCTTTTTTTAAACACCTTAACAGGATTAAATCCCAATTACAGAGTGGGTTCACATTCACACACACCCCAACTAACATTTTCGGAACTTATAGTCACCAAATATCAAATTTTTAGTTTTATAATTGTTATATAAATGTTACTTAAATATATAAAGTTATTTAAAAGTTATGTAGTGTTACCACTAGTTTCGTAGTTATATTAGTGGTTTGTAACGTTTCATTTGGTGATTTACTCGTAACGTTTTATAAATAGGTAATAGAAACGTTACTGTTACCGCCATTATATAACTTGAATATACCGTAGCTTAAAGTTTTATACAAAAGTTTTATAAGAGTAACCAATGTTAAAATTATACTTCCATACTTATTATTTTTTAACAGTTTTACATGATTCACTTACATAAATTTAGGAACAAAATGTAAAACTTAGAGAAATATAAGTGACAGATGTTAGTCTTATAAAACTTTTTTATTTATAAATAATAAATTAGTTTCTACTTCCTCCAAAGGCAATTCATGTCTATTTTTGATTCACAGTTGCTTCTTCTACTCCTGAGTGGGTATTGAATTTTCATCTTTTGATAATTTGATGAAAACTTTGATTTTTATAACGCGGTCACTGTAAATTTCCATCTGTTTTTCACAGCCATGGCAGTGGCACTATGGCTAGTAATGGATTATATCGCCCTCATTCAATAGTTTGCACAATTTTGAAAGATATGTTGTAAACTTTTAAATGCAATCTGTGACATATCAGTTGTATAATAATACAAATACAAAAAAAAAGGGTATATAGCTGTAACCTTGGAAGAAAGTTTTATAAAATTACCATTGTTAGTATAACGTTACCGGAAATTTTGTAAGGTTACTATTTTAGGTAATTCTTGTCACTCTTAGTGTATAATGAAAACAATAGTATTATAATAATACTTAAATAGTGTTATAATGTTGTTTTACATTACTTCACCTCCTATGAAGGTGTTTCACATTGTAACAATAAAACTTTTAGTAATATAACTGTTCTACAGCGAACTTAAAATATGTGCCGCCATATTTTTCATTAACAAATATCCGCCATCTTGAATGTATATTAATAAATAAATAATTATTATTTATATTTAAGTTTGTATGCGTATTTTACGCAAATTTTATTTAAATACTTAATAAAACTTAAAAACAAAATATAAAATTGAAAAAATGAAAACAATATTTAATTTTTATTTGAAACATTGAAAATAAAAAATATAAAAATAATGTATATTTTAAAGGCGCGTTAAATAATTAGAAGTTTTTTGCATATGTTTCACAGTAAAGTTACATTTGTTTTAAATTTACGGTAGAACTAATGCGTTTTGTAACATAATTATATATATTCCATATGATTTAGAATTTACGAACACTTCATATAAGTACAGAATACCATTATAAAAATTTAAAGTTTTATAAATAACAACAGATGAATACAAAATAGTAATGAAAGAGAATACTACAAATATTTTGGTTCTATTTTGACCCACAATATACTCGTACATGAACGTTTTATAAGAGTAATAATTTGGTTATATACATGTGGTGTAAAGGTAATAGAAATCTTAACAGCCCCATTTTATAAATCTTAAGAGTTTATAATATTACGAAATTTTGTCTCAGAAACCATTATAAACTTCTCCATTTAAGCTCTTTAACAGTTTTATAGAAGTTTATATAAGGTTTACATAAATAAAAATAAATCAAGAAGTTTTATAATATTAGTAACAAGAACATATCGGATACCGCAATAAAACAAAAAATGTTCATTGGGACATCCATGCCTTAGTGGGATTTGAACCCATAGCCCCGAGGGCACTCATGACATGAGGCGTTGCTCTAACCATTGACGCACCGGACATATAATAAAACTAAGATTAAATTTTAAATACCGGGATAGAATAAATTTCACTAATCCAAAAATGAGGATTAGCTTAAACATTTTACTGAATCGTTAATTTTTATTAATCTAAATACATACAGATATTTACTTATGCTGGAAACTAATGAATTTCTTTTGTATTGTTCTATTTACTTTTTTCTTTTTAAAACGTTATACTAATATTATTTTGAAATAATTAGTTCTTTGATAGTGACATTTATCTGTCAGTTACATACATTTGAATAACTGCGTTTTATTTGTTTAAAGCGTAAACTCTGGGATTTAAATTATAGATAATTTTATAAATTTATCCATAAAATGTACAGAAAAAGTATCAAAGCAAATCTATAGGACATTTAATAATCTTTAATTTTTGTAATAACTTAAATTTCGAAAAAATAACATTTAAAGGTATTTTTCGAAGAAAAACTATTTTGGTTTTCACCAAAATCTAATGGGCTCTTTCCAATACAGAAAAAAAATTCTGAATGATAATATTTGAGTTAGAGTGGAGGATCCACACATACATACACACACATACACACAGACAGACAGACATCATCGCGAAAATGTTAAAATTGGATTCTGGGGACGTTAAAACGTGGACATTTACCACAATCTCGATATGCGATTTTTAGCACGATCCCTATACCTCCCTTACCAACGGTAGCGACAGGTAAAAATTATTCTAAAATTGTTGAGGCGTTGTTCAGCATACAAATGTTTATTGAAATGTTAGATAGTCCAATATTTTTCAGGTAGAATAATTGTGCAGCGATCTGAACTCATCCAAACACTCCTCACTGACTGACAGCACGGAAGGTACCGAGAAACTTTATTACCTTGGCATAAATTAGCGTAAGTTTAAACAGCAATTTAAATTTTCGTCTGTAGAGGGCAACGCCACTTTATGTTTCTATGGATCTAGGATTAAAACAAGCTTTTATACAGACTTTAATCCAATGCATTCCTTTCTTAGCGATTAAAGAAATTTTTATCCATTTTCTTCATTTAAATATTGCATTAATAAGAGATTTCAATAGATAAAATGCGTTACTTTAAAAATATGAGCTGGAAATAATAATTTGTACATCTTTCTTATGCTTCAAATGGTTTTATTATGAATATTAAAGTACAAGTAAAATGAAATTTGTTACGATAGAGTTTAACCTTGAATTCAATGCACATATTCTAGTTTTATTTTAACTCTTAATTGTACCATTTACGTCTAAAATTCAATTTACTAAATATTACAATTAATATCACGTCTCCAACCACTATAATTAAATTATATCTTTATGTATCAGATACTGTAAACTTCTGAAAACAACAGCAAAAATTACATAATTGATACATTATTTATAGTATCCGACGTCATTAATTTGAGTAGTAATCACATAGGGGCTTTAAATAAGCGAACCGACCCACAACTTGGAGATGTTATCGTAGCCGTCGTGTTTAAATGCTAAACGTTTGAATTCGATTGAATTTTTCATTATATGCCTCGTGAATTTATGCCAACATAAAGATGATTTCTCTTAGTAGAATCGGTCGTTAACGACTACAAAATATGTAATTGGACAAGTAGTTCTGTCATTTAAATGTCTGATTCCATAGCAATAAAACAGTGTAAGTACAATAATTTGTCAATATAGTTATTTTAAATACAGTGCTGGTCAAAAGTTTCCCACCAACATTTTTTGTTCATACTTTCTATGGAGAAAATATGCATTTATATGAAATCACAATTAAAAGTTCAGAAATGCAGTGTTGTCAACCTTCTTATGATAATTATTGTACATATAAGATAATTTGAGTAGGTGTACTTACGATGTATGATAATAAATTTGTACGTAAAATGACAAAAAATATGCAAAAAGAACGAATTCGATAATTTTGATGAAAAAGTTTGAGATAATACACATAATTTTGAGTATTCATTACGATATCTTCAATGTCCGGAGGTTCGTAACACTGTACATAAGTTTGTTTGTTTGACTGACAACTGACAGATTTGACAACGTGTCAACATAAACTCTAAAAATAATCCCTTTCATTTTCACAAAATTTCGATTTCAAATAATATTTAATATATACCCCGGCACTGAAGTTTCTCTTTATGACTCATATGGTTTATGTTATATGACCTCGGTAACTAAATTTCACATCCTTGATAAAAAATAGAACTTCAGTATCTTGATACACAATAGTTATTTATATACCTAGGCACTAAAGTACAATTATTATCAATAATTATTATTATAAAATAATACTTGTGAATGAACCAGATTATTTGACAATAATTAACTTGATTATACATATATGAACCTAATCTAACCTTAATCTTATCTGCCAACGCTTTAATTTTTATAAAAATAATGAATTGCTAATTATATTTAGTACGCAAACGTTTTCCCAAAACCACTAAAGAACAATATGATGTTATATTTGGAAACTTCTACCATTTAATAAATAATATTATTTATTAAATGCGTCTACATTATTTAGGACGGCTTTGTTAATTCCTACAAATGACCGCAACGTGATTGAAAATTTATGGGAAGATTTAATTTTATTATTTTGACTAAATATGTAACAGAAACATCACACGTCATAAGGAGTTCTCAAGAATTCCGCAGAATGTCAAAAGTAACTTTCTTCCATCACAGTCTTTATCGTTCTTATGATCATTATTCAAGTCGAAGCAGAATCTATACGTATAATAAACTACATTCTGTTAAAATATAAAAACACCATTATTTGGCAGAAAGGTGAAAGGTCAATATTAATAATATTTGATTGATATAAAAACCTGTCACATGTCAAATAACAACGTGATAACAACCATAAATACATAGTTTTAGCAGTCGTTATGATAACTGTCTAAACGCTTAACAATTATTGACAGTAACCACTTTCAGTACTGAGAATACCAAATTCGATTTTAACAATTTTTATAGTACACAACAACCATAAAGACCATAACGACTACACAAACATTGAGTTCTGAATAGGCCCATAATTAATATAATGTTATAAAACAAAAAAATTGGCTATAAAAGTTTTGTTTTATTTCTTGGCAAACTATTTTTGTGATACCCCCCAATTTCTTAACAGATTTTAAGTTATTATATTTTGCTCTTAATTATTTGTAAGTATAATTGTTTCCATCTTGTAAAATATTATTACTTTATAAAACACAATCATTTAGCTTGGTGTGTAAATAACATAAGTGTTTTTAGGAAAAACTTTTGTTCATTGTTTGATGTGCCAATCTGTTTGTCTCAGAATTCGATAATGACCATATAATTTTTTGTAACGCATGTTTTCCAGATATCATCTCCTTAGTACTCATTGTGTCTGTAGAGATATAATTTGTCTTGATATATACAATTTAGTTTTCTTTAAATCTTTGTGTCTAAAGTTCGCCTTAAAGAATAAAAAAATCTTGACAAATGCTTTTCCTGGAATGCAATCTTTTACATAACAATGCAAATTCAACCCATCTGTCAGTCAAAAACAATTCCCAAATCTCAGTAAATTTCAGCAGCACCATCCGTGACAATAATCACTGCAAAGCATGTTGTAGCCACAAACAAAACAACATCTCGCTACTGCAGTCACATTTCACGAAAACAAAGCCACCTAAAAAATAAATCACAACTCCGGCACGAGCAGGTCGGAACCTGCATGAGTCATCTCCCAATCAGAGCAGCTGCGATGTTCATCTTCCAAACTACTTGTTGCCCGGGAGCGCCTACGAGAACGAACAAGTCCGTACAGGTTCGCACGAATATCACGCAATACGGAAAGAAGGAAAAACATATAAGAAAGCTTACGTTTTACGTTGCATCTGTGTTTGCAAGTGTGACTCACTTTGCACAATGAGGCTATTCAATGAATTTACTTTCAATAGCGTGAGAAATACATCTTAAGATTTTGGAATGACTTTTTAGCGAACACGTCTGAACTTGCAAAGGTAGATATAGAGCATATGGAAGTAACTTGCACCTTGAATTTTTTAATGGATCTTATTCTTATCTAAAGTAAATTCTTATACTTATATCATGATTTTAAATAAATATCAATATTTTAAATAAATATGGAACATAATTTACGATATCATCTATAAATATGTAAATACAGATTTATGGTTGTTCACATTATTGCAAGCCGTTAACTCTATGACCTTTCAAGTGCAAAGCGGGGTCATTTTGACTCCAGCTTCCATCATTATTTAAATGATTTTTTTAAAAATATTTAAGTATATCTCTCCTTTTTACCTCCTGCTACCCTTGGTAAGGGAGGTATAGGGATCGTGCTAAAAATCGCATATCGAGATTTTGGTAAATGACCCCGTTTTAAGGCCCCTAGAATCTAATTTTAACATTTTCACGATGATGTCTGGTGTGTATTTGTGGATCCTCCACTCTAACTCAAATACTATATCATTCAGAAAATTTTGAAACTTTGTATATCGAACTTTTTCTATAATGGAAAGAGTCCATATCGAGATTTTGGTAAATGACCCCGTTTTAAAGCCCCTAGAATCTAATTTTAACATTTTCACGATGATGTCTTGTGTGTATGTATGGATCCTCCACTATAGAAAATTTTGAAACTTTGTACATCGAACTTTTTCTGTAATGTAAAGAGCCCATATCGAGATTTTGGTAAATGACCCCGTTTTAAGGCCCCTAGAATCTAATTTTAACATTTTCACGATGATGTCTGTGTGTATGTGTGGATCCTCCACTCTAACTCAAAAACTATCATTCAGAAAATTTTGAAACTTTGTATTTCGAACTTTTTCTGTAATGGAAAGAGTCCATTAGATTTTGATAAAAATCGGATAACCGGAAATGGCACTTTACTAGAAGCTCAAAATAGTTTTTCTTCGAAAAATACCTTTAAATGTTATTTTTTCGAGATTAATATTATTATAAAAATTAAAGATTATTAAATTTTCTATAGATTTGCATTAATTGTTTTTCTATATATTTTATGGATAAATTTATAAAATTATCGTCAATTTAAATCCCAGAGCCTCCGCTTTATACAAACAAAGCGCAGTTATTCAAATGTATGTAACTGACAGACAAATGTCACTATCAAAGAAATAATCATTTCAAAATAATATTAGTAACGTTTTAAAAAGAAAAAAGTAAATAGAACAATAGAAAAGGAATTCAATACATTTTCCGGCATAAGTAAATATGTAGGTATGTATTTAGATTAATAAAAATTAACGATTCACAAAAATGTTTGAGCTAATCCTCATTTTTGGATTAGTGAATTCTATTCTATCCCGGTATATAAAATTTAATCTTCATTTTATTATAGCTCCAGTGGTTCAATGGTTAGAGCAACGCCTCATGTCATGAGTGCCCTCGGGGCTCTGGGTTCGTTAATATTTAGAACAAAAATATCAGGTTTTTGAGTTAATCTGATCCCACATCTATTTCTGATAACAAAATTTTATTAAAGCGGCAGTTTGGAATGATGTGGTGTTATAAAAATAGTCTATTGCTAAATTTTGGGATGGTTCTTCAATTAAAAAGTTCTAGAATGTTTAAATTTTCAATTTTTTTTTTCATAAACTATTATTCACGAAAGATGACTATTCAAGGTCATTTGTGAGCCGTCTAATATAATATTACTTGCAGATAACTTCATTGCATTTCGTATGCATAGGCGTGCAACATGAAATATTTAGGGACACATTTTAACTGAAAAAATAGGAGTAATTCATTTGAAAATTATGTTTCTAAATAATACTTTTCTGAAAGATTTATGTTCTTCACTTATGTTTTTGCAAAATACAAAAAAATATAGTCTGTTAGAAAGTAATGCCAATGCCATTATTTACGTATATCTGTCACGCCACACAAATTAAATAGACGTAGGTCAAATAATCTTTCTCTTTCTAATACAAAATGTTCCTAAGCTACTGCTTTAAAGTGATGTGTATTCTTTCTTCGAACAAATGATCTTGAATAGTCATCTTTCGTGAATAATAGTATAAAGCATTATTTTCATACAATTTTGTTATAAAGCATTATTTTTAAAATAGTAAATAGACTTTGTTGACAAAATTATATTATTTTCATTTGAAATTGAATTAATTGACAATGATATTTTTTTACAGCTGGTGTTAAAGTATGCTTATATCTACTGAAAATAGTAGATAAAGTAGCATATTAACAGCTAGGGTAGATAAAATACATTAATTCTTACTTATTTATATACAAAATCCATAATAACCCATACACATAGATACATACTGGGATTTTAAAACTGTGTTTATTTATAATTGGTATTTTTTATTTTTTTCTTTCATCTGCTATTAAAAATAATAAAATTTTATACATGACGAGAAAATTAAATTATCAATTCGCGAAAATAATTCATTCGCGAAATCGCTCGTGAATTAAACTTTCCGCTCGTTGATAAAATATAATTTTATCGCTTTGTATAAAAAATACTATTAATGACTGCCTTCCGGCTTTCAAAAATATAGACAACAATAGTAGAAGACTGCAAAAAAAAAACATAAAATGTACTAAATGTCCAAGAAATCAAGACCGCAAACTTATCAATGTGACCAATTTTATGTAAATGAAAACGACTAAAACACATTGTAATTTTAGCATAAAAATATACTAAAATATTGATAAAAATATATGTATTGTTTATTTCTACTATCGCAAGAATGTCAAAAAATTATTATTCACCTATTACTGCGTTGAATTTTGAGTTAGTCATGCGTTGTTACTAGCTATTGTCATATAAATTAAATTTACAAAACAAGTAAATTGAATTCTGTTGTTGAAAATGCGTTTCAAATTTTCATTTATACTTCATATAATATTATTATAACAAGTACAAAGACTATCAAACCATGACGTAAACATACAAAATCAAAATACAATAATAATGAAATCATTTGCAACAAAGGACAATGAAATAAGGAAAAATGTTTACAATGTATTCAATTTGAATGCATTTTAAAAGGACATTGTTAGGTTAATTGGGAACTGATTAGTATTTTGTGGAGAACTATTAAAACACTTATTTATTGTATTAATTTTAATGGTTTGCGTGTGGCACACTTATTTTTAATTCTAGTAGGTACTATTTAATGATCAATTAAAATTTCCCTTAAACAATACAAATTCCTTAGAAAAGTTTTGAATGAACGTACCTATTCAACAAAATATCAAGTCATATTTGAAATGAACTCAATGTTATAAAATTCGTACTTATACGTTGATTCTGTTTCAGATCACGTGACTTTTTCAAAATATTATCCAAATTTCAAAAATTAATTGTAAAATATCTAATGGATATTTAGTGATATTATTAAATTTGAGGCTATTTAAATAATGATATTTTTTTTAATTTATTTATTTATTTATTTATTTGCACTGTCCAACAGGCTAAAAGCCCTATTACAGAACAGGATATAATACAAAAAATAATATGACAAATTGAACCAATAAAGGTAAACAATAAACAATTATTTCAGTAATGCGATATTACAAAATATATGTACAACCATAATAGTAGTGAATTAAAGTGATGAAATAAATTTAGGGTCATTAATATCATTTGAGTTATTTAAGTTATTGTAAAGCTTACACATTTTATTAATTGGTGACTTTAGTGCCAAGTTAGTACGGGAAGGTGGCAAATAGAAGAGTGTTGTATTTCTTGTGGATATTGTGGGAGTATGGAAATTCAAACATTGAAGGGATAAAGGATCATCAATTTTGTAGTGTAATAATTTGTATAAGAGAGAGAGATGTAATTTCTTTCGTCGTATATCAAGAGATTCTACTTTAAATATCTTTAACAAAATTTCATAATCAAACCCTGTAGGAGGGTAATAATTCATTATTTTATAATATATGTATTTTAACATTTTTTTCTGAACATATTCAAGAGCATTTATATAATTATTGTAGATGGGAGCCGAAATAATTGCACAGTATTCGATTTTTGATCGTACTAAAGAATAAAACAAACTAAAGATAGCTTGAATATCAACAAAATTTCGTGTTTTTCTAATGACAAATCCCAAGGTTTTTGTAGCAGCGGAAATAACATTATGTGTTTGAATTGTAAATGTTAATTTGGGGTCAAAAAATACTCCAAGATCTGAGATTAAGTCTGTTCTAATAAGAGTAATATTATTTACTGAATAATTAAATAATATGGGAGACTGTTTTCGAGTATAGGTTAAGATTTTACACTTAGATAAATTAAGAAGTAGTTTATTTTTTATACACCAGTTGTAAAGTTCGGTTAAGTCATTTCGTAGTGATATACTATCATTAACATCAGTAATTGAGCGATAAAATTTAAGATCGTCCGCAAAGAGAAGATTATGATTCACCAAGTTTGATGTGATGTCATTTATGAAAATAAAAAAGAGTAAAGGACCAAGATTGGAGCTTTGTGGTACTCCTGATGTAGCAGTAAAAGCATTTGAATTAAATCCATTGATTTGAACAAAAAGAGATCTTTCACGTAAATAAGATGAAATTAAATTTATAAGAGGTGTCGAGACAGAAAAAGAGTGTAATTTATATATATATATATATATATATATATATATATATATATATATATATATATATATATATATATATATATATATATATATATATAATTAAACTGTGACTAATTTTGTCAAATGCTTTGGCAAAGTCCGTGTAAATGACATCAACTTGTCCGCGATTATCAAGTGTATTAGCGATAAAATGTGTTAGAGAGCACAGGTTACTTGATGTTGACCTTTACAGGGTATCCCATAACTTCAGGTATATACATACACATCTCCCAAACTTAATTGGTGTGACAAAGCTTTATGTAATTGCATAAATTAATTTCATTGTTAAATTATTTTATGTAATAGTTATAACTAATTTCACTATTCCAAATATTATAGTATCGAGGGGTACAAAAAATGTTCTTCTTAAGTGAACTACCCTTAATTATACGAGTTTTGAAAAAATTCTTTTTTTCCGTAATCAGGACATTAAGAACTATATGCCCTTCTAATATGTACCTGAAGTTATGGGACACCCTGTATTGAACAAATCCATGTTGAGAGAAAGACAAATTATTATGTATTTTATTATAAATAGAATTAAAAATGATGGTTTCAAAGACTTTACTAAAATTGGACAAAATTGCTATTGGTCTGTAATTTTCGATGTGATTCTTGTCTCCGGATTTGAATATAGGAACTATTCGAGCACTTTTCCAAATCAAAGGAAATGTATTAGAAAGAAGAGGTAAATTAAATATGTGTTGCAGCGCCTGAGAAAATGGTAAAGCACAATCTTTAATAATTAGACTAGGAATTAAATCGGGGCCAGAAGAAAGATTAGATTTAAGTTTACGTATTGATAAAATGATATCTTCTTGAGAAATATAAGGTAATGAGATTAATTCATTAGAAACAATGTTAATTTCTGGAATTGTGTTATTATTATCATTAGGAACTTCATAAACATTGTGGAAATATGTGGCAAAACCTTCAGCATTGTCTGGTATATTATTTAGGTTACAATTGTTATAATGCATATGGCATGGGTAATTATTGGGAGAATTCCTTTTAAGTTTAATAAAGTGCCAGAATTTTTTTGGGTCAGTGATGATATTGTTTTCACAATTTTTAACAAATGTAGCATACGATTTTTTTATATCATATTTAATTGTAGCTCTTAAGGTTTTATATTGTAATTGGTACTGCTCATTGCTAGGAAATTTATTAGAAAGTTTTAAGTAGTGGGACTTTAATTTCAAATTGATACGTATTGTTTTATTAAACCAGGGTGGATAGGGTTTTGTGGAAATGAGTGAGATGGCACGCATTCATCAAAAAAGCCATATAATACCGAATATAAAAAGTTACAAGCTTCATTAACATTTGTGATACATTCAATTTGTTTCCAATCAAAATTTGATATAAGTTGATACAATTTTGGGAAGTTTGCTTTTCGAAAATTATATTTTCTAAAATTAACATTTTTTTAAATTTAATACTTAGAAGGCATTTAAAAATTCTTGCAACAGCCTTATTCTTGACGGTTTTGAAAATGGTATGATTTAAAATGTTCTTTTCTTAGTAAAAGATATACACTGGTTTTGCTTACAACCGCAACTTGCCTTATCATTGAAGGACTTGTTGGTCGATCAAGAAATGATATGCGAAATAAAACAGATACCTGTGTGAGGCTAACATCTGCATTAGGTACATTATTGAATTATTTGTACTTCTTCTTGAACTGTATATTTAGAAGTAACAATACAAGCCTAATTGACAGAGAATATTTACTTGACAATGACAGCCTATGTTCTATTTTAAATGGAACGCTCTTATGGCTGTATTACACTTAACGATAAATCGGCCGATTTATTGATAGAGTGCGACCTTCAATTTATCAATACGTGTAAAACAGAAAAATCTATCGATTTATTTACGAAAATAAATTGATCAATAAATTGATGAGATAGAACGAGTTCTATTTTCCGCGATTTTCCGTCAATTTTTTTAGGGAATTTTTGGTTATTTTTCTAATGGTATTTGACATTACAAACTATATTTAATGTGTGCTTGATTTCAAGATTATAATTACGTATATTCATTAATTTTACCCATTTTTAACAAGTACGCTACAAGAAAGACTACACTTCAAAAAACTACAAGAAAACTGGAGCGCTGCTAGGTTAAACTCTAACCTCACAAATATATAAAATAATATTAAGAAGTTGGTAGTCCCAATTTCAACAAAAATATATTGATAGAAAATCGTTGTGTAAATTCTCAACGACTTGTAAAATAAATTGATCGATTTATCTGTCCGCTATAAGCCCGTATTACACTTCACAATAAATCGTACAATTTATTGAGCAATAAATTGCACAATTTATTTTGAAAATATAAGCATTTTACACTTCACGATATTCTAACAATGCATTGTTGTCGGGAGAAAATAGAACACCTTCTAATTTTTGCCGATAATTCGCCAATAAATTGAAGGTCACAAAATTGTACAATTTATTGTGAAGTGTAAAACAGCTAATACATTGCTGTTATTTAGTTACTATGGAAATTGCAAATCCTATGTTTCACGTTAAAAATACTCACGGTATTAACTAAATTGAAGGCCTCTTGCTCATATCTCTCGTTGGGCCCTATTCTGTAACTCGGTGGTTGATTTTTAACCACTGGTTAAAATTTTTATCCAATAGTTATTGATTTGACAAATAAAAATCCATTTTTTTTGTTATGTCAACATACTTGATTGGTTAAAAAAAATAACCAATGGTTAAATATTAACCACTGAGATACAGAATAGGCCCTATCTTCTACTAACATGAAAAATACTTTTAGGTATACATATTTTCTCATTGTAAAACAATGGTCGTCTGATTGCAATAATGAATTATATAAAAATGTGTTTCTTAATATTTGAACGAGATATATATATATATATATATATATATATATATATATATATATATATATATATATATATATATATATATATATATATAATACAAGAAGCAGAAAATTGTCTTAAAATTGTATAATACTTGCAATAATTAGTCTATTTATTATAGATTTTATACATGTAATGTTAATATTAAAGAGAAATTCACATGGTTCGTATTTTTCGTGTATTTTCTTTTCCGAGCTTGTGCAACTGATTCCACTTAGAGCCTGGTATATTTTCTTCAATGAAGAATATTCTTCATTTATCAAGTTCAAGTTTTCCAATTTTTTAATCTCAATTTCCATGTATTGTGCATCTTGTAACATATAACTAATATTATAAATTATAATATAAATTTAAATATGATAAAATGGTTTACAGAAATCACACATATTATGAGAAAAGTTATATTTTCTGCCACAGCACCTTCGCTGATATTTTGACTTTTTTTGATTGTCACATCACATGTATAGCATTTTAAATATCTTCTTTATTCATTTCAATATACTATGATGTATAATATTCATACACAATAGCAACAACTCAAAATAAAATTGTAAATTGTATCACTTCCTCGAAATGTCAAAATTAATTCGGTAATCAAAAACGCCAATGTAGTCGTTAGAGGTGCTGACGCTCAAAATGTACACATCGCCTATAGTTCGTTCGCTGAAACCAGAGAATGTGGAACTAATTCTTGGACAGGGACAAGTATTTCTATGGACCTTTTACAGCAAAAGAGATAGACAAAAATGACATATACATAGAGACGTCGTGTTAATAACGAATTTTGCTCTGCTTTTCCTTTTTTTTACCTTCCGTCACCTTTAGGTAAGGAAGGTATTGTCTTTGGTCAAAAAATTCGGTGGTGAGTTTTTGATGAATAAGCACGTTTTAGGGTCCCTAGAATACGATTTTACTATTTTTACGATGATGTCTGTATGTATGTGTGTGTGTGTGTATGTATGTGTGTCTGTGTGTGTGTGTGTGTGTGTGTGTGTGTGTGTGTGTGTGTGTGTGTGTGTGTAACAAAATTTTCGTCTACGATAACTTCCATACTACAATTCTAAAAATTATAATTCTTTCGTATTTCTCCTCGTTACATCCATGTGAAGAGCTGATTAGATTTTGGTTAGAATTGGACAACCGGAAGTACCCTAATTTGAAGATTTTAACAGTTTTTCTTGAAAAAACTATGTTAAATATCATTTTTTCACATTTAATGTTATTATAAATATTAAAGAATATTTTATTCTCTATACGATTTGACTGCATTTTATACTTAATATTAAATGGATAGAGTTAAAAAATTATAAAGAAATTAAATTTAATAAAGTAGCCATAGCTATGAAAACAGCTACTATATTAAGAAAATTAAGAAAATTGAAAGATGTCAGTGTCAAGTGAAATTGACATAAGGTACGTTCTATCGGTGTCAGAAATATTCCTACTAGAATAAGAATATTCTTAAAGCAATAGAACGCTCAGTAGCAAATAACTGTCAAGTAAAAAATAAATACGATAGAACAGTGGGAGTGTTTATGTGTTATTGTTAGTTAACAACTAAAGCTAACTCTGTATGTTTATTTTGGATCTTAAAAATGTTGTTATTACAGAGATTATAATTATATAAAAATATATTAAATAATAAAAATGTAAAGGAGGTATTTCTTTGAGCACAGTCTAATCTGAATATTGACAAATGTAACAGAAAGGTACGCGCGACAGTCGGCTAGTACAATTTTGAATTTATCTCCAATCTATATATCTTCCAACCAGCGCTTCCAGCTCTGAAGTTGGAATCATTCGTAGGAATATTCAGATTTTTTTGACGCAAAAGAACGATCATTGAGGTTCTACTAGAAGAAGTAGTAAGATTTCTGACACCGATGGAACGTACCTATAGTGTGTTTGTCTTATAATTTTACTGGAAATATAGGATCTTTTGCTATAAATTTTCTGTATGGAATTTGCATAAAATACATGCAACTGCCGGAAGGTAAAGTACAAGAAATATAATCTTTAGCAAGGAACTTTCTGTATGAAATTTGTACAAAATACATAGAAATAACGGAAGGTAATGTGCTGGCCACATCAGATTTTTTTGTTATATGTCAACATACTTGATTGGTTAAAAAAAATTAACCAGTGGTTATATATTAATCACTGAGATACAGAATAGGCCCCATTATCTCATATTGTTCAGGTTATGTGTTTCTGGTCTAATCGACCCGGACCTCATGTCAGAGGACACGAGGTAATGAAAATGGAATAGAAACGATCCGAATCTCACGCCGGGATTCACGAAAATTCATAGTATTCCTCGTTGTTAAACGTTGTTCAGGTCTTGGGATTCTGGGCTAGTCAATTCGGACCTTATGCCAGATTACAAGAACCAATGTAAACTGAAAGGAAACAATCCGGACTTTACGCCCGGGGAACGTAAAAGTTAACGCGGTCCTTCCTTGTCCCGTGCTGTACAAATACTAATCCAGACTTTAAGCAGGCTAAAGGTGCATTCACAAATGAAAATTAGGTTTATGGTTTTTGTTTAGGTTGAAGTTAGTCATTCATAAATGCAAGTTTAATTTAACTCTAATTTAGTTTTGATTATACTGACATTTATGTAAATGCTTCAAAAACAAGATTAAAATATCGTTAGAGCAATACTTAATAGATACCCGTGCGCCGTGAAACTGTCATTCCCTTGACATTATTGGTTATATTTCAACAATTAAGTTTTGCCAGACTCCTTGTTCTTCTTGCATTTGGCCGAATCTACCAAATGAATACTAAATAAAGATGGATGTATATTTTATATCATTTTAGACTCGTTCTCATTGGTGAAGTTTGTGACGTCAAACTAAATCATAAAGCTAAAGTTTGGACCTTGCAATGTTTAGCTTTATGATTTGGATTTAAGGTGCATTCACACATGAAAATTAGGTTTATGGTTTTTGCTTAGGTTTAAGTAAGTCATTCATAAATGTAAGTTTAAATTACCTGAAAATTAGTTTTAATATGTCCAGACTTCTGTGAACATTCTTCAAAAACAAGATTAAAATATCGGTAGAGCAGTACTCAACAAGACACCTGTGCGCCGTGAAACTGTCATTCGCTTGGCATTATTGGTTATATTTCAGCAATTAAGTTATGACAGTCTCCATGTTCTTCTCGCATTTGTTTAAAAAGCCGAATCCACCAAGTGGATACTAAATAAAGATGGGTGTATATATCTATATCATTTCAGACTCGTTCTCATTGGTGAAGATTGTGACGTCAAACTAAATCATAAACCTAAAGTTTGGACCTTGCAATGTTTAGCTTTATGATTTGGATTTAGAGACCCTAAATTCTGAAATCATTACATAATATGCGGCCAAAATCTTTAAATCTAAAGTATAAACCATAAATCTAAACCTAATTTTCATTTGTGAATGCACCTTTAGAGACACTAAATTCTGAAGTGTGAATGGAGTCATAACATAATATGCGGCCAAAATCTTTAAATCTAAAGTATAAATCATAAATCTAAACCTAATTTTCATTTGTGAATGCACCTTTAGAGACACTAAATTCTGAAGTGTGAATGGAGTCATAACATAATATGCGGCCAAAATCTTTAAATCTAAAGTATAAATCATAAATCTAAACCTAATTTTCATTTGTGAATGCACCTTTAGAGACACTAAATTCTGAAGTGTGAATGGAGTCATAACATAATATGCGGCCAGTCTAAAGTATAAAACATAAATCTATATCTAATTTTCATTTGTGAATATAGCTTAACTTAATATAACGTAAAATGAACGGAAACGATCCTGATCGTATACCGGTTTATCGGGTAAATATACCCGAAACGAAGACTACAGTGAAAGTGAGAGTAAAAAGTTAAAGGTGGTTAAAGTTAGGATGGCGACGAGCCCAATCTTAAACAAAATTTTAATATTTTATTTCACAAATAATTAATAAGGGTTTGCCACTTTAGTCTTAAATTGGCAGAAAATGTGATGAATACATACATATTAGACACTAACAAATAACCTTTCCTCCCTAATTTATTTCACAATTCAAAGCATTTGAATACCCAATCCCAAATAAAATCGTATAGAACTCTCCCCTATTTTCAATTCAATTGAACTTTATCCCCGCAATGCTTCGCATAGTTTCCCACCCTTAACCTATTTACCCTCATACACCTGTGTCTCTCTATTTCACCCCATGCAGTTTGCGAACAAAACCCTGATGTCAACCCCACTTACAAACAAGAGGGTGAATCTGAAACAGGAACGCACAAGTGCACGATTTGCGTAAGTGTAAGGGAGGATTGCAGTGCACCTGAACGACTGAAACTGGTGTAAAATAGGGATGAAATGAGAGAGGGTAAAGAAGAGAAGAAAAATTGAGAGGTCCATAAACCAACGACGACCAATAAAGAATATCTATTTTTACCTCTCGCTAAGGGAGATATTGTATTCATGCTAAAAATTGCATATCCAGATTTTAGTGAATAAGCACGTTTTAAGGTCCCTAGAATCCGATTATAACATTTTTGATGATATCCGTATGTGTGTGTGGATGTGTGTGTGTGTGTGTGGATGTGTGGATGTTGGATCCACGATTTCTCAAATACTATAAGACTTAAGAAATTTTTAACTACGGATTCCTCAATCTAACAATAATGGGAAGAGTTGATTAAGTTTTGGTAACAATTGGACAACCGGAAGTAGTAGTTACAAGAAAAAAATCACCTAAATATTATTTATCGAAAATTTATGTAAATACTTATATTAAAGAACGTTAAATTCTTTATTCGATAAATATAAATTCATTAATATATTTTCTATAGATTTAGAGATAAATAAATGCATATAAAATAATTTGATGTAAAAATTCTCAGATCAAACTACTTCAAGGCAAGAAATTCAAATGTTTGTAATTGACACATAAATGTCACTGTCAAAAATATTTGTATGCCACTGTCAAAAATATTTGTACATCATTATAAAGATTATGAAAATAAATAAAAAGTCAACAACGCAAAAGAATATACGTAAAAAAGAATATAAAAGGAATTTCCGAAAAAATGACGTATAAAAGAAAAAGAACTAGAGGTGGGCGCGTGAGTAACTTTTTGTTCACGATCACGCACGCTCACGGAACTAAAAATGTAATCACGACCAATCACGCACGACTTTTTTTGTTTGATTCACGATCACTCACGCTCACGATCGTATTTTGGCACACACGCCCGATCACGCCCGGCGGGTCACGTTCGTGTCACGTAATTGTTTCTATGTACATTTCATGCCCATATTCATAAACACTCGTAAAAATTTTAACGGTTCGTTATAATTTTTATCCAGTAAAAAGAGTCGACACTGACAGAAAAATCGAAATGTCACGTTTGATTCCATTTGTCAAAAATTTTAACGAGCCGTTTTGAAATTTAACGAGCATTTATGAATATGGGCATAAGTCTGTTTAACAGTCATAAGTTGTTATCAAATTAGGTAACAAATTGGTAGTAAGTTAGGTAACAGATTGGTTTCATTGGAAACGAATGTTTATGGACAAATAGGTTGTTCTATTTCATCACAAATATCATTATAAATTTGGTAACAAATTTGTTAACAAAATTATGATCGTGTCAAACGGGCTTAAAGATTGGTATATCTTTAGTGAAATCGGAGCAACTGTGTATACAATTTTGGATACAACAATAATACTATTTTTATGCAAAAAATTCTGTCGATGATATATTTGGACATAAAAATAATAACAAGAATGTAAAGTAAAAGATGGAAATTGACATTTTTTTAAATAAAAAATAGAAGAAAACTTGTACTCACGCCCGATATAATTTCAATCACGCCTGATCACGCACGATAATTTTTTAGTGCCTCACGCTCACGTCCAATCACGACGCAAAATTTAAATTATATTCACGATCACGCGGGTCACGTCGTGACCCATCGTGACCCGACAAAATCACGGCCCGCGCCCACCTCTAAAAAGAACAGGAAAGTAGAAAAAAATCACTATATTGAATATAAAGAAAATGTATGTATTGTAGGTACATAATTTATTTTAAAATAATTATTTTGTAGTGACATGAATATATGTATTTGTATTTAAAAATATTTTTCGTATAGGGCGCGAGCAGACACGTGACACGTGACTCGAGCGACCGTGACGTGCTTGGAATCAGCTGATTTGCGTGCGCATGTCATTTTGGCAAGAACAATGTCACGTTGACAGTATCAATATTTTGACTTATTTTGATTTTGAACTGCTTTAATGTTATTATTTTACAATTTTTAGGCAGTAAAACATATGAAATTAAAAATAATAACATTTTAGCAGTTGAAAATCAAAATAAATCAAAACATTGGGCTTGTCAACGTGACATTGTTCTTGTCAAAATGACATGCGCACACAAATCAGCTGATTCCAAGCACGTCAAAGTCGTTCGAGTCACGTGTCTGGTCGCGCCCTATTATGCGTACAACCAGATAAAAATCTGGCGAGAGGTTATGTGCTGGCCACATCAGATTTTTTTTGTACCGACCGCGTATATTTTACTTTTGGGATAGCATGTTTTTCTTACGCATTACCTATGTAAACTTTATTATAGAGTATCAAAGATCATTTATGAAGTTGATAGTAAAAAATAATTATTTATGATACGGGAGAATAATCATATATGTTATCTATAGAAGCGTAAAGTTTAACACGCGAGTATGCTAATTTGTATGTGTGCTTAATAGTATATTACATAAAAAGGGATTAAAGTGGATCTTTTAATCATGAGAGAGCGATGAAAAAAATGGCTTAAATGACTGCATTAATGTTATATATAAAAAGAATCATAAATTGTTATTATTTATTCTATTACCCATAGCTAAAAGATTTGCATATCACAAAATAGAAGATAAATATTTCATGGCTTCTTATTAACAATTTCAGATGGGTGCGCCAGTTCACGTTTATTTAAGTAGCCTGCCAAACATCACTTCAGGCTCTTTGCTGTTTTTTTTTATAGAGCATCACATAAACGTGTCCCGTGGTTTGTATCTCTGATACTTACAAATTTGTGCCATTGTTCCGATTAGTAAAAATGGAACACTTCACGAAAGAACAACGCGTTATTATTGCGAAACCCATTTTAAAAATGAGCAGGGTTCTTTTGGCATTTGTTGGTATTAACTTCAGTGATATGTGGTTCCAGCAGGACGGCGCGTCATGTTATAGGTTCTGCGCGAGTAACAATAGACTTATTACATCAACAGTTTCTGAAGTGTATATCTCCAGAAATGCCGACATCAACTGGCTAACAAGATCTTGTAATTTGCAACTTTTTTGTGAGAATTATTGTAATCAAAGTTCTATGCCAACAACCTATAAAAAATTCCTGAGCTCAAGACCGAAATCCAACGAGTTATTAATGATATTGAACCATATCTCTGCCATAAAATCGTTGAAAATTCCTCTGTTCTTTGAATTTCTCTACTTCCATTGGTAGTAGGCTCCTCCCCTAACTGAGTATTCGTTATATATTTATAGGCCGTTTTTAAGACGCCAATCAAAATAATATATTTGGAATTCATATGAGTGACGAGCTGCTATAACAAAAATCCCCTTATTTCCGAAGTATTTCAATTATATCGTTTTATTTCTTCATTAATATTCATTATTAAGCATATACTTTCAAATTTTTTTCCCAATTTCTCTTAAAACAATAGCGCTATTGAATAAATGCATACTATTTAGCTAAAATTGACACGCAGATGCACATCAGAATTTAAAAGGCGCGCAATTTTGAAATACGGTAATTAAAATTTTAGTTCTTTTCGAAAATCCCCCCTTGCGTACGCCACTGTTGTAAATAAATATTAAATTCAAATTTTCTGATGCTACCAACATGAAAATCTCTAAAATTTCATATTTGGACAATAAATCAAACACATATTTAATAAATTTCGGGAAAAGCGACACAAAAAATCTTGTGTATTTACACGTCCAGACAGAGCCGTAACTAGTGTTTTGAGCGCCTGTGGCAAAAATTTTATTTGCGCCCCTACATTTCAAGAAAATATAAAAATAAACTTCTAATGAGCGTTTCGCGACTTACTAACAAATTAAACTTACATGAAGGTTTTCTAAAATTTAAAACATCTGCAAATCTGCTTCCTATTTTCATCTAAAATGTTGACACAATTAAAGATAAACAATATTACTTATTTAATACGTGTCGAAATTTTAGAGGAGTTTCATATAAGATTACAGCCCCAGTTTTAAGTAGCCGAAATTACATTGGGTAAACTTGTTTCTTGTCTCCAATTTCAGCCAATTGGAGAGGTCAAAACTATTCTCTATTCTCTACAATACTGAATGGCTAAAATGGAAAAAGGTATAATACATGACATGAAGGATGCTGAATTCAAATTTTCACACCGCGTAATCGTATCTTTAACTGGATCAGAGCAGTGCCGGATCACGCCAGCGCGGGGCCCGTAGCAAATGTGAACAGGGGGCCCTTGAATTGCATTACGTATTATAATTTAGGATGTAAATAAAACAAAACATTTACAAAAAGGTTTTCCGTGATTTAATGTGGGCAAATTTAGAAATTACACTCGACAAATCAATATTTTTAAGTAGATCATTTTCTATATTCATAATAGTGAGGTCATTCAAACGGTCTTGTCCCATCGTGTTCCTTAACACATTTTTAATTCTCTTTAATGTTGAGAAAGAACGTTCTCCGCTGCAGTTTGTGATCATCAAACTCAAATTGTTTTATCTCTGTCAATCGTTTAGAGATTATTTTAGAGAAAAATTCTTCAAATAAAAGATGCGGGCAATTAATTTTTCTATAACTATTATTTGAAGTATTTTCCTCTAAAAGGATCCATAAACGAATGACAGAGATAAAACAATGCTAATCAAATGCTCGATAATTACCCTTAATCAGTTGTTCATACTAACGGTCAATATGCCCAAACAAAAAACTGGCTGATTAAAAATTAGTACCTAATGTGTACTCAAAAAAGTACTTCTCAAATCGCTGGTGTTTTGGTATGATAAGGGAAAAATGTTAAAAACTGAAGCAACTTCGGGAAATAATTCTATCGGGAAATTTTATTAAATCCTGTTTTGACAACTACCAAAATCTAGTAAATATTATCAAAAAATCATATATAAAAAATCAGATTTTTATCTTATCCACAAATGAAAGCAAATTGAGTTAAAAAGAACCTATTTTCATCAATGCAGCCCCATAAGCAATTTCGCGTCACATCGCCCCCAATAATGTTCGACTCTAAAACCTACATGTCTTGTTTTTTTTAACTTGGTACAGTAGGTTGGTATATGCACACAAAAGTTAGCTACTTACCAAAAACTTCAGAGCTTATCGTTCTCGTCGTTTTCACTGTTTTGATATTATATAGAATTTTACTATATTATAAAAAGTGGTATTGTACTGATTTTGTACTAGTCCACAGTGATCAGCAAAACAGAATTAATAACATAAAAGCACGTAATAACTAAGACACTATAACACGACGTAAATAGTCCAATAACAACAAATTTCACTCTTAAAAAAATAAACTTATGTAATTGTGGTAGGAACGTTCGACTGAGTCGACATGGTCGGGTTATACAAACAGCTCGAATCGAAAACAATATTAGGGGATTCCACCAGTAAGTAATGTGGTGTTGCCAACTTGTAGCATAATAATGTTCCTATACTATTACAGTATGGCCTGCGCTCACTTTGAGAATAGCTACTAGACGTGTGGCTTATAATTTTTGATTTGTAGTTTTTTTGGGTATAGGCGCGGGCCACCCCAAGGCGCGGGGCCCGTAGCATTTGCTGCCTCCTGCTACATGGCTAATCCGGCACTGGATCAGAGTTGTCGATGAATTTGTAGGAAAGAGCTGAAAAGAAATAATCAAAAATCATCAGTAATAAACTGTTATAAATAGTAAAAAATATTATACTCTGTTCCATTTAAGCCATTCAGTAGATGGCGCTGACATCAGCGCTAGTTTTAAGTAGCCGAAATTACATTGGGTAAACGTGTCTCTTGTCTCCAATTTCAGCCAATCAGAGAGTACAAACTATCCCACACTTTCTACAATGCTGAATGGCTTTAAGTATTAAATACCTAATATTGTTTATTTTTTTGACTAATTTAATTTTCTATCATAAATTGTTATTGCGTTTAACTATTTTTTAACATAACTCTTTGAGAGTTCATCCTAGGCAAAAAATGTTAGAACCCTTTTATGTACAAGAAATTACGAGCTTTATAGTTTTTATTCATGTAAAATTTTGATACGGGCCACAGTTATCATGAAAATGGCCCAAAACTCATTTTTTGCACTTTTGACTCACGATGATGGGAAAATTCGGGGTCGTTAGAACAATAAAATTCACGCCAGCTTGTCACCAATTATTTCCACAAAACCACCTTGCCAACTGGTCTATCTGTAGATCATTATTTGTTAAATTTAGAAAATAGATTTTAGAAATATTTGATCTAAACCCATATAAATGATTAAAATTTTGCGCCCCTAAGAATTTTGCGCCACCTTTGCCACGCCCTAGTTACGGCACTGCGTCCAGAAACTGCTTTGCGAGTGCTCGTATTTAAAAATATACCACGCACTCGCAAACGTGCACTTTCTAGAGTAGTGATATAAATTACTATTGTTTTATTTAAAAATTAAATCTGGGTTTTTTTCATATAACTATGCATATAATTTTTCTTCTTCAGTATTTTGTGTAAATGAAGAAAGTTGTAAAATAATCCGTTATGCAAATAATGTGTGATTTATTTTAATTTCGGCAATAAATTCTATTTTTATTGCCGTACAAATTTGCTAAATCTAAGCAAACAATTAATTAGCATTCATAATTAAAGTTGTTTATAATGATTTTATTGTGACATCTCTGGGCTTGAAAATGAATGTCTCGTTTTTGCTTGTTTCACGGCACTTCTATTAATTATTTTACACCGTTCTATCCGATGACATTAAAGATAACATTTACTAGAGAATTCAAGGAATCGCGTTCCTGGCTTGCCTTTTAACCACCGCTATAATAAACATAAATATTAAGTGTAAATTATGGCAAAAAAATCTTACCCGCATGTTTCTGCTATCTGACGTGGGAAAAGAAATATGCTTCTGATTTTTTCGCGTAATTCAGTGTAGTGTAGAAAATGCGAAAATGAATTTATAGCGAATAAAAGCTAAAATGTTGCGTAAAAATCTACTGAATATATTAAGATATTCTTGTATTTTATTGTTATTGCAACAGATAGAGTAAAATTGATGGAGACGTAAGCGTTCAAGGGTATCTTCTGCAATAACCACAGGCGTAAATCGTACTAAACTATACATGCTATAAGGTATTGATAGCGAATTGGCGTGTACATTATTAATAACTTAGGATATATGTACTAAGTATGAAAGTTTTTATACGTTGTTGCATAAAGTATAAGGTAATTATTGTATGAGAAATGAAAAGTTTATAGTCTATTGCAACTGGTATATCAGATTTGTTCTGATTTATAAAGTACTTTCTTTATTTCAATTGATATTAAACCTAATGGACCAACAAACCGATATTTTCCTGATTCTATAAATATCTTAAAACACGATTATTTGTTACATATTATCATAAATATGTAAAATATATACGCGTATATTTGTCATGAATATTAACAGTTAATCCGCAAAGAATTTTGATTATATGGTCCATATTATTAATATTAATACGTGTTTCGGACCAATTTTATTTTTGCATCTCGCTATCCTTGGTAAGGAAGGTATAGAGGTGGTATAGAGATCGTGTCAAAATCGCATATCGTGATTTTGGTAAATGACCACGTTTTAAGTTTTAAGGCGCGTGCGTGTGTGTGTGCCTGTATGTGTGCCTGTGTGTGTGTGTGTGTGTGTGCGTGCGTGCGTGCGTGTGTGTGTGTGTGTGGGTGTGGGTGTGGGTGTGGGTGTGGGTGTGGGTGTGGGTGTGGGTGTGGGTGTGGGTGTGGGTGTGGGTGTGGGTGTGGGTGTGGGTGTGGGTGTGGGTGTGGGTGTGGGTGTGGGTGTGGGTGTGGGTGTGGGTGTGGGTGTGGGTGTGGGTGTGGGTGTGGGTGTGGGTGTGGGTGTGGGTGTGGGTGTGGGTGTGGGTGTGGGTGTGGGTGTGGGTGTGGGTGTGGGTGTGGGTGTGTGTGTGTGTGCGCGTGCGTATGTGTGGATTCTCCGTTTTAATTCAAATACTGTCATTCAGAAATTTTGGAACCATGTATTTCTACCTTATTCTAATATGGAAAGAAGTCGTTACATTTTGGTGTAAATCAAATAACCGGAAATGGCACTTTACTTGAAACTCAAAATAGTTTTTCTTCGAAAAATACCTTCAAATGTTATTTTTTCCGAATTTATGTTCTTATAAAAATTAAAGATTATTAAATTTTCTACCGGTTTGCATTTATATCTTTTCTAAATAGGGTGAGTCTTTAAAATGACCGTCCTCGATATCTCCCTTGTCGTTAGAAATAGAGCATAAATTTATTAGCAGAATTTATTCGTCTACTCAAACTAACCTAAAATTGTTTTCATATACAGGTTGTTGCATTACGGCTCGGCAAGAATTGTTTCTCTTTTTTTAAAAATGGAACACTCTATATATTTTCATATATTTTGAATTGTATTTTATTCACCTATATGCACATATATTTTTTCCCGGCATTGTCAAGTTTACCGTTTTTTCTCTAAAAATGACCTAATACACGCATTGCTTTATAAAGGCGTACTAAATTTATTTTAATAATAAAAAATAAGAAAAAAATTTCTCTACAGCTATAACTATAATCTGTGTTCTCATATAATTTTTTTTAAATATATTTATACAGGATGTTCAATAAAGCGAATCAAATTTATTCAATTTCAAATGACTAACTCGTTATTTTCAAATAGAACACCCTATATTTTACTATTTAGTTGGGTTTCTTTTTATGTTATCTTTCTATATTATTAAGGGTATATACTATGCCTAAAACCAAAAGTAAACTAATTTGCTTAAAATTTAAAACTAAAAAATATACACATTTTGGAAATAAAATACAAATCTTGTGTAAAAAAATAAAAAATGAGTACTATTGTACACTGTAATAAGTGTATATAAACACAATATTGATGAAAATGTACACTACAAATAGGTATATTTATACACTAAAATTAGTTAAAGAAACCCACTATTTAGTGCACTAATAACCACATTTACTTATGAAATTAAACACGAGTTTGATGAAAATGTACATCACAAATAGGTATATTTTTTCACTAACCTAAGTTAAAAATGACACTACACCGTGTGCTAATAACTGCAGTTATTTGGTTAAAATAACTCATTTAAGTGTTAAAAAACTACACGGTGTAGTAGTATCTACGAAATATATAGTGTTAATTATTAACATATATCTCCGTGTTGTTTATTACCAAATGTCGATGTGGTAAATTCTACACTACAGGTGGTGGACCTATATAGACCACATTCAGTGTAAAATTTAACACGGAATTTCTTTAGGGTGTAGTATACTATGGAAATTGTGTTTTTATTAAGAAACAATTGCAATAATGGACAGTAGTTTGCATTAGCCAATAAATAAAACTGTTTATTATTAATATTAGTGCGATTAGGTAATAATAATTTATTCATAGGAATTTTTCGCAAGAACTATCCATTTAAAAAAAGAACAATTCTCGCCGAGCCGTAATGCAACACCTTGTATATGTGAAAATAATTTTATGTTATACTCCTTGAGTAGACGAATAAATTCTGTTAATAAATTTATGCTCTATTTCTAACGACAAGGGAGATATCGAAGACGGTCATTTTAAAGACTCACCTGTATATTTTATGGATAAATTTATAAAATTATCTGAAATTTAAATCCCCGGAGCCTTTAAACACAACTCCTTGGTTACACAGTTCAGATCTCAAATGTATGTAACTGACAGATAAATGTCACTGTCAAATATCTAATCATTTTAAACTAATAATTGTAATGTTTTAAAACAAAAATAGTAAATAGAACAATAATTATATGGAAATAAATTTAATACAGTTTCCATCATGAGTAAATATGTAAGTATGTATTTAAACTAATAAGAATTAAATGGCGGGAGGTATTGTATTGACCAAATCTGATTTTTATATACAGGAGTCCAAAATATCGCGCCCTCTTTGGGGATTGCTAGAAGTATAAGAGATTATGAAGTCGATTAACTTAGACAAAACTTTGTAATAGGCCCCATTGCAGGTTGATTTAATATAAATAAAAAGGCGCTTTTACCACCTCCGGTCAAAGTTTCGGTTTTAGAAAATGTAGGATAACTTCCAACCGCCAATCAAAAAGAACCCATTGTTATGGAAACCGATGTTAACTGTTGTATTTTTCGAAGAAAATGTTTCAAAATTTTCTGAATGATAGTATTTAAGTTAGAGCGGAGGATCCACACATACACACATACATACACATAGGTATTATCGTGAAAACGTTAAAGTTGGATTCTAGGGACTTTAAAACCAAAATCTCAAAATGCGATTTTTAACACGATCCCTATACCTTCCTTGTCAAGGGTAGCGGGAGGTAAAAACAGCAGATGGGCCATCCGTTAGTATCAGAGTTATTAATAAAAATGTGCCTGATGAGGGGCACTTTTGAAGGACTTTAACTCTGTAACGAAAAGTTTCCAGGCATATGGTATGACTAACGAATGAAAGTTGACGTTTAAATTATTTCATAGATGTTGTTTCTTTTGAAACCCTAGAGAAGAATAGAATTGTACGAAATATTCTGTATGAAATTTTTGAATGAACCCATTTAAATACTGGACTAGGAAACCACAGAAATACATTACAGTGTCTGGCTGAAAATAATGGCCGAATTGAATATCAAAACGGGTGCATTTAAAATATTTTAAACATTTTTCGTTTATGTTGATTATAACAAAATATTTTGATCTTTAAACTATTTAGTTTTGCAATTCTATGAAATAGGATTATTTTTAATTTCCTCTAACTCGAGGGTTGCTTACACCTGAGACAAACTAGAATTTGCGGTATGAATTTTTTTTAATACATCCCTGAATCCTGTTGCTAAGATCATTTTAAATGCCTCCTGGTATTGTGTATAATTCTAATCTTCTGTAACGGAATACATAAGGGTCAGTTTCCTTTCAAATCGTTATCTTTCATTCGCTAGTCATACTATACCTTCATATTATATAACATTTTTTTTACTGAAAATGACCTCAGGATAGTGATGCACGACGAGGCGAGAGTACTCTCGCATCTCGTCTCGTCTTGTTGCATTATGCGAGACGAGAACGAGAGCGAGATTTCAGTTTAAAATTCGAGGCGAGATCGATATAACAACTGCGAGAAGCGAGAAATCTCGTGAGATTCTCGCGAGAATCTCGCAATAAATTTTTTTTGTAACTTTATAGCTTTTATTCATAAATTCAATGAAAAATGCACCGTACTAGGAGTAGAGTCAACGCTAATTCATTCATAGAACACGTAAATGTGAAAATTATATGAATTCACTATATTTTTTGAGTCTATTTAGAGTCGATTAGTATCGGTCTCTGAGCGAGAAAATGCAAAAATAAAGACAAAATCGGTATTGAATCCAATAGGAATAGTTTTCTCTAATATTTCAGCCCCTAATACAACCCAGTTAAAACCACGGTTAATAAAACTTTTGTCGCCACTGAAAAGTAAAGGATGTTATATTAAGCGTCGATGGGAGCCCCCAGGGAAAGAAGCGGAGTGATTGGTTGCCAGCGGGTTACCACTGTAGCGGTTTTTTATGACTTAATCTTACTTAAATAGTGGCATATATTTAATGGGAAAGTGTAGATACTTTTAGTTACAAAAAACAATTTTTTAATGTTTAAATCGTTTTACTGATGACATAATGTGTTCTTATTGAAATAGTTCAGAGATTACAATTTGATGGTATATTGAATATTTTAGAGGTAAATTACATTATTTACTAACTTATCACATTTTCTGGTGACCGTAAATGAATAAACATTATGTTCGTATTGAAATAATTTGGTGAGCAGAATTTAGTGTTTCGTCTCTTTATTATAGTTATACGACTGACAATACATGGGAGAGGGTGCTATTGGTGCTAACTTGTCTCTTGTAGTTCAATAGTTACGTAAATATGTAGTGCGCAAGAGCTTATTTTTATATAATGAGACTCTCGCGAGACTCTCGTGCAAGAACGAGATGAGACCCAAAAAAATGTGCGAGAACGAGAGCGAGAGCGAGATCGAGATTACAGATCCGAAAACGAGACGAGATAGATATTTTATATTTCTCGTCTCGTCCCGTCTCGCGTGCATCACTACCTCAGGAGTAAGCTGTTAAAGTTTATTACACATCATTACTGTTACCTTTATAATTTTTTTTTGTATTCAGCAAAGTTTATCATAGTCATCAAAGAGAAGTTTTTTACGATTTGATGATTTTCACTCTGTGATCTGTGGTTTTTAATAATTTATTTATTTATATTTTTAAATGTCCGTCTTTTAATGTATCTACGTTTATCCACATGTTTATATTTTTCTTCGACTGAACCATTCTACCCCTGAAGAAGACTATGGTATAGTCGAAACGTTGGCACGAATAAATTTTATTATTGACTGCTACTCCGAAACATTGTTACTTCCTGTTCCATCTCCATTTATTACACATGTTCTGAATCACCCTGTATAAGGCAACACTTTGTACTTTTGTTGCAATAAATAACGATAATGAATGAGAATTTTCTAAATTGAAATTGTTTAAAGTCTTATTTATATCATTCTTTGCCATATATCAAAACTATTATTCATTGCATTGCTATTATTTATTTAATTATTATTGTTATTCACAATAAACTCTTGGTGGTCTAAATAATTAATAAAACAATGGATTCATAATTAAAATCGTTTGTCGTTGAATCGTATCAAATTACCCTATTGTAAATAAACCTAATTAAAATACTTTCATATACAAAAAATAACCTTCATCCAAACCTAATCTTCCATGGGTCCCTAGATCTCTATCTCCCTAAGCTTTTTTAAGCTTGAAACATGTAATAATATATCACCTACACAGTCGCTATATAATAGCCCTGAACACGTGCAAAATCAAGATGTATATTCCCTTCCATCAGATAAATGCACAGGTAGTCGTGTAGGAAAGATATAGGAAGAATTGCTGTTTTAAAAGGGAGAGAATATAGCAATGATGAGAGAAATCTGTAGGTGACTGACATAGTTAGGGGTGAACCTTTTGTTAAATTTATATTGTGTTGCAAAAGAGTGGGTAGAAATTAGATATACGTATGTATGTGGGTGTAGGGTTGCTTTTGAATTATACATATCATAAAAAGAAATAAAAATGAATTTTCGTTTTTGGTTGTAGGTGGTAGTTGTAGATGCATACATTTTTCTAGGCATTATCATTGATTATATGTACAGAGTGGTGCAATTCAGAAATGTTCAAATTTAAGGTTTGTTCCTACACAACTTTTTTGATGCGTTCATGAACCCTTTTGTGCGCATGTCTTGTTCATGTACTCATTCAGACATATGTAAAAAACTTTGTATGGTTGAAACGGACAACGGACTTGTCATATCATCATAATTAATTATTGCCGCTTTAGAAAAAATACCAGTCAGTAAATTATTTAACAAATATTAATTATTTTTCATATTAGATAGGTAACTAAATAATTAGTTTTTTTATTCGAGGTTGGCCAAATATCAAATCCATTTCTTCATAACCATGATTCTGGATCAGATTCGAATTCCAAATCGCTTCGATATTTTCCTCTCAACTCCCGAAAATTGTGGTGAGCATGTGTTGGACAAATAGTAGGTACATAGCACAGACCAGTGGATGGATCTGACAGTCCGCGGATGCGTTCATGTATGCGTCCGAAGTCTGTAGGAACAAACATAGCAACAGTCCGATGGACTGTACAACATTTAGTTGGAAAGATATTTTTAAAATGCGCATGTGTCTGATATACATATGACAGTCCGGACTAGCTGTAGGAACAAACCTATTGTTTTCTCTACTCCTATTTATTTTTCATCAAAATATGTAAATAGTTTTTTTTTTGTAGAATAAACGTTCTGAATGTTTAAATTTATGCTTTTGGTGCCCGAGTAAACTTAAAAATTTAAAGACGCAGTAAAAAGATTTGACTATTACAAAAAATGATCGTCGAGTACTGAAAAGTTTACGTTCATTTCTTCAAATAACGCATACTAAATCTATTTTACCAAGTATCTTTAAATTAAGTTTACTCGAAACGTAAAGTGATTCTTTGTATCATGACAGTCTTATACAAAAGTTTTGCCTAGTAATAGAATTCATAAAAATAGATATTCTAAATTTTTAATAGTTTAGGGCTATTAAGAAAATTAAATTGTTGTTACAAATACCATGTAAAAATAAAAATAAAACAATAAGTATATTTAAAAAAATATATAATTATTTTAATAAATGAAAAATTCCATCGATTATTTTTCGACATTTCTTACAACCAATGAAATGTTCCATTTTGTGTCACATGTGCGTTTTAACCAATCATGTCATTATTACACTGAGAATAAAGCTCTAGAGATTATTCCTGGGAATAAGCTTTGTATTTTTTTTCGTTGAAGGTCAAATACCTTATTATTGAACGTTACATTGTTTCAAGGAATGTGAAGCTGCATGTTTTCCTCTTTTCATGTACAAAAATAAATTGCCAGACCACAGAACATTTTAGAAAAGCAAATATATTTAACGGATTATTATCATACCTGGACAAACTGTTAAAATTGAATACCACCTGCACTTCTATTATTGCAATTATATTTTAACTGACATTCATATTACGTAATCAAAATTTATATTTGAAAAACAAGCAATATTAGCTGTGCAAAATAATACATTATTTAATGTTATTTTATTCTTTATCTTAAATTATAATATTTGAAGTTGTTTGATTTTTTTTTTCAGTCATGTCTTATGGGAGGGTTAATTACCCTTTTAACCTCCCCACCCTTGTATAGCGCCTGTTGGCACCCATTTATTTTAAATAATAAAGACAGCTACCTATATAGTTTTTTTTTATATACACACATAAAACGATATAGACGCGGGTATCTAAATTCAAATAATTACATATACCGGATGTTTACTTTTTATGAATTACAGGTAATATGTACATTGGTGAAATTTTCATATGGCTGTAATTTCTGCCATATTAATTTTAGAACAAAAACCATCTTTGTGAGACACTATTTCTAGAATGTTACCAATGTACTTTCGCTCTATTTTGGTTTTAAATAATTATATGAGCTCACGGCTGGTATAGCTTTTAAAAATATGCATACATATGTAAAAATTCATGAAAAATAACTCTTAGATTTCATTAAAAACAATTTTAAAAACTGTCGTACATGCTTATAATAATAGAACCACCTTAAATTCAATAAAAGAATAAATTCTGTAAAGCAAATGGATCCCGAGCTCACACGTGATCCTTTTTCTGTGATAAATTTTAAATTACAATTAAAACATTTTTTACTTCCTTGTACAAAGTAAGGGAAGTATTGTAATCGCGAAAAATTTCGGTTTTCAGATTTCCATTTTGACCCTCCCTGAATCCATTTTGACTAATTTCGTCGTGACGTCTTTACGTACGTACGTATCTCGCATAACTCAAAAACGGTAAGCCGTAAAAAGTTGAAATTTTGTATTTAGGACTGTTATAACATCTAGTTGTGCACCTCCCTTTTTGGACATTACATAATTTCCAGAAATGGTACTTTATTTGATACCTATAATAGATTTTAATGAAAAACTATTTTAAAATATAATCCAAAACTTTTCAAATTTGGTATATAAGACTTTTATGTCAATTGGAATAACATAGTAAATTTTGGTTAAAACAGGCTAACAGGAAGTGATATATTACCTGAAGTTGTTAACAGTTTTTCTTGAATAAAATGGTTTCATTTTGATTTTAGAAATAAATGCTTCAAATAAGAGTTTTAGAGAATTAAATTCTGCGTCTAGCACATCAAGTATTATTAAATTAGCCCTTTGTATGAGCGAGATATGTATATTTAAAACTTATATACTTTTTGGTTTTAATAATGAAGCTTGCTATGGATTAGGACAAAAAATAACAAAAAAATAAAAAAATAGATGTTAATGTCAAATTACGTCAAATACATGCAATTTTATAATTGGGTCGATTGGGTCTATACTTCATATTGGTCTTGCGTACACTGGCTTCCAAAAAATCGCGTACACCTTAAAAATCAAGTAATCGAGTTTTTGTAATTTTTTAGCTCTGTAAATAATGTAAAAACTGACAATGTTGTCACTGTCATCACTATTTGGTCTATTATGGACCTAGGTCTTCATTGTGTTTAATTTACCTACTGTTAAATTACAAATATATTCCAGAAAAATGAAGGAACAACCAAGTATATATTTGAATATCTGTTAATTTTGACATCTTAATTGACACTAGTGATATTGACAAATTAAAAATCAAGATCAACTCAATACAGAAAAATATAGGTGTACGCGATTTTTTTGCAAGCCAGTGTACAAGGAAGTCGTGTGGTGTCCACATCAGATTTTTTTAACAAAGAGTAACATTTCAACGAAGTCCACAATTTCTATTTCTGAGTGGAACGTAGTGTAGCTTCCGAAATCTCTCCTTTTAGGGTGAACTAGTGAAATAGGGGCTATTCTTTGTGTTGCAGGTAGAATTTACACTCCACTTGTCTCGGACTATTATTGGATAATGGATAGTGGTAGTGTTGAGGCCTACCCTTGGCAAGGGCGGTTTCTCTTTTCACGAGTTTTTAAGATTTGTATTATTGGAATTTTGCGACTTAAAAAACGCACAAAAGACGAGAACTTTTCTACTGTAACGCGGGAGTGATTGAGATATAAAATATTGTGCGGTCGGGTTGAATTTCTCAAAGTGAAGGGTGTTTTTTTCATGTCAATATTTGTAATTTGTTTTGGGGGAATGAAAAAATGTTTAAGAAAAGCCATTAAAGAAGGGTTACTATTAAGTTTAAGTATTTTTTACGGAGGCCTGAAGATATAAAAAGATTGTTATCGTGCAAAATTTACAAGAGGCTTTGAGGACTACAAATATAAATAATAAATCTTCAAGCTTTTATCTTCTTTTGAGCAAAAGGATTTTATAGAAGATACCTTTATTTATTTTTTTCACTTTAATATGTTAAGAGAGGAATATTTGTTGTATGGTGTCAGGTTAGTAAGAATGTTGTTGAAAGAGAGAGTGATTATTTTGGTGGTTGATATTATTATTATTATTATTATTGTTTCGGGTTTGTGCTAACCCACTAAGTGGGAAATGCGTGATTTTATGTGTGTATGTATGTATGTATACCTTTATTTAAAAGATCTGAAGTTTACAATCCAA
This sequence comes from Harpalus rubripes, assembly GCA_963082715.1. Lineage (NCBI taxonomy): Eukaryota > Metazoa > Arthropoda > Insecta > Coleoptera > Carabidae > Harpalus > Harpalus rubripes. The sequence continues at coordinate 14,085,728 of OY720462.1, read as the reverse complement.
CATTTTTAAACAATAATTAGTCAACTGGTTTTTATTAACAACAATAATACAACCTTTTTAGTTAATGTTATCTATTTTTATTAAATACCCGACGTTTCGGCAGCATATACTGCTGCCTTCTTCAGGGAGAATACATAATAACAAAACATTAGCAAGTAACCATTGTAAAAAATTACAACATATTTAATACAGGAAGCCATACTCGACTAAGTTCTAATCCGTCACAATGATTGAGATTATTATTCTTGGTTTTATAAATCCCTATGGCTTCTCTAATTAACCAGTTGTTGAGGCGTACAGGTCTTGTAAGAATTATTGTTTCTTCGAATTTAATTTGGTGAAATTCTTCCAGGGCATGTTCTGCAACAGACGATATTCCAGGCAGGTTCAATCTGATTGATCACTGTTGTTCATTCAATCTTGTAGAAATAGATTACCAGTCTGGCCAATGTAACCTTTCTCGCAGACGCATGGAATCTAATTATCTAATTTATTGTAACAATATGAAATTTATTTGACAAAATTATAACTGAAAACGGAAAATGTTATAACTTTCAAAATTATTTGTTCACATTCCTTATATTAATCTTGTGAAGCTGTGGTTTCGAGCGTACTAGCTACGGCGTGAAGCTAGCAACCACAAATAGCTGATTCATAAAGCATGGGCTGAAGTTACGTTCCTATAATTTTAGTTTCAGCAGTCATATACTACGTTTACATGCAGTTTTCGAAATGGTTTCAGTTTTCATTCAAAATTACGCGAAACTGGTTTACAGATTGATTTGAAAATAGTTTCGGCGCATGCGCAATTGGCTGATGTAAGATGTAAGTGACATCCTCTTCACTTCAAATTCTTCGTTTTGCCATTATTCTAATTATTTTTTCTACTTTATACCATTACGTACTAAAACTACACAACTGTCAGTTTATTAGTAGGTTAATAATATGGTAATACCAAATAACACAAAGCGACATAAACGTTATGCTATGTACGCATGCGCAAAATCGAAATTGAATTTAAAGTGTGTACATGAGTAGTTTTGAAACTAGTTTTCAAGTCAAACCCATGAATTTTAGTTTTGGTTTGAGATAACTCAAAACCGTTTTGACACTGTATACATATGTGAAATTCGATTACAGATATCTGTAAAAAAATTTAGATATCTAAAATTACATATAGGAAAGCATGTAAATTGAATTTGAGATATCTTTAATTGAATTTTAGATATCTAAAATTCAATTTCAGATGTCTCGAATTCAATTTCAGATATCTAAAATTGAATTTAAGATATCTTAAATGTAACAAAATTAGAGATATCTCAAATTGAACTATAGATTTCTGAATTTAAATTTAAGATATCTTTAATTCAATTATTTAAAGTCTAGGAAAAAAGATGCAATAAAAATTAAAACGGCGTTCCATAGGAGTTGACATTTTTTTGTTTGATACGCGTAAAATTAATATGCTTGCCCACAATTTCAGTATTTTTCCATCGTTTTAATTCATTTTACTTGAAATAATTTAACAAATTTGAAATATGTTCAAATATGAAAATTCACTAAATGTCAGGGAAAACGATTATTCGAAGTTGCAGTGTGATAGATCGAGTTGGTCATACAAAATAAGTCAGCGAAAAAGAGTCAGAGATATGATTGTAGTGTGACAAGGCCTTTACATGTACTATTGCGAGTATAATACAAATAATTGTATATCCATGTACTCGTAATTAAACCATATAATAAAATATTAATAATGTTTAACATATACAAAGGATCTAACATGTCAATAAAATTAATTTTCTTTAAAGTTAAGTCTTCCGGAATAAGAAAATATCATTGAATGAATGTACAAACATACACAGAAGCAGGAATATTATTTTTAAAATATAAAGGAACACAATATTTGTAATGCGACATCCAAAATAAACATAAAACATCTGCCAGAGTATTTCAATTACAAAATATTTCGAAAATGTCAAAAATCATACATCCATGCAGCATTTCAACCATTTCAAGCATACTTGATCTCGAATATCTCTAGTGCTCTTAAAAAATCTTTATTTTAAAACTCACCCTTATGAAATCTTTACATAAGACCATATCCCCTGTATGACAATACCTATGGCATACTATATGAATGCTCCTTTTCATCTTGTAGTCTTTCAAAGAGACTCACCGTCTAAGCTCTATTCGTTTACGTAAACATTTGCTAAAATATACGGTAAATATTGAAACTCTAGACTTTCCTTAAAAATACTTTTATGTGTTGAATCTAAATATTGGGAGAAGAATTCTAAAGATTTGTCGATAGCGTAAATATTTGGGTCCATCGGAGTGTAAGAATCGATAAGAACTCATGATTAGATCTTAGAGCCTGTTTTTCACTTCAGTGGTAATTCACAACAGTTCGCAATCTGATGTAGGGCATTGCGATTAGATTATGTCAACACCTGATTTTGAAGGAGATTAAAGAAAATCGTTGTTTGCATGTCTGTTATTTCCTGGGCATTATTATTTATGAGCTTGTCTCGCTCAATAAAGACAGGAAGAGGATGTATTGATAGGAAAACAATGGCGGTAATTTTGGATATTTGAATGGTAGATGTGAATTTTTATGTTTACAACGTTGGTATGTAGTTATGGTAATTACTTTTTGATGAATATATTTAAAAGTATTGTTTGATTCTTGTTAGTAGTAAATGATTAAATCCTTTTAATTTTCTGACGAATTATTAATTTATATTTGTGACATGCATATTCAAAATAATAAAAATCTGGTGGGGCCAGCACATAATCTCCCGTCAATTCCATTTTTACCTTCCGCTACCCTTGGTAAGGGAGGTATAGGGATCGTGCTAAAAATCGCATATCGAGATTTTGATAAATGATCACGTTTCAAGGTCCCTAGAATCCAATTTTAACATTTTCACAATGATGTCTGTGTGTATGTGTATGTGGATCCTCCACTCTAACTCAAATACTGTCATTCAGAACATTTTGAAATCTTGTATTTCGATTTTTTTCTGTAATGGAAAGAGCCCATTAGATTTTGTTGTAAATCGGATAACCGGAAATGGCACTTTACTAGAAGCTCAAAATAGTTATCTTCGAAAAATATCTTTAAATGTTATTTTTTCGAGATTAACGTTATTATAAAAATTAAATATTATTAAATTTTCTATAGATTTGCATTAATACTTTTTGTGTATATTTTATGGATAAATTTATAAAATTATCGATAATTTAGTCGGCTTGGTGGCTGAGCGGGCTAGCGCACATCTCGTAGCCCGCAGTGACGTCACCCGAACCATGTTCCGTGCGTTCGATTCCCGTCGACCGACAATGTGTGATTTGTCGTAAAAAATAAATACAGCTACTTGTATTAATCACACTCGGATGCTATAAGCTGGCCACTTATACATCTTAAATGGCTGAAATCCAACTGGCAGTACGGCAGTAGTAAAACACTGCGGCTCGGTGAGTCCGGTTGAAGGGTAAACGGCGACTGCTGTATACAAGCACTAAATAAATAAAAAAATCTATAATTTTAATCCCAGAGCCTACGCTTTAAACAAACAAAACGCACTTATTCAAATGTATGTAACTGACAGATAAATGTCACTATCAAAGAACTAATCATTTCAAAATAATATTAGTAACGTTTTAAAAAGAAAAAAGTAAATAGAACAATAGAAAAGGAACTCAATACAGTTTCCAGCATAAGTAAATATGCAGGTATGTAGGTATTTAGATTAATAAAAATTAACGATTCACAAAAATGTTTAAGGTAATCCTCATTTTTGGATTAGTGAATTTGATTCTATCCCGGTATTTAAAATTTAATCTTCATTTTATTATAGATCCGGTGGCGCAATGGTTAGAGCAACGACTCATGTCATGAGTGCCCTCGGGGCTCTGGATTCGAATCCCACTAAGGCATGGATGTGTGTGAATGTGAACCCACTCTGTAATTTGGATTTAATCCTGTTGAGGAGTTTTAAAAAAAGGTAGTTACTTTGATTAGATTAGACTATATTTTAAGAAATAAACTGTCAAAATTAGAGTAAAATTCGCTAATCCAAAAATAAGGATTAACATAATCATTTTTGTGTCTCGGGCTGTAAATGGCGGGAGGTATTGTGGTAGCCACACCAGATTTTTAAAATAGCAATTCCGATTGATCGTTTGTAAACAAAATCTAATTTCTCGTTCCAATAAATAAAAAAGTCTGTAATACGAAATTTTGTATTATATTTTATTATGTTTTTCCTCGAAAATCTGTTAAGAGCTCCGAATTAAGTACCACTTCCGGTTTATCATATAAGTATAGTCAAAATCGAGTTTTAAATAGGTACCAAATTTGATAAGTTTTGGATCATGTTTTAATATATTTTTTCAAGAAAATCTGTTTATAGCTTTCTGTAAAGTACTACTCCGGTTTATCAATTGTAGAAAAAAATCTAATATGTCATTCTCATTAATATAAAAGTCTTAAATACCAAATTTAAAAGGTTTTGAAATGTACCAATATATTTTTCACGAAAATATTTTCAGAACTTCAAATAAAGTATCACTTCCGGTTTATCAATTTTAGCCAAAATCTAATATGTTGCTCCCCTTCATATAAAAGTCTTAAATACTAAATTTGACAAGTTTTTGAATATGTCATAATATATATTTCACGAAAATCTGTTCAGAGTTTCAAGTAAAGTATCAGTTCCGGTTTATCTACCAGGCTCCAGGAACCCTAACCGCAAGCCCCATAAAACTTTATAACGGCCAATTGGCAGATTCTATAAAAAGTTTCATAGATCGCTTCCACCAACTATATTTATACTACACAGAGCATTCAGAACAGGTAGACGTACCTTTAAAGCCGCGTACAGACCAAGTTCGCGAATAGCTCGCGAACAGCTCGCGAACCTCGCAGAAGTCGGTGTGTACCAGAGATCGCGTTCGGGTTCGAGTTCGGCCAAAGTTCGCTACATGAGCGGTAACTTCAAAGAAAGTGTTAGCAAACAGCAGTTCTAGTGTGCACGTTCATGGGTGATGGTTCCAAGAGAACGAAGAAAAGTAACGAAAGTGATGTTCAAATTAATGAGGCATATCAGCTTTGGCAGCAGTGGCAGGAAAACGTTCATCATGACCTAAAGACAAATGTGCCCTATTCGCTGACCACTTGGCCGCAAAATTAAGAAAGTTTGATCCTATTTATGAAGTAATGTCAGCCATTGAAATGCGAATTATTTACTCCCAGCTAGGAAGCTCCTCGGCCTCGTCTTCATCTGAAATGCAACCCTCCAGGCCATCGCCATCAGTGACACCAAAAGCGCAAGGAAGCTCCTCGTCCTCGTCTTGGTCTGAAATGCAACCCCCCAGGCCATCGCCATCAGTGACACCACATACGAATTTTTCTGTGCAAGATCTCGATAATGATCGAGATTACACACAATTTACTAATCTCTTCTATATATTTTAAAATAATAAAAATGCAGGACGCGTAGCTTTATAGCGAACTTCTGACGAACTGCCTTTAAACTAAATGACGAACTCTAGTCTCGATTCGAAAACAGTGGTGTGGACGTTGAGCTCTCGAACAGTTCGCGAGCAGCTCGCGAACAGCTTGCGAACTGTTCGGGAAAGCTGATTTTGGTCTGTACGCGGCTTAATGTTTCGTTCAATGCATGTCTTCATTTCAACAGAGCGGCGCAAATAATGATCGGTTTGCATCCAATCAATATTATAATGCAAGCAGTGGGCGATATGTCGCCTTTATGTTATTTATATATAGTTTTATTGCCGACCGACGCTGTCTATTGGAATTAAGACATGCATTCCATGGTATTTCTACCAGCTTTGAGTGCTCTGTATAGTAAAATAATCTTACTGCTCCTTTAACATAAATGCTATTTTTATTTGAAATAATTTCTTATGCGAACGAAACCTGTAGTTCCAAATATTATTCAGAAAAAGTAAATTCAATTTCAGAAAAATAATATCAATTTACCTTTTCTGAAATTGAATTTATATTTTCTCAAATGGAATTTACTTTTTCTGATATTGAATTTACATTTTCTGCAATTGAATTTACTTTTTCTGAAATATAATTTACTTCTCCTGAAATTGAATTTACTTTTTCTGAAATTGAAGTTACTTTTTCTGAAATTTAAATTTATCGGGGGCTCTATTAGCTTCGAGGCCCCGGGCACACTACTGATTTATACACAAATAACTATTTTTGAAACAAATTCTGCTAACAAGGTGTGGCCATCACAATACCTCCCGCCATTTACAGCCCGAGTCCCAATAAAGATTACGTTAATCCTTATTTTTGGATTAGCGAATTTTACTCTAATTTGGACTATTTACACGGAGAGAAAACCATTGTACCACAAAAAATAAATTTTATATACCATAAAATAAATTATAATACGTTAGGGACAACAAAGTAACCATTGTACAATATACAACATGAATATTATACAAATTTTATAATATTTTATTATAGAAATTTGTACTATGTACCCTTGTATACCTTAAAATAAATGTTATTATAAGTGATACAATTTAATAGTATACGTTAGTACTATATTAAATTGTAAGTTTTACAATACTGAATTAAAAATTGTTATTTTTAACACAGGAAAGTATACTATAACTTTTATAATATATCTTGTACTGTGTATATACCTTTAATAATTTAAAATAAATCAAAAAAGATTATTACTTATAGTATTTATTAATAAGAAAATAAGTACATGTCAAAAATGTAAAAGAATAATTTACTATACATATAAATAAAAATACATTACGTATACATAAGAATTAATTTGAGCGCATACATACATATAATTTTCCATTTTTGTATGTTTTATCTACTATTGGATACATACTTAACAGTTTAGCCGTTGGTGTTGGTTCTAGTTCATAACCATAAATATGAGAAAAAAAAGCATACTGTACGTAATTGAATGCAAACAAATCTTACAATATTTTCTTTAATAAGTATAAGAGATATTTTTTCGAAAACAGGTAACTCATCTAAGTCGATATACAAAATAGTAACCTATTTTATATAACGTTCCGAATACATCAACCCAATTTACACTGTTGTAGTTCTCTGTTAATTCTACATCACTGATAATATCATTGAGATTAACAACTGCGCAACAATGTTTTGAAAATTTTATGTCTTCTTCAAAGCCAATTTTATTTAGGAATCTGTTACTTTTAGTTGATGTCTTATCGCAAGAGAATTACTAATATTTATTCTTGATGCAATGTTATTGACAGTTTTTTTCAACTCTTGATGTTTTGCTTCGAACCGCATGCACCATAAATTTATTAATCCAACATGTCTAACAAATTCGTTGCCATTCTGCCACGAACTACACAACACAATGCACTTGATTATTAAATATCTATCTTCTTGTTCGTTGAAGAAACGTATTGCAGCACAGTAATCAGTAATAGGCTAGAGACGACTGTCTGTCTAGGGATAGAAACGACTGATGACTGGTACAGAATCGTACAAGTTGCAACTTGCTTTTATGTATACAAAATTACGTTGTAATTTGTAATACATACATTATAGAAATATTTAGTTTTTATAAAAGGTACACAATATTTATTGTATTATTGGCTATGTTAAGTTATAAGTAATTTTAAACAATATATTATTTTACCACTTAAAATGATTTTGTTGTAAGGTACAATTAATGTGCCAAATATAAAATATTTATTGTAAGATATACAATAAACGGTTTAACAACAGAAGTTATGTAAAAAATATACTGCGGTTTTGTAAGTTCTATAACATCGTATTTTAAATTTAAATATGTTTGTGATACGTTTTATAATATAACACTTTATAATAATATTCTTACAATACATTTCTCTCCGTGTATTTCTTAAAATATAGTCTAATCTAATCCAAGTAACTAACTGTTTTTAAACCCCTCAACAGGATTAAATCCCAGAGTGGGTTCACATTCACACACATCCATGCCTTAGTTGGGTTCGAACCCATAGCCCCATGAGGCGTTGCTCGAACCATGGCGCCATCGAAGCTATAATAAAATGAAGATTAAATTTTAAATACCGGGATTGAATAAAATTCACTAATCCAAAAATGAGGATTAGTTTAACATTTTTGTAAATTGTTAATTATTATTAATCTAATTACATACCTACATATTTACGTATGCTGGAAACTGCATTAAATTCCTTTTCTATTGTTCTATTTACCTTCTTCTTTATAAAACGTTACTAATATTATTTTGAAATGATTAGTTCTTTGATAGTGACATTTATGTCAGTTACATACATTTGAATAACTGCGTTTTGTTTGTTTAAAGCGTAGACTTTGGGATTTAAATTATAGATAATTTTATAAATTTATCCATAAAATATATGGAAAAAGTATTAATGCAAATCTACAGAAAATTTAATAATCTTTAATTTTTACAAAAACTAATCTCGAAAAAATAACATTAAAGGTATTTTTCGAAGAAAAACTATTTTGAGCTTCTAGTAAAGTGCCATTTCCGGTTATCCGATTTTCACCAAAATCTCATGGGCTCTTTCCATTACAGAAAAAGTTTGAAATACAAGGTTTTAAATTTTCTGAATGATAGTATTTGAGTTAGAGTGGAGGATCCACACATACACACATACACCCACACATACACACAGACATCATCGTGAAAATGTTAAAATTGGACCTTAAAACGTGGTTATTCACCAAAATCTCGATATGCGATTTTTAGCACGATAATAATAAGAATAATAATAATAATAGTTTTTATTCTACCGACAAGTGTACATAGCTTGTATAGAATACGTTAAAAAGTCAATAATTAAATAAAAATTACTAAAGCCGGCAAGGACTTTAGTACTGATCCGAAACCGAGAGAAAAATTACTGTGGCATAAATTCATCCATTGTATAAAAAGAATTTTGTAACAAAAATGTTTTTAATAATTTTTTGAATATATTTTTATTATTCTCTGTTCTAATATTTTCGGGAAGCTTATTGAAAATAGTTATACCTTGCACTGAAATTTTATCTAAAGTTATATGTTTATTGGTATATAGAACATTTGTTTTTGTCTGGTGTTGCATGAATGTATATCTGAATTTTTTTGAAAATTACTTTTATTATTAAAAATAAATGTACAGATTTTAAATATGTATAGTGATATAGCGGTTAAAATTTTATATTTTGAAAACAAATTTCTACAGGAGGTCCTACATGGAACACCTGCTATTGTTCGTATTATGCGCTTCTGTACGACAAACACATTACTTGCGGAAGACGACATCCCCCATAAACAAATACCATATCTTAGTCTTGATTCTACTTGAGCATGATATAGAACGATTAAATGTTGTTTGGTAAGAATATTACTCAAATGCCAAAATTGATAACTAATCGAACTTAGTTTTGAGACAAGCTTGTTTGTATGAAATTTACCATTTAAATTTTCATCAAAATTATAACCCAAAAAGCTTCCATTATTAGTTCTATTAATTTCAAATCCATCAATAGAAATATTTAAATCTAGATTTCTCCTGCACTGATAGAAATGAAAACGTAAATAATGTGTCTTGTTTAAGTTAAAATAAAGGTCGTTCTCAGAAAACCATGTCGAGAGTATATTTAAACAATTTCTACATTTTTCTTCCAGCAGTTCATCGCACTTATCTGAAACAATTATGGAAGTATCATACGCATATAGTATTAAGTGATATTCATCACCAAAAATCAAAGGTAAGTCGTTGACGTACAGAACAAAGGTGTACACGAAATAACACACCCTTGAGGTACTCGTCTACTGGTTATTATCGTTGAGGAGTTCGTACTTTTTAATATGTTATTATTATCTTTATATTGATTGAAACATACTGTTTCCGATTTTCTAGGAAAGATTTAATCCACTGAAGTGGAATGCCTCTAATGCCGTAAGAAAAAAGCTTATCTAGTAGTTTACTATGACTTACGCAGTCATATAGATCCCTATACCTTTCTTACCAAGGGAAGCGGGAGGTAAAAAATAGCTAAATTGTGTTATAGGTACATGTCACTGGTCATTATTCCATTTTTTATTATATTTATCAATGTTATCACAATGATTATGACAATTCCTCACACAATTAAAACTACAAATCACAAACATTGACTTGCATTTCTATTCATTTTAACAATACCAACCGTAAACTAGCTTCTTATGTATTTTACTTCCCTATAACAATGCGTCTCCGATTTACATCACACCTTCTAAGTTCCTCGGTTCCTTTCTGACATCCTTACATCCTCTACATCTTACAATGTCCGTTTGCTAATAAATCACCCTCCATCTGCCGATGGGAGTGTCCGCGCCGTTACATTTGTGACAAGAAATTGTGTCCTATATGCCGCTATAGCGAGAACTGTACAGTGCTGTAGGGTACGTAATAATATGCGGTGTGTCAGTCAAAGGTCCAGACAGCCCTCGCCGGCCCAAACCAGCCCCAAACAGGCCCATAACACCCCCGTGTTATAAGGGTGACATTGATGTTAAGGATGGTTTACGCCTGACAAGATGGTTTTGTTGAGAGGGAATTTAGAAGTATTTTTTATTAGTTCTTTTCACTTTATTTCTTATTTGAAAATGTACCTATTTGAATATTAATATAATTTGAATGTCTGGGTCTCAATATTATCCAAAAGCGGTATAAATGCACTTAACGGCCGTGATGCTTATTATATTTTGCACATTTTGAGCGTCAGCGCCTCTAACGGCTACATTGGCATTTTTGGTTACGGAATCAATTTTGACATTTCGAGAAAGTGATACAATTTACAATTTTATTTTGAGTTGTTGCTATTGTGTATGAATATTATACATCATATTATATTGAAATTTGAAATGAATAAAGAAAATATTTAAAATGCTATATATGTGATGTGACAACCAAAAAAAGTCAAAATAACAGCGAAGGTACTGCGGCAGAAAATATAATTTTTCTCATAATATGTGTGATATCTGTAAACCATTTTATCATATTTAAATTTATATTATAATTTATAATAATAATTAAATGTTACAAGATGCGCAATAAATGGAAAATGACATTTAAAAAATTGGAAAACTTGAATGATTGGAAAGAAGAAAATTTCTACATATCACGATATCAGTGTGTGATGTTAGCATCTTTCTTTTATATTCGCAATAAATGAACAATATTCTTCATTGAAAATATACCAGGCTCTAAGTGGAATCAGTTGTACTAGCTCGGAAAAGAAAATACACGAAAAATACGAACCATGTGAATTTCTACCTTCTTTAACATTAACATTACATATACAAAATCTATAATAAATAGACGAATTATGTCAAAAATAGACCTCTATTTCATACAACTGCAAGTATTATACAATTTTAATACAATTTTCTGCTTCTTGTATTATATTTTGTTCAAATATTAACTTAAGAAACACATTTTTTTGTAATTCATTATTGCAATCAGACGACTATTGTTGGAATTTTATTCATACGATAAGTATCTTTTCCAATGAGAAAATATGTATACCTAAAAGAATTTTTCATGTTAGTAGAAGAAAAAGTTATTTTCTAAAACATCTGTTCCTCATATAATCTTTTAGGAAATTTATAAAATTTGATACTTCAATCGGTAATTTTGTGAGAATTATTACAGCCCCCAATACATCACATTATATTTGACATCCTATCATTCGCATTTATTGCAAATATTTTATGAAATAGAAATTGCAAAATTATTCTGACATAAAACATAACCTTGCTAAGTTTCAATGAGTACCCATATTCTCATTTTTGTCCGCTGTCGGCGCTGACTACTTTTGTGCACACCGCCTATACCTAATCAAAAGCATAATATTTTCTGACAGGTGTAATTTTGTAGGTTAGAATATACAAACAAAATTCTCAACCAGTTCTAAATCACTCCAACACTAGTCAAGTCGGTTCTAGAACTATAAGTCCGCGCATGGATTCTAAGCAGTTCTGAATCACTTTCTGAACGGTTATGAAATTTTTGTTGGAACAAACCTATCATTCTATGATGATTTCCGATTTACAAAATGTAAATGTACTCATATGTCCTCTATTCGCCATTTGACGATGAAAACATCTATTTGATTAAGTGCTTAAACAAACAGAGCTGGGCAAAGTAGTACTTGAAGTACAAGTACCAAGTATCTTAATGTTTCTAAATGTACTTCAAGTACAAGTACTTCTTAGTTTCTAAAGTACTTGAAAGTACCAAGTACTTGAGAAAGTACTTGTAATTTGGGTGCAAGTACTTTTTCTTATAATCGATATTTTTCTGATTATATGGACCTTAAAAGGTGATTATTGACAAAAAATTTAATATGCGATATTTATTGGGTTATTTAGTAAAACAAGGGTTCCTCGCTGGGACTGCCGTGTCACCTAGCGATCGCATGACGTAAAATTGACGTCATATGATCGATACGAGAAGCTGTACCGAGATGTTAGAATGACGTCATTTTTACGTCATGCGATCGGTAGGTGATACGTCAAAATCCCAGCACTGTAGTTATGTAATATAAACATTAGCAGGTCTATTCAGAAACAAAAATTTAAACAGTGTTTAAGCTAAACACTGTTTAAATTTGACATTTCGTTCATTTTTGTATTCAGAGACTACTTTTTTCAGACACTGTTTAAATATTTAAACACTGTTTTAATTTAGACAGTGTTTATCCTTAGTAACCCTGTTTAAACGCATTTTACTCATTCAGAGACACTTTTTCATCTTAGTCGTCGTAGCTAAACAGCAATTTAAACATGTAAATTTAAACAAGGTGTAGGGGTAATTTAAATTTGTCAAAATGAGTGACATTGACGAAGTATTAGAAAATATTGAAGAAGTTAGGGAGTTAAATGAAAATGAACATCCACGAATTAGACTTTATTTAAATAGAAAAGATCCGTTTCGAAATTATAGTGATGAAGACTTCAGAGAAAAATATAGATTTTCAAAATTGGGGGTAAATTTTATATGTGATTTAATACGAGATGAAATAAAGCCGACTTCATTTAGAGGGAGACCTATAAATACAGAACTGCAACTACTCTCAGTTCTGCGATACTTTGGAAGAGGTCAATTTCAAGATGATGCAGGAGATCTGCATGGATTTTCTCAACCAACAATGTCGCGTATCATTAGAAAAGTATGTTGCGCTTTGGCAGGTAAACGAGAGAGGTTTATTAAATTTCCTATTTCACGGCAAGACCAAGAAAGCGACGCGTCATTTTTACAATATTGCTGGTTGTTCGTCCATTATCGGTGCAATAGATTGTACCCATATAAAAATAAAGAAACCAGTAGGACCAAACGCTGCACTGTACAATAACCGAAAAGGCTACTACAGTATAAATGTACAGGCTATTTGCTCTAGCAACTGCAAATTTACAAACATAGTGGCCAGGTGGCGGGGTAGCGCGCATGATTCACGTATTTGGAATGAATGTGTATTACGTCGCAAATTTGAAAATGGGGAAATAGAAGGAATTTTATTAGGCGACAGTGGTTATGCATGTACACATTATTTATTGACGCCGGTGTTGCAGCCCACATCAGCAGCACAAGAGAGATATAATACAGCGCATATACGCACAAGAAATTTAATAGAACGAACTTTTGGCCAGTGGAAATCAAGATTCAGAATTTTAAATAGAGGGTTTACAATTTCATTGGATATTTCTAAAATTGCAATTGTTGCATTGGCAGTTTTACATAATATTGCCAAACTACTGAATGAAGAAGAGAACTGGAATGATGAGGAAAACTTAGATGTTAATCATATTAGAAATGCTCCCCAGCGACCAAATTTAAGAGGCCATGTTTTTAGAACAGAATATATTAATTTAAATTTTAATTAGTCGAATAAAGAGTCTTATTTAACGTTTTATGAATTGTATTCCTATAAGTTACATATTTGTTAATTGTTTAAACGTATTTTTTTTACATTTTAAATTCTTTCTGTATTTTTAACTCCCAATATTTTCTTTGGGTCTGCAGCAATTTTATTTCCTCTTCATGTTTCTTTTCTTCATATTTCAATTTAACTTCATGAAGTTCCTTAGCAAAATTTATATTTTCTTTAATTTTGGTAACATTCCACTCCAATAATTTTGATTCATATTCAGAAAGGTCTTTGCATTTCCTTTTTTTTTGTCTACTCATTCTTGGCGGGGGTTTAATTGTACCGTTATCGTCTATTAAATTTATGTCTGTACTCGTATTTATTTCAAAAAATGAGGCCGGTTCGCGATTTTCTTGTTCAATGCTTGAATGTATAATTACTTCGCAATTTTCTTGTTCTTCATAACTAGAATTTTCAATTAAATTTAAGGTAGTGTCCGAAATCGTGTCATTGTTTGTCTGTGTGTTAGTCAGAGGTTCGTTGTGTATGTCCATATCGTCCATTTTATCGTCATCATAATAATTGGTGTCTTTTACAAATTGGTCTTTTAAAATGTCATAAATTTGCCAATCAATGTCTGTGGTCTCGTCCGTCGATGTACCGCCACCGGTTTTCTTCTTATTATTTTTATCCTGAAATATATTTACTAAGTATAACACATTTTTAAATGTGATTTTTATATATATTACATACTTTATTCACTCTTTTAATTGCTCCCGTCTTTATTCTCCTCCACTCATCCTTAATTTGTCCCAATGTCCGTTTTTGACCAAATTTTGACGAAAAATTTTGATATATTAATTCCCAGCATGAATTTTTCTTTTTGTTTATATAACTCCCCACATTCTTATCTTCAATTACTACCAATTTATCTTTACACAATTCTAATAAATAGTTTTTCTCCTCTAACTTCCAATTTTCAGACCGTTTTCTTTTTTTGCTTTCATCCATTTTACATCATTTCAACGTGTAGCTGTCTAATTATGACAGATATAATAATTGAATTTGCGTCCCAATTCGCATTTTTGGAGTCTTGATTTTTTAAACAGTGTTTATTTTAGAGACTGTTTAAATATTTAGTTACCATGTTTCTGAATGAATATTATTTTAATCAACGTTGACTATTTTAAACAGTGTGTAAGTTAAACACTGTTTAAATTTTTGTTTCTGAATAGACCTGTATATGTATATGCAGTATGCAGATTAGAATTAATTTATTTATGCCAAAAAATTTGCAAATATATCTTTACTTTCATATTATCGCTGAAAATATATTTATTAATGAAATTCACATAATTATGTACTACAGGAATAACACCACACCCCTGCAAAAGAAACACTGATTGACAAACAATAATCATAACATTGTTAACTTTTAAATTATTCATCGCACTTCAAGTACATTTAAAATACTGCAAGTACTTCTCCAAGTATTAGGTACCAAGTACATGTGAATAGACTTACTTTGTCAAATACAAAGTACTATAAATAGAAAGTACTGCAAGTACAGTACTTGAAGTACTGAAAGTATTTGCAAGCCTAATAAAGTACTTTTCTAGCAAGTTTTGCCCAACTCTGTAAACAAATATGTTATTTATCATTTGACGATGCAAACATCTATTTGATTAAGTGCATAAACATATACCTTATGGTCATGAAAATCTGTTTTATGCAGATTTAGTACTTAATGACTTTATTTTACCGTAAAAGGCTTTAATCAGACATTACCTCACAGAATTTATGGATATTTAAGATAACACATCATAGGGGTCACTTTTATGCAATAAATAATTTTAAATTATATTCTGCTTCATTGTAAAACTTGAAAGAAAGTTACATTTAATTGAAAATGATATGTAAGGTTATGTAATCCATAACGTTATTAATTTTATGAAATTTTAAGTATAGTTTTAACATATTTTTAATTAATTTTTGCCAGGTCAGATTAATAATCTTAAAATAATTAATGACTTTAGTTTCACCTTAGTAAATTTACTTCATTTAAAAGGAGACTTAAAAATTAACTTTCAATTTTGAAGTACATATTTGGATAGTAATTACTTGTCAAATGTCAGATTATATCTGTGAAGAATAATTTATTTTATCTGGTTATTTATAGACGGATATTAATTCAGCCAAGAGTTTTAGAGAGATTTATATACTTTATATTATGACCGTGTGCCTGAGAGTCTGGATGCGAATCTGGTGACCCGGGTTCGATTCCGACCGGCGCCAGAATTATTTCAAACTTTAAAGACCATTTGCATAAAACGTTGTTAACTGATCATATGTTTAACTACACATTGAAACTATGGATACGTAT
Organism: Harpalus rubripes; assembly: GCA_963082715.1. Taxonomy (NCBI): domain Eukaryota; kingdom Metazoa; phylum Arthropoda; class Insecta; order Coleoptera; family Carabidae; genus Harpalus; species Harpalus rubripes. The sequence continues at coordinate 14,069,430 of OY720462.1, read as the reverse complement.
CAAAAATGCATTGGAAAAGAAGCCTTGTTAAAGTTAACAATGTTTTATGCAACTGGGCCTAAATGGCATAAAAGTGGCCCCTGTGGTGCACTCTCCATGCCACCAATAAGGGCCCGTGAGGTGGCGTCGGGTGAATGCTCGCACGGTATACAAATATGTTCATCTTTATTGGTATGACTAGCGAATGAAAGTTGACGTTTAAATTACTTTATAGATGTGGTTTCGTTTGAAACCCTAGAGAAGAATAGAATTGTACAAAAAATTCAGATATGAAAATAGATGGCCGACTAGGGTAACTGAATATCAAAACAGGGGTGCGTTTAAAATATTTTAAACATTTTTCGTTTATGTTGATTATAACAAAATATTTTAATCTTTAAACTATTTAGTTTGTCAATTCTATGAAATAGGATTATTTTTAATTTCCTCTAACAGTAATTCCGACTTATGGGTTGGTTACACCTGAGACAAACGAACTGGAATTTGCGATATTAAATTTTTTAAATGCATCCCTGAATCCTGTTACAAAGTCATTTTAAATGCCATCTGCTATTGAGTACAATTCTAATCTTCTGTCACGGAATACATAAGGGTCAGTTTCCTTTCAAATCAGATATAGGGAATTGTTTTCAAAAGAAACCACATCTATTAAATAATCTAAACGTCAACTTTCATTCGCTAGTCATAATTTAGATTGTCATGACGACAGCTAGCTATAACTATCTATTTCCCTCCCAGTCTATCTGTCTTTTTCCACGATCCTACCATGGTGTCGTCACATATCCCTTCCCCAAATTTTTAATAATTATTTTCTCGTAAATAATAAATAATTATTTTAAAAAATACGGGTGTTTTACTTCAACTTTCATTCGCTAGTCATACTATACCGATATCTGTGTACAAAGCTGATTGTCACACCCCCCAGCAATGGGTAATATGTCGTGATGATATACATATTATAATTATTATTAGAAATTTAGTCGTGTAAAATCGATTTGCTAAATGGTGAAAAATATTCTTTTAAAATCAACACTAAATTTTGTAAAATTTTGTAAATTGTAAATAATAAAATGGGGTACAAATTGTTTAATATTAAATAATGTAATTTATAGAAATATTACGCTATTTATAGTAATTTTTTAAAGAAATTTTATTGTGCACTATGAACAGTTCCACATCAGTTCTGTCGTGTTCCTAATTAAACAAGTTAAAAATCGCAAGATACTCAAGGTAGTTTGTTGTGATATTTACTAGCGGATGGACGTATCTATATTTCTGTGTGGTGTATATTAAATAATAATGAACAAATGAACATTTAAAGAGAAATATGAAAATTTGTGTAAATGTGTTTTCTTGAAGGCAACACCATTATCCGGTAAGTACAAAACAATAATTTAATCTATGTAAAATGCATTCTATACAGGGCCGGACCGTGAACTTGGGGGCCCTAGGCTTTGGGGGCCCTGGGCTAATACTGTTTACGGGCCTGGGTTAATACTGTTTGGGGACTAATTAATTTACCATAATCGCCAGTTTGTTAAAAAACGGTAAATTGTATTTTTTAATGCAGCGTGGTGGTTTGGGATATACAGTCTCAATAAGCTTGCTCACTATTAGTATCTTTTTTATTTGAAGAGATATGAATTTGGTTAAATGTGCAAAATTGTGCCATTTTGAATTACAAAACTACTGATATCAGCAAACATTAATTTATATCAGCGGTTCTCAAAATATGGGACCTAAATTTTTAATTTTATTTAAGAACATATATTTTTTATTTCCTTATTCGCTAGAGAATTTAATTCTAAATTCAACGATATAATCGTTTCATACCATCACATAACAAATTTTTTGAGAAATATCCATAATAAATTTTATATTAATTTGATTTAAATATGACTATAATAAGTGTGCCACGAATGGAAAAAATAAATACAAGTTACTTTTTACTTCCTTGTACAAAGTGAAGGAAGTATTGTATTCGCGAAAAATTTCGGTTTCCAGATTTCAACAGAAATATCCATTTTGACCATCTCTGAATCCATTCTGACTAATTTCGTTGTGACGTCTGTACGTACGTATCTCGCATAACTCAAAAACGGTAAGCCGTAGAAAGTTGAAATTTTGTATTTAGGACATCTATAACATCTAGTTGTGCACCTCCCTTTTTGGTCATTACATAATTTCCAGAAATGGCACTTTATTTGAAGCCTATAATAGATTTTAATGAAAATCTATATTAAAATATAATCTAAAACTTTTCAAATTTGGTATATAAGACTTTTATATCAATTGGAATAACATAGCAGATTTTGGTTAAAACAGGCTAACCGGAAGTGATATATTACCTAAAATTGTTAACAGTTTTTCTTGAATAAAATGGTTAGAACCATAGTTATAATTATAATATGGTTCTATTTATTATTTTCTTTTTAAAACGTTACTATTATTTGAAATGATTAGTTCTTTGACAGTGACATTTATCTGTCAGTTACATACATTTGAGATATGAACTGTCCAATCAAGTAGTTGTGTTTGTTTAAAGCGCAGGCTCTGTGTTTTAAATTATAGATAATTTTATAAATTTATCAATCCAAGTATTAATGCAAACCAATAAAATATTTAATAATCTTTAATTTTTATATTAACATAAATCTCGAAAGAATAACATTTAAAGGTATTTTCGGAGAAAAACTATTTTGAGCTTGACGTAAAGAGCCATTTCCGGTTATCTGATTTACACCAATATCTAATGGCTTCTTTCCATATTAGAATAACGTATAAATACAAGGTTTCAAAATTTTCTGAACGATAGTATTTGAGTTAGAACGTAAACAGGAATCACACACACACCACATACTCGTACACATACACACAGACATCATCGTAAAAATGTTAAAATTGGATTTTAGGGACCTTAAAACGTGGTAATTTACCAAAATCTCGATATGCGATTTTTAGCACGATCCCTATACCTCTCTTACCAAGTGTAGCGGGAGGTAAAAACAAAAATGTAGTACAATTTATTTTTGATTTTTCTAAACTTTCAATTTGTGGAGACCTCTAATTTGTAGAGGTTTTGTGGCTCTAATAATCCGGCTCTGTATACATATCTTATAAAAAAATAATTATAAACCTTTAAAATTAAAGCATGACTTTCCAATAAAAAATATTCAAATTTCTCATTTATAAATACCACTAAAATCCATCATTAAGCTTCTTTATAACTTTTTGAGAGACGGCTCCGCATCCCGTGTTATAAAAATTAAGAAATCAATAAATTGATCCCATTACTGGCAGGTAACGATATAATATCCCCACATTAACTTTCCGACGTGCCCTTTAATTGCCTGTCCTTGTGATAGCATCGCACCGCGGACAACTTATCTCAGATTTTAATTAAGATCCAGCGTCTTCGATACCTCATCGACAGAGATCCGCCATCTTATCGCAATGCCAACAACAATGGATTTCATTTGTAAGAGGGCTAGCCATCTGTATCTCTACAATCTTATCAGTATTCAATAGATCTAGCATCTTAGAAGGATGAAATTGTACTATTGTAGAGGGTGCAGATTTTGTACTGTGCGGAGTTGTGTAGGGACTATTTGTATCCACTCTAAAGCCTTATTCACAATACGAAATTAGTAGTTAGTGTTAGTAGTTATGGTTAGTATTTATAATTAGTAGTTAAAGATTGGTAAACAGCATTCACAATATATGAAATTAACGACTACGAATAACAATTTTTGTTGGCAAAATATTACATTTGATTAAGCTTTTATTGCCTACAACCAGAGCTGGGCAAAGTACGGGAAAGTAGTACTTGAAGTACAAGTACCAAGTATCTTAAAGTTTCTAAATGTACTTGAAGTACAAGTACTTTTTTAGTTTCTAAAGTACTTGAAAGTACCAAGTGCTTGAAAAAGTACTTGTAAATTTGGGTGCAAGTACTTTTTCAAATAATTGATTATTGACAAAAATTTCAATATGCGATATTTATTTGGTTATTTAAAACAAGAGTTCCTCGCTGGGCCTGCCGTACCACCTAGCTATCTCATGACGTAAAATTGACATCATATGATCGCCAAGCGATACGAGATGTTAGAATGACGTCATTTTTACGTCATGCGATCGCTAGTTGATACGGCATACATTATATGGTACTCGATATGGTATATACAGTGTGCAGATTAGAATTAATTTATTTATGTCAAAAAAATTGCAAATATATCTTTACTTCAATTACATTTAAAGTAATTCAAGTATATTTAAAATACTTCAAGTACTTTTAAAGTACTTCAAATACTTCTCCAAGTACTAAGTACCAAGTACATGTGAATAGACTTACTTTGTCAAGTACAAAGTACTATAAATAGAAAGTACTTCAAGTACAGTACTTGAAGTACTGAAAGTACTTGCAAGCCTAATAAAGTACTTTTCTTGCAAGTATCGCCCAGCTCTGCCTACAACCTGCAAAACTGATATTTTTATGACACACATTTAAAAAATATTTATTTATAACAGAATAATAAACAGTACCTTTCAAATTCTACTTCATTTTAACAAAAATGTATTTTTTTTTTAAAACAACTGTCAAACTCAACAAATATTATATCTTTCTTTTCTCTGCTCTGTGATTGGTTACTCTGTTAACCACTAACCATAAGTTTGGAGCTTGCAAACTCTTGCGCTAACTGAACTTAGCGCGGATCTGGGCTGCGCTAATTTCGTTATTGTGAACGCTAAACTACAACTACGTATGCCAAGCTTTCTGCCCTAATCGTAACTACTAATACTAACTATTAATTTCGTGTTGTGAATGAGGTTTTAAAAATAATAATTTGTTCTTATTTTGTCATACCATGGTTGTAGGTTGGAGTGTAAGAAAATATAACTAGTAGGTACGAAATAAATTTGAATTTTATAATTAAACAGATGTTAAATATTCTGGGAAAGAAGTGGCTTCTAAAACATCTTGACTGGATGGGTAATTAGGAGAAATAAAATGGCTGAATTGCAGTCAAAATGAAAATTTAATACTACTATTTGACTTCTACGTTTTATCGGTTTCAGTATACACGTGTATCTTCGTCAGGCTAAGTAATAAGCATGTAAATACATTATTGTTGTATTATGAATTCCGAAAGATTTTAAAAAAATATTATAAATACATTCGTTTAAATATTCAGTTTTACAAACATCGTACAGAATCGCGAAATCTTTAGCGTTCCGAGAGAAAAATTGCCGATATGCAATTTTGTTTCATTTCCATAGCCAACTACAAATGAGAAATATTTATTAAATTTCAAATTGGATTTTACAGGTTATTAAGTATGCAAAATAAAATCTAGGTGTACCTAGAATTTAATTCTGTACAATATTCATTCGAAACATATTTGACTGAAATTAAATGGGACGTTTTGCGCAAGGAATAACTGATTTCCTATGTTAAACGCCTATGACTCGTTTTGTAATTAACACCCTGTATATTTTACAAATAAATGTAAAAAACAATCTATTTTATAAATCCTGGAGCCTATTTGTTTTAAAGATAAACACAGTTCCTTAGTAACACAATACATATTTCAAATGTATGTAACTGACAGATAAATGTCACTGTCAAAAAACTAATCATTTATAATTAATAATGGTGACGTTTTAAAAAGAAAATAGTAAATATAACTTACATTATATACAAAGCAACTTAATGGAGTTTGCAGCATAAGTAAATATTATGTACGCTCTATCCGTTTTAACTATAGAGTGGTGGGAAGATAGGTACAGTTTGATCTTGTTGTTTGATGGAATAATATCGGGGTATTATCCAATCAAAAAACAAAATCAAACTGCGCCTATGTTCCCATCACTCTGTAGTTTAAACGGACAGAGGTTTTAAATTAATAAAAATTAAATGGTGGGAGGTATTGTGCTGGTCATATAACATTTTTTAAAAAAGATCCGTGAACTATTAGAAAAAAATTATGGATGTGGTTAGAAACTAGATAGACGAACTAGAGGTGGGCGCGTGAGTAACTTTTTGTTCACGATCACGCACGCTCACGGAACTAAAAATGTGATCACGACCAATCACGCACGACTTTTGATGTTTGATTCACGATCACTCACGCTCACGATTTTATTTTGGCATTCACGCCCGATCACGCCCGGCGGGTCACGTTCGTGTCACGTAATTGTTTCTATGTACATTTAAACCTGTTTAACACAGTCTTAAGTTGTTATCAAATTTGTTAACAAATGGGTAATAAGTTAGATAACAGATTGGTTTCATGGGAAACGAATGTTTATGGACAAATAGGTTGTTCTATTCCATCACAAATATCATTATAAATTTGGTAACAAATTTGTTAACAAAATTATGATCGTGTCAAACGGGTTTAAAGATTTGTATATCGTTAGTGAAATCGGAGCAACTGTGTATACAATTTTGGGTACAACAATAACACTATTTTTATGCAAAAAAATACTGTTAATGACATATTTGGACATAATAATAATAAGAATGTAAAGTAAAAGATGGAAATTGACAATTTTTTAATAAAAAAAGAAAAAAACTTATACTCACACCCGATTAAATTTCAATCACGCCTGATCACGCACGATAATTTTTTCACGTCGTGACCCATCGTGACCCGACAAAATCACGGCCCGCGCCCACCTCTAAGACGAACTATACACACTATTTATTATGATAGAACGTTAATTTACTAAAACATTGGAACATTCATCTCAATTATTGAGTACCTATGCTCTGTTCTATTTAAGCCATTCAGTAAATGGCACTGGCAACAGCGCAAATCTGAAGTAGCCGAAATTACATAGCGTAAACTTTTTTTACTCTCTAATATCAGCCAATCAGAGAGGTCAAAACTATTTCCTATGCTCCGCAATGCTGAATAGCTTAAATGGAACAAGGTAAAGCTATGACTACGTTTATCTCGACATTTCAAGCCGCTTGAATTTAGTAAATTTCGTTTCAATCTTCGAAATAAAGGATCGAGATTAATATTTCAAGCCCCTTGCAAAAATCAAGCCTATAGAACAACAGGCTTGGACTCATGAAGTGGCTTTACTCCTGTCGAAATAAACCATGAAACTTCAAATAATGTAACTAAACATGTGCACATCCGCGATGTTACAGTGTTACTAAATTCATATCATTTGTTGGTTATTGCCATTTTACCATATTTTATAAAACTTAGTAAAATTGTCCAAAAGCGAAATATTTGGAGTGATATTTTTTAAATGCTTTTAAAATGGAAGACAAATAACAACATGACAAATTTAGAATTTGAGGATATATATCTAGCATGAAATTAGATCATATTTCTGTCCCTGTCTGTCTGCATAATCTACTATTTAACTATCTATTAGTCTATATGAATTGAATTGAAAATAACTAAATCCTATTTTCAATTCGCTGAGACAAACCAATAGGATTTTTCAAGTCATAATATATTTGAAGTACTTGAATTGTCGAGATAAACGTGATCTATAATTAGTATGATTATGTACAAACCTACTTAATTCTTAGTTGTTTTACGTAAATCATATTTATTTACTTCACTACAGTGGCGCCGACTTTTTATATTTCTGTCGGGTGTTCGAAACCTAAAAAGAAGTATTCTAGATACACAATGGCGGCTAGTGCACCAAAATTTTGGTGATGCAAGGTATCCAGAAATTTTTTTTTTCCATTCAAGGTCAAATGCCTTATAATTGAAAGTTATATATTTTTAAGGGATGTGAAGCTACATATTTTTTCCCTTTCATGTACAAAAACATTTTAGAAAAGAGAATATATTTAACTGATTGTTGACTTATCTGAATAAACTGTCTAAGCACAACACAATGTGCGACTATTATACATGGCCTAAATTACATTACAATAAACGTGGTGGACAGGTTATGTTTATGTTCGATTTTCTAATGCAATATGCACTTATGTATTCTGTATCGTACCTATCATGTTCATTTTTACAGCCTGTTAAAATTTGTAGCCAAAAGAAACAAAAGTATTATCATTTAAATTTTTTATTCACTGTCTACCTATTATTATTAGTATTGAAAAATTTAAACATTTAAACCCCAAATATCTAATCTGGCTTGGTAAAATATACAGTAGTTGTCGTGAACCATTCTTGTCTAGCACACGGGCACGCGTCTACAAGCTCATGCGCGCACAGCAAGGGGTCCTGTCCACGCAAATATATAATGTTCCGGACATTTCCTGTGTGCCTTTTAGCAGTACTATATAGATATAGTTTTATAGGTATATTCGTATATATCGTTCTCTATCGCGTGTTCCTGTCGGGTGCAGAGCACCCGACAAATTCTCTTGTCGGGTGCTCAAGCCCTGGAGCACCTACATAGTCGGCTCCACTGCTTCACTATGTGTTATTGGGTGAACTGTATTTAGTCATAAATATTTAAACATATGTAAAATAGATACGTATAAGAAATACAAGAACAAAATCTTGCAACAATCGTCTATAAAGTACTATGTCGATTCTGCACGGTACAACTCTCCACCCCCTCATTTGTCCTCTATCCGCGCCATCTGGGATGTTATCTTTTTAGAATCTTATCAGTATTCATTCCATCTGAGATCTAAGCAGAGATCTAGCCTAAGAAGTAGAAGGTGGCAGGGCTGGCATTGTTGTGAGATTCGCTATTATCAACCGCGCACCTAACCAAACATTGGAGGTTGCAGCCACATTGTGCTCCCGCTTACTATTGTATTCCACCCGAGATACAATCTCAGTTTTGCCCATTTCATTTCCAGATTTACAAACCATTTACCGTGAAGAAATTGCTTCTTTATAATATAATAAAATGTGTATATCCCTCGTGCTAACCATGTGTAAGGCCAGTAGAGCGTGAGTCGTTTTGTTCGCTCCTTCCCGCTTTGTAGGATTCACAATCGACTTTGCAGACTCAAATCTTCACATTTGCACAAAGAATTTACATCAAAGGAATGGCTGATGCTGCTTGTTTGCTTTGGTTTCCGTTCAAGTGAATTTATATTTGTATGCGATGCTAGATTGCTTGCTAAACAAAATAAATGTTGGTTAAATGTTTGGATACTGATTATCAGTTTCGCACACTCGTACTTATTTATGGATTTTAGCGGGTAGATGCTTCAGCATAATATAAGTACTTAAGTAGAGAATGTTGGTTAGTAAACAAATAGTATTTTCAAAAATTAGTTATTTATAGATAAGTGAAGAAAGACTTATTTTATCAAGTGAGAGGTTAGCAGAATTTTCTAATAGGGGAGTATTTTAATTTTTGAAAATTTTATATGTTAATCTAAATGAAAAAATCTGATGTGGCCAGCACATAACCTCTCGCCACATATTTTACCTGGTTGTACGCATAAAACGAAAAATATTTTTAAATACAAATACATATATTCATGTCTCACTACAAAATAATTCTCACATATATTTGCAAAATCTGTGGGATATTTTAATATAAATTATGTACAATACATACATTTTCTTTATATTCAATATCCTGAAATTTTCTTTTTCTTCTTTCCTTTTCTTTTTCTTTATAGTCGTAATTTTTTCGCAAATTCCTCTTATATTCTTTTTTACGTATATTGTTTTACGTTGTAGACTTTTTTTTATTTTCATAATCTTCATAATAATGGTGCTCCTTGATAATAATGTACAAATATTTTTGTCAGCGGCATACACATATTTTTGACAGTGACATTTATGTGTCATTTACAAACATTTGAATTTCTTGCCTTGAAGTAGTTTGATTTGAGAATTTGTACATAAAATTATTTTATATGCATTTCTTTATCTCTAAATCTATAGAAGATATAATAATGAATTTATATTTATCGAATAAAGAATTTAACATTCTTTAATATAAGTATTTACATAAATTTTCGATAAATAATATTTAGATGATTTTTTTCTTGTAACTACTACTTCCGGTTGTCCAATTGTTACCAAAACTTAATCAACTCTTCCCATTATTGTTAGATTGTGGAATCCGTAGTTAAAAATGTCTTAAGTCTTATAGTATTTGAGATATCGTGAATCCAACATCCACACACACACACACACACACACACACACACACACACACACACACACACACACACACACACACACACACATCCACACACACACACGCGCACGCGCACGCTCGCACACACACACGCGCACGCGCACGCTCGCACACACACACACACACACACACACACACCCATCCACCCACCGGATTCTAGGGACCTTAAAACGTGCTTATTCACTAAAATCTGGATATGCGAATTTTAGTATGAATACAATACCTCTCTTAGCGAGAGGTAAAAATAAGAGATACATACTTATTATATTTCTATAAAGTATCATTTACTGCGAAAAAAATTATTAAATATTAAACACCACCGGAAGTACGTATGCGGCCCTAGAGTATGTTTCTATGGCGCGGAGATAAATATAATTGAAATAAAATATCATATTGGCATCTGTCATATGTCATTCGCTTGGCATTATTGGTTATATTTCAGCAATTAAGTTATGACAGTCTCCATGTTCTTCTCGCATTTGTTTAAAAAGCCGAACCCACCAAGTGAATACTAAATAAAGATGGGTGTATATATCTATATCATTTCAGACTTGTTCTCATTGGTGAAGTTTGTGACGTCAAACTAAATCATAAACCTAAAGTTTGGACAATATTTAGCTTTATGATTTAGATTTAGAGACCCTAAATTCTGAAGTGTGAATGGAGTTATTACGTAATATGCGGCCAAAGTCTTTAAATCTAAATTATAAACACCATAAATCCAAATCCAATTTTCATTTGTGAATGCAACTTTTATAATTTTGAATTTAAAAGTAAGAATAAAAAGAAGAGAAGAAATATAGTAATAAAGTTAGAAAGAAATAGAAAATATCGTAGATAGTCGGTATTACAAAAATAAGGTTAGAATTTGAAATTTCCGTCACCAACTAACACAAAATTCCCTAAATTTTGAAACTAATATTTATATTTAAAAATTGCATAAAAGGCGCAAAATAGAAAAAAAAATATAAAGAGCTCATTTCATAATTCTCGATTATTTAAAAGTGGCATAAAAGGCGCAAAATAGAAAATTAGTATAAGGAACTCATTTCATAATTGTCGATTATTTTGGTCGAAGAGTTGGGCCACTCCGCTCTGCGTCGTGTCTCAAACTTCCTTCTCACAAAATAAAATGACAATTATTATGACTTTCGTTCTTTAATATACTAGTCCCACGATAATCGAATAAATTTTTCATTTATTGAAGAGTGAGAACAAGATCAACAACCAAGCAAATATAAAAAATATAAGGGTGTGTGTACATTTGTAATTCTACAAGAACCAAAGCACTTTCTTTCGCAGTATTTGCATATATTTTTGTAGGGGATTTGAGATTTTTTAAAACAAATTATGGATTCAAAAAATAAAATTTCAAAGTAAACACTTTCTTTTTATACTTACTGTACGGAGAAATATTGCTATAGTCATACAATATACAATGAAAGGTTTTGAAATGAATTTTTTGATTCCTGAAAAATTAAATATTTTCCATGTTTGAGTGCTGTAAACAATTTATAATTACGCTTTTCGTTTGTTATAAACTATAAAATCAATAATTGTTACAATTTTGTTATCTGAAATACACGTTTATTCGTAATTCGTAAGCATAAATAATTTTCTTTCTATTATAGTTGTGTACAAAGCCTAAATAAAATTATAACGTTGACGTCGTAAAAAGAACCATAAAAAAATGCAAAACATAATAGAGAATTATTTTATACTTGGAAGTTATTTGTAAAAATAAAAAACTGTAAAATTTACATTTTTGCATAGTAAGTCGTGTTTTGTTAGCTTTCGCCAACCTACATACAGAGATAAGGGAGGTTTTCGGACCAACAATTCGATAGTGGTAGGTACTTTTCTTTTCAGTTGTTAATAAAAACCTATATTAAAATATAAGGTGTTTAGCGTTAAGTCCGGCACCAAGAATATTCGTTTATTTGGAGAGATACAAAAAATGTTAATAAACAAACTTAAACTAGACAAAGGGGCGCATGAGATGATCATAGTAAGAATTTTGTATCACTTCCGGTTGTAGCGGAAATGGGTACAAGTTTAAATCTAGCATAGGGAATCGGTGTTTTTATATTTTTTTCCAGAATGTAAATAAAATTAGCTTCACAACGATACCAAAATATCATAGCTTTTCGTCAACCATTTCAAAATGGCGTCCATTTATTTTCAAAATATGTATTAAAAAATTCCATACAAAATTAAACATAGCAAACTATGAAACAATTTTAAAGGCTCATTCACAGCTACGAAAATAAAAATAAAATTATACATAAAAATAAAAATAACGATATAAACAATAGGTTCTTATGAAAATATTCACAGCTATCGAAAATAATAAACATAAGACATAAGCACAAGGATTTGCGAATGTTAAATATTTTACACAAACATAAGCACAAGCCTAGCACAAGCATAACAACTGTCATTTGAGCTGTCAATTTACATTCTGGAACAAGAATTTAAAATTAATTATAAATAAAAAAAACCGTATAAGAAAAAGTGTCACATACATGATTACGTATAGTGCGTTAAAAGGTATAAAGTTAATATTATTGCTTGTGAATTATGTATTTACTAAATGACAGCTGACATTAATTTACGTTTTATTTTCAAAGCTGTGAACAGCAACCATAATGTCTTACTCATAATTTTATTTATATTTCTTAATTTCGTAGCTGTGAATGAGCCTTAATACCTTAAATCACAAAATTGTTACAGCACTTCAAGTTTATGTAGATTAAATAAAATAAAATTTCTTTTGTTTTAAGGTAATAAAATTGTTTCATAGCTTGCTATGTTTAATTTTGTATGGAATTTTATTAGTACATGTTTTGAAAATAAATGGTCGCCATTTTAAAATGATTGAAATAAAACTATGATATTTTGATATCATCGTGAAGCGGACACTCAGGCACGCGATCACGAGACCCCATAAACTTTAATTTTTATAATAACATTAATCTCGAGAAAATAACATTTAAAGGTAGTTTTCGAAGAAAAACTATTTTGAGCTTCTAGTAAAGTGCTATTTCCGGTTATCCGATTTACACTAAAATGTAATGAGCTCTTTCCATTACAGAAAAAGTTCGAAATACAAGGTTTCTAAATTTTCTGAATGATAGTATTTGAGTTAGAGTGGAGGATCCACACATGTGGGTTCTAGGGACCTTAAAAGGTGGTCATTTACCAAAATCTCGATATGCGATTTTTAGCACGATTCCTATACCTCCCTCATCAACGGTAGCGGGAGGTAAAAATCAATTCTAATTCAAATTGAATATTTCTCAATATTTTTGTTATACAGGGTGAGTCTCGGAAGATGCCCCCCCCCCCTTTAACATTTTTTTATAAGTAATAGAAAAAAATGGCTCATATAAAAGTTTTATTATTTTACATATAGTATTTGATGGCAGATGTAGATATTTTTTATAAAGTCCGGTTTACAAGATACGACTATCTACTTTTATTTTTCGAATGGCAACCTATAATTATTTTAATAAAATAGAAACCGCCATTTTTTTCTCTTTTCAACGATGTATTATTTTTTATTAATGTATTTGAAAAAATTCGAGAAAAATGAGATAATTTAGAAATATTAGAAATAATTTTTAAACAAATATTATAGGTGGTTATAAAAAAAAATAAAACGTAACAATGTAAAACAATTAAATTAATGTCAAAAAAGTATACATTTGTTTGTTACTTAATTTAACTTATTTTGTAAACAAAAAAAAACATTTTGAAATGTTTACGAAGAACGAATTATCTCATTTTTCGAAATTTTTCAAATACATTAATAAAAAATAATACATCGTTGAAAAGAGAAAAACATGGCGGTTTCTATTTTATTAAAATAATTATAGGTTGCCATTTGAAAAATAAAAGTTGATAGTCGTATCTTGTAAACCTGTCTTTATAAAAAATATCTACATCTGGCATCAAATAGTATATGTAAAATAATAAAACTTTTATATGAGCCATTTTTTTCTATTACTTATAATAAAAAAGTTAAAGGGGGAGGCGTCTTTCCAGACTCACCTGTATAAAAAAAGGTTTACATGGTCGAATTCATATACAAAAATGCTACCGATACCATCCCATTTAAAAAATATAACTTCGTGTTGTAACTTGAGACCTGGTTTCAAAATATATTTTCTTCTCTATCGGATGCCCCCCTTAGTTTTCTATAAGATTGTCTTATAATATTATTATCGTACAATAATATAGAAATTATTTGAGGTAGCTCGTTTAGCTTTTACACCCTGTATATCTACATGGTATAAATAAGTGGTGACATCTGACATCAAATTTCTCAAGTAACAGGAAGTAATAAGTACTTGTTGAGTTTCTTACACTATGTTAAAATAATACAAAGTAGTTCCTATCTCGTAAATTAACCTGCAGTAGTTGCATTCATTAATAAAATTCCAATTAATTAAGGAACTTAGTAAAGACATCAAATATAATTGCAATAAGTTATAAGTTATTGACATTCATAATTACTGGCGATAAATAATTACCTTATATACACGTACATAGATATACACATGTACTTCGTACGCTAAAATAAAAAATTCTTATAAGGCAAAAACTTTAACAAATCTCAATAAATTAATTAAATTAACATAACTTAAAGAATCCATCGCATTTATACGTCAACTGCAATTTCTTCGCGATACTTGTGAGATTATTTCTACAATTACCTTAGGTAATCTTTTCAAGATTATCCAATGACAAAATAACGCAAATAGTTAGCTAATAAAGCTTTAATTCCTCTTTACGATCGTTTAAGTGATTAAAACTCGCTAACTGTTATTAAACTTGATGGAAGAAGAGACATTTAAGTTGTAAAGAATGCGAAATGGCTTCATTCTTTCTGTTTTATAGTATGATGAAAGCGTGAGTTTTTGTTACAATTAAATCTATTTTTGGATTTCTTGGTAAATTTACCTTAGGTGAGTTTATTGCCTATAAAGCTAATGGGTTTATCTTATCGATCGATGTGGAAGATTTTGTTGGTTTAAGCAACAAAACGTAAGAGTATTTATAAAATATTTTTTATTATACCTGCATCATAATCACTGATTAGCGTACTAAAAAGCGTGCAAAATCTCAAGTGCTTTAAAGTCGCTAAGCAACAAAAAACATCAATTTTCTTATTTATAGCAACATAGGTTGTCAGAGTTGTCAATGTCAAATGAAGTTGTCATCATAATTTACTGATTTATAAATTACGAAAGTAATAGGAGCAGTATCAATAAAAAATCAATATATTTCAAATCATAAATCACAACACATTTTCAAAAATTGCACTATTAACAATTAAATAAATAATATTTAAAAGATTTGCTAAAAATTTGTAGACAGCTGATTATTTTCTTCTATTGCACATAGAAAATTATTTTTGTTGTCTTCTTTTCGCGCTGTTTTTGTTCTTGCTCTTTTAGTATAAGTCATCCAAACAGCCATCACTTTTATATTTTGCAAATATTATCGAAACTCGAAAATGTAGAAGAATTTGAACGTTCAGGATACAAATTTGCAAACATT
Source organism: Harpalus rubripes (assembly GCA_963082715.1). Taxonomy (NCBI): domain Eukaryota; kingdom Metazoa; phylum Arthropoda; class Insecta; order Coleoptera; family Carabidae; genus Harpalus; species Harpalus rubripes. The sequence continues at coordinate 14,053,755 of OY720462.1, read as the reverse complement.
TCTCAAACTATAACCAGCATTTTTTCTTCGGTAGTGAACATCTTTACCGGTTTCAGGATATTATTCCATTGTTTACATGTACAAAAATAGGCTGGTAACTAAATAATAACTGTATCTGTATGGTAATATTATTACCATACTGACTTGTCAACAACGGTCTACAAAATGAAAATAAAATTAAATGAAAATATAATGCTCTTCATTGATACATACAGATACCGATAGCGTATCGTTCTAAATACGGTCTACTTTACTCTAAAGTAATAAACATGAGGAATAAAGCACATAATTTGAATATTTGTCATATTGACATATGTCAAAATAATTGTTTTGTTAACCATAGCATTCTGAAAGTAGTATTTATGAGAAAATTTCAAAAGATAATATTTATCAATAATGTCTTCATTTTCTGAAACCGATAAACTATTGAACAAACCACGGATGTTATGAATCATAACAAGCCTTAGATGTCTTAAAATTTCAAACCGACATCTGCGGCAGTTAAGATATGCATAACATTCCTAGGTATGTTAATAGCTATTACAAGGTTACGACAAGTTCATTTGACATTGACGACTTTGACAACCTATGTTGCATTTTATCTGGAACGATTCAGTATGTGTAACTAGTGCGTGAAAAGTACTTATCACGCACTAGTGTTTGAAAAGTGACACTTTACACACTGTAATGAGTGCGTGAAAAGTACTTTTCAGGCATGGTTGCAGGAAAACTAATTATATGCTTTGTTTTATGCTTTTTGAAGTTTTTTGCAGGGTATATTAAATAACAAATGATTGCTTTTGTAACATACTAATATAATTTTATTATTTGTACCAAAAATCTCAAGTGATAATAATGTTAGAGAAAGTATTGTCGAAAACTCGTATGAAATAACATTTCCGCCATTCACGAAAATTTTTCGCTCGCGCATAAATTATCTATTCCATATAGTTATATCTGTAGCAAAAAAATCCCTCAAATTGTATGCCTGCTAAGCATTCAAAAATTTTAAGTCGTCTTTATCGCCCAGATGGTCATGGCCTACTTAACCACTACTCCTTTGACTATCGCCCAGTGAAAAATCCAAAAGGTTGGATACCCTTATTTTAAATCTAAAGCATATCAAACCTATTGTGGATGTGGAGATAGCATCAAAGGGATAAATTTTGTGGATATTAAAAATTGAAAATAAAATTCTAGTTTGACACCACAATCGGTCATTTAACGTTCTTACCAGCGCGACTCAAATGTAAAAAAATACTGTTGTCCAGCAGCCCAAATGTGACAGATAAATTTATTACCTCACTTTCAAAAAATAAAATATATATTGGCTATTGGCCATGCATAAAAAATTGCAAGCTTAGAATTTTTGCACGTGCTATATTATATTCTTTTTTCTATTGTCCGGTTTTTCAATACACCCCCATTTCTAAGTTCAGTCCACCAAAAATCGGTTATATTTAATATCAAACTTTGTATAGCATTGAATAGTGTGGACCTTTTTACTTTCTTTAACAAAAAGAGAAACGGAAAAGGAAAAAACCATAAAGCTTAATCCTAAGCGGAACATCTGTAAACGCATTTTGACCTCGCGAGGATAACGATCAGCGTCGATTTAAAATAGTCCTGTCAGGATTCCAAAACTGACGTGTGTGTTCCTTTCAAGTATTGTATACTCCCTTTGCTGTAATTGGTCAACCGACAGGGTAGATTCCAGTGAGACAATTAAATTTTGTAAGGTTTTGATGGATTTTTAAGGGAGTATTTGTATGGTAGGATGTGAAAAGGTACATTACTGGTAACATGACACTTTTAAAAGCTAGACAGTGGCGATTTGGAAGGTTAGAGACCACTCATGCGAACACTTGTTATTCTTAGGGCTTAGGGGCTTTGAATTGAACGTGCGGGCAACCGTACCGAACAATCTAAGCCCTACATTTATATTGCTTTAGAATGTGTAGCTATGTGTGAGCGTAGGTGAAAAGCAAGTATCACACACAAGGATCGGACTCTGAATCATTACCTACACAGATATATGTGAGCAAATTTTGATTTTTACCTTCCGTCACCTTTAGGTAAGGAAGGTATTGTCTTTGATCAAAAAAATTGATGGTGAGTATTTGATGAATAAGCACGTTTTAGAATACGATTTTACTATTTGAAGCAGTTTTTGGACGGATACCACTTGGCCGATACTATTTTCATAAAATTTCCTGTTGTAAGTTCAGGATATGAAAATAATTTATTTAGTTTTTAAAGCACCTTTTTTACCTCCCGCTACCCTTGGTAAGGGAGGTATAGGGATCGTGCTAAAATCACATATCGAGATTTTGGTAAATGACCACGTTTTAAGGTCTCTAGAATCCAATTTTAAGATCTTCACGATGATGTTTGTGTTTATGTATGTGTGGATCCATCACTTTAACTCAAATACTATCATTTAGAAAATTTTGAAACCTTGTATTTCGAACTTTTTCTGTACTGGAAAGAGCCCTTTAGATTTTGGTGTAAATCGGATAACCGAAAATGGCACTTTACTAGAAGCTCATAATAGTTTTTCTTCGAAAAATACCTTTAAATGTTATTTTTTCGATAATAATGTTATTATAAAAATTAAAGATTATTAAATTGTCTACAGATTTGCATTAATAATAATATATCATCACGGCTTACTACCCATTGCTGGGTGTGCCAGTCTGCTTTGTACACAGATATCAGTAATGATAAAATATTTGCACCGTGCGGGCGCTTACCAGGCGTCACCTCACGGGCACTCATTGCTGGCGTGGAGAGTGCACCACGGGGGTCAATTTTGTGCCATATAAAATTCGAAATATTTGGCGTCGGTCGGGATCGAACCCGGTTCCCCAGATTCGCGACCTGACACTCAGGCACGCGGCCACGAGACCCCATATATTTATTTTATGGATAAATTTATAGAATTCTCTATAATTTAAATTCCGGAGCCTACGCTTAACACAAACAAAACTCCTTGATTGTGCAGTTATTCAAATGTATGTAACTGACAGATAAATGTCACTGTCAAAGAACTAATCATTTCAAATTAATAATAGTAACGTTTTAAAAAAAAGTAAATAGAACAATAGGAAAAGCAATCAATACAGCATATATAAATATGTAGGTATGTATTTAGATTAATAAAAATTAACGATTTGCAAAAAAGTTCAAGCTAATTCTCATTTTTGGATTAGTGAATTCTATTTTATCCCGGTATTTAAAATTTAATCTTCATTTTATTATCAAAAAAGGTAGTTACTTGGATTAGGTTAGACTAAATTTTAAGAAATAAACTTCCAAAATTATAGTAAAATACGCTAATCCAAAAATAAGAATTAGCGTAATCTTTTTTGTCTAGTGATGCACGCGTGGCGAGACGAGACGAGAAATATAAAATATAGATCTCGTCTCGTTTTCGGACTTGTAATCTCGATCTCGTTCTCGTTCTCGCACATTTTTTTGGGGTTTCGTCTCGTTCTCGCACGAGAGTCTCGCGAGAGTCTCGCTATAAAAATAAGCGCTTGCGCGCTACGTATTTACGTAACAGTTTAACTACAAGAGACAAGTTCGCACCAATCGCACCGTCTTCCGTGTATTTGCAGTCGTATAACTATAATAGAAACGGAACACTAAATTCTGGTTATCAAATTAGTTCAATACGAACATGATGTTTATTCATTTACGGACACCAGAAAATGTGATGTTAGTAAATAATTTAATTTACACCTGAAATATCCAGTTTGTCACCAAATTAAGATCTCTAAACTATTTCAATAGGCGAACATAAGTTAATACATTCTGTCATCAGTAAAACAAATGAAACATTAAAAAAAATTATTTTGTATCTAAAAGTACTTACACTTTATCATTAAATATATGCTACTATTTAAGTAAGATTTAGTCATAAAAACCCGCTACACTGGTAACCCGCCGACAACCAATCACTCTGCTTCTCTCCGTGTTGGCTCCCAACGACGCTTAATATCATTCATTACTTTTCAGAGGCAATAAGAATTTTATTAACAGTGCTTTTAACTGGGATGAATTATTGGAGAAAACTAGTTCTGGATGCAAAACCGAATTTGTCTTTATTTTGCATTTCCTCGCTCTGTGACCGCGACCAATCGACTCTTGATAGACTCAAAAAATATAGTGAATTCATATAATTTTCACATTCGCGTATTCTATGCACGAATTAGCGTTGACTCCACTCCTTGTACGGTGCATTTTTAATTGAATTTATGAATCAAAGCTATAAAGTTACAAATAGTTTTTATTGCGAGACTCTGGCGAGAATTTCGCGAGATTTCTTGCTTCTCGCAGTTGTTATATCGATCTCGCCTCGAATTTTAAAATGCAATCTCGTTCTCGTCTCGCATAATGCAACGAGACGAGACGAGATGCGAAAGTACTCTCGCCTCGTCGTGCATCACTATTTTTGTCACTCGGGCCATTGACGTATTATATAAATGGACGCAACGTAGGTACTGCTTTACTGTATAAGCATTGACGCACACCTTAGAAAAGGATAGAGCTAAGTTAGGGGCAAAGTCAAAAGATGAAAAATAACAGAGTGCTTAGGAATATTCATCTCATTCATAATAAATGACAATGTAAAATATAGTTCATATTCGATTTAACATAAAATATTTCATTCGTATATTAAATTATTTGTAAAAATAACAAAACTTTTGCTTTAGCTAATATTATTTATTTAAAACTATTTTTATATACATTTTAGGTATAGTCCGTCGAAAATGATTTCTGCATCACAGAATGTTTGGATGGCTTGAAATTGTGTTCTAACTGCAATAAGCCAGTCCAGTCTGTTCACAGTTCATCTTTGTGAAATTTTATGTCTTTTTTATAACGAACTGTGCGTCCATTTGCATTGCAAGACATTACAATTTTAAAAGAATTCTGAAATATAAATGAAATCACACTTACATGCATAGCATGAATGACATTGACATATTACATAATACATTTATATAATACGTCAATGATGAATGACATAATGGACAGAACATAACCTAAATTACCACCAAACTACATTCAAATTATTTCTATTTCACATTAAATCAAAATTACTCACTTTGTATTGTAACTAACTCTTAGTTAGAGATATGAATATTATTTTTACTAATATTCTGAGGAAATATATGGCACTTTTACTAGCTGTCACTACTGTCAGACCAGCAAACAAAACAACAGACCGCAACAATGTTTTTGTTTGACGTTGCCCCGCTTATCTATCTTTCCTTTTCTAAGGTGAGCGTTAATTCCTCTCTCTCTCTACGTTGGGTCCATTTATGTAATATGTCAATGACTCGGGCGGTACATGGCGGGAGGTATTGTGTTGGCCACACCAGATTTTTTTATCTCAAAATCCCAAATTCAGCATCTCAGTTGTCATACCCCTCTGCCAAGGTGCAATGTTTTGGAATTACATCAATTCTTATCTGTCGTTGTTGCGAATCGAATCAGCGGACAATTGCCAGGTCTGCGATTCGAGCGTGACGAATACGCGGTCCCTGCAAAGGTATTCTGATTCTTGCTGTTCTGTTCGGTGCTGGCCGCACTAAAAACCGTTACGGAGATGTTGGCGACAATGAAAGGCGAGGATTTCGCGCTTTTTGCAACGCGTGGTGGATATGCTTCGAGATCCGGGGAGAATCTAATTACATAGCGGGAATGAGCGTGCTATTTGAATTGGATTGCCGAGGAGGAGTAGAAGTCGATGTAGTCGTGGTTGGAGGGAAATTTGAAGTAAATGGGGATAATATTGTTTACGTATTACAGCAAAGAGATTTACAAATACAACAAAGGAAGATAAATACCTAAGCTAAGCTAAATTTCAACAAAATTACTACAGATAAATGTAATACCACATAATAGTTTTTTGTGTAACGTATGTAACAAAAGTTTTGAGAAAAATTAGACTACTTCAAATAGTAAGTATTTATTGATACATTAATATAAGGGTTTATTCCTCCCGCACGGTACAAATATGTCATCATCATTACCGATATCTGCAAACAAAGCAGAATGGCACACCCAGCAATGGGTAATATGCCGTGATGATATTTGATATATTTAGAGGCGCGCCGTACCATTGTGTCGCCCGTGTGCCAATGCTCATCTTGACGCTCCCCCCCCCCCATTCAACAGTTATAAAAAAATAAGTATCGCCATTCGAAATAACATAAAAAGCCTAAAAACGTGCAAACTAAAATCTAGTACTGTTTCATATTTGGAAAGTAATGTATTAAAAAAAAACTGCAAAATTTACATTTTTGCTTATATCTAGTGACCTACGGATTTTCTCTCAAACAATGACACCACTAAAATGGTCTTCTAATGGGGCAACTATTATGTAAACACGTTAACTTGAACAGCTTGTGTACTTTTTCATAGTTACCATATGTTGAAATAAACCACAATAATTTACCCAATAAAATTAGGAATTCTTGCATTTTCTGCTTGAAACATAGATACATTGTTGTAATGCTAAAATAAACTCTCTTTCAATGGTATAATTTTGCGACTATATGGAAATTATAAATAGGACCCCATTACTTGAAATCTAATAGTGATAAAAAATCTGAGCATCGTCGTTTGAAGGAAAATAAAAAATCTGATGTGGACACCACACGACTTCCTTGTACGCAAGACCAATATGAAGATGAAATATAAACTCAATTATAAAATTGCACGTATTTGACGTAATTTGACATTAACATCTATTTTTTATTTTTTTTTGTTATTTTTTGTCCTAATCCATAGCAAGCTTCTTTACAAAAACCAAAAAGTATAAAAGTTTTAAATTTACATATCTCGCTTATACAAAGGGCTAATTTAATAATACTTGATGTGCTAGACGCAGAATTTAATTCTCTAAGGCCCGGTTTTATAAAGCTCAAAAATCTTCACTTAAATTTTAGTTGCCAAGTAAATTTATTTAAGTGGAGATTTGGGTTTTATAAAGCATTTTTAAATTTACTGAACAAGTAAATCTACCAAGTAAACTAAGTGGAGAATTTCATGCTATTAAATTTAAGTAACGATTTTTATTGATGTACTTTCAAATATTTATAAAACTTGAAAGATTATTATTGGATCAATTTTAATAACTTTTCGCTTCTTTGCATCAGCGTCATTTAAAATTATAATATGAGACAATTTTAATGTATCTAAATCTACGGTATGCAAAATAATACACAGAGTAACGCTTTATACAGCTTTATTAAAAATTTGTACATTAAAATGCCGAAAACTGTTGAACAACGGTACAAAATATGTAGAGAATATTTTAATATTAGTGGATTTCCCAACTGTATAGTTTAATTTAGTTTGTTTTCAGCTTTATCTTTCTTTCTCTTTAAATTTTATATTTTCATGGAACAATTTTATCTGTTTTCCTGTTCGAATACCAGTTTGTTGTATAGCATTATATTCTTTGCTTTACCCACGTTTCGTTTTTTAATTTAGCATTTACATCATCCGTTTTCTTATTTTCTACTATACTTAAATATTTTTTTACTATATACAAAACCTCATATTTTTCCCTATAAAAAAATTTTTGCCTTGTTCCCGTCTTCTGCCCATATTTCACCCGATTTCACCCTATTTTACTTTCTGTCAAATGCATGTCAATACGTCAAACGATCAAAAACAGAAAACAAAACCATAAATACTGTCATAAAAATAATCAAGCAACTCATAAATTTAAAAAAAGTCATTTTCACACAACGCAACGAAAATTATATCTCCACTTAGATATTTAATGGATAGATTTTGTTTATAAAACCCAACATGTATTTACTGAACAAGTAAATTTATTCATCACTTAGTTACAGTTCCATTAAATTTTTGTTTATAAAACCGGCCCTAAAACTCTTATTTCAAGCATTTATTTCTAAAATCAAAATAAAACCATTTTATTCAAGAAAAACTGTTAACAACTTCAGGTAATATATCATTTCCGGTTAGCCTGTTTTAACCAAATTCTGCTATGTTATTCCAATTGATATAAAAGTCTTATTTGAAAAGTTTTGGATTATATTTTAATATAGTTTTTTATTAAAATCTATTATAGGCTTCAAATAAAGTACCTTTTCTGGAAATTATGTAATAACCAAAAAGGGAGGTGCACAACTAGATGTTATAGAAGTCCTAAATACAAAATTTCAACTTTCTACGGCTTACCGTTTTTGAGTTATGCGAGATACGTACGTACAGACGTCACGACGAAATTCGTCAGAATGGATTCGGGTATGTCCAAATGGATATTTCCCTTTAATACTTCCTTTACTTTGTACAAGGAAGTAAAAAGGGTCCTTAAAGACGTGCAAACCAAAATTCGACCTAATTTCATATTTGGAAGTTATTTGTGAATATAAAAGGAAGTGGCTAGAGTACCGAACTCGGGACCGTGTTCAAAAAATTAAGATCTCAAATTGACATGGTTTTCGCAATTTCTCTAAATATACCCCAACATTACCCAACCTAACGCCCAAACTCAGGCTTGGAAAACGCGGGTCAAGTATTATGCGTTAGGTGACGTTATTGTTGTTCTCTTTAGAGTAATATAAAAGCAACCTTAGTAAGCTATTCAACAACGGTTCCGCGTTCGTGCCGGGATTTGAATTTTTAACAACGGTCCCGAATGTTAAGACATGTCTCTTCGACGTTTCAAGTACTAAACGAGGGACTAAATCACGCCAATGGGAGTTTTGTACAGTAACTATTTGTATATGCATTTTTCGGAAAAAACAAAAACATCTTTAAAATAGTCTACTAATGGGGCAACTTTACCCTAACTTAATAGACTTCGTATCTCTTATAGTTTACGAGATCCCAATGTGAGCCTCGAAAAACGGGCATATTAAATTTAAAAACTTATGTCTTATTACAATTTTGCTCGCCGTGTCGCCCCTAACCAAGTGTCGCCCGTGTGCGACGCACACATCGCACCCTGTGACGGCGCGCCACTATATATTTATATTTATTTCTACAAGCCAAGGTGATAAGAAACCAGTTTTACAACACTGATAGAGGACCAATATATTGAATACGACGTAATTTTCTAAAACTTGTCTCATTTGTCTCTGGACTTTTCTGTATCTTCTGAAATATTTTTGTCCATAATTGTTATTCGTTTAGGGCTTCTCGGTCATTATCATATACTATCCTGCTGAAAAATGTCAAAAAATTCAATACATGCATTTGAGTAGTTATTCAAGTTTCATGGCATCTTTCGAAATTTTTTCTATTATATTTATATTATATTTTTATATTATATATTATATTTATTTATTTATTTATTTATTTATTTATTATGATTATTCAACAGGACTTAGTCCCAATTACAGAATAATATACAAAGTACATATACAAAAAATCTGATGTGGCCAACACATGACCTCCCGTCAATTCCATTTTGAAATAGCAATGAACTTTAAGTAAAGTATCACTTCCGGTTAATCGTTTGTAAACAAAATCTAATTTGTTGTTCCAATAAATAGAAAAGTCTGTAATACCAAATTTTAGATTATATATTATTATGTTTTTCCTCGAAAATCTGTTAAGAGCTCCAAATTAAGTACCACTTTCGGTTTATCATAGGTATAGTCAAAACATAGTGTTGTTTCAAATTATACACGAGTTTTAAATACCAAATTTGAGAAGTTTTGAATCATATTTTAATATATATATATATATATATATATATATATATTCAAGAAAATCTGTTTATAGCTTCCTGTAAAGTAGTACTTCCGGTTTATCAATTTTAGAAAACATCTAGTATGTTGTTCTCATTAATATAAAAGTCTTAAATACCAAATATGAAAAGTTTTGGATTGTATCAATTTTCACGAAAATCTATTCAGAGCTTCAAATAAATTATCATTTCAGGTTTATCAATTTTAGCCAAAATCTAATATGTTGCTTCCCTTTATATAAAAGTCTTAAATACGAAATTTGACAAGTTTTTAAATATATCATAATATATTTTTCACAAAAATCTGCTGTGCTTCGAGTAAAATATCATTTCCGGTTTATCAATTGTATCCAAAATCTAATATGTTGCTCCCTTCCATCTAAAGTCTTAAATACTAAATTTGACAAGTTTTGGAAGATATCTTATTATATTTTTCACAAAAATCTGTTAAGATCTTGAAGTAAAGTATCACTTCCGGTTTGTCAATTTTAGAAAAAATCTATCATGTCGTTCTCAGTTCTCATTAATATAAAGATCTTAAATTCTAAATTTGAAAAGTTTTGGAATATATTATAATATATTCTTCACGAAAATTCAAGTAAAGTAAAGTATCACTTCTGGTTTATTAATTTTAGCCAAAATCTAATATGTTGTTTCCCTTGATATAATTATAAGTCTTAAATACTAAAATTGAAATGTTTTGGATTATATTTTAATATAGTTTTTCATTAAAATCTGTTATGGGCCTCAAGTAAAGAGTCACTTCCGGTTGTCCAATTTTACTCAAAATCTAATCAACTCTTTATTTGAATGTAGAAAACTTAAATACGGAAAATAGAAATATTTGGAAGTTTGATATGAGTTATCGTGGACGAAAAAATCGTCACGCACAGACACACACAGACATCATCGTAAAAATAGTAAAAACGTGTTGGGGACCCTAATTCGTGCTTATTTACTGAAAACTCACCATCGAATTTTTGGACCGATAAAATTACCTCCCTTACCTACGGTATGACGGGAGGTAAGAAATCTGATGTGAACACCACACGACTTCCTTGTACGCAAGATCAATATGAAGTATAGATCCAATTATAAAATTGCACGTATTTGACGTAATTTGACATTAACATCTTTTTGTTATTTTTTGTCCTAATCCATAGCAATCTTCATTATAAAAACCAAAAAGTATAAAAGTTTTAAATTTACATATCTCGCTTATACAAAGGGCTAATTTAATAATACTTGATGTGCTAGACGCAGAATTTAATTCTCTAAAACTTTTATTTGAAGCATTTATTTCTAAAATCAAGATGAAACCATTTTATTCAAGAAAAACTGTTAACAACTTCAGGTAATATATCAGTTCTGGTTAGCCTGTTTTAACAAAAATCTACTATGTTATTCCAATTGACATACTCGTAAAAGTCTTATATACCAAATTTGAAAAGTTTTGGATTATATTCTAAAATAGTTTTTCATTAAAATCTATTATAGGCTTCCAATAAAGTACCATTTCTGGAGATTATATAATAACCAAAAAGGGAGGTGCACAACTAGATGTTATAGCAGTCCTAAATACAAAATTTCAACTTTCTACGGCTTACCGTTTTTGAGTTATGCGAGATACGTACGCACGTCACGACGAAATTAGGCAAAATGGATTCAGAGATGGTCAGAATGGATATTTCCGTTGAAATCTGAAAACCGAAATTTTTCGCGAATACAATACTTCCTTTACTTTGTACAAGGAAGTAAAAATATGTGTACGAACTTTTTAACAACATATAAAATATTACTTTTCTATGTATTATGGAGCTTATAAAATTAGTATATTATCTGCAAGTCATTACCATATGTACAAATAACCTATAGGACATAAATTATTGTATTTGAATAGCCTACAAAACATAATATTATACACTCATCAAACCTTCATTTCAAAGCAATGATAGAGAAAACATTTAAATATTTATGACATTTTAAATACTATATCGGTTTAAAGGAACATTCCTCTTCCTAACCAAACATCTTATTTCTCCTCATTGCTTCATTACCCATCTTCCACGCAGTTTGTTTCCTTGTTCAATTGCATCATCTCCTCTACTGGTTATCATCTTCACCATCTCTAACATCCATAACGTCTTCCTCGTTGTCTTGCTCGCAGTTTGAGTTCTTAGACAGTGCTGTCACGCGTTTGACAATGCACGCACAATGCATGAACTGATTTGCACTTTGTGTTGTGCAAGCAGACGATGCCAGGACAATGGATTGTTACATTGGGAGGCGTACAACGCGGTGGGATGTGTGGATAGTTTGTAAACAACGTGGATATTCAGGGGTTTGTTTGTTGGTCTTTTGTGGATTGTTTGCGAAGATGTGGTAATTGGAAGATGGAGAATGGTATGGATGAACAGATGCTAACAAGGTTTTATAGTTATTAGTTTCTCTACAGAAGTAACATTGAAAAATATAGGAGAAAAGGTAAATGCAACGAAACCTATAGACCACAAAATGGGATAGTATAGCATAATCAAATTTTAACTATCTTAAATAAGAATGCGAAAATATACATAAAATAATTAGTATTAGAGAATTTTTTTGTTTAAATATTAATTAGTTCGCAAATAGTGATTCGGTCAAGACGAAACAAGACGAGAAATTCATTGTATCGTCCCGACTCGTCTCAAATTTATAAAACTATGTCTCGTCTCGAAATTTTTCTCGTCTCATTCAATAAAGTCTTGTCTCGGCCGAGATTCTCGTCGAGATTTCTCGGCACAAATTGAATTTTATTTAAATTAATTAATGACAACTAAATATCAAAAATGATACCGATTTTTGCGTGTTTTGAGATAAATTTAACTAATCAATTTCAAATAAAAATTTATAATATTCTAGTTAGAAACTGCATTCTGCATCCAACATATTAAATTTCAATCCTTAATTATTAATAGAAGCTGATATCTAATACTTTTCCTTTCCCGCTACCCTTGGTAAGGGAGGTATAGGCTAGGGATCGTTTTGGTAAATGACCACGTTTTAAGGTCCCTAGAATCCAATTCTAACATTTTCACGATGATGTCTGCGTGAATATGTGTATCTGTGGATCCTCCACTCTAACTCAAATACTATCACTCAGAAAAATTTGAAACCTTGTATTTCGAACTTTTCTGTAATGGCAAGAGTCCATTAGATTTTGGTGAAAATCAGATAACCGGAAATGGCACTATCAAAGAACTAATCATTTTAAAATAATATTAGTAACATTTTAAAAAGAAAGAAAAATAGAAAAGGAATTCAATACAGTTTCCAGCATAAGTAAATATGTAGGTATGTATTTAAATTAATAAAAATTAACGATTCACAAAAATGTTTAAGCTAATCCTCATTTTTGGATTAGTGAATTCTATTCTATCCCGGTATTTAAAATTTAATTTTCATTTTGTTATAGCTCCGGTGGCTCAATGTTTAGAGCAACACCTCATGTCATAAGTGCCCTCGGGGCTATGGGTTCGAATCCCACTAAGGCATGGATGTGTGTGAATGTGAACCCACTCTGTAATTGAGATTTAATCCTGTAGAGGGGTTTAAAAAAAGATAGCTACTTGGATTACATAGACTATATTTTAAGAAATAAACTGTCAAAATTAGAGTAAAATTTGCTAATCCAAAAATAAGGATTAACTTAATCTTTTTTGTGACTCGGGAGGATCCACACACATGCACACATACATACAGACATCATCGTAAAAATATTAAAATTGGATTCTAGGGACCTTAAAACGTATTCATTTACCAAAATCTCGATATGTGATTTTTAGCACGATCCCTATACCTCCCATACCAAGGGTAGCGGGAGGTAAAAAATGAAATTAATTTATTTTCAAGGTTACGCTCTGGTAAATTGATTTTGAAATATAGACATGGAGCTGTCATAGAAAAACCTAGAATTTCGTGTATTTTTAAATTATTTTAGCGGAATTAGATAAAATTTTGTACAATACGTTCTGAAAACGTGATATTGTTTGACTCACATAATTTGCAAAACTCGCTTCGCTCGTGTTGGCATCAAACGATATCACTCTTTTCATAACTAATTATGTAAATAACTATTAATCTGATTTTAATTTAATATATATTTTGTTCCAGATTCTTGTAGGACTGAAGGACATGAAAGTTATGACCGCATCTTCGTAAAAGTAAGTAATGGACTCCAGACTTTTTAATTTTCATCCATGCATGACTAAATTTACTAATTTTCTCTAAAACGCTCAAATTTAAATGAGCTTGTAACTCATAAAAATCTAATCATAATATTGCCTCACAAATTTTATCTCCATTACTTTAAACTGTAATATTACACACCATGCATACATAATTACATGAACAGACAGAAAAAACTTCATAAATCACGACTTAAGATTAATACGTTTAATAATGAAAATTTTTGAACTGCGCTCTATAATAATCAAAACAAAAATTTAACCTTTCGAAATTAATAACAGTTGAAGAGCAAAAAAGTTGAACAGTTTAAAAATTGAATCTTTCACGGTTTGAATAATTAATAACCTCTCTTTTTGACACTTGAAATGCTGGTAGGATTTATAGTAGAATTAACTACCACATATCGAAATTATGACGGGAAAAAATTCATCGAAACAAAAACATACAATTTGCAGAGCCTCTCTGATCTTAGTCTAGTTATTACTGTTTGAAGCCTGAACACCTGCATACGTGATGTTTTAATTAAAGAAATTAAACTTGTCAAATGAAATTAAAAGTATTTGTATTCACAGCACATAATAATTTTAAATTGATTATTTGATTATGAATGTGAATTGAATTATGCATTTTTATAAACTACTAAACAAGTTATTTTTCATTTTGTTTACATGCAGGTATTTTATTATTGATTTGATTTAATTGGATAACTGGTTTTTTCATTACAATAAGTTGCATTACAATAAGTTGTAAATATGCGAAATGAAAATATGCATATCTCGAAGTAAATATCTAGGAAAACAGTTACCTACACTGGACTGAAAACTGCAATACTGTAAAGTAGTAAAGTACCTACTTTCGTTAATATTAGCAACTAACTAGCAACGGTCTGCAATTATTCAATTTTTGTATCCAAATGGCGTTCGAAAGCTTACTTTTTACTTCCTTGTACATAGTAAAGGAAGTATTGTAATCGCGAAAAAATTCGATTTTCAGATTTCAACGGAAATATCCATTTTGACCATCCCTAAATCCATATTGACTAATTTCGTCGTGACATCTGTACGTACGTATCTCGCATAACTCAAAAATGTAAAGCTGTAGAAAATTGAAATTTTGTATTTGGGACTATTATGACATCTAGTTGTGCACCTCTCTTTTTGGTCATTACATAATTTCCAAAAGTGGTACTTTACTTGAAGCCTATAATAGACTTTAATGAAAAAGTATTTTAAAATATAATGCAAAACTTTTCAGATTTGATATATAAGACTTTTATGTCAATGGGAATAACATAAGTAGATTTTGGTTAAAATAGTCTAACCGGAAGTGACATATTGCCTGAAGTTATTAACAGTGTTTCTTGAATAAAATGGTTTTATTTTGATTTTAGAAATAAATGCTTCAAATAATAGTTTTAGAGAATTATGTAACACGAGGGGGGTCTCCTAAGCTGACTGATAATACTGCTGACTAGTGGACGCCTCGGATGGCTGGCGTCCACGACTTCGTGTGATGGAAGAAATACTTCTTGAGAAGGAAGAACACACAGACACTTACACTTTTTACACTTTACACTGATGAAAACTACGGACATGAACACAACTTGTTGGTTACTAACTAATACTTTTATTTACACGGTTAAACTAAATGATTACATTATTATTGATTAAATATAACTAACAAAACTGTTACATTTTGTAACCTTACGGGCGGGCGTTCTGCACACGCGCCCCAAAACTAAAAACACTACATGTTCACTCCACGACTATCTGATGTCGACTCTCCCATGTTTATCCCATGGCTAACTAATACCGACTGCTTAAAACAAAAACGCTATCTCCAGGATAGGATTATCTTAGGGGTATGGGGTGCATAGGCGAGGTCATTCTAAAGTCACGCTCGTATATATAATAATTTCCAGACTTAAGATCAACAAATAAATGTCGTGACTATCATAATATCATAAGAATTTCTAAACTGAATTTTGACATTTATAACTTAAACAGATAAACAGAGTTAAAATATGAATATTGAAACTATAATTTAGAAGAGTTTATAAAAAGTTATTTATCTGTTATTATGCTTACCCTCGCCTTGTCACAATTAAATTCTGCGTCTAGCACAAACAATATTATTAAATTAGCCCTTTGTATAAGCGAGATATGTACATTTAAAAATTATATTCCTTTGGTTTTTGTAATAAAGCTTGCTATGGATTGGGACAAAAAGTACAAAAAAATAGATGTTAATGTCAAATTACGTCAAATACGTGCAATTTTATAATTGGGTCTATATTTAATGTTGGTCTTGCTTACATGGAAGTCATGTGGTGTCAAGTAAACATTCTGCCAGTATGGAAAAATATGTCAAAAATAAATCCTAAAACCTAGGGCATAGGGAGTTTATTACATTGCCAATTCAGGTGTCTAATATAGAGAAAATTCGATAGTAATAAATAAATTTAGAATAGTTGCATCAACAATTTTGTAGGGTTCTTCCGAGGGTCAGGTCTATATTTTTGTTTTATGCCAAAACATAGGCGAAGAAAATAAAATAATTTTAAAATAATTTGATAGATTTTACGAAAACTTGTTGCCAGGCAATAGTCACGAAACCCCGTAGGGCTTGAATGGCTATATAGAGTATGTGCACGTCACGTTGACAACCATGTCAAAATCAGCTGAGTGGAAGTAAACTTATGCTATGTGATTGTCATGTGACATGTTTTTGACTTTTTGATATTTGACGAAATTTATTATATTATATTGAGTTCATTTTAGGTGCTATATAATTTTAATATAGTAGATTAGTTATTTAATGTATTAGTCACACAAAAATGGCTTTGCCAAAAATTAAAATTATTACTTACTAGCAGATGTTTACTTACAGTCAGCTGATTTTGACATGGTTGTCAACGTGACGTGCACATGCCAAATGGCAGCAAGTTCGAGAAAAATCTGGAAAATTATTTTCTAATTTATCGAACTCTCGAATTATATTTAATTAGTTAATTTTTTGATCCACAACTTTCAAACAAGGGAATCAGGCTGTGATGCTATTGTAACGTTATCTACTGTCGTAATTAACTATTTTCATTGATTTACATGGCTCAGTTGGTAAGTCTGTTTTGGCAACTACAGCACATAAAATATATAATTACTAATTACGGTATTTCTAGAAGTGGTTTCTATATTCTTTTGGTTTATGTCATTGTTGATATCAACCCAACGATTATTGCATATTTTTATACTCAAAATTAACTGTCAATGTCAAATAAAGAAAACATATCCCTTAGTAACGAATATAAAAAGGTGATACTTTTTTGTTTTATCATCGCTGTGATAGACATGTATAGTTTGTGTCAAGATAAATGCACATTGACTTTTACGCCCACAACAGCATGTATTTGCTTAAAAGATTTGTAACGGTAAGCGCACAGAGAGGGATACACAATTTTTTGCAATTACCAAATTTAATACTAACCACAAATTAGGTATTAAAATTCATAGTAAAGTTACTACAGTTTATTATTAAATAATTTATTTATATATTTTTTTACATTATACAAATCTTAAAAATATGATCTCCTTCAATATTAGATTATATTCTTCTTCAGAAAAATCTCTCCACAGATGTCACATTTTACTTAAGTTATTTACAAATGAATACTTGAAACAAGAATAACGTGAAACAACGTATAGCAAAACTTATATAGACAAAATACATTAATAGATTTTAACTGTATATTTCCCGGTTTGTAGGTACTATAAATTTGGTAAACCGCTCCTGGCCGCTAGAGTCAAAGCAATGTGCATTTATCTTGACACAAACTATAACTAGGGAGATTCTGAATGTTGATTGGCGGAAAACATGTCACGTAATTCATGAATTATAGTCTATTATATGTTCAAATCTGCCTTTTTCAATAAAGTACAAAACAGAATATGGAACTTGATAATGAAGATTAAGATAAATTATTTGCTTATTTTAATTTGCGAACAATAGGGCTGTTGCAAGAATTGTTATATGCTTTCTAAGTATTAAATCTAATAGACCGGGGGCTAGTGCTACGTGAAAAATGTATCATGGTATTCCAAATACTGATCCTTGGTGCTTACTTTACATACCATGGAGAACGATTTGCTGTCTTCCCCGGAAAAAAAGACGATCTACCCAGCTGTGGGTCATGACCCAAAAATGTTCAAAAAAATGACATTTTAGAATCTAGGTATTCTGTATGGGACTTGCATAAAATGAAATTAAGTATATGTAAATGTTATCCGATAATCAATGCCAGACATTTTCAAACGTTACGGGGGGCGGCAAAGCCTTCTATTGCTGTGCATTTTATCTAACACAAATTGTTCATGCCATTCCATCCGGGCTTTAGTCAACTTACAATTTTTACCCTACAAGACACAAAAAAAATATGGCCAGACACCCTACTTGTATATACGGGTCACAGCACCCTTGCGATTTCGTCGGCGACTTACAGTTGGGAGTATATGATAACAAACTGTCTGGGACTAGCTTTATTTTATTAATTACCATTATAGAAAATAAGAAAAATTGATCCCGGATAATTTCATTAGTTATTGGCTACTCCCAGACATTTAAAAAATCATAATCGCACCCCATTGCGAAAGTCTTCTTTCTTACTTCCTTGTACAAAGTAAACGAAGTATTGTAATCGCGAAAAATTTCGGTTTTCAGATTTCAAGGGAAATATTCATTTTGACCATCCCTGAATCCATTTTGACTAATTTCGTCGTGACGTGTATAGGTACGTACGTACGTACGTATCTCGCATAACTCAAAAACGGTAAGCCGTAGAAAGTTGAAATTTTGTATTTAGGACTGCTATAACATCTAGTTGCGCACCTCCCTTTTTGGTCATTACATAATTACCAGAAATGGTACTTTATTTGAAGCCTATAATAGATTTTAATGAAAAACTATTTTAAAATATAATCCAAAACTTTTCAAATTTGGTATATAAGACTTTTATGTCAATTGGAATAACATAGTAGATTTTGGTTAAAACAGGCTAACCGGAAGTGATATATTACCTGAAGTTGTTAACAGTTTTTCTTGAATAAAATGGTTTCACTTTGATTTTAGAAATAAATGCTACAAATAAGAGTTTTAGAGAATTAAATTCTGCGTCTAACACATCAAGTATTATTAAATTAGCCCTTTATATAAGCGAGATATGTAAATTTAAAACATATACTTTTTGGTTTTTATAATGAAGCTTGCTATGGATTAGGACAAAAAAATAACATGAAAATAAAAAAATCTGATGTGGCCAGCACATTACCTTCCGTCAGTTCTATGTATTTTGTACAAATTTCATACGGAAAGTTCCTTACTAAATTTAATATTCTATTTCATTTACATTACCTTCCGGCAGTTGCATGTATTTTATGCAAATTTCATACAGAAAATTATTATTTTGTGATGTTTTCTATACACAGTGTAATGTATCTGCAGAAATAAAAGATTTATTATTATTATTATTTCTTGTACATTACCTTAAAGCAGTTGTATGTATTTTATACAAATTCCATACAGAAAGCAAAAGATCCTATACCTATTTCCAGTAAAATTATAAGACAAACACACTATGTCAATTTCACTTGACACTGATATCTTTCAATCAAAATTTTCTTAATATAGTAGCTGTTTCCACAGCTATGGCTACTTTATGAAATTTAATTTCTTTATAATTTTTTAACTCTATATCCATTTAATATTAGGTATAAAATAAAATCAAATCGTATAGAAAATAAAATATTCTTTAATATTTATAATAACATTAAATATGAAAAAATGATATTTAACATCGTTTTTTCAAGAAAAACAGTTAAAATCTTCAAATTAGAGTACTTCCGGTTGACCAATTATAACCAAAATCTAATCAGCTCTTCATATGGATGCAACGAAGAGGAATACGAAAGAATTATAATTTTTGGAGTTGTAGTATTAGAGTTATCGCAGACGAAAATTTTGTTACACACACACACACACATCCACACACACACATCCACACACACACACACACATCCACACACACACACACACACATACAGACATCATCGTAAAAATAGTAAAATCGTATTCTAGGGACCTTAAAACGTGCTTATTCATTAAAAACTCACCACCGAATTTTTTGACCAAAGACAATACCTTCCTTACCTAAAGGTGACGGAAGGTTAAAATAAATGTTAATGTCAAATACGTGCAATTTTATAATTAGGTCTATACGTCTATACTTTATATTGGTCTTGCGTACAAGGAAGTCGTGTGGTGTCCACATCAGATTTTTTATTGTAAAATTCTCTACTTATGGCGAAGTCACAACTTTCGCTGCAAAACTTTAATAAAAATTAATTTAGGTGTTATTAGTCGAAATTTCAAGAAAAAAAAATTGGTATTTCTAATTTTTAAATTCTTAATAACATACAAAAAATTCAAAATAGTTGGAATTCAAATAACTCCAAAAGTTTAAAAATTAATTTTAAGAGGATGTTAATAAATAAATAAAAAAATCTGATGTGGCCAGCACATTACCTTCCGTCAGTTCTATGTATTTTGTATAATTAAATGTCATACAGAAAGTTCCTTGCAAAAGATTATATTTCTTGTACATTACCTTACGGCAGTTGTATGTATCTTATACAAATTCCATACAGAAAGCAAAAGATCCTATATTTCCAGTAAAATTATAACACATACATACTGTCACCTGCACTTGACACTGACACCTTTCAATCAGAATTTTCTTAATATAGCAGCTGTTTCCACAGTTATAGCATAGCGTGCTAATATATGTCATATTTAATTTCTTTATAATTTTTTAAGTCTACATCCATTTAATATGAAATATAAAATGCATTCAAATCGTATAGAGAATAAAGTATTCTTTAATATTTATAATAACATTAAATGTAAAAAAATGATATTTAACATCGTTTTTTCAAGAAAAACTATTAAAATCTTCAAATGGGTGTACTTCCGGTTGACCAATTCTATCCAAAATCTAATCAGCTCTTCACATGGATGTAACGAAGAAGAATACGAAAGAATTATAATTTTTTAAATTGTAGTTTTAGAGTTATCGTAGACGAAAATTTTGTTACACACACACATCCACACACACACGCACACACACACACACACACACACACACACACACACACACATACAGACATCATCGTAAAAATAGTAGAATCGTATTCTAGGGACCCTAAAACGTGCTTATTCATCAAAAACTCACCACCGAATTTTTTGACCAAAGACAATACCTTCCTTACCTAAAGGTGACGGAAGGTAAAAAAGGAATGTCATTATTGTGTGTTTTTTGGGAAATTAAAGAAATTTTGGTTATCTATGTTAGAACAAGAATCTGACACTAACCGGATTTTAAGTGATTGAAATACTTTAAATTATTGCTCTGTGGTTAATGTAAGAAATAAAATGATGTGGATAAGGGAAACGATGACCAGTTCAATAAAAAAATTGTAAATGTACTCAAATTTTAATTTTCAATGGCATCAGTGTCAAAAACAGGAAATAATTTTTTATCAGTCTTACCAATTTCAAGTAATTTTTCTTAATGCCAACTGAATCAGTTATTTTTGATCACTCTGAATTATGTTGCTGCAATGACACATAAGATATTATAATCTATAATAATAAATAAATAAATATATCATCACGGCTTATTACCCATTGCTGGATGTGCCAATCTGCTTTGTACATAGATATCGAGACGCTAAAGAGTGATTTCGCGGCCTTGATATACAAATAACTATTAAATGTTGCCCACTTACATTTGAAGATCATCTGGACATCTAGTCGGCTTGTAACTTCCTAAAGTATGTGAAACTGTTATAGTTCATTCAATATCATTATCCTAACTAGGGATCGACCGATACCGATATCGGTATCGGTATATCGGCCATATCGGTCTTCTTGGCCGATATCGGTATCGGCCGATATGTAAACCACGATATCGGCCTATATCGGTATCGGCCTAAAAAAATATAAATTGCTTAATATTTCAGTTGCTAAGGATTTTTTAAAGGAAATTAAAACATAAATACTAAATAAAAAATCTGATGTGGCCAGCACATTACCTTCCGTCAGTTCTATGTATTTCTTACAAATTTCATACGGAAAGTTCCTTGCTAAATTAAATATTCTATTTCTTGTACATTACCTTCCGGCAGTTGCATGTATTTTATGCAAATTTCATACAGAAAATTATTATTTTGCGACGTTTTCTATATACAGTGTAATGTATCTGCAGAAATAAAAGATTTATTATTATTATTTCTTGTACATTACCTTAAAGCAGTTGTATGTATTTTATACAAATTCCATACAGAAAGTAAAAGATCCTATATTTCCAGTAAAAATTATAAGACAAACACACTATGTCAATTTCACTTGACACTGACATCTTTCAATCAGAATTTTCTTAATATAGTAGCTGTTTCCATAGCTATGGCTACTTTATGAAATTTAATTTCTTTATAATTTTTTAACTCTATATCCATTTAATATTAAGTATAAAATGCAGTCAAATCGTATAAAGAATAAAATATTCTTTAATATTTATAATAACATCAAATGTGAAAAAATTATATTTAACATAGTTTTTTCAAGAAAAACTGTTAAAATCTTCAAATGATGGTACTTCCGGTTGACCAATTGTAACCAAAATCTAATCAGCTCTTCATAAGGATGTAACGAAGAAGAACACGAAAAATTATAATTTTTGTAACTGTAGTATTAGAGTTATCGCAGACGAAAATTTTGTTACACACACACACACATCCACACACACATCCACACACACACACACACACACACACATACAGACATCATCGTAAAAATAGTAAATTCGTATTCTAGGGACCCTAAAACGTGCTTATTGATTAAAAACTCATCATCGAATTTTTTGACCAAAGACAATACCTTCCTTACCTAAAGGTGACGGAAGGTAAAAATAATTGTTCCTCTTCCATTTTTATTCGTATATCAGTTTGTTTTAAGATAACATATAAAAATTGAACTAGTTACAATTTTGGAGTATCCATTAAATATTTTACAATTAATTTTTGAAATTTAGATATTTTGAAAGTCACGTGATCTGAAACATAATGTGACGTCACAACACATACATATGTGTTGACTACTATTTGACATATGTCAACAAAAACAAAAGCTGCAGGCATTATTCCCGGGAATAATCTCTAGAGCTTTATTGTCAGTATAATAATGTCAGGATTGGTTAAAAGGCAGACACGTGACACGAAATGGAACATTTCATTGATTGTAAAAAATGTCAAAAAATAATCAAATAAATTACAATTATTTTTTAGTTAAAATGTATCCATAACTATTTTGCGTTGAATAGTCATCTTTTGTGAATAATACTATACCAAGAGTTTTTTTTTTTTGTCAGTGAACATAGGCGTATGTCATTACCATTTAAAATGATTGACAGCACTGTATTATCGCGTTTTCTTAAAAAACTAAAAAGTGTTAGATAAGCCGCCACTGTGTTTAATCACTGGTACGTTAACTTAAACATCCTCAAACATTCTTACAAATAAAATTAAGTTGTACGCTTTTAGAATGCTCTGGGGCGCAATTATAATTCCTTTGGTGACTTGTGACTACTCTATCAATGACATCAGAATTCGTGGATTTGATTTTCTAAGGTGATATAAATAGTGTGGACTAGTTTGTGTAGGTTACATTTTTTTAGCAATTTTACGTCGTCTTTGAATTTAAAAGTGATGTGAAAAGTTTGTGGAGAAGAGCTTGTTATGCTAATAGGTAATAGTAGTAATAAAATTTCATAGTTTTCGTATTAATTAATCTTTCTCAACCAAATAGCGCTAAGTAGAAACAGACATAATGAAACAGTACCTGAAAATATTTACATTTTAAATAATAGCTATTTGTGTATTAAGAGCGCAAAATGGGACATTGTCGATTGAGAGGTTGTTAACGCGCGACGCAGGAGCGCGGCATTCTCTCGAAATCGACAATGTCCATTTGCGCTCGAAACACACACAAGATTTTTCTACAGTCCTCCACCACAACAAAAAAAAAAAAAAAAATATACACTTTGTATTTACAGTACTACTCAATAGTTTTGCAGTGAAGATAGGAACGTATTCAAATATGACTTCAATATATTGTTTTGGCTTTCGTTTTTACAAAAAAAATAATGTCCATTTTGTAATGAATATTATAAGTTTTTTTATAATTTATTTGTTTCAAGTACATTAAACGCCAAACTTTTGCAGGTAGCAGCACAACTGTTCACACAATTAATTTTATATTTAATTTATCGTTATTTTCCATTCTTCTTGAGCTATTGCTTCAATTTCAATCTAATCTAAACATTTTATACTTTCGTTTTTGTAAATAAATGCCCTATTATATTTTCATAGCAGTGCGACATTTTGTTTGGTTATGTAATATACCGACAGAGCAGTTATATGTCAGATTGACTTGTGAAGGTGGTAAACGTGAAGCTACAGTGCCATTAGTTCCAGACTAATTGTTTCTATTAAAAATGTAGACAAGTGACATTTCTCAACATTGTATAGTTAGAAATTTGGACAGCGAGCGTTTTTTCTACTTTGTCGCGCATGAGCGGCAAAGTGACATTTTGCGTTAACAAAAGAGAGCGCAAATGGCTAATTTGTATATAGACTGTAGAAAAATATATTTTCAATTATTTGATTAATAGTTTCCACGATAAATCAAAGAACAACAAAATCATTGCAAAT
This sequence comes from Harpalus rubripes, assembly GCA_963082715.1. Lineage (NCBI taxonomy): Eukaryota > Metazoa > Arthropoda > Insecta > Coleoptera > Carabidae > Harpalus > Harpalus rubripes. The sequence continues at coordinate 14,028,969 of OY720462.1, read as the reverse complement.
AAAATTTTGAATTTACCAAACTAAAGTGATAAATAAAGTGTTACCTTCTCAAAAGAAATTCTTCGAAAAATGTCTAACAGTCTATCTATGATGTTATTTCTCTAATATCCACTTTTACAATCTAATATTCTCACTTAACCTAATATATTATAATAATTTGTTCCAACTACTTCAACATATTTGTCTAATAACAGCAATAATTAACAAAAAACTTAGCACCTGCTAACGGCAAAAACTTGAATCTGGCTTCCTAGCAATGTATCGCTTCACATTTCGCGTCAATTGGTTAAATAGCTGATAGCTGGTTATTTGCTTGTCACTTTTTACTCAAGATTTCAATCACATACGGGCTTACACAATTACTTTGGCAAATGACACCAACTTCACGCAATTAGACGGTGAAACTACCACTTGAAGATAAGTTTTTTCAATAACTAGATACGACAAAGATGCTAGGGTTTTATAAAATTGCGGGAAATGGCTATTTGCTGCATTTTTATTTTTAACTATAGACGAAGAAAAAGAAGATAATGGTAAGATTTGTACAAATTGTTGCTGCGTTCTGGAATTCTGAACGATAAAAAAAAATTGAAACATGTTGAAAAACCAGTAGGTACTTATAAATAGTATTGTGCATCAAGGGAGAAATGTATCATTTTTATCTCCCCTCAACAAAGGCAAGAGAGTTAATGTCGATCCAAAAATTCGATAGTAAGTTTTCAGTGATTAGGCACAAATTTAGGTACCCACAACAGGTGTTTACTATTTAAAATTATATATGTCTGTGTGTGCGAGAGAGACGTTTTTTTCGTCCACGATAACTCTTATATTAAATTTTATTTTAATTATTGAAAATACTTGGTTTTAAGTTTCACAATTATTTTATTTTGATTACCAGTTTCGCTACAACATTAGCATCATCAGATCTTCCTTAACGTAGGTATAATTATAAATAAATATGTCAAAATTATATTAAATAAATATAAACGAAATGTCAATATGTCAATAAATGTTTTTTAAAATAATTTTTGTTTTTTGATTTTTTGAAAATTATTTTAAACAATAATTACAAAGTTCAAAAATATTAATATAAACAAATAAATTATCACACAAATTTGATAATGTTTCTAAAAACTTCATTAATTGTGAATTATTAAGACTTGTCTGTTCATTTAGAATATTTTCGTTATTCTTTATTGCTTTACCAATTTCTATAGCTTCTAAAAAATCTAATCTTGGTCCTTTAGTTTCTATATGTAATATTTCGGGATTAAAACTGCTAGTATGATTTTCTTCTATTAAATGATTGGAAAATGTTGAGTCAGACTTTTTGTTTAAATATGATTTTTTGTGTTCATTTACCCTTATATTAAAATTTCTTCCTGATTGACCTATATGTACACAGCATTACATTTTTCGCAATTTAATTTATATACACCTGATTTTGTTAGAATATTCATTTGTTCTTTAACATTTCTTATATGTTTTCCTAAATTATTATATGTTTTGAAAGCAATTTTATAGTTATCATTAATATTTTTTTTTAACTTGAAATTTGGGAACTGTGACGATGATTAGATCATGAGGAAAAGTAGGCCTTAGGTTCCATTTTTTTATAAATGATATAATATAATAATTATATAAATTTATTTAGTGGACGTTTCGGACACATTATTTGTCCATCATCAGCTGGATAAAAAATTACATAAATTACTGACATGTACATTACAAAAAGTTGAACATTTTCGACTTACCATTTGAAATTATAAAAGTGTAGTGCTTTACATCTTAATTATATAAGTTACAATATTTATTTTTTATAATGTTTGCTATTTTATTGGATATTGTACCTATGTACGATAATTTTATAAATATGTTTTCTTTTTGTTCATTTTGATCGTATATGTATTTTGTATAATGTTTTAATTTTGTTTTTTGAATTATATTGTCTATAATATTTGTATCATAACCATTATTCCTTGCTATATTTTTGATTATTTGTACTTTTGATTCATAATTTTCATTACATAATGGAATTTTGATTAATCTGTGAATCATACTATGAAATGCTGATAGTTTTTGTGTTTTTGGGTGATTAGAAGATTTGTGGATTATTGTATCTGTTTGAGTTGGCTTCCTAAATATTTTAAATTCATGTTTATTGTTGTTATGTTTGTTTTTTATATTAAACTTCCGGAAATTTAAATTTTCCGTATTCAAGCTTTCTGCATTTGGTTAAATTTTCATCATTCGTGTATAATAGATACATACAGGGTGTAAATGAAATAAGTACATTAAATTTAACCAGTAATATAACTCGTCGAGAGCAACAATATTTCTTAATAACTTTTTCTCGAAATCTCATATTTTTTTAGCATTTTTACAACAACCGTAAATTGACAAGTCGTTCCACGTTTAAGGAAATGTGACGTCATAAGTTCATACAGCGTAAAATGTGACAAACTATCGGTTAAGTTTATTTGTTTATTTAGGGTAAAGTCGATCAAGAATGCGCACCTTTTTTGAATGCTCTCTAAATTTATTGTTATGTAATTTAAAACTTTTAAAAAAATCATACAGTAAACTTTGCATATATAGGGTGTAAATGAAATAAGTACATTAAATTTAACCAGTAATATAACTCGTCGAGAGCAACAATATTTCTTAATAACTTTTTCTCGAAATCGCATATTTTTTATATTTTTTTAGCATTTTTACCACCCCGTAAATTGACGAGTCGTTCCAAATATTTTTGTAATAATTGAATGCAGTAGCAACAGCTATAAAAAATTATTTTAGCAATTGACAGTCCTGTCATTTGTTGCAATTAAATTTTGACATTAGTAATAAACTTGTTTAGAAGGTAAAATTCTGTCAAAATGCTTACGTTTACGAATAGCGAGTACACAGACAATGTAATTACTTATTTACTTATAATTACTATGGTTTATTTATTTATTCGTATCTGTACTACATTTTACTTTGTTATTGACATAAAGACACTGCCATGGAGTTGCCAACGCATTTTGACGGAGCGTTTTCAAAAATCTGTTCCTAATATTCGCACATTTGTAAATCTTGTACATCTTATCACAGTACGGAGTGTCTCATATGAAAATTTTAAAAAATCTGATGTGGCCAGCACATTACCTTCCGTCAGTTCTATGTATTTTGTATAAATGTCATACAGAAAGTTCCTTGCAAAAGATCATATTTCTTGTACATTACCTTAAGACAGTTGTATGTATTTTATACAAATTCCATACCGAAAGTTTCTAACAAAAGATCCTATATTTCCAGTAAAATTATAACATACTGTCAACTACACTTGACACTAACACCTTTCAATCAGAATTTTCTTAATGTAGCAGCTGTTTCCAGAGTTATAGCAAAGCTGACTAATATATATGATATTTAATTTCTTTATAATTTTTTAACTCTATATCCATTTAATATGAAGTATAAAATGCATTCAAATCGTATAGAGAATAAATAATTCTTTAATATTTATAATAACATTAAATGTGAAAAAATGATATTTAACACCGTTTTTTCAAGAAAAACTGTTAAAATCTTCAAATGAAGGTACTTCCGGTTGGCCAATTATAACCAAAATCTAATCAGCTCTTCACATGGATGTAACGAAGAGGAATACGAAAGAATTATAATTTTTGGAATTATAGTATTAGAGTTATCGCATTAGAAAATTTTGTCACACAGACAGACACACACACACACACACACACACACACACACACACACACACACACACACACACACACACACACACACACACACACACACACACACACACACACACACACACACACACACACACACACACACACACACACACACACACACACACACACACACACACACACACACACACACACACACACACACACACACACACACACACACACACACACACACACACACACACACACACACACACACACACACACACACACACACACACACACACACACACACACACACACACACACACACACACACACACACACACACACACACACACACACACACACACACACACACACACACACACACACACACACACACACACACACACACACACACACACACACACACACACACACACACACACACACACACACACACACACACACACACACACACACACACACACACACACACACACACACACACACACACACACACACACACACACACACACACACACACACACACACACACACACACACACACACACACACACACACACACACACACACACACACACACACACACACACACACACACACACACACACACACACACACACACACACACACACACACACACACACACACACACACACACACACACACACACACACACACACACACACACACACACACACACACACACACACACACACACACACACACACACACACACACACACACACACACACACACACACACACACACACACACACACACACACACACACACACACACACACACACACACACACACACACACACACACACACACACACACACACACACACACACACACACACACACACACACACACACACACACACACACACACACACACACACACACACACACACACACACACACACACACACACACACACACACACACACACACACACACACACACACACACACACACACACACACACACACACACACACACACACACACACACACACACACACACACACACACACACACACACACACACACACACACACACACACACACACACACACACACACACACACACACACACACACACACACACACACACACACACACACACACACACACACACACACACACACACACACACACACACACACACACACACACACACACACACACACACACACACACACACACACACACACACACACACACACACACACACACACACACACACACACACACACACACACACACACACACACACACACACACACACACACACACACACACACACACACACACACACACACACACACACACACACACACACACACACACACACACACACACACACACACACACACACACACACACACACACACACACACACACACACACACACACACACACACACACACACACACACACACACACACACACACACACACACACACACACACACACACACACACACACACACACACACACACACACACACACACACACACACACACACACACACACACACACACACACACACACACACACACACACACACACACACACACACACACACACACACACACACACACACACACACACACACACACACACACACACACACACACACACACACACACACACACACACACACACACACACACACACACACACACACACACACACACACACACACACACACACACACACACACACACACACACACACACACACACACACACACACACACACACACACACACACACACACACACACACACACACACACACACACACACACACACACACACACACACACACACACACACACACACACACACACACACACACACACACACACACACACACACACACACACACACACACACACACACACACACACACACACACACACACACACACACACACACACACACACACACACACACATACAGACATCATCGTAAAAATAGTAAAATCGTATTCTAGGGACCCTAAAACGTGCTTATTCATCAAAAACTCAACACCGAATTTTTTGACCAAGGACAATACCTTCCTTACCTAAAGGTGACGGAAGGTAAAAAAAATTATTAAGAAATATGGTTGCTCTCGACGAGTTACATTATGGGTTAAATTTAATGTATATATTTCATTTACACCCTGTATATGATAAATTTACATAATATTTGACAAAAAAATCCAATGTTAGAACAATAAATTACCATTTTTCATCTTCATTGAAATACGAGTATCATTTTCTTATCGTTCTAACTCTCGTTTTCTTCGCATCTGCAAACCATTCTCATGCTAATTTACTCCCTGATCCTCTCTTCATATCTTTCACGGTTGAATAGTTAAAAAACCAGAACCTGGGATGCGTTTGACACGGTAAAACTATCAGCACGAGTCGGTTGTTTGCGTCGAGTTAATTAAGAGCTCTACCCGGGTCTCAGACGTGGGCTGGGTTGTTAACTTATGTCGAGGGTCAGGTCGGGCTTTTTCCGCAGATGTGACGTTTTTTTGGCGTCTAGTAGAGTATGAGAAAGTGATGTTGAAGACAGGAATGTTTTCATAGGGAGGTAGTGAAAGATTTGTTGTGACTAAGTAAAAGCAAAATGATGTTTGGGAAATCTGGATGGCTAAATGCAAATAAATGAGAAGCTTCGAAACAAATTTAGATATTTGAAAAAGATAATATTTGAAGCGCAACTTTTGGTTATCTAAACTTTAATATATGTTTTTCTTTCCGCAAGCGCAATACGAAATTGTAGGGTACGTTTATAACCAGGGTATGGCCATGGCGTGGCTCACGTTTCGTCCGCTATTACCGGCCCGTCTGTTATATGTGTTGTTCTTGCGCAAATTATTATGTATTTTCCTGGCTCTGTTTTATTTTGATGAAAAACGCATTTACATATCATTTTAATAAGTATTTAAAGTGTAAGTAATATTTTTATTTTATTTACTTGTGTAGTTTGTTAAGATCTCGTCACGATTACTGACATATTGAAAACAACTATAAATTGCCAATATTAAGCACAATCATTTAAATTTTTAAAAGGTAAGTTTAGAATATACAATTGTAAATAAGAACTACATATATTAAATTAGATGTGACAAGAACAACCCATGTCATATATTCTACATAACCTCTAAATGTATGTCTTAATAATAATTGTGTATCTCTTAAATTAATTAATTTTTATTACCTTTATAAATTCACAGTGTGATAATTTAATATTCTTTTATAATATAATATCACATTTATTACAAATAAGTAGGGAAATGAATTACCGACAATGGCGGCGATCCTGGCCCATGGCCATACCCTGGTTATAAAGGAACCCTACGAAATTGAATTTCGCGACCGTTATCATGGTAGCGGCCTTGAAATTAGGTAAACAATCACTTTGACACTTGAGAATTGCATGGTTTTGTTTATCAAATGTCAATCTCATAGCCACGTGGAAAGCTAACTTTCTATTTACTATGAAACTGTTTAAAATTAATAAAAATTTTAATGGGTAATAAGCCGTGATGATATATTTATTTATTTATTTATTTTAAAAATTTTAGTTACATATATTTTACGGTGCACAAAAAATATTGTGTACACCTTGTCCGCAAAATCCTTTAGCACCCTCGAGACAGTTTTCCTCTCGGTACGCTAAAGAGTTACCTAGTTTATCCCGATAGTTTCAACCCGGTTGAAAATGGGTTGAATCGACCCGATTGAAGATAGCGGGTTGAAATGATCGGAATAAACGCATTTTCAACCGGATTGAAATTTTCAACTCGACTCTAAATTACAAATGGGTTGAGCTTATTCGACCGGATTAAGTTTACGGGATAAACGCTCAACCCGATCGAAGTACAAGTATGATTCACTATATTTAGAGGTTATCTGTCAGCTGCATTTTAACAGTCAAATCGTATGTGATTATATTTGAATTATGTCAAAAAGAAACATTTGGCAGAATCAAGAAGTAATGTATTTTCTTTCCTTGATGAAGGAAATGAAAATTCTCGGTCTTTTGCACGGAAAAAAGCTTAGAATACTCCATATTCACAACAGTTAGCGAGACAATACAGTGAAACAGCAATCTTTTTCGCAAAACTTACAATTTTAGAAGAATTTAGTATTTAGTACCTCGCAAATATAATTAAAAGTGCTTTTAGAGAATCTAAAATTTTCTACTCAATCTGTATTTGTAAATTGTAGCACAATGTTTTCCCACCAGTCAAAACTTCGTGTTTTATTTTTCATTCGTAACCTTTTATTTCAAAAATATGTGCGTAATGTCATTACTTGTTCTTGTTCCAATTTCGATTATATTTGTCCGCAAAAATCAAATAAACATAACCAAACAAATACTGATATTTCGCCATTGCTTTCGATCGGGTTCAAATAGGGTTCACTCGACCCACTATAACAAGAGCGAGATAAACGGTAGAGAGTTAACCTTGAAATTCGACCGGATCGAATTTCAACCGGGTTGAAACTATCGGGATAAACTTAGTAAGTGATTTCGCGGCCTTGATGTACAGGCTGTCTCATTTTCGATGTTTTCTTAAGGTATCTCGGGTAATATTAATGATAGAGCAAAACCGTTTGCACATAGCAGGATCAACTTTTCAAGAAAAGTTTAATAGTCACCACAGGAATTTTCGATCTTCTTTTGTTTCTAAGCTACAGGCAAAAACTCGTTTTTCCCTCATTTTGAAAATATATCATATCTTATTTATTATGATAGAGAGACATTGTTTTTACAAATTTTTACCGCCATTCCTGCGAATGTGTAGATGCGTTATTAGAGTTACTGTTTGCATTAGAGCTTCGCTTCGCTTTCACTTTCGCGCGAATACGAGCGATGTCGAGAATTGAGCCTCAGACACTCGGCACACGGCCACGAGACCCCATAAATCAGTGCTACATTTTTGACTGAAACGCTGAAGAGTTGAATAATTGTCCTTTAATTCTCGAATGACTTTTATTATTGTTGTTTTTGTTTAGTTAGATTTTAACTAAATCAATTTTTAAAAGTATAGTTGTGAGAGAAAATTTGGAATTAACCAGATAGCATTTTTGTTAGTATTTGGGGAAATTTTTATAAAAACAGTAAAACACTCGCCCTGCCCTACTTATTTGTTTTATAAATATGCGACTGTTGGCGTTTTGGCTATTACTTTGGAATTAAAAAATGCGGTGTAGAAGGTTTTCGCCAGGAGAAGAGATTGAAGGGTAACTTACTATAATTAATTAATTTAAATAAAATTCTAAAAAATATGAACCATATGACTTATTCTCAATAATTCAATAATTCTAGCGTGACCCTCTTATTTATTTACGTTTGATTAATATACTGTCATTAGTCAATAAAATCCAATTCTTAATTCAATCCTTTGAGTAAAAAAGAAAAATGATAAAAAACCACTTGGCTTGAAATCCGGCTGATAAAATCCTGGTACGTGCTTGGTATCCTATGCATATGTTCACTCATATGTGTCACGTGTTCTCAGATGTCTCCACACGTGTTCCAACACCGATCCGTGAGAACGCTTTTGAAATTCAATCTTTTTCTCAAGACGTATCGCTCTACAGTTGCCCAAACAAACATAACCTCTTCGCCATATGTCAAATCAAGTTCATAACACATCTGTCCCACTACGATACATATGGGGTGGACTGTTACTTGATATATTCACCAATAGGGTGCGCACTTGTCGGCCAAGAAAAATAAAAGTTGTGGCATTTCTAGGATAATTAATGCCCTACCACGAAGAGATTTCTTCAGCATGGGGAATGTTCTCACGGTTTGTGATGTTTACAAATGCAGTAAACTTATCGTGGGAGAGATACATGTGGTAAATATTAGTAAATACATATGGCTTTTATATTAGTTAAGTAGATATTGAATGGAGGTATTTTGTGAGGCCTAGGGGCTGTTTTGGGCCGGACAGGGAGGTTCATGTAACTAAATAGTAAGGATCATGTTTAAAGCACCGATAAAGAAAACTTAACATACCTCATTTGCGATTAGAGAGCCTATTATATAAGTAGCTTGTTAAAAACTTTGATAATTTTCTTTTAGATATTTTTTATGGCAAAACACAATAATTACCTGCTAGTGATTTATATATTTATTTAAACACTAGCTGTACCCGTTGCAAATATTTGCAACAAACAATATTATGGGGCAGTGGCGTATTCAGCGGGGGGCTTAGGGGGCTTAAACCCCTCTTTAAAATCCCGTGAATATATAATGTATTTAAATTAATCATTTTCTACATTTTTTATATTAAAATATTTCGAAAAGAAGTACAATGTCGATAGATAGACTTGATGGTTTAGCTCACAAGTATAATATAAAAATTTACCTATTTATGCAGAGGAAGTTTTTAATTTAAATATTGTTTTATAATTATAACGAAATGTTAGAAGTCAATCATTCATTTCTTGCTTGAATGTAGTGCGTACGTGGTGAGTAAATAGTTATTAACGTCATTAGGCCGGTATAAAGCAAATACTGGAAGGGGCTGACTTTAATAGTAGTGCCCATTATAAATCTTAAGAGCCGGCGGCTGTTAAGGATACCATTTTACTTTTGTTTTTAGTTATGGTAAATCATAGTAACGGTATGGTACCAGGAAAATGTATATTCTTTTGTTCACAGTGATTTTTTTCATTAATAAAGAATGAACAAACTGTCATCTTTTATTTGGTTTTATTATGTACATTCTACAGTTAACCAGCTTTATTTTCAATTCAGAATAGACCAGAAAAATGTAACGCTGAGAAAATAATTTTAATCGCCGTGTATTTCTTACAAGGAAATTTTACCTCAACTTTAAAGGCTGAGAAATCTCATAAAAGTAAATCTCTTATGCAAAATATTATATGTACCACCTAGAATGATTCTTTATCTCCAGATTCGTACAATAATATTCACATGAACTGTGCACTATAATTATTTAAATAAAAATACAACACTACAAAATTCAATGAACGTATATTTCGATTGGCCCTACAACTTCGGTACGCAGCCAATCGCAGCTTAGCTTGTGTTGCACTTTTATTACTCTACCTTTTCAAGGATTTTAAACAGTTGCAATCTATTACTGAATAAACAAACTATCAAATCCTTAACAAGAGCTGCTTAATTTCTTTTACAAAATATCTTTTTCTTGGCAGTAAAATCACACTTCCATAAGAAACCTATACTAGGGAATTCAAACTATGAACTCGCGCCAAAAGCAAATTCTAACGTTACTTTTCTGGTCTATTCTTTGAAAATATAATTTACATATTATGCAACTAGGCGGAGGCGGTGAACAGTATATACCTATACGTTTAAATAATAAGGTACATGGCAGCCCCTTCTTACCATGAGTCCTGGATACGCCACTGTTATGGGGCAATGTTATTAAATTATAAATTTACAATTTACTGTGTATTCAATGTTAGGTAGTGTTCTTCACTGTTTTTTAACCACCGCTGATTGTTAATTCGTTGTCACCAACAAATATATTATTGTTGTAATCAATGGGTTTAATTTGTGTTTTCAAGTTCCATCATACCAAGTAATAATGAGAGTTTTTTGTTCACGAGAATTTTATTCATTATTGTAATCTATGAGGGAACAATGTGTTTTAAATTTAACATCATAGTGTCTAAAAGCGGGAAAATAGCAACAAATCCAACTGGTTGATAATAATAATAATATCTTTTGTATTTAACGATTTTGTTATTTACAGTAAATTCACATCTGTTTCTTGTCCAGTTTTAATTCTGTAATAATATTGAAGGGATATAAAAAAAACCTTTGGTTAAAAAAATAATATATTATAATGTAAATAATTAATACAAAATATCTCTAATTCATTTTGCTCAATATTATTAAATTACTTACAATATGTGAATTAATTAATTAACTATCATATTTATTAATTTTTGAGGGGAAGAAGTCCTTGTCAGGATTTAACTCCTAAGTTGACATATTTATCTGTCATGTTAAGGTTAACTTTTGTATGATAAAAGCTTTGAATGTTTTCTTCCATTGATAAACCGCAGCCTTAAATAACAGAAAATATTATTATTGCAGCATTACTTTTATTTACTCTACTCCATTCTTATTGACAACTTGTCAATCGGTGTCGGGGCTGGCATCTCTTGCTTGACTCACGGTACTTAATTAAAAAAATTAAGGCCTTATTTAAAATAGACAGAAGCGAAAATCGTAATATTTTATAATTTTGTGCACATCTACATTGCCACAGCTTTCATTTAAAAAAAGAATCAGCAAAATGGGTCCGGTGAAAGTCCATAACTAAGGCCCTAAAACCTTATATATATATATATATATATATATATATATATATATATATATATATATATATATATATAGATTGTATCAAACAAAAAACTGTTTATAAAAATTGAACATCTCATCTTGGCTACTAGTTTTTATGATGTAGAACGACAAAAAATAATATTACCGTATTCCACACGTGTTCAAAACTTATGCTTGGATAATTATCCTTTAACATCTCTCTAATTGTTTTTTAAAGTCGTTAAAATGAAAATTATACTAAATGACTTCTAGTCGTATATCTTAAGCCGCGCACAGACCAAAATCTACTGTTCGCAAGCAGTTCGCGAGCACAACATTCACACCACATATTTGAATTATGAACTCATGTTCTCCGTATAGATGTTTAACTCGGAAAAAGTTTGCGTTTGGAATTAGCTCAGAAAAAATATAGTCAAAATGTTGATGTCAATGAGTGAGGAAGAGGAAGATGATATTATAATTGCATACGCAAGCTTAATACCTTCATAATATATATGGCGCGCTAAAATGACGATTAGTTTGCTTTCTATTTCTTTTGACGCCACATTTAACACCACATATTTGTTGGATCGATTCCTTTTTCAAATTACGTTTTTTTATAATTACGATCTTTTGTACACCATAAATTTGGATGTAAACGATATCGCTCCATTCTCCACTCCATACTCGAAGTACTCTCGCATCTCGTTTCGTCTGGTTGCATTATTCGAGACGAGAAAGAGAGCGAGATTGCAGTTTAAAATTCGAGGCGAGATCGATATAACTGCGAGAAGCGAGATATCTTGCGAGATTCTCGCTAGAATCTCGCAATAAAAAGTATTTGTAACTTTATAGCTTTGATTCATAAATTCAATGAAAATGCACCGTACAAGGAGTGGAGTCAACGATAATTCGTACATAGAACACGTGAATGTGAAAATTATATGAATTCACTATATTTTTTGAGTCTATCTAGAGTCGATTGGTATCGGTGCTAGAGCGAGGAAATCGAGATCGATATTACATATCCGTAAACAAGACGAGATCGATAATTTATATTTCTCGTCTCGTCTCGCCTCGCGTGCATCACTAGTTTTCTAAGAACTCGTGAATAATTTCTTTAATCTTACCGTTCATGTAGCGAACTTCATCCTTACACACGAACCGAACCCGAGCTGTTCGCGATCTCTATACCTATACCACACGCCGATCTCGTTACTTGTTAGCAAAGTATATATATATATATATATATATATATATATATATATATATATATATATATATATATATATATATATGTATATACAGGGTGTTAATTAAAAAGCGGGCCATAGGCGTTTAACATGGGAAATCGGTTTTTCCTTGCGCAAAACTTCCCTATTAATTTTAGAGAAAAATATTTCAAATAAAAGTTTTAGAGAATTAAATTCTACATCTAAATCACAAAACAGATTTTATTTTCCACGTTTAGTAACCTGTAAAATCGAATTTGAAATTTTATAAATGTTGCTCATTTATAGTACTAGCCATGGAATTGAAACAAAATTACCAAGAAATGTATGAGGTTTGAACTGTCAGAAAAATTAGTTTATTATCTTTGGTCACTACTGTTTTCAAATTGTATTACAAGAGGATAATTCCTAAATATAAAATTACTATTAATTGTGATTTGATTTAAAAATGGAACATTTTTGTCATGAAGAAAAGCTGCAAATAATTAAATGGTATTATTCTGGAGAGAGTTCCAGAAAAATTCGGGACTTAATAAGTGTTTTGTGGCCACACCATCGAATTCCGGGTAAAACTACCATTGAGCGATTTATGAAGAAATTTGAAAAAACTGGTACCTTCAATACTAGGCCACTAAATACAATTAGTCGCTGTAATTACGAAGAAAATGTGTTAGCATTAATTGAATATGATCACAATCTTAGTTTACGAGAAATCGGAGAAGAACTTGGAATTAGTCATGTGACAGTACGCAAAATTTTAAAAAAATTTAAGTATTTTCCATTTAAGTATCATTGCCATCAAGAATTGCTGCCTCATGATTTTGAAAATCGTGCTGCATTTTGCGAAAAAATGATGGAACTAGCAAATAATGATCGAAATTTTATAAAAACCATTTGCTTTACGGACGAATGTACATTTCGATTAAACGGTAAACCAAATTCCAATAATTACAGATACTGGGCACAAGACAATCCTCACAACACAGTACCGACTAATTCACAGTACATCGTAAAGGTCAACGTTTGGGCTGGAATATTTGGTACTAATGTTATAGGACCATTTTTTATTAATAAATTAGATTCAGAAAGTTATTTACAACTTCTAATTGAAAATGTAGGACCAGCATTAGCAACTCTTAATGCAGAACATATATGGTTTCAACATGATGGTTGCCCAGCTCATAATTCGCGAGATGTACGAGAATATTTAAACAATACATTTCCAAATAGCTGGATTGGCCGAGGAGGAGAGATACCGTGGCCTGCACGGTCACCAGATTTGAACCCGTGTGATTATTTCTTGTGGGGTCATTTAAAAAATATTGTTAACCGAGAAAGATTTAACAATATTAACGAACTTAAAGATGTTATTGTTAACGAATGCAGAAAAATAAATATTAGACAACTTTATAATATTAGAGAAGCTTTTTACCACAGGCTTGGATATTGTTTGGCTCAAAATGGTGGTATTTTTGAACATTTAATTTGAAATTTAAATATATTACATTATGTTTCTTAATATTATTTTGTCTCGTTTTGTTTGTTTAATATTTTTAAATAAATATTTTGGTTCTTTCGTTCTATTCATTGTTATATTTTATTAGGTACGTACTTTATGATATAAATAAATCAAGGAGAATTTAAGTGGAGTAAGTATCTAAATGCTTATGTTAAGTATGTAGCAGTATATTTCTATAAATATGTAGTCGAATATATTCTTCGATTTTCGCAAATATCAATTGCAGACATGGTGGACTTTGTTGCATCAATGATTGATTGGAACAATGAATACCTACAGTTGTTAGGTCTGTAAATAGCCTTGCCTTCTTTTAAATACCATGATTTTAAACAGCGTAGCGTAAGTAGGTATAGTACCTAAAAATGAATAAGAAAAAATACCTGTTCGTAATTAATAAGTAAATGGTACTTAAGGGAATTTTAAATTAATAACTTACCTCGTAGGTATATGCCGAAAGAAGTTATAAAAATCTAAAGCTATTAAAATAGACTTTCAAAATGATTATTTATAAATATAAAAATATAATTAAAAATAATTAATAGTAATTTTATATTTAGGAATTATCCTCTTGTAATATAATTTGAAAACAGTAGTGACCAAAGATAATAAACTAATTGTTCTGACAGTTCAAACGTCATACATTTCTTGGTAATTTTGTTTCAATTCCATGGCTAGTACTATAAATGAGCAACATTTATAAAATTTCCAATTCGATTTTACAGGTTACTAAACATGGAAAATAAAATCTGTTTAGTGATTTAGATGTAGAATTTAATTCTCTAAAACTTTTATTTGAAACATTTTTCTCTAAAATTAATAGGGAAGTTTTGCGCAAGGAAAAACCGATTTCCCATGTTAAACGCCTATGGCCCGCTTTTTAATTAACACCCTGTATATATATATATATATATATATATATATATATATATATATATATATTACAATACTAGAATGCATTGCTGCTTGTGGCTGCGAGAAGTACAAGTCTCTATTTTTTTTTCTCCTAATGTTAAACAATTTGGGAAGCAATGACAAAGTCTTAATACAAATGTATATTTTCCTAATGTAGGTAAACCGAACTTTGCCGAGAGGACCCGAGATGCGTTGGACTTGTGACAATGGAGACTTATGAAATTGACGTCACACAACACCCTCCAGTACTACATGTCTTTAGAAAAAGACGGCAGGCTCGAAGAAAGAGATGTTGTTCTAATCAAATTTGATAATTGCTGTTTTATTTTGTGATGGTGTTTGACGTATGTATGAGTAATCAGTTTTGTTATAATAATGATTTGTTAGCTGAAAATAAATTCTTAAAAAAATAATACCGAAACACAGAATTATTCAACCCATTTAAATACTGTTTTAGATTCTATCTAAGAGGTCATGGCAGTGCTTTGCTGTCTCTTTCTTCGAGCTTGCCTTTTTTATCTAAAAGGTTACTTCAGAACTCAGTAGATGGCAATAGTAAAATTCTAAAATCATATGTCCCTATTATGAGTCGTGCAAAGTATGCGCTATGAGAAATAGGGATTGTGATATGCTCCCCACTAGCAGTTCGCGAACAGCTCGTGAAGTTGGTGTGTACGCGACTTTATTACTTATGAATTCGTTAAGTTTCTTACAAAAAGTACAAAATAGAGTTAAATAAAAAATTTACCAATTATTCTTAATGTATCTACCTTTCGGTTACCTGTAGAGAGCATAGCTTTTCAATTTTAAAAAAAATTTCTTTAAATAAACACATTTTGTAGTTTTTGTTTTGTGTTCGCTCGCTTATGCATTGTTATTTATCTTTTTTAAAATTCATTGTTAAAACACCATCAATCGCGTGCTGTGTAAAATAGAACCGCCATTTCAAACATATAAAAAAGTAGCACTAACGATTTTATTTATACGTCAAAATCACACCTGCAGATATAACAAGTTCTTTGAAGTTCCAATTTTCTCGCTATATCCCCATCTATATAATTAAATATCATCTCATCTCTATTGTCGGCTCGTTCAAACACACACATAACACCCACTGTTAACATTATCTGGTAACGGAAGACGAATCCCAATCTGGAAAGGCGATTATCCTGGCGGAAACAACCGGCGAAGTAGGCGTGGGTCGTTTTTTGCGGTGACGAATTTTCGGGGTAAATATTTTGTTTCTGTGTTTGGCGAGGTCGTTAAAATACCGCATTGGACACAAGGTCTGCTTAGCGGCCTAATTATAGAGGCATCCGAGGAAGAAGACAGTGTGTTTCAGATTAGAAAACGGAAGAACCGTTGAGGGATCAAATAATTGGGATTTGTCACTCTGTTTGGTGGTTATAAATGAGTTTTGTGATTTTTACGACAAATGTCAAGTTTTGTTAAGGTTGGGATATTAATTATCGAGGCATTTTTACGGGACAGTTCATATGTCAGTTTAATAAAAAATAATTGCAATGTGTTATTTTTGGAAATATACAAGGGAAGACAGAAAAGGTACATTTTTGTTTCCCCTATTATGTCCTGATGCCCGTCTTCGGGTGTGGGATTACCTTGTCCCAAGGTTAATTTTTAATCTATTCCTTTTTTTTCTTTCTATTCATTGCTATCGTTTTAGTTTCTTCCATTTTTTTAACTTTTATTTCAGAGTTCTACTGATTTTCCTTCCCATGTTTTCCTCGGTCTTCCTCTCCCCATTTTGTTCATACTTTCAGCATCTACTATTTTTTTTTTTCGGTTTACATATTCAACAAATTATAAAACATATAGGTACAAATTATTAGAAATTTCTATAAAATTCTTTTGGCATCTTTAAATATAGACTTAAAACTTAAAAAAAAAAATACTGTGGGTCAAATAACAAGTGATTATAGTTCGACCGCCATTTTAAGGGTCATCTTCTAGTCCAAACTTGGCTTCTACCGAGACTGTTTACTGTTGGCAGAATGAAAAATAACTTCGTAAAAATCCAGTGCGAGTACGAACAACAGTGGCGTAGACAAGGGTGGTTTTGGGTGAAACTGCGCCCCCCTACATTTTGGAAGATAAGTATTTGAATTTTTAATTATTGGATAAATATGAAAAATGTTCACCTACAATTCTACAATTTCATATATATATATATATATATATATATATATATATATATATATATATATATATATATATATATATATACAGTGGAGACCCTTTAATCCGAACATCGGGTAGAATCCAAACAAAGATTTTTAATCCGAACTGAGAGATAAAATTTCTCGGAATGCAACAATATGCATGTGTGATTATTTGAAAAACGGAAAAACCTAGCAAATTTTGCTTTAGTTTACACCCCTAAAGTGGCGGGATATAATAACCATATCAGTCTGAGATTGCAAGTGGTCTATATATGTACTTATATTGTTTAATAAATAATAATATTTAATATTTCGGCGACTGGCGATCAAAGCCGCAATGAACTCCCGAAAGCAAACAAAAATTTAAGTTTTTTTTTTGGATTTGTTTATTTATTATTCATTAGGACTCTTCACCCCCATTACAGAATACAGTACATAGCAGTACGAAGAGGTAATGTAAATAATATTTAAGAAAAAAATTAAAATTAAAAACCTAAAATTATAATTATGATTTTTGTTTCTATTTCTAAATTGACGTTTTTTACACTTATCTATACAAATTCAGTAATCCGAGCAAAAAATTAGTCCGAATACCCCCTTACATTTAATAATTCGGATTAGAGGGTCTCCACTGTATATATAATACATTTCAAACACTTCATTCAATGGATCTCATATGGCTTCATGTTGGTCTATGTTCCGTTCCGATTTCAAAGATATATTGAAATGTTTTCTAAGTACTTATTACGACGACATAGAAACTTCTAATTTAAATGTTTTATGTTCGGAAAATGAGTTATGGCAATGCAAATTTGAAAATGAAAATGATAAGCCTAAATCAACTATAGACTATCTGCAAATGTGTAACAAAGAAATTTATCCGAATTTATTTAAATTATTACAAATTATAATAATTTTACCAGTAACGACTTTGTACGGCGGAACGTTGATTTTCAACTTTGAAATATTTAAAAAAAAATTCTAAGGAATTCTACATCTGAAAATCGTTTAAATGGATTAGCCCTATTGTATATGTATAAAAATATAGATATTGATCCCAATGATGTCTTAAATATTTTACAAAAAATCTAAGGTTGATAATTAATACTTGATTTTTTAATTTTTATATTGTTTTTTCTTGACTGCTTGTATATATGTTTAGAATTGAACTTATAGTTTTTGTTGTTATTTTTTCGGAATAAAGTTTTTATTATTATTATTATTATTATTATTATTATTATTATTATTATTATTATTATTATTGATAAGAATTGAGCACCCCCTTCAAAAATTTTCTGGCTACGCCACTGACGTACAGTAAAACCTACCTTGCAAGATATATGAGATAATGTTCACAGAAAAACATGCAGGGCTTAGGGATAGTAAGCCTAATAGAATTAAAGCTGGTAAAGGCGATGTAACCCAATATTAAATGGCGGAATACTTAAATAACATTTAAGTTTAAAATCTAGGTATATACTAGTCGAAAGAAATTTATAGAAATTTCTCACCATTGCGTCGGTTGTAAATTTTTTTTGTTAAAATGTATATCGACTTTTTAAAACTAGAAATCCTTTTCAGTTTAGATGAAGTTTAATAAAAAATTAAAAATAAAATAGTGGAGGATCCCAATGTGAAAAATTATTTAATTTCGCAATTTAATTTCTGGTTCATCTTTTTGTTTCATATGTTCTAAGGTTACGTATAGTTTTAATAGACCTTTTCAATTTAACGGCTATCTCTTTCAATCGCTGCAAATAGTAAGAAAATGGCGCGAACAACTGCCGGTTGAGCTGTCAAACGAAACGTCAAAAATATTGCAGTCATTAAATTTGGATCGTTAGACATTTTAACTTCAATAAAAGCTTTTGTAACTTATTTCGATAAGATTTTTTAAAAGTTATTTGAGATATTCTCACATTTACCGTCTACATTTTTTAAAAACAAACGCCATAGATCTCAGTTGTTCTTACTATGCACAGATCCCCATTGCGCATATCTTCTATTTAAATTGAAAAGGTCCATTATACAAATACCAATTATACTTCATACTAAAATATATTATATTTATCTTTAAATTTGAATTTGTTTTATACTTATTTACATCTATATTTCAACCAGTCATTTTCCTTTTACAAAATATGTCATTCAAAAATTGAAATGCTAAACAAATAACAATAATTACAAATCATAACTTAATTAAAAACAGCGGATGTTAAAAAAATAATTCATTGGAGCAAAAAATAAGTTAGCGATGTTCTATTTTTGCATCTAAAGGTAAACAAATTAATCATTGTCAATATCACCGGATATTAACCAACTTGATCAAAAAATAAAAAGTATTTTAATTCAGGCATTATTATTCTGATATTACGCAAAGTACAAAAAAATGAAAAGAATCTTTTTAATCTTTGTAAGGATCAAAGAGGCGTTGGGAACTAATTTCTATTCACGCTTTCACTAAGCTTTAGTTCCATTATTGAACACAAGGTGCGCGCATGATCAACCAATGGCGTGTTATTATCCAGGCTTCCAGATAAATCTAGAGATATCTATAGAAAGATCGTACACTAGGAATGTAGGAGAGTAATAGCATTGATTATTCAAATACAAAAAGAGGTAACCACTTTTAATTTCATTTGAAAGGGTAATAGATTCTTGGGAACTAATTTCGAAATCGTTATCAGTTCATATCTAGAAGATTTGTACTTGTATATAGATTAAATCTCCACAGCGATTAATCCAGAGTTGAATCTAATTAAATTGATTTCAAATATCTAATTTTAATTAAACATAACCCATTACCAGGTATGCTGGTCTGCTTTATTAAAGGTATCGTTAGGACAATGTACACTGCTGTTCAAAAGTATTTGAAGAAAAATAATGAAATTATGGAGCCTGTATGTATGGTCGCGAATCAGGCGATCCGGGTTCGATCCTGACTGACGCCAAAATTACGACATATTCATTTGACATTGACAACCTATATTGTATTTTATGTCTGTAGAGTTAGTATAACTATACTCTATCCGTTTTAACTATAGACTAGATGGCGTTTCGAACGCGGCCGTTTTTAAATGTATTAAATAAAGAATTCAAATTTTGACGCCATTCCTGGATTTAAAAAAAATCTTTCTAATTGACATTGACATTGTTTTTATGCATACACTTATAATCTCCGTACCTTTCTCTACATGTCGGCGAAAGGGGCATGCATAAATGAAAACCACATTATTCAAATAAATTTTAAAGAAATCAACGTAAAATAAAAATATAATTCACCTTTGAAATATAAATATCTACTCTCTGAAATATATACATTATATGTATATTCTAAACAAATTTCTTTGTTCCTGAGGTGATTCGAATGACCCTTTATCCTCATGTTCTTTTATAGCTTTCCAAATACTACATCGTCCTATGCCCAGTTCTGATGCCAGAATTTGGACACATTCTGATTTGTAATATGGATTCGTAGCACGATATGTGCAGTATAAATTATACGCCATTTTTTGCCCGCTTCGGAGGGCCTTTCCTTTTAGATATTGTAAAACATTGCCAGAGCCAGGTTCAGGATTTTTATTCATAATATTAACGAAGAGAACAATAACAAAACGAACGAAATACTAAGAAAACGCGAACAACGAAAACTATGTAATATGAAATATAACGCCAAAACAATATGAAAATTATATTAACGAAAAAAACAATAATATAATTAACAAACAGAACTGAACAGAAATTAATAAGTAATAAATCGTGTACTATTGGTTTTGTTGACTTTTATTTATTTTATGTCAGACGGCATAACATAAATCAAAATAATTGATACAGTTGTCAAGTAAATTTAAATTTCGCGTCAATTATTTTGCTGTGTAAACTCGGTTCACGTTTGAACCAATCAGAGAGCTAGAATCTTAGGCCCTATCTAACCCAACGCTCTATAGTTACAACGGATAGAGTATAGTATCCATAGCATTAAATTAATGACATAATGAGGCCCGGATTATCATTTCTTTACGCCCTAGGACAAAATTCATTATTGCACCCCCCCCCTCTCAATATATACCGAGTTTTATTAATGCTTGATTTCATTAAATTGTTTTTCTATATCGGTGTCTTTGTGAGTCTATAAACGCATTAAAAACTTGTTATGAAGATCTATAAACGTACTATTTTTGGAGCTTTTCTAGAGGTGGTATGACTGACTGCTTTTAAAATTGATACATAAATGACATATCATCAAATTGCTGTCAGTCAACAAAGAATTTTCATCTGAGAAGTTCAATTTGTTAGCGGGAAGTGCTACCAACGTAACTAATTTTACAAGTGCATTTATTAAAAATCTATAGAATTATAAAATTACCCGAATAGAAAAAGTAGTATAAAAATATGTTTAATAAGGACTGTGATCATACTCGTCCTTTGTAAAAATCACCGCAAAGCGGCTAATTTTCCAAAGTTGTTTTTTTATATATCTACTATTATAAGGCCTCAAAGATACATTTAGCATATTTTTATAAGTAGCTAAAGATTACAACTTTTATTTTGCATCTCTATCTCTCGAATGAAGCGCAAGTAAACAATAATTTTGGACTTATTAGATGCAGTTTTTTATGAAGAGTTTTCGTAGGACAGAAATTACAGTAATGAAAATTTGACCATTGTATTTGTTAAGATTCATAAATAGTAGACACCCGGTATATAAATATTACAATTATTTAAAATTTTCGACAACTGTCATAGCTCAACAGGATTTATCAATCACTTAACTATACTGATTTCGTATAGTTACAGCAAATGTCACTGTTTACGTCGTCTGGTAACTGCAGACATTTCTCTCTTTCCGTTTTCCCATTTTTCCAACTACTACTTGTGCGTGTGCGCCCCCTCCGTGCCTGCGCCCTAGGACATGACCTAGGTTGGCCTTATGGGTAATCCGGGCCTGGACAAAATAGTAAATATTGCATCTTAGCTGAAACCAGAGACAACAGACAACTGTCTAAAAAGAGATTGGAAACTCAATGCTTTTTACTGAGTTTACATGTAGTTTTGAAACCGTTTTTAAAACGTTTTTAGTTTTGAAAACGCCATATATATACAGTGTCAAAACGGTTTTGAATTATCTCAAACCAAAACTAAAATTCATGGGTTGGACTTGAAAACTAGTTTCAAAACTACTCATATAAACACTTAAAATTCAGATTCGATACTGCGCATGCATACAGAAGAGCATAACGTTTCTGTCGCTTTGTGTTATTAACCTTCAAATATACTGACAGTTGTGTAGTTTTAGTGCGTAGTGGTACGAAATATAAAAAAAATAATTGGAATAATAGCAAAACGAAGTATTTGGAGTGAAGAGGATCTGTCACTTACATCAGCTAAATGCGCATGCGCCGAAACTGATTTCAAATCAATTTTTAAACTTGTTTTTAAAACTGCATGTAAACAGTTTTGCATAATTTTGAATCGTCATAAAGTTCGCCATCTATTAACATATGCAACTAACTAAACCACGGTAACTAGATCTTTAAAACGTTATCCGCGGTTACATATCAGGTTACTACTGCTATCCTTTTCTAGCTGTCAAAACACTGACATTTTGGCAGTTAGACAACTTTCACTAAAAGTAAAAATGGAACCTGTGACATTTTTTGTCAACTTATTTTGTATTAGATCAATACGCTTTGAATTAAATGTATCACACTATGAACAAAATAAATATTCAACAAATGTCAAATAATTAATTTGACAGAAATGTCTGTAGTAACCTTAGGCGCTTTCTTTTTAGGGGGGAAATGAACTGACTTACCTCGTACTGAACTGAACTGAATTACTCCAAAAAAGAACTTTAAAATAAAAAGTAGAAGATAAAAACGTATATTTATAATATAATAATGACTACGTTTACACGTATGAGAAAAATTTACTTTGACTTGACTTTCAAAAGGCGACTTATGAAAAGTCAATTTAATGGTGCGTTTACACATAAGGTCAAATATACTTCACTTTACGTTTGTTACTTGTCCTTCACTCAACTTTGACTTTGACAGAAAAGTAAAGTTTGGTTATAATATGTGTGATGTAAGTTACCTATTTAACTATTATCATATAATCATAAAAAGAATAAATTATTTATATAAAAAATGGATAGTAAACTACAGTTACTAAATTTAAGCGCGATATTTTTAAATAATATAACTATGCAGCAACAATATTGGATGCGAAGTAGATTAAAAAATAATCGCATAAAATATTTTAAAATTCGAGAATATTTTAAATTCAGATATAAATATCTAGGAATTTGTGAATGAAAACTAGATGTCACTGTTAGTAAAGTAAAGTATGTTTCGTTCACACGACTTTTTAAAAGTCACTTATATGAGTCAAGTCTATTTTATTTTGGACTTGACTTTAGGAAGAAAAGTAATAGGCGAGAGTGTTTACACAACGGCAAAAGTCGCCTTTTGAAAGTCAAAGTCAAGTCAAAGTACTTTTTTGCTGTACGTGTAAACATAGTCAATATGCTGAATTTGCTTGTGGTTATAGTCTGTTGTACATGTGATTTGATTTTGACATATTAAATTCTTTTATCTTTGAGTATTTAAATATGGATGTATTTTTTATGGTAATAAATATGATATAACGTTTGAAGCTAATTAATTTCTTCTATTCACGTTATTTTAATATTAAATACTTACAAAAAAGACAAAATACGTAGCAGTCAGTCATTTTGACGAGACATTGACATTCGGGATCAGTTCAGGATCTATTTGATCCTGTTTCAAAGGTGGTGTTTCGCGGGGGCGGGGACGAAGAAAATGGGTAGTACAAGATCATTTATTCCCGTTTAAAAACAACGATTTAGGGTAGATACGTGCTACTCGGAGTTGATCTTCTTGATAAAAAGATAACGGCTCTTGCATGGCGTATACTGCATATATATATATATATATATATATATATATATATATATATATATATATATATATATATATATATATATATATATATATAATTTGTGGTGTGTGAAGTAGATACTCCCGAGGGTGCACGGGCAGTGGGGAACGAAGGGAAAACGCCAGTTGGTAATGCGTGATGCCTAGTTTTCATATTTACATTGTAGTTGTTTACGTTTTGTCAAGTTACTATTGACGAGTAAGGTTAGAGGAGTTTATTTTGATTTGCGCATTTCGTAAATATCATAAATTACCATTATTCGTCTCTATGTTGTGCCGAGTTTTCGACTTTCAATATCATGTTTTGCAGAAATACAACTAGAAGTAAATAATAAATGCGCAAATCAATTTATAATATTTCAGTTTGACACTTTATTTTACTGATACTATCAATAATATGTACGTCATCATAATTACACGCTCACAAATAGGTAATAGTGTATATTTACATAATTCTATCAGATAAGCCTCGTTGAAACATAGTTGCTCCAAATTTCAACACGTTTGAATACCTCTCAAGATGACACATTTAATTTCAAAAATTTATTGCACAATTAAACCCATAAAACGAAAACAAGATGGCCGAAATGAACCCGAGTTATCAAGCCATCCTATAATGGTCCCTTGTCTATAATTGAGATCTAAATACGCGGCTTGGAGATGTATATTTTAAAGTCGCATTAGTGCAACCATTAATTCTTAGTAAATCGTTGTGGAGCATTCGAAAGAGATAAATAATGGCGGGCTGATGGTTGCCCAAAGTTGCTTTGTTTATGGGGCGATTCGGTCAGCCGAAACTAATTGTATTTTTTGCCGGTGACTTGCTAAAAGGTTCCAATGGAGATGGAATTGAATCGTTTTTTAGGGCAAAGAAGTTAAATGTGCTAGAAAAGCTATTACTCTGGCAAACATTCGCGCCAGATAGATAAAGAATACAAATGATGTATTTAAATTTAAATGATGAAATTAATGACTTCTTTTTATAATAATGTTTAATGTATAGTATGAGTATGGGTATTTTTACCTCCCGCTACCCTTGATAGAGGAGGTGTAGGGATCGTGCTAATATCGCATATCGAGATTTTAGTAAATGAGCACGTTTTAAGGTCCCTAGAATCCAATTTTAACATTTTCACGATGATGTCTGTGTGTATGTATGTATGTGTGTGTGGGTGTATGTGTATGTATGTGTGGATATGGTATCATTCAGAAAATTTTGATACCTTGTATTTCGAACTTTTTCTGTAATGGAAAGGGCCCATTAGATTTTGGTGTAAATCGGATAACCGGAAATGGCACTTTACTAGAAGCTCTAAATAGTTTTTCTTCGAAAAATACCTTTAAATGTTATTTTTTCGAGATTAATGTTATTATAAAAATTAAATATTATTAAATTTTCTACAGATTTGCATTAATACTTTTTGTATATATTTTATAGATAAATTTATAAAATTATCCATAATTTTGCGCAGTTATTTAAGTGTATGTAGCTGACAGATAGATGTCACTGTCAAAGAACAAATCATTTCAAATTAATAACAGTAATGTTTTTAAAAAAAGTAAATAGTAGTAAATGTATTTAGATTAATAAAAATTAACGATTTGCAAAAAAGTTTAAGCTAAATCTCATTTTCGGATTATAGTGAATTCTCAACAGGATTAAATCCCAATTAAAGTGTGGGTTCACATTCACACACATCCATGCCTTAGTGGGATTCGAACACAGAGCCCCGAGGGCACTCATGACATGAGGCGTTGCTCTAACCATTGAGCCACCGGAACTATAATATAATGAAGATTAAATTTTAAATACCTACCGGGATAGAATAGAATTCACTAATCCAAAAATGAGGGTTATCTTAAACATTTTCTTGAATCGTTAATTTTTATTAATGTAAATACATACCTACATATTTACTTATGATGCAAACCGTATTGAATTCCTTTTCTATTGTTCTATTTACTTTTTCCTTTTTAAAATGTTACTAATATTATTTTGAAATGATTAGTTCGTTGTTAGTGACATTTATCTGTCAGTTACATACATTTGAATAACTGCGTTTTGTTTGTTTAAAGTGTAGGCTCTGGGATTTAAATTATAAATAATTTTATAAATTTATCCATAAAATATATAGAAAAAGTATTAACGCAAATCTATAGAAAATTTAATAATCTTTAATTTTTATAATAACATTAATCTCGAAAAAATAACATTTAAAGGTATTTTTCGAAGAAAAACTATTTTGAGCTTCTTGTAAAGTGCCATTTCCGGTTATCCGATTTTCACCAAAATCTAATGGGCTGTTTCCAATACAGAAAAAGTTCGAAATACAAGATTTCAAAATTTTCTGAGTGATAGTATTTGAGTCAGAGTGGAGGATCCACACACACATACACACAGACATCATCGTGAAAATGTTAAATTTGGATTCTAGGGACTTTAAAACGTGCTCATTTACCAAAATGTCGATATGCGATCTTTAGCACGATTCCTATACCTCCCTTACCAAGGAGGTAAAAAATTAGTTACTTGGATTAGATTAGACTATATTTTAAGAAATAAACTGCCAAAATTAGAGTAAAATTCGCCAATCCAAAAATAAGAATTAGCTTAATCTTTTTTTGTGACTCGGGCGGTACATAGCGGGAGGTATTGTGTTGGCCACAGCAGATTTTTTTATTGTCAACGGAAAACTGCGATGGACCCATAGTTAAAAAAAAATATAACATCCGTAAGTTGGGGAAGTTTTATGAAAAATGGTACTGCACTAGACAAATGCAAGTTATTGGTCCCCGGCGACCAATACCGCAGCTAACGTGTTAAAATTCGCATACTAAAAAATACACATTTTGTGACATTCATATTTTTTTTTTTGGCTGTTATAAATATGTTATCAGATTATTTTAATGTAAATTTGAATTTATTTCTTCCATGTAATTTAAGAAGAGTATATAAAAATAACAAAATGCTTTAATCACAAGCAAGTCAAAATAACTCCACCCAGAAATGGCAGGATCCTCTATCCTTCACATCCTCCCACTAATCCTTCTATTGAGCTTCCTTTTCAGTTGGTCACGTCTGAAACCAAGTTCGAAGCCGACTCCTCATTTTGTCGGCTTGCGTTTGTCCAAGGCGCGCTAATCACCGGCTTAGACACAAAGGGATGTTCCGACAGAGTCTTACGTATGCACGAATACCGCTCAATGATACAGGGTGTAAAATAAGTAGCACGTAGGGTTGGGTAGGTTGCGGATAGTCGTTAGTTTCGGTGCTTATCAGAGGGTGAAAGTAAGGTACGAGAAAGATTTGGTTTTTTGGTTGAAGGAAGAAAATGAAGGAAAATGAGAAATGAGGCAGAAGATGCACCTGGAGTTGCAATTTTCTTATTTTCTTGTTTCTTTGTAGAATTTGGTCTATTTATTTGAGCTTGTTTTCTTGTTTACAAGTTGCGGTAATCTTTTTACTTTTAGGTTTCAAATAACCAAATCTGCAGAAATTCAATTATATTTACTGCTAAACAAACTTATATTTCTTTTCCTTCCAAGATTTTAGCATTATATTAAAAATGTTTCCATCAAAAATTCAAATTATCCAAAATACACTAATAGTTGTTGACATTTGTCAGTTATCAAAGTTTTAGTAGACATGTTGTAAAATTGTATTGTCTTTGGCCAAAAAAATCGGTGGTGAGTTTTTAATGAATAAACACGTTTTAAGGATCCTAGAATACGATTTTACTATTTTTACGATGATGACTGTATGTGTATGTGTGCATGTGTGTATGTAACTAAATTTTCGTCTACGATAACTCTAATACTACAATTCCAAAAATTATAATTCTTTCGTATTCCTCTTCATTGTATCCATATTATGAGGAGCTGATTAGATTTTGGTTATAATTGGTTAACCGGAAGTACCCTTATTTGAAGATTTTGACAGTTTTTCTTGAGAAATTTATGTTAAATATCATTTTTTCACATTTAATTTTATTACAAGTATTAAAGAACAATGTATTCTCTTATTCTCTATACGATTTGACTACATTTTATACTTCATATTAAATGGATATAGAGTTAAAAATTATAAAGAAATTAAATTTCATAAATTACAGCTACTATATTAAGAAAATTCTGATTGAAAGATGTCAGTGCCAATTGATATAATTGTAGTATATTTGTGTTATAATTTTATTCGAAATATATGACCTTTTTGTTCGAAACATTCTAAATGGAATTTGTATAAAATACATACAACTGTCGAAAGGTAATGTACATACAAGAAATTTAGAATCTTTTGCAAGGAACTTTCTGTATGGATTTTATAGAAAATACGTAGGCATTTACGAAAATTCTACCGGTAGATACCGCATCTACCGACTGTGTTTCAAAACATGAGTGGTAAAAAGTTACTGTGTTCGAAAATTGTACAATATCTACCAGATTCATCTACCGGATTCATGAAGAATCTAATCTCAAAAAAAGGTAGTGATGCAAAGCGAAGCGCGCGCGTTAAAACTGGAAATGTGTTCAAAGTAGGACTCTGCTCAGTTTGTTAACTACATTAAATTTCTAACCTGTTTCAAATTTTCAATTTTTTTTATAGGTTATGGATCTACCCTGTTTACCACTTGTGTTCTAAAAGTATCGATTCCTATAACCTGATAAACAACTGTTTACCGGTAACAGTTCACCGGTAAAATTTTTGTAAATATAACTGACGGAATGTAATGTGTTGGCCACATCTGATTTTTTAAATAACTTACTCCAGTACACGACTCACCCATTAGAGGCCACAGTATTTTGGAATTCACATTTCATTTGGTTATCACAGCCGTGTGCGTTGGGTTGTAGCAGTAATATAATACATAATTCATTTTTTACATTTTCGTGATTATGTTTCTTTTGTTTCTCTTTCAACTTGAAAATATACAAGAAATTGGGTAAAATATACACGCATTAGTGCGAAATCAAATAATGGAAATACTGTAGTATATTTTTCAAAAATGTACTATATCAGCTATTGTTAAAAACATGTGAAAAATATATGTCAGTATTTGACACCCCACATGCAGCTGCAACATGACCTTAAATCACTAATATTTTATATATTATAAGGATTTACACAGCAAGTCGGATACAAGAAACTCCCACTTTTCAACGAAACTCTACTTTTGTACAATGTGATGTTTTTGGCATTAACCACTGTCACTGTTACATATTTTCAACACAGATGATTGTATTAGTAAACAGTAAAAGCAATATTAAAAATCTGATGTGGCCAGCCCATTACCTTCCATCAGTTCCATGTATTTTGTACAAATTTCGTACAGAAAGTTACTTGCAAAAGATTCTATTTCTTGTACATTACCTGCCGGCAGTTGTATATGTTTTATACAAATTCCATACGGAAAGTTCTTATATTTCCAGTAAAATTATAACACAAACATACTCTGACAGTTGCACTTGACACTGACATCTTTCAATCAGAATTTTCTTAATATAGAAGCTGTTTCCATAGTTATAGCATAGCTGGCTAATTTATGAAATTTAATATCTTTATAATTTTTAACTCTATATCCATTTAATATGAAGTATAAAATGCAGTCAAGTCGTATAGAGAATAAAATATTCTTTAATATTTATAATACCAATAATGTGAAAAAATGTTATTTATATTGTTTTTTCAAGAAAATCTGTTAACAACTTCAAATGTGGGTACTTCCGGTTGACCAATTATAACTAAAATCTAAACAGCTCTTCTTATGGGATGCAACGAAGATAAATACGAAAGAATTATAATTTTTGGAATTGTAGTATTAGATAGTTATCGCAGAGTTAACTTTTGTCACACATGCACGCACCACACACACACGCACGCACCCAAGCACACACACACACACACGCACACACACACACACACACACACACACACACACACACACACACACACACACGCACGCAAACACATACACACATCATCGTAAAAATAATAAAATCGTATTCTAGGGACCCTAAAACGTGCTTATTGATTAAAAACTCACCACCAAATTTTTTGACCAAAGACAATATCTTCCGTACCTAAAGGTGACGGAAGGTAAAAATATTGAAGCAAAAAGTATTGTATATCGTATTGAACATTGTATTTGAAAATAAGAAATAGTTTGAAGTCACAACTGGACCCATTGAAATTAATCTACAACTTTAAGAAAATAAGCAAATATGATTGTATTTAAAACTAGAAATACCATTAGCCACAGTAGAATTTGGGTTGTCCATACCAATTTCGTACACTAATTTATACCTACTTCAACATCAATCACCCTCTTTTCTGGCCAAACCAAGCCAGTCCAAAATCTTTCCTTCACTTTGGACCCTCGTGTCTGAATGGCCTGAGCGTCGGTTCTCGCACCGGAGGTGGCAATTTGTCTCGCTCCGCTAACATATAACAGTGGACATCGTTATCAAAGCAAAGCCCCGAGCGCTAAAGAAATGACCAGGTTCCGTGCTATTGAGCCACAAAGTCTCGCAAGGGATTTGAACACGTGTTCGAAGCTGGAGGTGGATGCTCTTTTAAGATGGGCATTGGAGGAGGGGTAGATGAGAATGAAGTTAAGGAGTGGTGATTGTTGAAGCCGTTTTATAATTAGCACCGATATTAGTATCATCATTGGCTTTTGCTTGGTAGTTCTGAGGGTTCCATTCCAACTCATCCGACATATGCATTTGATTTCCAAGTAGTAATAATAAATAATAATCCGAGTATAATATATCATGACATATTACCCATGGCTGGGTGAGATACTAGCTGTATTCTTTTTGACCCAATTGTAACTCAGCTCAGTACACAGCTGATTTGAGATGAAGTGAGTTGTGATGTGTGCAAAAGAACAAGTTTAATTCCATTTTATCACTTCCTTCTTTACCGATAGTATTTGCTGTAGCAGCTATCAAAATTATTGACTTATTTTCTGATATGGTACTGTTTATAAACGAAAAATTAATAATGTTGAAAATATATTACTGTAAGAATATGTGTATATGTGAATATAAAATTTGTTGCATTATATAACCTAAAAATGCAAACTGAATGTTTCAAATCATTTTGAATTTTGTAAACTGGTAGTGTAGCATCGGAAAGGGTGGAAGTAAGTTTACTCATAACAACTCAGATCAGTTGTGTCAAAAAGAACAACGATTTTCTGAGTTTATCTGAAGTGATCTGAGATGAGCTGAGATTATGTCCAAAAAGAATACAGCTAATATGTTTTGTGCTCAGGTAATGATAACATATTCATGCGCTGCTGGCGTTTACCAGGGGTCATCTCACGGGCACTCATTGCTGTCTTGGAGTGTGCACCATGCGAGTCACTTTTGTGTCATTTGTAATTCGAAATAATTTTTGGTGTCGGTCGAAATCGAACGCGGGCCACCGGATTTGTGACCAGACACTCAGGCACACGACCAAGGATAATTAATATAAGGAGAATATTTATTTTAAAACTATTTTAGAGGACCGAGGAAAGTTGTAAAAGTGTTTAGCCTCGTGTTTAGCCTAACAAAGGATACAAGAATAATAATAATATTAAAGTAAATATTTTTCCACCGAGACATTTCTTCGGATTTGGGAAAATATAACTATTATTTAAAGAATAAATTATACGTATTCACATTGATTATACAACATAGAGTTAAATAATTACAATAAATATTTATAATAAAAGATAACGTATCCATTTTATTTAATGTCCACAAAAAATTAAATATTTATTGACAAAAATTATTTTTCATACCTTCGTCCATTTTGACTAGTATTACAGAACTCAAAATCGTCCAGAAATGCGCTGTTGCTGACCTAGGCCGACAAAATGAGTTGGCATTACTGTTCTGGTAATATGTCAATTTAAAATTATTTTCAACACAAGAATTAGCAAAATGTTTACAAATCTTAGGGCTAAATCTTTAATTGTTGTAACTTAAATAACTAAATTTTGTCATAAAAATAATAATATTGTCATTACTGACATCTCGTATAGATTAATTATAAGTTCAAACTTTAGGACTAGTTTGTTTTGTAACTACAACTAACTTCATGACACCCAGTATGAAATGAAGTATAGTTGTTTTTTAGTTCCTTGTACATAGTAAAGGTATTGTCATCGCGAAAAATTTCAACGGAAATATCCATTTTGACCACCTTTGAATCTATTTTGACTAATTTCGTCGTGACGTCTGTGCGTACGTACGTATCTCGCATAACTCAAAAACGTTAAGCCGTAGAAAGTTGAAATTTTGTATTGAGGACTATTATAACCTCGATTATAACATATAGTTGTGCACCTCCCTTTTTGGTCATTACATAATTTCCAAGAGTGGTACTTTACTTGAAGCCTATAATAGATTTTAATGAAAAACTATTTTACAATATAATCCAAAACTTTTCAAATTTGGTATATAAAACTTTTATGTCAATGGGAATAACATAGTAGATTTCGGTTAAAATAGGCTAACCGGAAGTGACATATTACCTGAAGTTATTAATAATTTGTCTTTAATAAAATGATTTTATTTTGA
The DNA here is from genome assembly GCA_963082715.1 of Harpalus rubripes. NCBI lineage: Eukaryota > Metazoa > Arthropoda > Insecta > Coleoptera > Carabidae > Harpalus > Harpalus rubripes. The sequence goes on along the minus strand of OY720462.1, from coordinate 13,995,538 downwards.
TTTTAGAAATAAATGCTTCAAATAATAGTTTTTGCGTTTAGTACAACTAATATTATTAAATTAGTCCTTTGTATAAGCGAGATTTGTAAATTTAAAAATTATATACTTTATGGTTTTTGTAATAAAGCTTGCTATGGATTAGGACAAAAAAGTACAAAAAAAAAAATTAATGCTTATGTCAAATTACGTCAAATACGTGCAATTTTATAATTGGGTCTATATTTCATGTTGGTCTTGCGTACAAGGAAGTCGTGTGGTGTCCACATCAGATTTTTATCAATAAAATGAAAAATATATTTATCAGTAAAAGTCAATAATAGGTACTTTTCGTGCCATTTAACTTCATTTTTGAATTTAAAACATAATTAATAAATATGAAACGTGTATAAGAACTTAATATTGCTGAAATAAGATTACTAATTTTAGAATCTCATTAACAACTGTAATCAAAACAATAAATTATATTTTAATCTAAATATTTAAATCTGGTCAATAATAAAAACATTAAATATCTGACCACTTCATATAATATAAATAAGTGAGATTATTAAAATCCTATTTCATTTAAATTTCCATATTAATACGTAGTATAAAAATTAAAATATGTAATAATCTGTACATAAAACTTCGAATATATTAATATCTATACCTCTAGAGAGCAATCGCCTATAAACACTGCCAAATAAGACGCATTAAAAATATATTTCAATATTTTATTAACACTTATCACCAATTACGCATTCTATAACGAGAATAACGCATAAAGATATTGAATTATGATTTTCATTTTATTTAAGTTCCCTGCAGAGTTGAGAATTGGTTGTCTGATTATTAGTGAGAGATGAATAGCTTTTTAGAAGTACCCAGGAGCAACGTAGAGCTAATTATTTTGGGAAAATAGGCGGGTATCATCATTATGTTCTTATAGAGCTAGGAGGAGGACCACCGAAGAACGCAGTTAGATCGTTTTACGAGAAGTAGTTAGTATTCATTGAGTGTAACGTATTTATGAAGTTTTTTGGGTAATAAATAATGGGTTTACTTAAAATAGGTGTGGCAAGAATAGAAATAGAACAAGGGATTTTGTGCATATAAATAAAGATATTTAGAAGGCTATATTAGACTATGGGCATAATATGAGTCACACTATAATTACTACTGAGATTAAGGTAGGCCGTGGAAACAAAATTAAGTTGCGAAAGTAATTTAGAACTTAGTTAATTATTTTTTTAAAGTATTGTTCTGAGTTAATATATGAAATTAACCAGAGCCCATTTTCGAATCATAATTTATAATTTGACATCTTTCACAGTTTTAAACCTCAGGACGGCGCGCTTTTTAGAATTACAAGGGCGAGCGCGCCGCGGCATTTACACCGCATTTGCATGTATTGTCTCTAAAGTTTTAAAAAATATTATAGTAAGTATAAAATATACACAAATATAGCTTTTTGGAGGTATCTTATTACTTAATAAAAAGCTTTTATTTCTTTAAATAACATTTTTGATAATATCTCGTGTCAAATTGTCATTTAATTAAATACTTTTTACTTTGTTTTGACAAAAATTGTCATAAGTTACTAGAAATTGCGGAAAACTGAATTTGGTCAATATTTTTATTTTGAAATAACTTCTAAATCAGTAATCGAGAAAAATATAGGGTTAAAATTAAATTATGAAACAGAGTTGTTATGAAATAAGTTATTTAAGTAAAATAAAATACTATTTTAAAATACTGATGATATTACAGACAAAAAATAAGAAATTTCATGACAAATAATGAAAAATCAAAGTTTTTTACGGTAAAATAAAATTAAAATACAAAAACTTTTATACCAGTCGAAAGAGAAAAAAATAAGTATCGAATACGGCTTCTATTTAAACAAAAATGTAAGTTTGTGTTATATTTCGAAAATTTACTAATAGAAAAATTATTTTAGTACGCCACTGGGTAAACAATAAAAATATCTAACGTTTTTATTTGAAATATTTTTCTAGATTACTGATAGTTTAGAAGTTATATCAAAATGAAAATTTCGACCAAATTCAGTTTATTTTCTAGTAACCTATGAGATTTTTTGTCAAAACAAATGCATATCTCAGATGGCCCCCCAAAGGTGCACCATATGTCTCATTTATCCGAAGTAGTATCTCTTATAGTTCCCGAGATCCCAATGGTGGCCTTTGAAATCCGTATAGCCTGTATATATTGCTATGGTTTTAACAGCCCGTAAAATTTTTTACGGGCTAGCCCGTAAAATCTTTCTTTACCACTAGAGACAGGGCTCTGTCCTCAGGAGGGCGCGCTTTTTAGAATTACAAGGGCGAGCGCGCCGCGGCATTTACACCGCATTTGCATGTATTGTCTCTAAAGTTTAAATAATATTATACTAAGTATAAAATATACACAAATATAGCTTTTTGAAGGTATCTTATTACATAATAAAAAGCTTTTATTTCTTTAGATAACATTTTTGATAATATCTCGTGTCAAATTGACATTTAATTAAATACTTTTTACTCCCGCTACCCTTGGTAAGGGAGGTATAGGGATCTTGCTGAAAATCGCATATCGATGTCTGTGTATGTGTGCGTTGTGTGTGTGTATGAATGTGTGAATCCTCCACTCAAACACTCAAATACTATCATTCAGAAAATGGAAAGAGCCCATTAGATTTTGGTGTAAATCGGGTAACCGGGAATGGCACTTTACTTGAAGCTCAAAATAGTGTTTCTTCTAAAATACCTTTGAATGTTATTTTTTCGAGATTAATGTTATTATAAAAATTAAAGATTATTAAATTATTTACATATTTGAATTAATATTTTTTCTACATATTTTATGGATAAATTTATAAAATTATCTATAATTTAAATCCCGAATCCTACGCTTTAAACAAACGAAACTCCTTGGTTACGCAGTTATTCAAATGTATGTAACTGACAGATAAATGTCACTGTCAAAGAACTAATTTTAAATTAATAATAGTAACGTTTTGAAAAGAAAAAAAGTAAATAGAACAATAAAAAAGAAAATCAATACAGTTTCTAGCATAAGTAAATATGTAAGTATGTATTTATATTAATAAAAATTAATAATTCGCAAAAAAGTTTAAGCTAATCCTCTTTTTTGGATTAGTGAATTCTATTCTATGTCGGTATTTCAATTTAAATCTTCATTTTATTATCAAAAAAAGTAGTTACTTAGATTAGATTGGACTATATTTTAAGAAATAAACTACTAAAATTAGAGTAAAATTCACTAATCCAAAAATAAGAATTAGATTAATCTTTATTTTGCTGTAAATAGCGGGTGGTATTGTGTTGACCACACCAGATTTTTTCCTCCTTCTACCCTTGGTAAGGGAGGTATAGGGATCGTGCTAAAAATCGCATATCGAGATTTTGGTAAATGACCTCGTTTTAAGGTCACTAGAATCCAATTTTAAGATTTTCCCGATGATGTCTGGGTGCATGTGTGTATGTGTATATCCTCCACTCTAACTCAAATACTATCATTCAGAAAATTTTGAAACCTTGTATTTCGAACTTTTTCTGTAATGGAAAGAGCCCATTAGATTTTGGTGAAAATCGGATAACCGGAAATGGCACTTTACTAGAAGCTCAAAATAGTTTTTCTTCGAAAAATACCTTTAAATGTTATTTTTTCGAGATTAATGTTATTATAAAAATTAAAGATTATTAAATTTTCTATAGATTTGCAATAATACTTTTTCTATATATTTTATGGATAAATTTATAAAATTATCTATAGTTTAAATCCCAGAGCCTTCGCTTTAAACAAACAAAACGCAGTTATTCAAATGTATGTAACTGACAGATAAATGTCACTATCAAAGAACTAATCATTTAAAAATAATATTAGTAACATTTTAAAAAGAAAAAAGTAAATAGAACAATAGAAGAGGAATTCAATGCAGTTTCCAGCATAATTAAATAAGTAAGTATGTAGAATGATAAAAATTAACGTCTCACAAAAATGTTTAAGCTAATCCTTATTTTTGAATTAGAGAATTCCACGGGTGAATTCTATTCTATCCCGGTATTTAAAATTTAATCTTCATTTTATTATAGCTCCGCTGGCACAATGGTTAGAGTAACGCCTCGATGTCATGAGTGCCCTCGGGGCTCTGGGTTCGAATCCCATGGGATGGATGTGTGTGACTGCGAACCCCCTCTGTAATTGGGATTTAATCCTGTTGAGGGGTTTAAAAAAAGGTAGTTACTTGGATTAGATTGGACTATATTTGAAGAAATAAACTGTCAAAGTCAGAGTAAAATTCGTTACCCAAAAATAAGGATTAACTTAATTATTTTTGTGACTGGGACTGTAAATGGCGGGAGGTATTGTGTTGGCCACACCAGATTTTTAATTAAGACATAGACGTTTCTTTGTTCATAGCCTGTATCTACTCCGAGTTAGGTTTTTTTAAATGCAGCTGTTTGTAAAGCTAATTCATTTGGAAATATCTATTATTTTGTTGCACAATTCAATTTTCTTGTGATAAACTTGTTATTTTACAAAATTTTATCACTTGACTAACCTTTATCATATATAATCAAAAACTATTGAATTTGTTCAAAGATTTGAAAGAGCAACCATTTGGAAAAACTTCATATATTCACTATAATTTTCTCGTGATAAACCTATTATTAAAAAAATTTTATCACTTCACTAAACATAGTCCATTATCACTAAAATTATTTAAAAGGTTTTTATGTTTGCCATTTTTCGCTCTACCAATCTTTCATCTTCTCGGAGAAGTCTTGGCGATGAGACTGTGAAGAGCGTGACTTAAATATGGAAAGAAAAGTAATAGTCTGATGTTAACCTTAAGGGCATCTTTAAACCGTAAATACAATAATAACTCACATTAGACCAAGGTTTGTACACAATAATAAAATATAATAGCTTTGGTTAAGGGGGGTAGTCATTTCAAAAGCTGTTTTCAACTTAGACTGTTCCCATTTATTTCGAAATGGGTATAAAGACCGTCACAGTCTATCGCAACACGTGCTAGGCTCAATAGGTATACGTTATTGTCAAGAAATCCAACAATATAAGTATTTTTCTTCGAGAAGTTAAAATTCTTTTCACTTTTGACTTCCAACTATTGTATTCTCAGAGATGTCACGTTAGTTTCTAAACTTAACCGCTACTTAAAAGAAATTTGATCGCACAAAGGGTCCGTAAGATGCAGAGTAATTACTGATTTATTGTCGTAGGCCTAAACGGTCCAAAATGACGAGTTCTGGGTCTATTATCCATGAAAACTCTTTTCAAGAATCAATGAAGTGCACTTCTTGAATGAACATTGTCTCTTTTACTTTTATGAACTCGAGGCGTTCTTTTGAAAATATGAATGAAATTTGAAATGAAATGAAATCGAGTAGCTTGTGGAATGCAGACAAAAGTCGTTGCTTGGATACGCTAGGCTAATTTCTAAGATCTGGCACCAGGTGTTTCTAGATGAATTAGTAACTTATTTGCGTGCTGTTGGTCACAAAATAATGTGTTTTGCAAGATTTATTGAAAAGCTGGAGATTTCTGTGAAGAAATATGCTGTTAAAAAGTTGTTATAGCGTAAAAATGTTTATATAGCTAATGGAAAGGTTAATTGAGTAATATATTTTCTAACTGCTGAAATGAACAAATTAGGAAAATTATTGGCCAGAAAATTTGTTATTTAATTAGCTTATTAACATGTCATTAAAATTAATGTTCAATGTAGAGTGTTGAAAGATTTACTAAAGATATTAGTTTATATATAATATCAAAAAAACTAAGACAATCATTGCATTTATAAATTTAATGCTTGTTGCATTTTTTCTGTTTAAGATATACTGAATCGTAAATGTCTTATTACAGAGCTCTGTTTCTAGTGGTAAAGAAAGATTTTACGGGCTAGCCCGTAAAAAATTTTACGGGCTGTGAAAACCATAGCAATATATACAGGATATACGGATTTCGAAGGCCACCATTGGGATCTCGGGAACTATAAGAGATACTACTTCGGATAAATGAGACATATGGTGCACCTTATTTTCATTTTGAAATAACTTCTAAACTATCAATAATCTAGAAAAATATTTCAAATAAAAACGTTAGATATTTTTATTGTCTTTCCAGTGGCGTACTAAAATAATTTTTCTTTTGGTAAATTTTCGAGATATAACACAAACTTACATTTTTGTTTAAATAGAAGCCGTTTTCGATTTTTAGCAAAAAAATACTTATTTTTTTTCTCTTTCGACTGGTATAAAAGTTTTTGTATTTTAATTTTATTTTACCGTAAAAAACTTTGATTTTTCATTATTTTTCATGAAATTTCTTATTTTTTGTCTGTAATTTCATTAGTTTTTTTAAAATAGTATTTTATTTCACTTAAATAACTTATTTCATAACTACCCTGTTTCATAATTTAATTTTAACCCTATATTTTTCTCGATTACTGATTTAGAAGTTATTTCAAAATAAAAATATTGACTAAATTCAGTTTTCCGCCAATTTCTAGTAACTTATGACAAAACAAATGCAAATCTAAGATGCCCCCCCCCCTCCAAGGCGCACGACATCTCCCATTGAACCGAAGTCATATCTCTTATAGTTTCCGAGATCCAAATGGTGGCTTTTGATATCCGCACATTCTGTATACAGATTTATTATTTATGTATTGTGCTGTACGTTTTTTATTTTTTTTTTCAAATTATTTACGATCAAGTATATCATAAAACATTGTACAATACTCAACTCGCTTCGCTCGCTCGTTAGGTACCGTGCATTTCCGTAAAGTTCTGAGTAACGGTCTTGCAATGTAAATGTATATCAATAACAGTCCAGGGAATTTATTACAAAAATAACCCCAACCTCAAAGAAATTGCAAACAAGCTTTTTAACAGAAACTTGTCTAGAAAAATGGGCAGAATAACATATCAAAAGTTTCCGGAAATCGGAGCATGGGAACCTTTCGCCAATTGAAAAAAATGGTGGCATATTTAGTTTTTTGGCCATTTTCTCGCAAATAGTGGCCCGTATCAAAATTTTACAAAAGCTCAACATTTTTTATACTAAAAAGGATTCTTAATTTTTTTAAATAGAATGAACTTTCAGAGTTACTTAAAATATTTTTTTACCGGTTTCAGGATATTAAGCCTATGTTTATATGTGTAAAAGTGGTATAGTGTGTTTCAAGATATTTGCAACCTGCCTTCGTAATAACGCGGTTCACCGCAAAACAGGATGGTATTTATGATCCTATGCGTCAGTGAAGGATTAGCAAAATTTGGGAAAACTATGTAACAGTACTTTTTCAAAATCCCGCTAATTAATATACCTGCTTTGATTTATAATTTGTGAAAATTTGGTGTAATGTCATATTCTTTGTTCTGTATTTCTTAAAATTCAAGTGAAGCATTAAATTCCACACAAATATTTCGTGTGCTGGATTTGAAATATTTTGTTACAACCCTGTCATGTTATCCATCAAGCCCATTTAAAAAGCCACCCGCTGCGTAAGTCGAGGCAGGTACGTTTGCAAATATCTTGAAACAAACTATAACTAGGTAGTAACTGAATCTGTACGGAAATATATTATTACCATACTGACATGTCAACAACAGACTACAAAATGAAATGAAAGTAAAATGCTCTTGATTAATATACTCGTATACAGATGTTGGTGCATCGTTCTTAACACGGTTTATTTTATTTTACAATAATAAACGAGGAATAAAACACATAATTCGAATATTTGTCATATAGACATATGTCAAAATAATTGTACTGTTTATCATAGCATTCTGAAAGTAGCATTAATGAGTGAATTTAAAAAAAATATATTTATTAATAATATCTTCATTTTCTGAAACCGACAAACTATTGAACGCCTACGAGCTCCGACTTCAAACCGACATCTGCGGCAGTTATGATACTCATAACAATCCTAGTTATTTTAAAAGCTATAACCAAAATATTTTTAACATAACTCTGAGAGTTCATCCTAGGCAAAAATGTAAGGATCCTTTTTTCCGTCACCTTCAGGTAAGGAAGGTATTGTTTTTGGTCAAAAAAATCGGTGGTGAGTTTTCGATGAATAAGCAAGTTTAAGGGTCCCTAGAATACGATTTACTATTTTTACGATGATGTCTGTATATATATATATATATATATACAGGGTGGTGGCGGTTAGGGGTGAACATAGGGATTTAACATGGGATTTTAGTTTTTTGCAATTTCCTGCTCTCCTGTTCATTTTATGGCAAAAACTGTAGAGTACAAAATTGTTCAGAATTAAAAATTACATACAAAAATGTATTTACATTTATTATTATGTTTTTGGTTTCTTCACAATTTTAAAAAGAAATTTCAAAATTTCTGTTAATTTGTAGCAACAGCCGTGGCTTATAACTCAAATGTTTAAACATAATAATGTCATTCAATTTCTGTCAAATTTTCGAAATTTTCTCTAATAAAAAATTAATTTAATAATGAATGTTTATTCGAATAAGGAACGAGTTTTCATTATAAGAAATTGTTATGGTGGAAATAGTTTTAGAAGAATACGTGATTTTTTTTCCATAAAGTACGAAAATACACCAATTCCTATTATAGCAACAATTTCTAAACTTGTTAAAAACGTTGAGAACACAGCTAGTGTAGCTGTGAACGAAGGTAATGAAGGAAATAATAATAATAATAATAATAGAAGACGTTATAACGAAGTGAATGAAGAAATGGTATTGGCTATGATAAATCAAAATTCTACGTAGTTGATACATTTGGAATTGGTTTATTATTAAATGGTGTACCTAATAAAAAATGCGTATTAAAATTAAAAGTTGTTTGTTTTTATTTAAATTTTAAGTTAGATTAACGCATGGTTGACGTTTATAAATAATTTTTGACAACCAGAAAAAAATAAATTCCATGGCTATTGCTACAAAATAACAGAAATTTAGAAATTTCTTTTTAAAATTCTGAAGAAACCAAAAACATAATAATAAATGTAAATACATTTTGCATGCAATTTTTAATTCTGAACAATTTTGTACTCTACAGTTTTTGCCGTAAAATGAAGAGGAGAGCAGGAAATTACAAAAAACTAAAATCCCATGTTAAATCCCTATGTTCACCCCTAACCGCCACCACCCTGTATATATATACCGTGTGTCTATCTTAAAGGTGTACATAGGAGATTAACATGGGAAATCAGTTTTTTGCAATTTCCTGCTCGCCTAATTATTTTAAGCAAAAACGCGTCAAATACAAGTTTTAGGGCATAAAATTCTGCATCTAAATCAATAAACAGAATTACCTTTGCATGCTTTGTAACGACAGAAATTAAATATGAAAATGTCGAAAATTACGTTGAAAATATCAACAGCCATGGAATTGAACAAAAAATAAATAAATGCTTGACGTTTTATCAAATTGTCTGAAACGTCAAATGAGTTAACTTACGTTGTGACAGATAAAACGTCAAGCATTTATTTATTTTTTGTTCAATTCCATGGCTGTCGATATTTTCAACGTAATTTTGGACATTTTCATAATTAATTTCTGTCGTTACATAGCATGTAAAGGTAATTAAGTTTCTAGCAAAAGATCCTACCTATATTTCCAGTAAAATTGTAACACAAACATATTGTCAACTGCACTTGACACTCGCACCTTTCAATTAGAATTTTCTTAATATAGCAGCTGTTTCCAGAGTTATAGCATAGCTGGCTTATATATAATATTTAATTTCTTTATAATTTTTTTACTCTATATCTATTTAATATGAAGTATAAAATGCATTCAAATCGTATAAAATATTCTTTAATATTTATTAAATGTGAAAAAATGATATTTAATATGGTTTTTTCAAGAAAAACTGTTAAAAATCTTCAAATGAAGGTACTTCCGGTTTCCAGTTGACCAATTATAACCAAAATCTAATCAACTCTTCACATGGATGTAACGAAGAGGAAAACTGAAGAATTATAATTTTTGGAATTTTAGTATTAGAGTTAGCGCAATAGAAAATTTTGTCACACACACACACACACACACACACACACACACACACACACACACACACACACACACACACACATATACCGTGTGTCTATCTTAAAGGTGTACATAGGAGATTAACATGGGAAATCAGTTTTTTGCAATTTCCTGCTCGCCTAATTATGTTAAGCAAAAACGCGTCAAATACAAGTTTTAGGGCATAAAATTCTGCATCTAAATCAATAAACATAATTACCTTTACATGCTATGTAACGACAGAAATTAATTATGAAAATGTCCAAAATTATGTTGAAAATATCGACAGCCATGGAATTGAACAAAAAATAAATAAATGCTTGACGTTTTATCTGTCACAACGTAAGTTAACTCATTTGACGTTTCAGACAATTTGATAAAACGTCAAGCATTTATTTATTTTTTGTTCAATTCCATGGCTGTTGATATTTTCAACGTAATTTTCGACATTTTCATATATAATTTCTGTCGTTACAAAGCATGCAAAGGTAATTCTGTTTATTGATTTAGATGCAGAATTTTATGCCCTAAAACTTGTATTTGACGCGTTTTTGCTTAACATAATTAGGCGAGCAGGAAATTGCAAAAAACTGATTTCCCATGTTAATCTCCTATCACTGTAAAGTTTTGGGGTAGAAACAGGGAAGATGAATCTCCAATTGAGTTGTTGAATCTTCCTTAAAGTTGATTTAGGGTAGGAAGGTCGAAACATGGTAAGAAAATGGTAGGAAATTTTGGTAGGGCAGATTCAATTCGCTTACAGGCATCTGTGTTGCACTGTAGGTATATTAGGTAGGTGCTACTACCTTTGTAACATGTTTATACCTTTAGGGTTGATTCGAGCTGAATGTTCTACTTTTAATTTGAGGTACAGTTCCTATCATAAAAAAATATGGACTTGACATTAATTAGCACGTAACAATGTCATACATGTGAAATTACAAAGGAATAATAGGAAAAAGACGGCAGAAATAATATAAAATATTCAGTTTTACTGAAATTTGCAAACTTATTGAATTTACATTGTTAATACAAATTAAATTTGTTTATTAATCTTATTATATTTTTTATAATTCCGTGCATACATACATCGTTTTCTACGTTACTTACTAGAAAGTGATTTATAACAAACTATTGAATATACATATCATATTACAAGATAGACAAATAAATGTGTGAAATGCAAAACATAACAAATTACAATTGATTTATAGCATTATTTACCCGTGTTCATAAAATTATATGAAAAACCAAAATATTCAATGAAACATAACTGACGATGTGTAGACTTATATAGTTGTTATATAAACAAATGTAAAACGATATTAGTTATATTTGTAAGATTTCGGAAATGAAAAGTGATCGAATAAGCTTTCGCATTTCTTAGAAATTGTTTGTTAGTCCAGCTAGCAACTGAAGGCCCTACGGGTTTTCCGAAGGTCAGCATAACGGTACCGCATTTCTAGGGATGGGAAGGAGAACACAGAGGGGTGAGAAATTTATGTGTCATTCTGTCATTTGTTATTCTCTTGTCGACAGTCGCAATGAGCATACTTGAAACTCAGGTAAAATATATTATGTTGTATTTTTAATTATAAACTAATATCCTTTTATTTTTTAGCTCCTTCTTGATTTAGTACGGTACAAAATAACATACATGTAGATTTGTTATGACAATATTTTCTACAAAAAATGAAGATGTGCCGATTGTAAAGAAACGAGCATCTTGACAACCATGTTCGACGTATAAAAATTAGAACTTTAAAGGTAATTTTCTTTATTTTGTTTCATTTTCTTTTTATTTACATACTTTCAAAGATAATATAACTATATTTCGCGGTATATACCAAATGTTAATTTTGTTTTGTTGAATTATCATTTAATATGATTATTTTCCTGTTAATAAAATAATATTATTATTTAATTACAAGAAAATAAACATTGAAAAACTAGCAAATATTTTGAATGAAACGTTCTTTTGTTCGCAAATATTTATTAGACACAACAATATTAATTTAGTTTTATTTGTTACAAGAGGATCCAAAGAAAGTGAAGATATTCCTCGAGGACTTGCAAGAATTGGAGCAATAGCCAGTGAACGTGACCTTTTTTGGAATACATACTTTATTTACAAATAAAATAAATATATCATCAAGTTATATTACCCATTGCTGGATTTGCTAATCTGCTTTGTTCACAGATATCGTTAATGATCCTGACATATTCGTATCGTGCAGGCATTTACCAGGAGTCACCTCACAGATAAAACACTATGTAACTTACAACATACTTTATCTTATTTTATTTATGTATATTTTGTTTAAGCAAATAAATCTTTTATTATATATAATGTATTATTTTTCCTAAATCCCAATAATAAATAATATACTTTTCAAGGAATTTGCAATGACCTCATGTAGGGGTTCATATAAATTACTATTTTTAACAACTTTACAGGCATTTACTGGTAACTTGTGATACGGAAATTTCAAATCACTTTAAAGTATTTCTATAAACCACTGCGGGCATTTGCATTCCACTGTATGAAGGGTCGTATCGTGTCTACCTGGTAGTGAGGTAGGTTTTACTACCCTAAACAGAGATTGGTGCATCGACCTTTTAAAAAGGAAGGATTGTTCTACCTTGGGGTTGCATATAGTTTCAACCCAAAAAGGTAGTTGCAGCTACGTTAAAACTTTACAGTGTATGTACACCTTTAAGATAGACACACGGTATATATATATGTGTGTGTGTGTGTGTGTGTGTGTGTGTGTGTGTGTGTGTGTGTGTGTGTGTGTGTGCGTGTGCGTGTGCGTGTGCGTGTGCGTGTGCGTGTGCGTGTGCGTGTGCGTGTGCGTGTGCGTGTGCGTGTGCGTGTGCGTGTGCGTGTGCGTGTGCGTGTGCGTGTGCGTGTGCGTGTGCGTGTGCGTGTGCGTGTGCGTGTGCGTGTGTGTGTGTGTGTGCGTGTGCGTGTGCGTGTGCGTGTGCGTGTGCGTGTGCGTGTGCGTGTGCGTGTGCGAGTGCGTGTGCGTGTGCGTGTGCGTGTGCGTGTGCGTGTGCGTGTGCGTGTGCGTGTGCGTGTGCGTGTGCGTGTGCGTGTGCGTGTGCGTGTGTTTGTGTGTGTGTGGGTGTGGGTGTGGGTGTGGGTGTGGGTGTGGGTGTGGGTGTGGGTGTGGGTGTGGGTGTGGGTGTGGGTGTGTGTGTGTGTGTGTGTGTGTGTGTGTGTGACAAAATTTTCTATTGCGCTAACTCTAATACTAAAATTCCAAAAATTATAATTCTTCAGTATTCCTCTTCGTTACATCCATGTGAAGAGTTGATTAGATTTTGGTTATAATTGGTCAACTGGAAACCGGAAGTACCCTCATTTGAAGATTTTTAACAGTTTTTCTTGAAAAAACCATATTAAATATCATTTTTTCACATTTAATAAATATTAAAGAATATTTTATACGATTTGAATGCATTTTATACTTCATATTAAATAGATATAGAGTAAAAAAATTATAAAGAAATTAAATATTATATATAAGCCAGCTATGCTATAACTCTGGAAACAGCTGCTATATTAAGAAAATTCTAATTGAAAGGTGCGAGTGTCAAGTGCAGTTGACAATATGCTTGTGTTACAATTTTACTGGAAATATAGGTAGGATCTTTTGCTAGAAACTTTCTGTAAGGAATTTGTATAAAATACATACAACTACCTTAAGGTAATGTACAAGAAATAGAATCTTTCGCAAGGAACTTGCTGTATGACATTTACACAAAAATAGAACTGACGGATGGTAATGTGCTGGCCACATCAGATTTTTTATACAAAAAATTACGAGGACGGTAAATTAGGTCACTCTAAATAGCAAGGACAAATGGAGTTTTTATACCGAGATACTTACATAATTTTCTGTTTTCTCTAAACATAAAATTAAATATTGATGGAGATTTTCACATTCTATGAGTAGTCATTTCCTTTATCAGTTGACATCGAAATCTCAAATTTTACAAAACATTTACAATAGTTACCAGGTTTTTTCATGGAGTTAACGACATACGAGTACCAGAACTTTCAATAAGTATATCTTAAACCAACAATATCATTTCTTCCATTTCTTCGCTAATTTGCCCCTAATAACGTCCAAAACCACCGTATCTGATCCATAACCATCGGTTCCGTGTTCCTAAATATTATTTACATGACCCGAATTCCCAATCCTTGCAAACCTTTCCGAATTGGGGCTCTGCAATCTGAGATCTGTTATGCAAATTATTTTTTTGTTGTTGAGAAGTGCAGAAACACGTGTTCCGCGAGATTTCACGGTTCTGCGCTGGATAATTGTCGCGTCCAAGAATCTGGAGTACACGTACTCAACAGGTGTTGGACCTGATCAGTGCATAGAATGATTTATCGATATTTGATTTATAGTAAGCTATACTTATTTCGACACAGGAAATTGAAATGTTGCTAAATTGAGAAAAAATCGCCTATGAACTAAAATTATCTTATCATATAATTGTAGCACTTATAAACTGGTTTGACTTATATTTATTGAGATAATCGATTATGAACATTAACTCTTTATTTCTTTTGCTATATACGAAGATCACGCTAGAATTATTGAGATATTTTTTAGAATTTTATTTTAAATATATTCAAAGTAGTTTAACTACTACATATAATTTCATACCATTCTTACCTTAATCTGGTGTAGCCAACACAATACCTCCCGCCATTTACAGTCCGAGTCACAAAAAAGATTATGTTAAACCTTATTTTTGGGTAACGAATTTTACTCTAATTTTTACAGTTTATTTCTTAAAATATAGTCCAATCTAATCCAAGTAACTACCTTTTTTTAAACCCCTCAACAGGATTAAATCCCAATTACAGAGTGGGTACATATTCACACACATCCATGCCCTAGTGGGATTCGAACCCAGAGCCCCGAGGGCACTCATGACATGAGGCGTTACTCTAACCATTGAGGCACCGGAGCTATAATGAAATGAAGATTAAATTTTAAATACCTGATAGAATAAAATTCACTAATCCAAAAATAAGGATTAGCTTAAACATTTTTGTGGATCGTTAAATTTTATTAATCTGAATACATACCTACATATTTACTTATGCTGGAAACTGTATTCAATTCCTTATCTATTGTTCTATATACTGTTTCCTTTTTAAAACGTTATTAATATTATTTTGAAATGATTAGTTCTTTGATAGTGACATTTATCTGTCAGTTACATACATTTGAATAACTGCGTTTTGTTTGTTTAAAGCGTAGGCTCTGGGATTTAAATTATAGATATTTTTATAACTTTATCTATAAAATATATAGAAAAAGTATTAATGCAAATCTATAGAAAATTGAATAATCTTTAATTTTTATTAATCTCGAAAAAAAAATAACATTTAAAGGTATTTTTCGAAGAAAAACTATTTGAGCTTCTAGTAAAGTGCCAATTCGCAGTAAATGATACTTTATAGAAAAAATAAAAAGTACGTATCTCTTATTTTTTCATGTAGATTAATATATAAAATTTTCAAATTAATAATACTCCCCTATGAGCTTACAAGTTTGTTACATTGATTTCATCTTCTTCTTCGGTTTGAGTTTGCGTGTCATCGGATTCATTATCAAAAAAATATTCATTTCATCATTTGAAGTTTCATTAAACGTGTCATATTTTTCTGAAAAATTTAATAACTCCTTTTTAATATAACCGAACTGTAATAGTTTACAACGTAGCAATATATACGAGTAGATAATAATAAAATTTCCGAGTCTGCATTAGATTCACAAATTGATGTTTTAGGATGATCAATTTTTAAATTTTTGCAATTTTTTGAACCCCGGTAACGGCCCATAATGATGACGGCCCACCGGGGAAAGCCCGGTCGCCCGGTGGACCAGTCCAACTCTGAGTGTCTCTTGGTGTTTTTTTCGCACGCGTCAAAATTTAGAAAACGAGCATTAGCGACTTTTCTAATTGACAAGTGCGAAAGAAAGTCTTATAAAATGAGTTCTTTGTACTATTTTTTATATTTTGCGCCTTCTACAATAACATTTACTTACTCAATTTGTGATTATATTTGTAACCATTTGTACAATTTCATGTAAATAATCTTCCCTAAATAAAAATAATAATAATAATTACGACATTATATTATTAAAATGAATTGTCAATTAACTAAAAATAAATTAGGTAAAAATGGGTTAAAGAAACGTCATCTAGTACCAACCGTCTAAAACAAAAAATTGCGTATCGTAATGACTTCATTATGAACGCAAAATATAAAAAATTACATTTTTAACCTTACAAACAAACATTAAAAAGCCTGTAGAAATAAGACTTTTCTTTGTATATCACTGGTAATAGGTAATATGAATCATTCAATTGCTTTCTTTTCTTTTCAACAATATTTTCCCCCTTTTGAACTTGATTATAGCCCCATAATTTGCCCACAAAACAAACAAAATCATTATAAACAATGACACATTCCCTAGCCGACCACGATCTACATCATTAAGTTGAATTTCGAGGCCGTCTCCAGCAGACCAGAACAGTAAAAATAGTCCTGTAATTATCCTTGGTTTGAGATGTCATTGTGTACGAAGTTATATCTCTCGAAATGCAAGAAAAAACCCCCACATCCATAAATTAGGTTAGTTGTGGGTAGATGCTGGTAGATAAAATTGACTTCAGTCGTTATTGATTTGTACTACAAATGTAAATAATCAGCAGGTGGATAATCATTTTTATTTGAGACTAACTGGTTTTGTAACAATGAAATCTGGTCAATTCCTGGTATTTTATTCTACATGATTGTCATTATCTGAGGGATTTTATTGGAGACAATAATATCGATATGTATGTTTTTACTAGTGTTTGTTGAGTGTTGACTGTGCATTTTATTTGTCTCTTTTCGCTTGCTAATATTTTTATATCCAGTAAGAAAATAAACGGAGAGATATGTATATCAACCAATCTAAAAAAAATGAATAATAACAAAGTGTGAAAGATGATATTGAATGACGGTTATTATCTTAGACCAGGAATAGAGGGGGAGACAGGGCATGCTATGTATTTCGCCATAAGACGACTTTTCAAATCATCCTAGCGATTTTCGACCTTATTGAACTGTCAGAATCAGCCGCAAAAGGCTAGTCGGCCAAATGTGTTACATATGTGCGCAGTCGAACGAATAAGTTTTCAATGTCAACAAGCGTCACCTACCGTTTTAACTTGTCCGTTATTTACATTACGTTTTTCTTTATTAATATTCTTTCGTATTTATTTTAGTTTTATAAAACAAAATGAAGATAATTTGTAGTTACGGATAATCAAGTATTTATTTAGATTTGGCCAACTGTAACATAACAGTATTTAACTGGTCGACTAGCCTTTTGCGGCTGATTTTGACATTTCAATAAGGTTCAAAATCGCTCAGATGATTTGGAAATATACGCGTGACTATGCCTTGTCTCCCCCTCTATTCCTGGTCTAAGGTTATTATAGTTAGATAGTGTATTTCTATATATGTAAGTGCATTGGTGACCGGTTGCATAAAGCCATAGCGTTGTTCAGTACAGAGCGAGCAATGTACTAGAGCGCTCAGGACTTTGACGGTGGTGGTTCCTAAGGTCACGAATATTTCAATTCATTCTCGTATTTATTTATTTATTTATTTTTTATTATTGTACAAATTTTTTACGTATCACTTTTTCTAAATTTTAAAAACCTAGTCCCCAGTTCAACTAACAAGACTTAAATTTTAGGCGACCCTGAAACAAAAAATCTGATGTGACCAACACACAACACCTCCCGCTATTTAATTTTCATTAATTTAAATATACATACTTACATATTTAGTTATACTAGACACTGTATTAAAATCCATTCCATTAATTATGGTTCTATTTACTATTTTCTTTTTAAAACGTTACTATTATTAATTTGAAATGATTACTTCTTGGACAGTGACATTTATGTCAGTTACATACATGAGGTATGAACTGTTTAATCAAGTAGTTGTGTTTGTTTAAAGCGCAGGATCTGTGATTTAAATTATAGATAATTTTATAAATTTATTCATAAAATGTATAGAAAAAGTATTAATGCAAACTAATAGAAAATTTAATAATCTTTAATTTTTATATTAACATAAATCTCGAAAAAATAATATTTTAAGGTATTTTTCGGAGAAAAACTATTTTGAGCTTCAAGTAAAGTGCCATTTCAGGTTATCTGATTTAGACCAAAATCTATTGGCTTCTTTCCATATTAGAATAAGGTATACATATAAGGTTTCAAAATTTTCTGAATTTGAGTTAGAGCGTAAACAGGATTCACACACACACACACACACACATACAGACGCACGCACTCACGCACACACACACTCATACGCACACTCGCACACACACACACACACACACACACACACACACACACACACACACACAAACACACACGCACACATTTACACACGCACACACGCGCACACGCGCGCACACACACACGCACACATGCAACACGCACACCCCCCGCACTCACACACACACACACACAGACGCGCGCGCACACACACACACACACACTCAGCGCACGCACGCACGCACACACACACAAACACTAACTCACACGCACACACGCTCACACGCACACACGACACACGCAAACATACAAACACAAACACACTCGCACACACGCGCACACGCGCACATACACGCACACTCACACACACGCAGGCACACACGCACGCACACACGCACGCACACACGCACACACGCAAGCACGAACACACATACACACACACACACACACACACACACACACACACACACACACACACACACGCACATCATAATGAAAATGTTAAAATTGGATTCTAGGGACCTTAAAACGTGGTCATTTACCAAAATCTCGATATGCGATTTTTAGCACGATCCCTTATACCTCCCTTACCAAGGGTAGCGGGAGGTAAAAAACGTGTATCGAAATTTTGAAAGCAATGCACAATAATTCATTTGACATTTTATTTTTATGCAATATTGTCAATTTAAGGAACGCTTAAAATGTAAGTTACGTTGGTGCAACTGGCCATAGGTATTATTTAAATTAAAAAGCACTAAAATATTCAGATGAAGTAGGTTGAAGCTAGGAAGATTTATATATATATTTTTTTTATAAATCCTATAAAACTTATTTTCATTAATAAATGTAGATGTAAAAGATACCAATCATCGTAAAAATTCTTTGATATAAATGTAACGTGAGACCTAACCTATATATCTGATTATTCATGAATATTAAATAGCCATGTATAGATCTTTATCAAAACAAGATCAAAGTAGTTTTATATGATTCAATTGATAACATCAAATGCTTTTTCAAATAAAAATATGTTTATGACTTGAAAAATTATTTAAATACGTCTTTTCCGTTTAATTACACTGCTTTAATTAAGGTTTACAACTAATTAATTCGCTTTTACAGTTGCTAATACAAAACAAAGAAACAGAGTATATATGTAGTACATAAATATTTATTTGAATAAATAAAAAAAAAAATGGTCTATACAGGGTGATTAATTTTAGTGGTATATATCTAGTACCTACTGATTAAAACGAATAAAAAATTTGATGTGACCAACATATGACCTCCCGTCAATTTCATGTTTGAAGCAATGAGCCTTAAGTAAAGTATCACTTCCGCTTGATCGTTTGTAAACAAAATCTGATTTGTTCCAATAAATAGAAAAGTCTGTAGTACCAAATTTTAGATTATATGTTATTATGTTTTTCCTCGAAAATCTGTTAAGAGGTCGAAATTAAGTATCACTTCCGGTTTATCATATAGGTATAGTCAAAATATAATGTCTCAAATTATACACGATTTTGAATTCCAAATTTGAGGAGTTTTGAATTATGTTTTAATATATTTTTTCAAGAAAATCTTTTTATAGCTCCTTGTAAAGTAGTACTTCTGGTTTATCAATTTTAGAAAACATCTAGTATGTCGTTCTCATTAATATAAAAATCTTAAATACCAAATTTGAAAAGTTTTGGATTGTATCAATTTATTTTTCACGAAAATCTGTTCGGAGCTTCAAATAAAGTATCACTTCCGGTTTATCAATTTTAGCCAAATCTAATATGTTGCTTCCGTTTATATGAAAGTCATAAATACTAAATTTGACAAGTTTTGGAATATACCATAATATATTTAACACGAAAATCTGTTCAGAGCTTCAAGTAAAGTATCACTTCTGGTTTATTAATTTTAGCCAAAATCTAATATATTGTTCCTCTTGATATAAAAGTCTTATATACTAAAATTGAAAAGTTTTGGATTATATTATAATATAGTTTTTCATATATATATGTCGTATGGCAAAACAAAAATAAAACAATATGAAAAATAACAAGAACATAAGAACAATAATTAACTAACATAAATGCCTTTGTGTTTTGACTTATGGATTGATATCTAGGTTATTCAACCATTGGATAGCAGTGCCCTCGAGGCGATGTAGTTGTTGAAATGTTCCTGGGAACCGTCTTAGTGGACATTCTGTCGCTATATCGTGTAACGTTTGAGGAGCATTCCCGCAGTCACAGTTTGGATTATCAACTAGTCCCCATTTTTGTTTCCAATACTGCCATTTACCATGATCAGTCCGAATCCGATTGAGCGTTGTCCAGGTCTTTCTAGGTATATCAAAGCCGCATAAACGTTCTGCTGGATCAGAAATTAAAAACTGTTATGGGTTTCATGTAAAGTATCACTTCCGGTCATCCAATGTTACCCAAAATCTAATCAACTCTTTATATGACCGGAGAAAGCTTAAATACGGAAAATAGAAATATTTGGAAGTTTGTGATAAGAGTGTTATCGTGGACGAAAAAATCCTCTCACACACACAGACATCATCGTAAAAATAGTAAAAACGTGTTGTGGGGACCCTAATTCGTGCATATTCACTGAAAACTCATCATCGAATTTTTGGACCGATAACATTATCTCCCTTACCTACGGTATGACGGGAGGTAAAAAGCTTAACCAACATAGGTCTGATCTACAACTGTTTCCGAGAAAGAGGTTATTTTGTATTAGAAGCGAAGAAAAACTGACAAAGTTTGTACGAAACATTTTTCTCAATTTGTAATAGAAAATATTTGAAAGTTAAATATTGGTTAATGTCGTCACATTTTAATTAGTATAATTATTTGATGTTCTAAAAATAACATTACATCTAATATGTCCTCTCAAGAGGAAACAAAAAGTCTCAGTAGTAATTCTTAAAGTTTTCGAGATAACAGAGCTGAATCCCGTAAAAACTCATTTTTCACTGCCTATATCTCGGAAACTATTGAAGATCGGTTGTTGATTAAACTTTTTAAATTATTTTGGTCACTACTTCATGCCCTTAAAATTAATGCACGAAGTTATGAATCATCCTTATTTATCTTTGTAATTTTACTGATTATTTATAAATTTGTTTGTTTATATAAAAATAAGTCAATTTCATAAGAAACCTGGACATTAATTCTACATATTTCTTTATATTATACTTTTTTTTACTAGTAAATATTATTACAGTGTACTCAGCAAATCTTGAAACGTATTACCA
Source organism: Harpalus rubripes (assembly GCA_963082715.1). Lineage (NCBI taxonomy): Eukaryota > Metazoa > Arthropoda > Insecta > Coleoptera > Carabidae > Harpalus > Harpalus rubripes. The sequence continues at coordinate 13,973,844 of OY720462.1, read as the reverse complement.
AAATAGTAAATAGTAAAATAGAAAATTCAAGTATTTTCTGTAAACAAATTATTTCATAGCCCCGTAAACATTCTATTTCAAAATCGAAGTAGGCCTATGCTCATTGCGATTATATCTTGTTTCGTTTAATAACTGCTTAATTTGTGTGTCGCCACTTGCAGATAGCATCGTGAAGCAAGCCCACGCGTATGTTAGAGAAATTTTTACTTAGTAACTGTTTAGTGTTTAATATGCAAATAACTAGAATAGTTAGTAGTTCGTGGGTAGTAGTGATGAGAGATTAAGGTAGTTTAGTAGTGAATTGTAATTGACATTGAGGACTGGAGGAAAATTGGACCGTGGATCGTGGATGACAGGAGTTGAAAAGAGAGGTTAGTGTTTGAATTTGAACGATTTTTTTGTTTATTGTTTTTTTCTCAGTAATTTAATGAACTTGATATTGGAATACAAAGAAAAGTAATATTGATGCAGTTCTTATGCAATTTGAGCATAATTTGAAACAAATTATGTGTTACATTATTTTTGTTCTGGTAATGTACATGATGCCAAAACTACCTACCGTAGGCTGAGCCGTAGGCGTATGCACACAGCTTGTATATTTGTAATGACAAGTAAACATAAGGATAATATGAAAAGTTTAAAAAAACCATTTAAGTCGTATTCACACTGTTCAATTTTTTTTTTATTGCGACCGGTTTCGGTTTCTTCGTAACTTTTGTCTAGCGGTGCGAACTGTAAAACTTCAGAATGTATGTAACTGACAGATAAATGTTACTGTCAAAGAACTTATCATTTCAAATTAATAATTGTAACGTTTTAAAAAGAAAAAAGTAAATAAAACAATAGGAAAGCAAATCAATACAGTTTCCAGCATAAGTAAATATGTAGGTATGTATTTAGATTAATAAAAATTAACGATTCGCAATAAAGTTTAAGCTAATTCTCATTTTTACCTCCCGCTACCCTTGGTAAGGGGGGTATAGGGATCGTGCTAAAAATCGCATATCGAGATTTTGCTAAATGACCACGTTTTAAGGTCCCTAGAATCCAATTTTAATATTTTCACGATGATGTCTGTGTGTATGTATGTGTGTGTGGATCCTTTACTCTAACTCAAATACTATCATTCAGAAAATTTTGAAACCTTGTATTTTGAACTTTTTATGTAATGGAAAGAGCCCATTAGATTTTGGTGTAAATCGGATAACCGGAAATGGCACTTTACTAGAAGCTCAAAATAGTTTTTCTTACAAAAATACCTTTAAATGTTATTTTTTCGGGATTAATGTGATTATAAAAATTAAAGATTATTAGTTTTTTCTACAGATTTCCATTAATACTTTTTTTTTTATTTTATGGATAAATTTATAAAATTATCTATAAATTTAATCCCGGAGCCTACGCTTTAAACAACCAAATTTCCTTGGTTACACAGTTCATATCTTAAATGTATGTAACTGACAAATAAATGTCACTGTCAAAGAACTAATCATTTCAAATTAATAACAGTAACGTTTTAAAAAGAAAATAGTAAATAGAACCCTAGTTATATGGAATGGATCTAAATACAGTTTCTGCAATAACTAAATATGTAAGTATATATAATATATATTTAAATTAATTAAAATTAAATAGCGGCAGGTTTGGTGTTGGCCACATCAGATTTTTGGATTAGTGAATTCTATTCTATCCCGGTATTTAAAATTTAATCTTCATTTTATTATCAAAAAAGGTAGTTGCTTGGATTAGATTAGACTATATTTTAAGAAATAAACTGCCAAAATTAGAGTAAAATTCGCTAATCCAAAAATAATGATTAGCTTAATCTTTTTTGTGACTCGGGCGGTAAATGGCGGGAGGTATTGTGTTGGCCACACCAGATTTTTACCTTCTGCTTTCTCATCTATAAATATTATTATACTTACTTGTTTGTTGTCAGTTTTCTTGTAACTGTGACTAATAAAACTATGAAAAATGTACTTGTAATTGATGTGTACATTTATGATACTTACCTATAGGTAATTACTGCAATTTTTTTGATAAATTATTAATTATTATTATGCAAAATGATATTGATGTTTTAATTTGATTTTTCTTTTTGTAATTACGGCTGTTTTTACTTGACTTTTATGGATTAACACAATTTAACAATACCACTGCCTAAAAATACATTAATGAACAATATTTTTTATTCAATTTTGACGTTTTAAACTATCATTATTAACTCCATAGTAACAACTATAAGTAAATGTTTATTTGCTAGTGAATTACATTTTTTAAGTCACTACTACCACATAATTTTAACTCACTGCAACAAATAATGCATTTAAAATAAAATCAGGCACGAAAAAACTTTCACCACAATCTTTATCTTACAGATTTCTTTATTTTTCACGACACAAATGACAGAAAATAAAGCTTGTTTAAAATTTATAAATAAACGACTTGACGTCTGTCAACAACGAGTCATGCACAGCCTACTAATTGATTAGTTTTTTATTTTTCAAAAATAAATATTATAATGGTTTTTATTATTCTTTCGTCAAAATTGAATAAAATATTGTATAAACCACGTAAGTTAGAAATGTTTATTCATATATAATATCATAAGTGGTAAATTTTTGCCGGAAAAATTTTCAGATTGTTACGAGAGCCGGTTGCCTAGCAATTTATTGAGTGACATTGACAAAAAAATCACGAGTTGTCAAACGAGTGATTTTTGTTCAAAGTCACGAGATAAATTGGCAACAGGCTCGAGTAAAGCAATCGGAAAATTTTTCCAGGATAAAATTTAACCACGAATGGTATTCGGATGACTATTTCCAAAATAAAAATCAGGTAATCATTTATATAATTTTTTTCTTGACAAAAATCTTGTAATTTTTATTGTGTTTAGAGGTATTATGTTTCAGTTTACTTTTTCAACGTTTTAAATAGATTCCTATCCAAATCGATTCGTTTTTAATAAAAACTGATAACATTGAAAATATACAGACTTTGACAGGTATGTAAACAATATGTTTCTAAAACGTCAAAAAAATTTCGCTTATCAAAACTCACTTGTAAAAATACGACATCTTATTGGCTTAAAGGGAGCGAAAAAATTTTTATGACAATGTTTTGTCGAAGTGAAACTTGGTAACTAGGTAGAATCCTGAATTTGGATTGGTTTATATATTTATGAGTGAAATAGTCAGTCAAAAACATGAATAAACATTATCTTAACCCACTTGGTACAGGGTGTTTCAAAGAAAGTATAAAAAAAATTAAGGGCATATAGTCCTGACCAAAATGAGTAAAAAAAGCTTAATCAACATAGGTCTGATCTTCAATTGTTTCCGAAAAAAACGAAAAATTGAAGAAAAACTGACAAAGACAGATCGAACAAAATTTTGCCTGTCAGCAAATAGACTACAAAAAAAAAAAAAATTATATGAAACATTTTTCTCGATTTCTAATAGTTACGAAGTTTTTGAAAATTAAATGTTGGTCAAGGTCGCCGCAACATTTAACTTAGTACAATTATTTAATATTTTTTTAGAAAAAGCACATTTAACATTACATCTGAAAGGTAAACAAAAAGTCTTATTTAATCGAAGTCGTAACTCTTATAGTTTTCGAGATAGCAGAGGTAAACCACGTAAAAACTAATTTTTCACTTCCTTATATCTCGGAAACTATTGAAGATCGGACCCATGTTAATTAAACTTTTTTTACTTATTTTGGTCAGTACTATATGCCCTTAATTTTTTTGCAGTATTTTTGAGACAGCCTTTATAAATATCTATGTTTTACAGAATAAAAACAATGAAACAAACACATATTTTATCCTATATATTTATTTGTATATTTTCTGTCATACAAAAGTACAAACTTAACCTATAAAATGCCAGTACAATTTACAATAAATTCGAAACAGAGGCAACCAATACAAACTTAACTAACATGCTACTTACATCATAAATCAGTACATAACATATATAACATATATGAAAGACATTTGGGACGTGCCAAACAATTTACAAAATAAAAATCTTAATAAACTAAATCATATAATACATCGAGAAATCATTAAAGCTGATATCACAGAATATACAATCAGTACCTAAATTACAAATAAGTTTATAAATTTCTATAACGATAGATCACATCGCTTGATTCTGAGCGTTAAAAATAAGAAAAACAACTCAAGTGAATCATATGTGAAGTGCAAATTCTAACTACAGTGCGAGAACTAAAAATAATTTTGAATAAACTAAAAATTAAATCTAATTTTATGTACAACAGAAAATTCGTTAAACTAAACGCAATTTTCTGTATAATTGACACTACTTCGGCCTATTTTCTTTTACGAAATAAAAGTAAGATGCGCCACCTTAGATTTTGAAAACTGGGATGAGAATTGTGAAGAAGAAAGCATAAAAAGTGAAGTACGGTTTAGCTGTAAGTTGATAGGTGGCGATATAAACTTAAACTAGTATCACAGACAAATATAGAAATTTATATACGATATTTTATGTACATATATATACTTTGAGTAGTAGTACATACATTTTAACGAATATGGGCCTAACGGCAATGATAAAAAATTGCTCAAAATGAAAAGCAATAACAATAACGTATGTAACAAAAGTTTCGAGAAAAATTTGACCCTTCAAATTTTATTACTAAATAAGGTTTTAACCTACTTGTCCCTGAACATAATAAATACATAATAGTTGTTTTATAATATACAGGGTGGTGACTCGAACACCCGAACATAGGGATTTAACATATAAAATCATATTTTCGTAATTTCCTGCTCCCCTAATTATTTTAGGTAAAAAAGCTTCAAATAAAAGTTGTAGAGCATAAAATTCTGCATCTGAATCAAACAAAATTAATTTTGTGTGCTTTGTAACCTCAGAAATTTGGTTATGAAAACGATTTATCTGTCAAGTTACCTACGCTACGTTAGTTTACTTTTATTATTACTGTTGAAGTGAAAATATGACCGAAAATTATACAATAAGTGAGAAAAATCAATGTTATTTTACAGTCGTAATAGTATAAGACAAGTGCGTGATCTACTTACGAATTTATATCCTCATATACCAATTCCGTCGACATCAACAATCAATATCATTCGTATTTCCTTGTAATAATAACTGATTACAACAATGTGTTGATTACAATAATTAAAATACGAAATTAATTTAAGAATTAAATTTTCTTCAGCTCTTAATAAAAAGTAATAGCTACTCCAATATTATTAATTGTTAAAAATGAAAATAATCCCGTATTTCATGGCAAAATATGCATGGTCCAGGCTATAGCGACATTTTCATACTATAACAATAACTAGCATTGTAGTAACGCTGACATCACGATATAGCTATCATTTTCTTCAAGCATTTTAATTACATTCTTATCGGCAAAATATAGTAATTTTAATTTTTTGTTTTTTTAAATTTAAAATTAATTTTTGTACTATTGTTCACTTCAACAGTAATTACAAGTAATAATAAAAATAAACTAACGCAGCGTAACTTGACAGATAAACCGTCAACATTTGTTAATTTTTGTTTTAATTCCAAGGCTATCGCTACTTTTGGTGTGATTTACGTCATTTTCATACCTAATTTCTGAGGTTACACGGCACACAAAATTAATTTTGTTTATTGATTTAAATGCAGAATTTTATGCTCTGCAACTATTAATTGAAGGTTTCTTACCTAAAATAATTAGGGGAGCAGGAAATTACGAACATATGATTTTACATGTTAAATCCCTACGTTCGGGTGTTCGAGTCCTGTACGTTAAAATTGCCAGAAAAAATTTTGAAAGATGTTATAAAAACTTGAAATACGTAAATCTATCTGTAGATTAGTTTCACAGATTAGCCGAAACGTTAAATTGTTAACGTATTTGGGGATAAAAATATTGGACAGAAGACTATTTACCGACGGGAATTTTGCCCCTAAATTGCTCAAAACAAAGTTAGAACGTTATCGCGCAAATCAACTAGTTAAGATGATTGTTAGGAGAAACAATGTAATCAAATATTGGCCCATTTTGATCGAATCTCAACTGATTGAAGACCTTTAGGCATTTTTGGCAAAAATGTATACAATAAAGGCTGAGAATATCAAAACGAACAGCATTTACAGACAAGAATATTACTGACGATCCGGGAAGTAGATTTAACATCGTGCAGAGAGAAATGAGGCAAGGTCAAGGTATTAAAAAACTACATCGCATTGAAGATAATGGTCCCCTATCAGTGTCGTAAAACTATATTTCTTATCTCCTTAGTTTATGGGAACAATCTTTTATATCAACTTTTTTTCAAATTTTTTGTTACATATGTATCTACGTGTGGGAAGGACAATGAATTAACATTTACCAGTGATAATTACAACAAAAAATATATCTTCTTTTTGAAAGATACTCAATGAATTTTGATACTTGATTATGTGAATTATTAATATCAGAATACAATAGTATTTAAAAATAAGATAAATGGCACCAATGAAAGAAATCCTCGTAATATTTGTAAAAATATTGTTTTGAGCGGCAAATAAATTAGTGTTTCATTGAACGATGTGAGACGAGATATCAGAAGAATTATCTGGTATACTCATATTTTTAGATAGTACTGTACAGTGTACATAATATAGAATAAATATAATAAAAACTGAACTAAGTAATCGTAAAAAATTATGTACTACTACACTTTTTATCAAATATAGCTCTTTATAATCTTAATCTAATTAAAGCTTTCGTGTTATAGGCTAAATGCATTGTATACATTACATTATATAGCTTGAGCAACTATCAGAGGTGTATCAGTCCTTTATATGTACATAATTAGTTTTAATAGATATAATTACAGAGTATTTTCCAGAACTTGTTATTAGGTAGGTATTAATTTCAATTTAAACAGGAAGTTAACAATGCTCGAAGATAAAACGTATGTATCTGTAATACCTAGTAAAATGTATACACAATGTATTAAAACAAAAAATTAATTATTGTTTTGGAGATTTTGTAAATTTGTATTCTTGTACAAACAGTGACAATCAAACTTTTCTTTATCAATCTGAAAAATGATATTTGCTTAATACAATTATTTAAAAAAAAAATAGAGAAATTAATGAAACGAAAATCTGATGTACGAAAAACAGTGAAAACTTTAATTTCCAAATAGAAAATAGTTATTTATAATACAAGTGAGTAAAGATATATTTTAAGCACACGAGCTGTTACAGTTACAGAGTGTGCTAATTTTCGCATGTGGATCAAATGCTTTTATCCAACACTGACTGATAATATACGTGTTACTATGGTTATTTGAAATAACTAATGTACAACATTAGTCACTCCGTGAAATAATATTTTAGAAGTCACGAAGGAATTATTACTGATTTTTGTGTGTTTTTTAATATAAATAAAAAGCAATTTTACAAAATTATTAAAATAATTTAACATTATGAAACTTATTTATTTAAATTAATATTAACATTTATGCTAAAATAGCTTACATATCTTTACACAATGACAGCTGTCATGTACGGCTGATGAAACGAAAACGAGAAACGAGTTAGTGGTTACTTGCTTCAGAATTAAATTAAAAGATGCTGCTTGTGCTTCTAAGTGAATACCCAATTTAATGTATTTTTCTTTCAAATAATTCCCAATGACAGACAATAATTATTATAGTAATTTTTTTTCAATAACAATATAACAAAACCATAACAACCATTCAATGGCTACTTCGTAATTTAAAATACTAAATCAATTGACTTGTCAGTGTCAAACGATGAATGAAAACATAAAAATGATTTAAGAAGTTTTTAAAACAGTGTTGGATAAAACTAGAGAAAATTAGCCACTCGCCCTGCGGGCTACGTAGCTAAATTTTTTCTTTCGTGACTAATATGATACATTCCACACTCATATAATAAATAACTATTACCGGTTTCAGGATATTATTCCATTGTTTACATGTACAAAAGTAGGCTGGTAACTAGGTAATAACTGTATCTGTATGGTAATATTATTACCATACTGACTTGTCAACAACGGTCTACAAAATGAAAATAAAATGAAAATATAATGCTCTTCATTAATCCATACATATAACGTTAGTCTATCGTTCTAAATACGGTCTACTTTATTCTAAAGTAATAAACATGAGAAATAAAGCACATAATTTGAATATTTGTCATATTGACATATGTCAAAATAATTGTTCTGTTAACCATAGCAATCTGAAAGTAGCATTAATGAGAAAATTTCAAAAAATGATATTTATCAATAATGTCTTAATTTTCTGAAACCGATAAACTATTGAACAAACCACGGATGTTATTAATCGTAACAAGCCTTAGATGTATTAAAATCCTCGCTGTACGAGCTCGGATTTCAAACTTACATCTGCGGCAGTTATAACGTGCATAACATTCCTAAGTATGGTAATAGCTATTACTTTCAGGAAAGAAAATATTAGATGATAGTTCAATGTAAGAAAGTACGTTTTTGATAAATTCAAATTCATAATATTGAAAAGTAATTATATTAAAATAATTTCAAAAATATGAACAAAATTTTGAGATGAAAATTTTGATCGACACTGGATGTACTACCTGTATACTCCTATATAAAAAATTCGAGCATTGATATGAAAGAAAGGATGTAGTGCAAGCTTTAAATTTATATTTTAGTGCATAGTTTTAAAGCTATTAACCAAATATTAATTGGAAGACATCGATTTATATAAATTCTAAATTTTATATACAATATTTATATATTTTTATATAGATTTATGTATTTCTGTATATATGCAAGAGTATTTTAAATTTTAAAAACAAGTCTTTGATATAGTGTCTTGTTTTAAATTTCGGCTGTAATCCTAGATGTTATAAAAATATCTCTGGCAATCTATATTGTATATATTTATATCAAGAGATGATTAAAAAATTGAAACATTTATGTGTACTATATCATCATCTCTTTCTCTTTAGCTATGCTAATATCACCCGAACGCTTTATATTATCACAAATCATCATTATATCAAATCAGATTCATCATAAATAAATATTAATGATCAAGATTACATATCGATCATACCGCTTTCTCTCCTCTCGTTGATCAAGTTATCGTTGATAGCGTTGTCATTGACTCCAATCATGACCAAAGGACCTGACGTCATTTCCTCGAACTTGTTCCAGTACCGGTTCAGGTTGATTTTGGCGCCAGGAACTACCGAGCGAGAGAGACGAGGTCGCAGAGGCTGAAAGAGAAAATAACGATAAGTATTTGTAAGAGAGGAGAGCAATTTATGTTCTACATGTAAGAAAGAGATGAAATGATTGCTACTGATAGAATAAGAGAGAGATAAATATATACAGGGATCTGGGGTTAAAGAGAGAGATGAGTTTCCGTATTTTTGTTTTTGTTGAGGTAATATGTATGTAAACAACGAACAGGAATTGCAAAGAATGTAAAGTTAGAATTAATTGGTGATTGAATTTCAAATCCAACAATTAGTATGGGAAAAATAGGAATGTAGTAATATATGCGCAGTTTTAAGCATAATTTTGAATACATTTAAATAATAAAATGAGTATTATATATGTGAAATACCAGTATATTCAAGTAGCACTTACATTTAAAACAAAATGCATAGTATAAAACTTAAAAATTATTAATGAAACGGCTATTAGTTTTTGGTAATATGTAATTATGAGACAAATGTAACTGAAAAAGGTACTTTACTTCAAATTTTAACGATTATGTTTAAATATCTATTACTCTAACGAAATTAATGTTCTATCAAATATACTATCAAGCGTGATATTTTGGGCAATATACAGGGCGTTTCCTTTAAAACAACCAGCCCTTTTTTGGGCGAACTAATGGCATTAGAAAAAAATATATATACAAGAAATGATTAAGAATAAGGGGCTAATTTATTAATAATAACAAACCGAAAATTCGACCAGTGGTTCTCAAACGGCAGAACAAAATTATTTTTAAATGGCATATCCTATATAATTTTTTAGCCCATTAGATAGAGAATTTTTTTTCTGATTTCAACAATATAAATATGGTATAGGGTTGTATAACAATTATTTCGAGAAAAATGGTATTAAAAATGTTATAATATTACAATAGGCTATGCAATACACAGGTACGTCTGTTGCCTAGTTACGCTAGTAGTAAACCCATTTTTTATTATTTTATTTCTAGTTTTTAATATCATTTTCCTCGAAATAATTGTTATACAACCCTATGCTATAATTATATCGTTGAAATCAGAAAATAATATTCTATTTCAAGGGCTAAAAAATTATATAGGGTGCCATTTAAAAAAATATAATTTTGTTCTACCGTTTGAGAACCACTGGTTAAATATTTGATTTGTTACTATAGGTACATTATCCCCTTATTCTTGATCCTTTTTGGTTTAAAACATTTTTCTCTAAAGTTGTTAGTTCGCCCAAAAAAGCGCTGGTTGTTTTAAAGGAAACAACCTGTATAGTCGAGGCATCTTGAGATTAATAATAGCCGGTTAACACACGCGTGAGTTACAATACTTTTTCTAAAGAAAATAAATATCTTTCATTAATAGTAGTGATTAATAAACGATTTATATACATTAATGTAACCCATAAATTAACGATCAACGGAAAAAAATCATAAAGGTAGGTGTTGAAATAGTTATTTATATATCAAGTGTGTGAATGCTTGGTTCCCGGATGAGTGTTTGGCGGCGCGAGCTTGCGAGCGTTGCCATAGAACAATCCCGGGAACCAAGTTCACGCAAGTGGTTTGTACAATATTTTTCATACTAATAGTATAAAACTAATAATTAGTAATTTGTGTACAAATAATTTTATTTATTAAAACTTTATTACATAACACTGCTTTGTAGCTTATTTCAGAGTGATGTATCAAATTTAAATTCCAATTATTTTAATGTAGGTATTTTTTTTTGTAATGTAGATCATGGTATCTAAATAACTATTTATTACTTACTAAGTATTTCACTTGTAGTATATAGCAAATTTAAACTTAATAAATTTGTTAAATTTCTTATTGTTTTGTTACAATTTACATTACGTTTGTTGGTTATGTTTTACCGACCCGAGTGCTCTGTCTTGCCGAGCAGAAATTGTTGCCAATATTGTGAACCAAATGCACTAACTTCAAGAATGTTTGACAAAGTATAATTTTTTATTATAAATATATTTCTTTAAGAAAGGCTTTTGAAATAGGAGAGTGTTTTTTCCAAAATTTCCCGGTCGCTTATCTGGTGGAGACTTGGGAAATTGATGTTTCGGACGTTACTTAGGCGACGCAAAACACATTTCAATGCAAGAGTACGAAAAAAAAAAAAAAAAAAAATTGTATGTCTTTACAACTTGTACCATAAAATAATTATTTATTTTATCATCTTAGATCTTCAAATTTATTTCATCTGTGAATTGGAAGAAACCAAATGATAAAATAATATTCTTTTCGAAGCCTATGTTATTTAAAAAGAAACAGTGAACGTACCTATACATTATATTATAAATAAAATTTCAATATTAAAAATTAAATGCAATTTATATTACACATTTTAATTAATTTTTTTAGATATATTTATTTCTACATGTTATATAGTCGGTACTATGCCACAAATCAAGAATCTAATTGGCGGGAGGTGATATATTGGATTGTACTTTTTTAATAAATAAGCAAGTTTGTATGATTAGTTCAAATTAATGTATAAAAACAATAAAAGTACCTGTTCAAAATAAATAAAGACTAATCAACTGAATATAAACAAAATGATTGAAGAATATAAAATAAAACAGCAACTAAATGTCAAATATTGGAACAAAGTTTGTTTACATTCAACAGGTGATTACGTATATTTAGGGGTTGCATCTACATCTAGCGTTAAAGTTACCAACTAAATACACACTTAAATACAAAAACATTAGAATAATACTGTACATTTGTGAATACACATATACAAAATATTTAAAACAATGTTATTATTATAAATAAACACCAAATAATACTATAATTTTATTAATAAAATGAGACTGTAAAAAATCTAAAGTTACTTTCTTATACACCCATTGAAGTCACCACGAAAGTTATTAAATTTATCTGTTTGGAGAACATAACTACAAATAAATTTTGTTTAGATCAAAGTACAGTTCAAAATGTAAACAAAAACATAAACAAACTTTGTTTTGTAATGTTATACTAATAATAACTGTTATTTGAAATCTGTGCAATACACAGAGTTGCTTTACCCAATTGTGGGTAAAATTCAAAGACGATAAAATAAAATTGTCAAAAAAGTTGACTTACTTGTCTGATGAGCCTCCTCCAAGGACTTTTCGGCGTCTTGGGACTCTTCTTCATGTCTTCGTTGACGTAACACATCTTCTGTCTCGTTTCTTTTTCTGTTCTACACACCTTAGCAACCGTGTGTTGAATGTGTGGTTGCGTTACCAGGTAGCTGTTATATACCTGCCTCACGCACTGCGCACGCCGAACGCGTGTTGCGCGCGTGCGCATGTCTCTCTCCCACATACAGAAGTCACATACATTTGTCTTTCTCCCTCAGGGAATGAGAGAGAGAGTGATATATCTCTTTTCATTCTACGGGGAACGTGTTCAGCTCGTGGATGTAGCTATCTCTTTCTGTTGTGTAGAGGGACACGAGGGTGTCTCTGTCAGGTGTATGGGGTGGTGTATATGTCTGTCTTTGTTCATTGGGGTCTTTGTCTAGAAGGCGCATGCGAAGCGCGAGGCGATAGTCGATTTTTTCTGTTTGGGTTTTTTGTTTTGTATCAAACGGATGGTAATGACTTTAACGTTTCCAAAGTTCTTTATTCGATGTTGTTTTGTTTTGTTATTTTGTCATTATCATGTTTATAAGCCGTAAGTTTTCTGATTTTCTTAAGGGGAAATGTAATTTACTAGCAATTTTAAATTCATATGAATTAGATACGATTTTTAAAAGAACTATTTGGGTTACATTACCAATTTTTTACCTCCCGCTAATCTACATTCATAGGTAACGGAGGTAATCTTTTCGGTTAAAAAATTCGATAGTTAGTTTTCAGTGAATAAGCACGAATTAGGGTGACGATTTTTTTCTTCCACGATAACTCTTACATCAAACTTCCAAAAATTTGTTTTACCTTATTTAACTTTCTGCATTCGTATAGAGTTGATTAGATACGAAATTGGACAACCGGAAGTGGTAGTTTACTTGAAGCTCCGACAATTTTTAATGAAAATCTATATTAAAATATAATTCAATCTTTTAAATTTTAGTATTTAAAACTCTTATATCAATGAGAATAACATATACCGGAAATTATACTTTATTTAAAGCTCTGTACAGATTTTCATAAAAAAATATATTATGATGTTATGATAAAATTCAAAACTTCTCAAAGTTGGTATTTAAAACTCGTATATAATTTAGAACAACATATTAGATTTTGACTATATAATAAACCGGAAGTGGTACTTTACTTGGACCTCAAAACAGATTTTCGAGGAAAAAATAGGTCCCTAATAAAATATAATCCAAATTTTCGTATTACAGACTTTTCTAGTTATTGGAACAACAATAGTTATTTGTATCACTAGGCCAGAAACTGAACATTTGCGAGACAGAGTTCATTTTGACAGGCCGAGCTGAGTTTCTGGGCGTGTGATACACAAGATTTTTTGTACCGACTTCTCCATAAATTCTTCGTATATTTCTCTACACTTTATTCTATGTTACATAACCTAAAAAATGAACATGTATTTTTATTGGCTTTGCATTGCAAGTTTAATTATAAATATTTACATTTGAGCTTAAAATGCGTAATTATTTTATATCTATTGAAAATATGACATACAAACGTTATTTATATATATTTTATACTTTTGCATATTTTTAATGACAAATGGCGGAAACTCAATTGTATCACGTGAAGTTAGTTGTAGTTATAAAACAAACTAGTCTTCAAGTTGGAGCTTATAATTAATCTATAAGAGATGTCAGTAATGACAGCATATTATTATTTGTATGACAAAATTTAATTATTTAAGTTACAACAATTAAAGATTTAGCCCTAAAATTTGTAAACATTTTGCTAATTCTTGTTGAAAATAATCTTAAATTGACATATCACCAGAACAGTAATGCCAGCTCTTTTTGCCGGCCTAGGTCAGCAACAGCGCATTTCTGGACGATTTTGAGTTCTGTAATACTAGTCAAAATGGACGGAGGTACGAAAATTAGATTTTGTTTATAACCGATCACCTGGAAGTGATACACTTAAAACTCATTGCTATTTTAAACATGATTTTTCAACATATCTGTTAAGTATGAATATATGTCTACAGCAGAAAGCGTTATCAGGTACCACTTGAAGGGCACTCAATATTGTTGTAGAAAATGCACTTCACAAATTTCATTTGCGCAACAGTTAATTTGACGTAGCTACTTAATATTTATTTTCTCACTCTCAATATCGTAAGTAGGCTATTAGAACATTATTTATAGGGATGTATGTTTATTTTACTGTCAAGATATCTGTTTCTGTTAGCGACGGAAAGTAAGGATTGTCCGTACTTCCCTACAGCTGAACTTACATCCTTCTTTGTGAAATACCAACAGTTAGATATTTTAAACTTGTGTCAAATATTTGCTATTATAATGTATAATTTTGAATTTAATTTCTATCAAATTGTCGTCATTTTATAAATATTTCCATTAAAAAGTTACCGTTGACGTGACAAATGTGACAGATGACAGCGTTTTTCTTCTTAAATTTTCCATGGAGTACTTAGATTATTTTTATTTAATGTATCAATTTTGATCTGTATTCCTTGACAGCCTTGACATATCTGGCAGTGAAAATGAACAGATAAAAAATAAATCATCGGGAGTGGAAAAAATCTTATATGCAACACGAGATGTAGGTACATTTGACTACTCCTCGAACTTATTTGATAGCCCTCGCTATCGTCGAGCGCAAAATCGTCATCGATTAGTAAATGGTACCTACATCTCTTGTAGCATAAATAACTATTAATTTTAACTCAAGTTGTTAAACCCACATCTGGTCACAAACTTTGTCGTGAATTTTGAATTTTACTAAATTATAAATACTTAACATTTTAATATTTATATTTTATAAATCGTGCTCTAATGTTCTACTGTTTCTGACAATTGAATATAGATTAATCAAATACGATATTTAAAGAACTAGGTATATAATAACAATGTGACAAATATTGGCAAAAATTACCTGATGTGTGATGAAAGAAGTTCAGTTCATCCCCAAATATTTCGTTGATGTTTGAAGGGGTAGTAAAACCGAGGCGGCGAATGCTTACAGTTTTTTTTTTTTTTACCCCAGACCCTAGTCAAATGGAATAACAAATTCTATGGAAAGCGAAGTCAAATGTTGATATTAAGAACCAAAGTGAAAAATTAAAACTATACCTTTTGATTAAGAACTGATTCCAATTATCGTATTGTCAGGGTATCTGAGATAATATAAAATCTCGAAAACTATACGAGATATGAAGTCGGGTAAATGAAACAAAAGTTTTTGTTAAAAATGAATTTTAGTTGTATATTTGGTTTTCCGGAAAAATTGCAAAGATTCCTAGATACATAGGAATAAACCAAGTTATGCAGATTTTTATGTTTTCGAATAATACGTAATAATTTCAGTATAATTGGAGAAATCAATTCGTACTCTTAGTTTCTTATTTTTAATTTTTTTGTTCATTTTTATACATTGTTTTTCCCTAAAACTAACTACATTTTAAATATCCTTGCTGAATTTTTGTATTGTTGTAGTTGGCTTCTAAATATAAGAAAACCGACTCAAAAGGTGAGAATTAAATACAGTGCTAGTCTCGGAAGACC
Source organism: Harpalus rubripes (assembly GCA_963082715.1). Classification (NCBI taxonomy): domain Eukaryota; kingdom Metazoa; phylum Arthropoda; class Insecta; order Coleoptera; family Carabidae; genus Harpalus; species Harpalus rubripes. The sequence goes on along the minus strand of OY720462.1, from coordinate 13,957,909 downwards.
CCCCCCCCTAACTTTTTTTTATTAGAAGTTATAAGTAATAGAAAAATTGAGATATATTGCAGATAATTTTTATTCAAATATTTTAGGTGGCTGTGTGAAAATTTAATCTAAAAGTTAATTTATTAATTTAAAAAAAAAAACACTTTAAACAAGTAATAAGTAAATGTCTATTTTATTTTGTTGTTTCCCATTGTTGTATTTTGTTTATTTTCATATAGCCGCCTACATTTTTTGAATAGAATTATTTCCCATATTTCTCAATTATCTTATATTCCTCGAAAAAACGGCGGTTTATATTTTAGTAATATAATTATAGGTTGCTATTTAAAAAATAAAAGTTGATAGTCGTATCTTGTAAACCTAACTTTACAAAAAAATATGTGCATCTGCCATCAAATAGTATATTTAAAATAATAAAACTTTTATATGAGCCATTTTTGTTTATTATTTAAAATAAAATTGTTAGGAGGGGGGGGGGTGCGTCTTCTCAGACTCACTTTGTATAAGGCCAAATTTTTGACATTAATACGAGCCGTAACCCATAAAGTTTCGGCCGTTTACATTTTCAACAAACAAAGTATAAACCAACCAAATGGTGAAAAATTTCCAAAAATTTCTTTCGTTTGTTTCACGCTCTATCACATCAGGCATATAATTTGACAGACTTTTTTGCAACAGAAAAAATAGTGAAAAGCTGCGCTCTGATTTTTCTAAACATTATTTAATATGATATAACTTAACGTACAATTTTATATTTCTACATATCTGTTATTTTCATGGGGTCTCGTGGCCGCGTGTCTGAGTATCAAGTCGCGAATCAGGGGAACCGGGTTCGATCCGGACCAACGCCAACCCCTGTGGTGCACTCTCCACGCCAGCAATGTGTGCCAGTGAGGTGACGCCTGGTAAGCGCCCGCACGGTGCAAATATTTTATCATTACCGATATCTGTGTACAAAGCAGATTGGCATACCCAGCAATGGGTAATAATCCGTGGTGATATATTTATTTATTCATTTATTATTTTCTCGTCCAGATGTCCGGCGTAAACTTGGCCCAGTTTGCCGTCGCCCATATGATCATCTTCCATTTACCGTCGCCGAGTGAGCCATGTCCGAAGAAATGAATGCTTTTACCCTGTTTAATTGGGATATAAAATCCTATAGTTGCCGAATTAAAACCAAATATGAGTCATCCCCAAAATATGAGTAGGGGAGAGTGGGACAAGAGTGTACGCGAGGCAAGAGTAAACAATTCAAATATCCCGCTAATTTATACAGTTCGGCTTACCAACCCTAGCGGTAAAACATGGTACTATACTGTCATTTATACGTGAAATAGAAGAACATTGTCAAGTTTATGAAAACAAAATTACAGGTAAGTTTGTATATTGCATCATTTTGATACAAGATTAAAGTCAAAGTATTATTATATTGCACGTGAAATAATAAAGAACCAATAAAATAGTGAATATTGCATTAAAGTGTGTACCATCCTCTACAAAGTTTGCCGACAGAAAGTTTAAACAGTGGCGTAGAACACGGGATAAAAACAATTTTTGTGATAATATTAAACGGGGTAAGAGTAAACATAGTGTTTACTCTTGCCCTGAAATTATAACAATTTCCCCATATAAACAAGAATTGGAGCAAATTTTAAAAGGAAAACGATTAAAGGAAGCAAAAAAGATTAAAAGGAATCTATCGCAGGCATCTACTTCTGGATTACAGAAATAGTCAAGCAAATCAATAGTAATAACACGACAACTGTTAATGAAGACGACTGTATTTGTATTTGTTGTAAAGAAAAATACAGTACATCTGTTGAAGACCGAATTATTTGCGGAAAATGTCATCAGTGGGTACACGAAGGATACATTAACGTTAAACTAAATGCCGACAAATATATATGTGATTTTTGTCGTGCTTAGGCAACATTTTTTCAGTCGTTCACTTTTGCCTTGGCATGCGTGGCAAGAGTGAACACTTATTTTTTTAAATAAAAAACATAGTTTATTTACTATAATAGAAAAGAATTATTTTAATTTTTTTATATGTAAGCAAATGTATGAACTATATTTAGAGTTCAATAAAACTGCTGAAATATTTCATATATGAAATTTATTACATATTATCAAAAAATCGTTCACTCTTGCCCCACTCTCCCCTATATCGCTTCATGTAAAAAAAGTTTACCTGAAAATTGAAGTGAGAAAACTAGTCAAATGCTGGAAAATTCCAATAAGTATAGGAGTATTTTAATAGCCTAATACAACCCTCAAAAAGTGTTAGTTTGCCTAGTTTTTGATTTAAAGGTAGTATTTTGATTTTTAGTTTGTCAATTAACATCGCCTATTTAAAACTGTAAGTATATAAAAAATATGTTTGTTCATTTGTTTACCTCTCGCTAAGAGAGGTATTGAATTCATGCTAAAAATCGCATATCCAGATTTTAGTGAATAAGCACGTTTTAAGGTCCCTAGAATCCGATTATAACATTTTTACTATGATGTCCGTATGTGTGTGTGGATGTTGGATTCACGATTTCTCAAATACTTAAGACTTTTTTAACTACGGATTCCTCCATCTAACAATAATGGGAAGAGTTGATTAAGTTTTGGTAACAATTGGACAACCGGACAAGAAAAAAATCATCTAAATATTATTTATCGAAAATTTATGTAAATACTTATTAAAGAACGTTAAATTCTTTATTTGATAAATATAAATTCATTATTATATTTTCTATAGATTTAGAGCTAAAGAAATGCATATAAAATAATTTGATGTAAAAATTCTCAGATCAAACTACTTCAAGGCAAGGAATTCAAGTGTTTGTAATTGACACATAAATGTCACTGTCAAACATATTTGTATGGCACTGTCAAAAATATTTGTACATCATTATGAAGATTATGAAAATAAAGAAAAAGTCAACAACGCAAAAGAATATACGTAAAAAAGAATGTAAAAGGAATTTGCGAAAAAATGAAGAATATAAAGAAACAGAAAAGGGAAGTAAAAAACGAAAATTTCAGGATATTGAATATAAAGAAAATGTATGTATTGTACATAATTTATATTAAAATATCCCATAGATTTTGTAAATATATGTGAAAATTATTTTGCAGTGACACATGAATATAAGTATTTGTATTTGAAAATATTTTTCGTTTTATGCGTACAACCAGGTAAAATATCTGGCGAGAGGTTATGTGCTGGCCACATCAGATTTTTAGTTATTGCCATTGTCAAAATATTACCTACAATTTTCTTGTTAATAAGAGACCATCCGTTCCTTGAGAAAACAGAAAAAAAGGAATTTTAAATTGGTCTAATATGTGTTCCCATATAATTCTAATAAGTCAAAATTGTGGCAATATAAAATCCAATTTCTACACAAAATTACAAGTCTATTATTAGCCTTAGAATAAAGAAAATTTCATCTTTCCAGAAGCAATTATCTTCATTTTTGACTTGTAAAGAAAGACAACTTCTCTTTTTCTTTCGTATAAAAACAAGAGTCCAGTTAAGAAAAAAAAGTATCGCTTTCTTTGTTCATCATGCGAGCGAGTGGTATAAAAAAGGAGATAGCACTATAATCATGCAGAGCGTACGGTCATTTAAAATGTTGCTACTGGGCTTACGGTTGTAAAAAATTATTTTTCCATCTCTGTCTGCTTTGTATCTCCTTTGTAGGTTAGAGTGAGAGGGAGATATCTTGAAGATGCCTGACTTTGGATGTGGAGTATTTATGCGTGTTTTTAAGTTCTTGGGAGAATTAACAATATTTTAATTTTCGTGGTTACGTTTCAGTTTATGGCCTATAAAAATCTCCAATTAAAACTACTGCACAAACAAATTTGTGTTTTTCTGGATTTTATTTTGCAAATTAGATGTAGTTAAATTTTATAGACCTGTTGTTCTGGAATTGAAAAAACATAAAGTGTAATTACAAAAGTTCACTTTACTTTGTATTACTTTTGCACACGAGTTAAAAATGCATAAAATCAGTACTAGTAAAATTGTAACACATTATTATGTAGAAAAATTATACATATGTACATATATATATATATATATATATATATATATATATATATATATATATATATATATATATATATATATATATATTGTTTCTGCTGCCGTTATGAAATGTATTCTTTTTTCCGCACTCAGCGGGGAGAACTATGTCAGTGCGGAAAACTATTAGTGTGTAAAGAGTTACTTTTCAAGCACTAGTGCGTGAAAAGTACTTTTGGGTGGGTAAATGGGCGTTGCTAGGTAACATTAAAATTTGCTTAATTTACCTGTCAACCAGATAATTAGGTAGTAAATAATAATGAAAGTAATAAAATGTATTAAGAAATATTAATATACTGTAAATGAAGCAAATATAATATTTTTTTAAGCAGATTGAGTGCTAATCTAATTTTTAAGATTATAATCAGTTTTTGACATGTATTCTAACCTAATCTAATTTTTAATATTTTTATTAAATGTACAATTTGTACAATTATAAAAGACTAATCCATTTCTGCCTGAGATTCTTCCAAGTGTGTAAGTTACATTTTGTACAGTATTATGAAAAAGATCACTAAAAGTAGTTGAAGATGCTGGATGCCTGTACACTCAGTATTATGAGAAACATCAATAACATTTCGGTTGTAGGAAAAATTTTGTATGTCATACGTGTCTAAAATAGTGTTTTTTATCTCGTGCTACATTTAAAGATCGCACTCTACTTTACACACTTGTTGCATGAATAACTATTTTGTTATACAAAATAGCTCTCTTTAAATTAAAAATAAACAGAAACTTACGTCTCTAAAAAATTACAATAGTGAAAAGAAAAAAAAATTCATATCTTTATAGGTAAATGTTTGCTTGTATATTTATTAAATATTTTCTGCATTACAATTATTTATCCCAAGTAAAATCATTAGGTATAATTTGAATTTATTAATCCTTGAGTATTAAATAAATAAATAGATCATCACGGCTTATTTCCCAATTTTAAGTACCTATGCCTGTCTGCTTCTTTTTGCACATGTGGGTAATAACGATTTATAGTACAGGCGTCGTCTCAGGAACTGTGAAAGCTGGCGTAGAGCATACACCACAGAAATCAATTTTATGCTATATGAAAATAGAAAATAACATATTTAAAAAAATCTAATGTGGACACCACACGACTTCCGTGTAAGGAAGACCAACATGAAGTATAGACTGAATTATAATATTGCACGTATTTGATGTAATTTGACATAAATATTAATTTTTTATTTTTTGTTATTTTTTGACCTAATCCGTGGCAAGCTTTATTACAAAAACTAAAAAGTATATGATTTTTAAATTTAAATATCTCGCTTATACAAAGGGCTAATTGAATAATACTTAATGTGCTAGACGCATAATTTAATTCTCTGAAGCATTTATTTCTAAAATCAAAATAAAACCATTCAAGAAATACTGTTAACAAACTCTGGTAATATATTACTTCCGGTTAGCCTATTTGAACCAAAATCTTCTATGTAATTCCCATTGACATAAACGTCTTATATACCAAATTTGACAAGTTTTGAATTATATTTTAAAATAGTTCTTCGTTAAAATCTAATATACGTTAACGCTTCAAGTAAAGTACCACTTCTGGAAATTATGTAATAACCAAAAAGGGATGTGCACAACTAGATGTCATAATAGTCCCAAATACAAAATTTCAACTTTCTACGGTCTAACGTTTTTGAGTTATGCGAGATACGTACATACGTACTCCTATACAAACGTTAGGACGAAATTAGTCAAAATGGATTCAGGGATGGTCAAAATAAGGAAGTAAAAAAATCTGGTGTGGCCAACACAATACCTCCCGCCATTTACAGTCCGAGTCACAATAAAGATTAAGTTTTTTGGATTAGCGAATTTTCCTCTAATTTTGACAGTATATTTTTTTAAATATAGTCTAATCTAATCCAAGTAACTACCTTTTTTTAAATCCCTCAACAGGATTAAATCCCAATTACAGAGTGGATTCACATTCACACACATCCATGCCTTAGTGGGATTCGAACTCAGAACCCGAGGGTACTTATGACATGAGGCGTTGCTCTAACCATTGAGCCACCGGAACTATAATAAAATGATTAAATTTTAAATACCGGGATAGAATAGAATTCACTAATCCAAAAATGAGGATTAGCTTAAATATTTTTTGCGAATCGTTAATTTTTATTAATCTAAATACATAATACATACCTACATATTTACTTATGTTGGAAACTGTATTGAATTCCTTTTCTACTGTTCTATTTACTTTTTCCTTTTTAAAACGTTACTAATATTATTTTGAAATGATTAGTTCTTTGATAGTGACATTTATCTGTCAGTTACATACATTTGAATAACTGCGTTTTGTTTGTTTAGAGCGTGGCTCTGGGATTTAAATTATAGATAATTTTATAAATTTATCCGTAAAATATATAGAAAAAGTTTTAATGCAAATCTATAGAAAATTTAATAATCTTTAATTTTTATAATAACATTAATCTCGAAAAAATAACATTTAAAGTTATTTTTCGAAGAAAAACTATTTTGAGCTTCTAGTAAAGTTCCATTTCCGGTTATCCGATTTTCACCAAAATTTAATGGGCTCTTTCCAATACAGAAAAAGTTCAAAATACAAGATTTCAAAAATTTCTAAATGATAGTATTTGAGTTAGAGTGGAGGATCCACACACACAGACATCATCGTGAAAATGATAAAATTAGATTCTAGGGACCTTAAAACGTGGTCATTTACCAAAATCTCGATATGCGATTTTTAGCACGATCCCTATACCTCCCTTACCAAGGGTAGCGGGAGGTAAAAACATCTTTGACTTCTTGGCAATATGACAGATAACAGTTGAATTTTCCTATAATTTTTGATACATTTAATTTTGAATTATTGCACAAGTTTAATACAAAATTTATTAATGTATACATTGTACACATTTATTATTATTAAAAACATTTTCACAATTTAAAATGCATTTTTGATCGTTTTATGTCTGACTTTTGAAGTATGCGCGAAGTAAATAATATGTTTGACAATCTTAACCGGTCACCTATGGCACATAACTACATACATAATAATCTTAAAAGCATGTATCATTAAATGTATACACTGCGTACGAACATCACCAACAAGAGTCTTCCAACCGTAACAATAAAAACCCATTACATACATTTCCACATATTTGCATTCTTCTCCTTTTTCACTATCCTAATTCCTCCTTTCCTAATTCTTATCCCTCCCACTCGGTGTTCGTGTGTACCCCACGTGTGCAGCCTCCGCCTCGCTCGCGCCAGGTGTTGCAGCGCCTGCGTCGCCAGCCGCAGTCAGGATCGTCAGCCCGGCCGTGGGAACTTGTGAATCTCGCAGTTTCCCAGGGCAGATCAACACCTGCTACCCCAGCAAAGCAGCGGAGTGGAGTGGGAATAGCGATAGCGGACCATATGCATGTGTGTGCGTGTGTGTCGAGGGGTGCGGGGAAGGGGAAGGCTACAGTTAGGGGGTGCAGTAAGGGGTGGATATGTGGGTTAGTAGTCAGGGTTTGTTAAATGTAATAATTTGAATAGGGTAATTGTTGTATGGAATTATGAGCCCCTCCTACTCCCTTACCAGATAGTCCACCCGTTTTAATTTCATTTTATATAATTAATATACAGGCTGTCTCATTTTCAACTTTTTTTAAAGGTATCTCGGATAATAGGATAATATTAACGATAGAGCAAAATCGAGAAAAGTTTAACAGTTACCACAGGAATTTTCGATCTTCTTTTGTTTCTGAGCTACAGGCAAAAACTGATTTTTCGCTCATTTCGAAAAATCTCATATCTTATTTATTATGAGCACTGAACTCAATATTATTACTGGAATGCGCCATGATGCGAGATTCCTATAGTAACAAAACAGGCCGAGAGCAATAGCAACACGGGGGTTTTCTCTCCTTTACGCACTGGCACATCAGCCCAACATTCTGTATAAAAATTAAATAAAAAATCTGATGTGGTCAACACCAAACTTCCCGTTATTTTATTTTTATTATTTTAAAGATACATACTTACATATTTAGTTATTGCGGAAACTGTATTAAGATCAATTCCATATAACTATGGTTCTGTTTACTATTTTCTTTTTAAAACGTTACTATTATTAATTTGAAATGATTAGTTCTTTGACAGTGATATTTATCTGTCAGTTACATACATTTGAGATATGAACTGTTTAACCAATGAGTTTTGCTTGTTTAAAGCGTAGTCTCCGGGATTATAATTAAAGATATTTTGTAAATTTATCCATAAAATATATAGAAAAAGTAGTTATACAAATCTGTAGAAAATTTAATAATCTTTAATTTTTATAATAACACAAATCTTCAAAAAGTAACATTTGAAGGTATTTTTCAAAGAAAATCTATTTTGAGCTTCAAATAAAGTGCCATTTTCGGTTATCTGATATACATCAAAATCTAATGGTCTCTTCCCATATTAGAATAAGGTAGGAATACTAGGTTTCAAAATTTTCAGAATGATAGTATTTGAGTTAGAGTAAAGGATCCACACACACATACACACACCCCCACAAACACACACACACACACACACATGCACGCACGCACGCTCGTACACACACACACACACGCACGCACACACAAACACGCGCGCGCGCGCGCACACACACACACACACACACACACACACAAACAGACATCATCGTAAAAATGTTAAAATCGGATTCTAGGGACCTTAAAACGTGGTCATTTATCAAAATCTCGATATGCGATTTGTAGCACGATCCCTATATCCCCCTTACCAAAGGTAGCGGGAAGTAAAATCTGGTGTGGCCAAAACAATACCTCCCGCCATATACAGACCGAGTCACAAAAAATATTAAGCTAATCCTTATTTTATTGACTCGCGAAATTTACTCTAATTTTGGCAGTTTATTTCTTAAAATATAGTCTAATCTAATCCAAATTACTACCTTTTTTGATAATAAAATGAAGATTAAATTTTAAATAACGGGATAGAATATAATTCACTAATCCAAAAATGCATACCTAAATATGTACTTACGCTGGAAACTGTATTGATTTCCTTTCCTATTGTTCTATTTACTTTTATCTTTTTAAAACGTTACTATTATTAATTTGAAATGATTAGTTCTTTGACAGTGATATTTATCTGTCAGTTACATACATTTTATTTCAATAACTGAGGCTCCGGGATTTAAATTGTAGATAATTTTATTATATTTATCCATAAAATATATAGAAAAGGTATTAATGCAAATGTGTAGAAAATTTAATAATCTTTAATTTTTATAATAACATTAATCCCGAAAAAATAATATTTAAAGGTATTTTTGAAGAAAAACTATTTTGAGTTTCAAATAAAGTGCCATTTCCGGTTATCCGATTTAAAACAAAATCTAATGGGCTTTATCCATAATAGAAAAAAGTCGAAATACAAGGTTTCAAAATTTTCTGAATGATAGTATTTGAGTTAAGAGTGAAGGATTCACATATACATGCACACACATACACACATATACACAGACATCATCGTCAAATGTTAAAAATGGATTCTAGGGACCTTAAAACGTGCTCATTTACCAAAATTTCGATATGCGATTTTAGCACGATCCCTATACCTTTCTTTTCCAAGGGTAGCGGGAGGTAAATATAAAACAAAATTATAATAACCCCACATGAAAATATCCAAAAATTTATATAAAAAATAAGTTGCAATATGGTAAAGAGCTATTGCATAAATAGTTGTAAATCCGAATGGAGTCCATTCTTAAATATTTCTTTCTTCAGGTAATGAAACTTTTACTTCAAATTAAAGAAATCCTTTTCAAAGCATTTATTTATAATATTATTTTTGTAGGTTTTTGAAATAAATAATGTTTCCAACCGTTTTCACTCTAAAATGGAAGTAGAGGATTCATTAATATCGATAAAAATAAAAATAACATAGTATCGAAAGTGCACTAAGGACCATAACTGACATTTGCCAGAGATAATAATTTTTTAACTCAGAATGTATGTATGTATAGTTTTGCTTATTTTATATTGTTTTCAATGATATATAACAAGTCTACATTCTTTTGTTTTAAAGATGAATAAAAGATGAATTATTAATTTATTGGGGGAAAAAATTGAAAATTATTAAGAAACAAATGAAGCATCTATCCAATCGGAGTAAAAATGTGCAAATTTGTACGGCCTAATAAGATTTAAAAATAGAATCTTTGTTTTAGATTCTTTTTCGATGAGAAATTGTTAACCGTATAAAAACATACTTTACAGATTTTAATTTCTACATGTTAAATATTAAAAAGCAAGGTTGAACATGTATTCAATACTTTAATTATTATCGGTTCTAAATATTGCAAAAAAACTGTGTAAAAACTATTTGTTATATAGTTACTAAGGGATGGTTCCTTCATTAAATCATCAAGTGTGTCGCGCTGTCAAATGAGTACCTATATTCAGTAGGTACTTGGAATAGAAGATTGTACTTGTTGAAACTGGCGAAAAGCAGGTGAAGAATTCATTTGCTTCAAATGGACTTCGTTGAGAGGGCATCCTACTACTACTAACTAGACATAGGCAGGCCTTTTAGGTTCTTATATTCTGTACAGTTTGTAATATACATAATCAAGAATGTATTATGTCGAATTCAACAAAATCAGTTTAACCAAACTGACATTTAGAAGTCAGTTGGAAATAGATGAGTTATCTTGTAAATTTACATTGACAAATTTGTACAAAACATGTTGCTTTTTTCACATGATTAAATCAGCTGTACTTTATATTATTAATAACATCCTACGATACCTACGCAAATGAACTACTTTTACTTTCTCGATTTTGATAAGTTCATTGACATAAAATTACAACTGTAAATTAATTCTCAAAATGTAGACTCATTTACATATCAACAACATATTACATTGTGGGCTGAACGTTTTATATTCGAATTCGGTCATGCATAAATTGCTGTCAAAATAAATGTGCAGTATTATTTTTAATAATTAGAGGAGCACTCGCACTTACGCAGTACTCAAACAAACAGTAGCAACGATGGCGTTATCGGATTTTTGATTTTTTTATATATCAAAATATTTTTAAATCTAAAGCGTTTATACTTTTATTACCTTCCGTCACCTTTAGGTAAGGAAGGTATTGTCTTTGGTCAAAAAATTCGGTGGTGAGTTTTTGATGAATAAGCACGTTTTAGGGTCCCTAGAATACGATTTTACTATTTTTACGATGATGTCTGTATGTGCGTGTGTGTGTGTGTGTATGTGTGTGTGTGTGTGTGTGTGTGTGTGTGTGTGTGTGTGTGTGTGTGTGTGTGTGTGTGTGTGTGTGTAACAAAATTTTCGTCTACGATAACTTCCATAATACAATTCTAAAAATTATAATTCTTTCGTATTTCTCTTCGTTACATCCATGTAAAGAGCTGATTAGATTTTGGTTACAATTGGACAACCGGAAGCACCCTCATTTGAAGATTTTAACAGTTTTCTTGAAAAAACTATGTTAAATATCATTTTTTCACATTTAATGTTATTATAAATATTAAAGAATATTATATTTTCTATACGATTTGATTGAATTTTATACCTAATATTAAATGGATATAGAGTTAAAAAATTATAAAGAAAATAAATTTCATAAAGTAGCCATAGCTATGAAAACAGCTACTATATTAAGAAAATTTTGAGTGAAAGATGTCAGTGTCAAGTGAAATTGACAGTGTGTTTGTCTTATAATTTTACTGGAAATATAGGATCTTTTGCTATAAATTTTCTGTATGGAATTTGCATAAAATACATGCAACTGCCGGAAGGTAAAGTACAAGAAATATAATCTTTAGCAAGGAACTTTCTGTATGAAATTTGTACAAAATATATAGAACTGACGGAAGGTAATGTGCTGGCCACATCAGATTTTTTTTATAAAATTTTAAAAAATCCTACAGAAAAAAATAATAAACTTTTGCAATATTTTCTTCCCGTCATTACGGCGCACATAACATCAACTATGTGCAAATTAGGTCTCGACATACGTGCCCAAAACGTGCTTTATAGACAGAAGCAAAACACGGTCGTCTGTTTATGTTTACATTTGACACTTGACAATTTAATTTCTGTGTTTATCGTATTTTCTAGATTTTACATTTACATATTTAAAATCAAAGACTTTGCTTTTTGCGATTTGACGTATTGCTAAAAAATAATTGTTTTAAAATTCTACTCCACCAAATATGATGGGATTTGCGACCCAGTACTTGAAGTACAATAAGCAATGATTTGTTTGCATTAGTGTAATAGTATATTTGTATAACTAGTGCTGAAAGTTGGATATTTCACTTGAGTGTGAAATACCCTTTCAGCACGTGTTGTACACGTTACTTTTCCGACGACCACAATTTGTTGAATTGACATAACGGGGTGTTTTCTTTAAAACAATCAGCGGTTTTTTGGGCGAACTAATAACTTAAGAGAAAAATGTTAAATTCAAAAAGTGACCAAGAATAAGGGGCTAATAAAACAGTAATAACAAACAACAATAACAAATTATGGCATGCACCAAAATTATCAAATTTTCATTGAAATTATGTTAATATTTTTATTTTTAAAAATAATGCGTATTAGAACAAAAATAATAAGCCCATTATTAGTAATAATACAATTTATTACAAAGTAAAAAAACCATGTAAAATTTAAATAAAAATATTAATACATCATTAACATTATGACTATCAGAATTCACCAAAAATTATGTTAAAATCTGATAAATCAGGGTCCAATCTTCTTAAATTATCTGCAACTGTCAAATTTTAAATACAAATTTTTAGGTTAGTTCGCTCAGTTGTAGCAGCGTGTGATAAAATCATATCACACAGTTGCGGACGCATCTGATTGGCTAACGAGCTTTTATATCACACAGCATTGCTAGTGATGTGCAATGATCAACTTTCAGTAATAGTTTAGCGTGTGAATTTATGTCCTTTTCGTAGTGGTCGTCGGAAAACGTTCTTTTCTTTTTCTGTAACAAATCCTCTTTCTGAAAGCCATGGGCGCCCGCAGACTTATTTACAAGGTGGGTCGATATTTTTGTTGTACGAAAAAAATGCGCCGCAGGCGAAATTTTAATAATTTTCAAGGTCAAACGTGTTTTAATGCAAAGTAAGATAATATAGAGTTCTTTACAATGAAGCAAATTTAACAAATTCTTAAAAAATTAAAATCAGTATTTTATGACGAAAATGCGTATGTACGCTCTAAAAGCGCAGAATTGCCCCTAGAGGTGGGCGCGTGAGTAACTTTTTGTTCACGATCACGCACGCTCACGAAATTAAAAATGTAATCACGACCAATCACGCACGACTTTTTATGTTTGATTCACGATCACTCACGCTCACGATTTTATTTTGGCACTCACGCCCGATCACGCCCGGCGGGTCACGTTCGTGTCACGTAATTGTTTCTATGTACATTTAAGCCTGTTTAACACAGACATAAGTTGTTATAAAATTTGTTAACAAATTGGTAATAAGTTAGGTAACAGATTGGTTTCATTGGAAACGAATGTTTATGGACAAATAGGTTGTCCTATTCCATCACAAATATTATAAATTTAGTAACAAATTTGTTAACAAAATTATGATCGTGACAAACGAACTTAAAGATTTGTATATCTTTAGTAAAATCGGAGCAACTGTGTATACAATTTTGGGTACAACAATAACACTATTTATATGCAAGCAATAACTACAGAAACAGACAATCTGAAAATACAATGTTGCATTAAATTAAAATATTATATTACTGAGTAACAATATAATTATTCTATTGAATAAATGTATAATAATTAAATGTTAATTAAATCGCGCTCGTCACAAAATACGGCAACCCTAATCATACGTAGGTGCTTTTAATATAAATAAATATGCAATGTCTATTCATTATTTACTTTTCTATTTCTTTATTTCTATATAACAGTAAAATCGATAATTGTGAAAGTTTTGAGAAGAACGTGATCATAAAATGATTAGAATAAACTACGGCATATTAAAGAAAATACAACACCGAAATAGACCATCTAGCTATTAAAATTATAAAAAAATTATAATTTTATTTTTAAAAATGGATACATTCCATAAATGAAAGGGGGGTCAGTCGACCCTTTCGACCCCCCCCCCCCTGTGGGCGCCTATGCTGAAAGCCATCGCACTTTTGCGCGCACTTGCCCGACATTGCCTAACTCCCCCTCTGTCTCAATCTTACACTGTTCTTATGCTTCACTGCTACCACGTGGTTTCCACGCTCCCTCTGTTTACTACTACAGCGTCCGTTACACACGAGACGCTTACTCGGAGCGTGGGAACGTGGGATCTTACAGCACAAACCATGCGTACGCTATACGCTTTACCCGTGTTGGCCAGGCTTCCTTTGGTTGCCGTGCCTTCTGCCGTGAGATGTAGCCTTCGGATGCGATGGTCCGTGGCTGAAACGTGCCGGGATCGTGGCTCGAACACGCGCTGCTTCCGGAGAATAGGACGGAAGAAAGATACTTTGTACTTTTGTCGGAAGAAATGTAATAAAGGATTGGTGTTTACTGTTTGGTTATGAAAAATTGCTTTGAAGAAATATAATAGATACTTTTGGGTTGCTGTATATTCGAATACCGATACATCATTCTTTTGAAGGAATAATTTCAAGGAGATTATGGTAGATACAAGAATGCATGTACCGACAACGACTACGGTTTTGGCCGACTATACCGACTATATTATATTCGGCCATCGGACTAATTTCAAGCATCACTAAAAGCTGTTTTTCACTGAAATTCGTTTGTTTCCAATGTACGGTATCCGTCAAATCATAATTTGATTAAATAATTACATATTAATAAAATGTAATCTTTCCTATAAATGGTGAACATTACACACCGTGACATGGGAACATGGGAAAACAGTTTTTCTCTAACACTACAGTCACTGTTACAGAATGAGCAAATTCCGTAACACTTTTACAGAATATCAAAGCCCACTAGTTTTTCAATTCACACATTTAAAGTACATAGGAAAACGCAATTGTTTTCAAAATCAAGGCGGTTTTGCTTGGCTCTTTGTTTTCTTGATTTTGTCATCTCAACTGCCTTAACTGCCAAATTATAAAAGAAATGATAACAAAATGTAATAGACCTTTTCAATTTAACGGCTATCTCTTTCTATTAATACAAATAGTAAGTAAAATAGCGCCAATGGCGCCAACGACTGCTAGTTGAGTTGTCATAGAAAACGTCAAAAATATTGCAGTCATTAAAATACCTGTATTCTCGATGAAAATTTCCATCGTTATACTTTCTAGCTTCAATAAAAGCTTTTGTAACTTTTTTCTATAAGTTTTTTAAAATTGTCTGAGACTTTTCTCACATTTTACGTCTATTTTTTTTAGAAACAAACGCCATGGATCTCAGTTGTTCTTATTATGCGCAGATTCCCGTTGCGCATATCTTCTATATCTTTAAATTGAAAAGATCTATTATACGCCTTGTGTTACGCGTTTTGAAGCTTTTATATACATGGAATGGTATAAAAAATTATTGCTTTTGTAACATGCCAATAATATTTTATTATTTTTATAAAAATGTCAAGTGATGAGCAATAGTTATTTGTATCACTAGGCCAGAAACTGAACATTTGCGAGACCGAGTTTATTTTGACAGGCCGAGCTGAAAGCGAGGCCTGCAAAGACGAGATCTCGCAAAACAGTTTCTGGACGTGTGATACACAAGATTTTTTGTACCGACTTCTCTATAATTCTTCGTATATTTCTCTACATTTTATTTTATGTTACATAACCTTGCATTGCAAGTTAATTATAATTACTTACATTTGAGCTTAAAATGCGTAATTATTTTATATCTATTGAAAATATAACATACAAACATTAGTTATATATATTTTATATACTTTCGCATATTTTTAATGACAGATAGCGGAAACTCAATTGTATCACATGAAGTTAGTTGTAGTTACAAAACAAACTAGTCTTAAAGTTGGAACTTATAAATTAATCTTACTAGATGTCAGTAATGACAGCATATTATTATTTTTAAGACAAAATTTAGTTCTTTAATTTACAACAATTAAAGATTTAGCCCTAAAATTTGTAAACATTTTGCTAATTCTTGTGTTGAAAATAACATTAAATTGACATCACCAAAACAGTAATGCCAACTCCTTTTGCCGGCCTAGGTCAGCAACAGCGCATTTCTGGACGATTTTGAGTTCTGTAATACTAGTCAAAATGGACGGAGGTACGAAAAATATATTTTTTAAAAAGTGTTAGAGAAAGTATAGTCTAAAACTTGTATGGAATATGGAATTTATTCTACGAGGCGATAGCCGAGAAGAGTAAACCATGTGAGTAATAAAAAAGTATTTTAGTGCATTATGTGATGATTTTGTAAGACGGTAGAATAGATTAATTGAATGTTAGAGCTGCTGCGATGGAGATGGGTGTGGTAAAAAAATACTGTCAAATGTCTTAAATTCTGTCAAATACTTTTATGTCTCACTAAAGTATTATGAACTGTTTATTGCTAGGATACGGTGTATATAAACATATCTATAACAACCGGGGCATTATATGAGGGCATAATAGTTCATTATAATCCGATAATCGTTTATGGACTTTAAATTAGAAATAATATGAACGGTATGTAATGAAAATTATTTTCTTTATAATTTAATAATAATCTTTATAATTTATTACAATAATAATAAGGATTGATTACAACAATTAATACAATAATTGATTACAACAATTAGTATAATAAGAAAACAGCTTTGAAGGCATAACACAGAAATCATTTTTAATTTAATTATAATACTTAAAATTGATTATAAAACGAGCTTTAAAAAGCAATTTACTTTCATCACACATGTAAATAGTAAGTACGTCGAATTGCAGACTGCAATGTTTCGCATTAATTTCTGACGGATGACGAATGACGGATCACTAATTTTTTTGAGGGCGATATTTATCCACGTTTGACTTCATTGTTGATATTATTTATCGCCACATGTGACACATCCAAAGCTGTACAAACTCTCTAAAATGTAATAATATTCAGAAATAAGTGCATAAGAAATAAAGAACTGGGATCTGTCATGTGAAAACGAACCTCAAAATATAATACTTACATCTTCTGACAAGAATGGAATAATTAGGGGAACATTTATGCGTTTCTCTTCCTCAAAGTATGCAGAAACATTCAAAATAATTTCTTTACACTGTTTCGATAAAATATCTTCCGAATCATCAAATTCACCCATTCCATCATCTCCAGCCAAATCTCCAACAATAGTTTAAGCATTATTGTAATCAAAATTATTATAAATGAAAACTTATTTCACATAATTTTAGTGAGACATAAAATCTTGTATGCACCAACAGCGTTACTAGATGATAATGCCCTTCGGACGACATCTATCCCTTGGGCCAAAAGCCCTAAGGGCTTGATCCTCGTCGCCCTCTTGGCATTATTATTATCGTAACGCCCTTGGTTACATAAAATACTATAACGTCCGACTGATATGTTATTATTATATTTCAGGGTTGTTATATACCAAATAACACCCTAGAGCGTGTTATGAGTTGTTGCTATGGTAATGTTGTCAATAAATTGATATCGATACTGGGATAAAACCTAAAAAACAAGCAAAAGCATGCATAGCCTACCTACTCCGCAAATTTTATTAAAACTTTCTGATCCGTAATCCGTAGAATATTAAAAATTTTAGTCGGACGTTAAACGTTGAACGCATCACGGGAGTTAAACGGACAATAATGCCTTCAACGTACACATCTCAGGCCAGAGGCCCTCGAAAAGTACACTGTTGACCTCAGGCATTATTGTCCTTATAATACCCTTGATACGTTAATTACTATAACAGCACAAACATCACTTATTTCTTTGGACATTCCAGTTTTCAGTTTACAACTAACTTAAAAATGGTTAGTTACGCGTAGTCTTAATCGAGTTGATTGATTGGTATGTGAACACAGAATATCTAGTGAAAGAAAATTTGCAATATGTATATTTTTTTAAAGAAGTTAGAAATTTAGGTTAATTCAAGTTTAACAGATGAGTATGCAAAGTTAAATTTTGAATCTGTAAAGTTTTACTTTAGCTACTATTTTTGTTACAATAAAAATATGAAATTACAAATGTTATAAATGACGATTAAATATTAGCGCTGAAAATTAGAATATTAAAACACATTTATCACCCAAACCGGTATATACAGTATTAATACAAAAACAATAACAAATCTAGATGACCGTCGTCTGGCCGAGCCCGGTCACGCGGAATCCTCCTTCACGCCGTGATTATTTCTGTAAAAGAATTAACACATGAGAAATACTCAGTGAGGAGGCAATCATTTACAAAAGGTTCAGGCATTCACACACCGTACACACATGTTGGCAACTACGGGCAGTACCGCTAGTTACTACGGAACCTCTGCCGCTTCGGTGGTGATCCGGAGACAATCCTCTTAACCAACTGGATCAGATCACTACAGCCCTAACTGCTGCTACGCTGGCGACCACAGAATGTGGGTCACTACAGCCTTCCCTGCTGCTACGCTGGCGACCCTCGGGTTCACACGATGCGGCCACTATGGAACCACTGCCGCTTCGGTGGTGATCCGGAGACATTCCTCTTAACCAACTGGATCAGATCACTACAGCCCTAACTGCTGCTACGCTGGCGACCACAGATGCGGGTCACTACAGCCTTCCCTGCTGCTACGCTGGCGACCCTCGGGTTCACACGAGCGGCCACTACGGAACCACTGCCGCTTCGGTGGTGATCCGGAGACATTCCTCTTAACCAACTGGATCAGATCACTACAGCCCTAACTGTTGCTACGCTGGCGACCACAGATGCGGGTCACTACAGCCTTCCCTGCTGCTACCGTTGGCGACCCTCGGGTTCACACGATGCGGCCACTACAGTACCCAGTACTGCTCACACGCACACTCACAATCATACACATGCTAGATTAACTCTCTCACCTGAATCACTATAATATCAATGTTCTCACACTGAAATCTGGAAATAAACTGAAATAAAATACGTGAATACCAGTATCATTAAATGTAGCTCTTATCCAACAGCATCGGTTACGTACCTAAATAGTTAATTATAGACAAAACATAATAAATTTAATAAAATTAATCTTACGCAAAATAATATCTGTGACACAAATTTTATTGTATTTAAATTTAAACACTTTAATTTATTGAAATAGAAAGGCGCCAGTAAATTTTGAAGATAACTCGAGAAGCGGGCGGCATTAAAATATTATGCTGAGAGTGGTCTGATAGCATCTATCTATTTAGTAACCCATACATGTGGCATCTCTTGAAATCTATTATGCTTCAGCTATTATTTATTACGAAATACTCGTAGTATTTTAATCATTAGTTATCATTAGTTCGTTAGACATTTAATATTATATCCGGTATTTGCCTCCAATTTACTTTCATTTCCAACTGCTTTGACACGGCCGTAAAACCAGATTTCTCGATTCATCTTCTCGAATAATTACGCCACAGTGTATAAAAAAAGAAGTAGACAAGAAAAAATATTAATTACATTTTTGAATACGTGTGAATACACTATGTTAAAAGAAGCTGACTCCTTCCAAGCATCAGTAGCGTACAATTGACCGGAAACCTAAGACCTCTTGGTTTATTTTGAGAAGCTGGTCATTTATCCTGCACGTTATCAACAGTGAATAATACAAAGGCCACAAGGTCAGACTAATTATTTAAATACTGCTTTTATTTTCCTGTGAAAATCATTTTATTTGCACACCTGCACGCAGGCGCCATTGTGGTTTATTTTTGTTTGACTTCTCTCGTGTAATTAGTATCATAAGTCAGCGATTTAATTGTTGGCAATAAAATGGTGTTAATAGGGACACTTTTGATGGTTTCATTTTCAAAATGAGTATGCATATTCTCAAGGTATCACGACTTTTACTACTTCATTAATTACTTATTGGTTTGCATTACAAAGTAAATGATATTGTTGTAATTATAATTACTGAAAGATATATTCAGGAGATAAGAATATAATCATTTAATATTATCGGTAACATAATGGAATTATACCTGTTACACACTAGAAGGTGGAAAAATGAAACTGACCTATAGAAATTTATTTTTTATGAACACAATTTTATAATAGTTTAGTATATAAGGTGTTAGCCGAGTGTGCTAATTTCCTTGATTAGATAAACTGTCTTTACTCTCGAGTAATTAGATTACTGCCTTGTTTCATTACATTTAAACACGATATTTGACATTTAAATTTCATTTTTGTAGTTATCAATGCAATAATAATATTCATTAAATAGCCTCAAATTTGATAATATCACGAAATATCCATTAGATATTTTACAATAGGCTACTTGCGTGGTAGTGAAAATCTGATATCTATCACTAAATACCTAAAGTAAAGTTGAAAACGTATGTAAAACATAAATTTTATTTAAAAAAAATTATTTGTTTTTTAATAAATTAAGAAAATCTGATGTGGACACCACACGACTTCCTTGTACGCAAGACCAATATGAAGATGCAGTATAGACCCAATTATAAAATTGCACGTGTTTGACGTAATTTGACATTAACATCTATTTTTTATTTTTTTGTTATTTTTTGTCCTAATCCATAGCAAGCTTCATTACAAAAACCAAAAAGTATATAAGTTTTAAATTTACATATCTCGCTTATACAAAGGGCTAATTTAATAATACTTGATGTGCTAGACGCAGAATTTTATTCTCTAAAACTCTTATTTGAAGCATTTATTTCTAAAATCAAAATGAAACCATTTTATTCAAGAAAAGTTGTTAACAACTTCAGGTAATATATCACTTCCGGTTAGCCTGTTTTATCCAAAATCTGCTATGTTATTCCAATTGATATAAAAGTCTTATATACCAAATTTGAAACATTTTGGATTATATTTTAATATAGTTTTTCATTAAAATCTATTATAGGCTTCATATAAAGTACCAAAAAGGGAAGTGCACAACTAGATATTATAGAAGTCCTAAATACAAAATTTCAACTTTCTACGGCTTACCGTTTTTGAGTTATGCAAGATACGTACGTACGTACGTACAGACGTCACGACGAAATTAGTCAGAATGGATTCAGGGATGGTCAAAATGGATATTTCCGTTGAAATCTCAAAACCGAAATTTTTCGCGATTACAATACTTCCTTACCAACAGTATTTGAAGATGCTGGATGCCTGTACACTCGGTATTATGAAAAACATCACTAACATTTCGGTTGTTGGAAAAATGTTGTATGAAACACGTGTGTAAAATAGTGTTTTTCGTCTCGTGCTACAATTTCCGTAAAACATTGCACTCGACCAAAAAAGTACAACTTTACACACTTTTTGCATAAATAACTATTTTGTTCATTATCGTTCGATAGTGGCGGAACATTGCACTAATTATTTTTGTTATTTTAAAATCAAGGAAGTAAAAAAAGATTTTCTTTGACGTCATTATTTTAAACTGGAGAAACGGATGCATATTTAAGAATGTAACCTGTAGATGGCGAGCGAGTGCGAGTTTTAATTTGATTTTGACATTAGTTCATTAATTGTCTTCTTTATTATTTACAATTTGCGTGGTTTCTGTTACTTTTATTACGTATTTCGATTTATTAAGCAGGATTTTGAAGGATTTTAACTAAGCTTATACTCGTACAAGATTAAAATGACAAACGATAATATTAACCTCCAAACTATTATTCAAACGTCAAACAGATGGTCTGTCATGTTTAAATTACCCGCACATGCCGTTACTATTGGACGTACCGATGTTATTGCTTTACGAACATTCATTGGTTCGGCGTAATTCTACGTCATACGTGGCGGTAATTTAAATATTAAAATTTCATTAATTTTTTTCTGGCTAATTAATGAAAATTTTGCCAAAAGAAAAAATATGGGTAGCAAGTTTTTATCGTCCCTTCTAAAATATTAAATAAAAAATGGCACGCAAGTAGCCCATTAAATTTGTGTAATATTTTCAAAAAATCACCTGTTCTGAAACATGGGAAATGTGACGTCATAAGTTCATACAGCGTAACATGTGACAAACTATCGGTTAAGTTTATTTAGGGTAAAGTCGATCGATTGAATGCTCTTTAAATTTATTGTTATGTAATTTAAACTTTTTAAAAAAATCATACAGTATACTTTGCATACATATATATATATATATATATATATATATATATATATATATATATATATATATATATATATATATATATATATATATATATATATATATATTATAGCAACAGATGCTATCGACAGGCGGGAAAAAATTTACGCATGCGCCCGAAGGTTCAAGGTCGGCTCATGCAAGCGCGCTTGATTCAAATCCATCAGGTTTTCGCAAAAAAATAAGGTTGGATACTTTTCTAACAGACCTCATAGGTACTCGTAGAAGCACATAGGAGAAATTATTAGGTCGCCCGCGATTTTCTACAAGCTCCTAATGATTAAAGAAATTTTCACCCATCCTCGTCATTAAAGTATTAACTTAAGTTGGATTTATGCAGTCTACTTTTCATTTTACTTTTTCTTTTTCTTTTCGCTTTTACTTTTAGTTTGGTACATTATGCAGCATTCAATATACATGCGCAGATGTGATTTTTCTGGCATATAGTCGCAAATGTAAATATATAAATATATCCTGTTAAAATGGGCAAGAATGTAATACTAATAATTTGTGCATACAAAAATATTGTTACATAGTAAGTAAATATACTAACCAGTTTCATTTAATACAGACGCTGTACTTTTCCAAACATTCTTTTTGGCCACTTTATCCTTGAATAAAATATCTGTTTTATCATATAAGTGGGGATATTTTTGAATTAAATCTTATAATATAAAATTTTGTTCTTTACTGATTTTTTGTTTGCATAACCTAAAACCTACACACAAAAACAAATACACAACAGGCTGACGTTTGTGAAGTGGAGCTCATGCGCAGTTGTGATATTCTTTTACTTTAACGGTCTTAAGTTGAATGTTGGTCAACTTATGGTCTTAAAGTAAAATTAAAAGTGTGCACATAAAGCAGTACACATATTAACACACATTTAACTTTTATAAAGTAAAAGAAAAAGTAAAATAAAAAGGAGGCTGCATAAATCCACCTTTACTCACAAGATAGGGTCCCGTGGCCGCGTGCCTGAGTGTCTGATAGCGAATCTGGGCAGCCGAGTTCGATCCCAACCGACGCTAAAAAGAAATATTTCCAATTTTAAAGCTCGGATACTTTTCTAAAAGACCTCGTATAATAAGTTTGCGGGATACTTTTAAAATATAAAGACATACTAAAACTATTTTTTGTTAAAAACTTTTGATCGCCACTGCACACATATGATCGCTATAATTTAATAAACAGATATGAATCTTTTGTAAATATTATATCAATGTTATATAATTTTAATGTGTGTCTGTAGCCATTAAAAAAACCAAAGTGATTTTATAACCCGTATATGAATATGAAACATCCCAATTACCAAGTTTCTACAAATTTATTTACCATCTTTAGTAAACTTTCTGGGTGTTTAGAGGTCGCCGTCAAAGGAGTGGTTTTCTCAGCAAGTGACTCATTTCATTGCATATTTAAATGTGTAATAAACCCAGCACAAGCGCAACTTACATTCTTCATAACCTTGATGAGATCGTTTTACTTTACGACGTTTGCTAATTCCACTTATTCTATTAAAACGTCGACAGGTTAATTACCACTAAGTCCCTCTTTAGAACGGTTTGTTTATACACCAACTAAATAATTATTTATTATCCATAAAGTTTGTTAATCGAGATGATGGAAATATATTATTGGTAGCAATATTTAACATCTCAGATAGATGATAATACAATAAATTTTTAATTAAATTGCAGTAATAAAGTAAGGTAATGGTTTTATTACCGAGTGGTCGAAAAGTTTAAATTTTCAATAAATTATTAATTTTTATTAATTATCAAGTTGTTTTTCAAGGATAACCTCAATTGATGAAGTTTTATTGAAGTCGTATATTATCCGACTGGAACATAGACATATCCAGGACAATTTTTCAAGTAGTAGTCCTATAAAATCTAATAAAACAATATTTGTTCCTAAAGTAACGAATCAATCATACTTATTTATTTATGTAACAAGGCTTTGTAGTTCTATTTATTTATAGACCTGGGGCTAGTGCTACGTGAAAAATGTATCATGGTATTCCAAATACTGACCCTTGGTGCTTACTTTAAATAACCTGGAGAATGATTTGCTGTCTTCCCCGGAAAAAAGACGATCTACCCAGCTGTGGGTCATGACCCAAAAATGTTCAAAAAAATGACATTTTAGAATCTAGGTATTCTGTATGGGACTTGCATAAAATGAAATTAAGTATATGTAAATGTTAGCCGATAATCAATGCCAGACATTTTCAAACGTTACGGGGCGCCGGTAAAGCCTTTTATTGCTGTGCATTTTATCTAACAAAAATTGTTCATGCCATTCCATCCGGGCTTTAGTCAACTGACAATTTTTACCCTACAAGACACAAAAAAATTATGGCCAGACACCCTACTTGTATATACGGGTCACAGCACCCTTGCGATTTCGTCGGCCACTTACAATTGAGAGTATATGATAACTGTCTGGGACTAGCTTTATTTTATTAATTACCATTAAAGCAAATAATAAAAATTGATCCCGGACAATTTCATTGGTTATTGGCTACTCCCAGACATTTAAAAATATCATAATCGCACCTCATTGCGAAAATCTTTTTTTATTGTAAAATCATGGTATTCCGTCTGGATATCACTTGAAATAATTCAATTTTTAGGTAAAAAAGGTGGTAAAAAAAGTACATTATTGCTTACAGAACAGTAAACTAACTATACAAAACATATTTGGTTTTTGGCTGAAAGGTAAATTTATTAGGAGTAATTTTTTTAAAAAATATATATTAAATGTTAGGCTTTATTTGAAAATATAAAAATAACATACAAAAAATTCAAAAAAGTTGGAATTCAAATAACTCCAAAAGTTTAGAAATTAATTTTAAGAGGATGTTAAACAAAATAAAATAAATAAATATATCATCACGGCATATTACCCATTGCTGAGTGTGCCAATCTGCTTGGTATGCATATGTCGGTAATGATGATGACATGATGAAGAGGATGTTAATAAATAAATAAATAAATAATTGTTCCTCTGCAATTTTATTCGTATATCAGTTTGTTTTAAAATAACATATAAAAACTGAACTATGCTCTGTTCCATTTTAGCCATTCAGTAGATGGCACTGGCAACAACGCAAATCTGAAGTAGCCGAAATTACATTGGGTAAACTTGTCTCTTGTCTATAATTTCAGCCAATCAGAGAGGTCAAAACTATTCTCTATGCTCAGCAATACTAAATGGTTTAAATGGCACAAGGTATAATTACAGTTTTGTGTAGTTTCGAAGTAGGTACCTACTCTACCTACTAGATTTTCTGCTTTATATGAAGGTAAATAATCATAATTCAAAGTTTTGAACCTAAATTAGCTATAAAACCACATTTATATTCAAAAGTAGGTTACAAAGTTGTAAAATTTCGTATAATTTATGACTAAAACTGCTATGAAATACTCGTAAGTGCCAAATGATATGATAGGGGTGCATAGTGCAGTGTTTTAAACATTATTTACATATACAATAATCGGTATAACAATATATTTATAACAGAATTGCATATTTCCATGTAATTTGCAATAAATATTTAAATAAAACTGGTTCCAGACAGAATACCATAATAAAGATGTCATCACTGTAAATGGTACAACTTTCAACTCTTCCGATACCCCCAATATAAAACATATATGTATGGTATTTGTGAATTATTATTTCAAACGGTAATTATAAGTTGTCCCTGAAATATAATCCAAAACTTTTCAAATTTGGTATATAAGACTTTTATGTTAATTGAAAAAACCTAGTAGATTTTGGTTAAAACAGGCTAACCGGAAGTGATTATTACCTGAAGTTCTTAACAGTTTTTGTTGAATAAGATGGTTTCATTTTGATTTTAGAAATAAATGCTTCAAATAAGAGTTTTAGAGAATTAAATTCTGCGTCTAGCACATCAAGTGTTATTAAATTAGCCCTTTGTATAAGCGAGATATGTAAATTTAAAACTTATGTACTTTTTGGTTTTTGTAACAAAACTTTTGCTATGGATTAGGACAAAAAATAACAAAAAAATAAAAAAGTAGATGTTAATGTAAACTTACGTCAAATACGTGCAATTTTATCATTAGGTCTATACTTCATATTGGTCTTGAGTACAAGGAAGTCGTGTGGTGTCCACATCAGATTTTTAAAACACGTAGACAGTATGAAATCAAATGTTGTACGTCATACGCCGTGAAGTAGTATAACTCATTTCAAAATTCCTACCGTAATAACTCACTTCCCAGCCTTATAAAATAAATAAGTATATATTATTTTAAATCAAAAAATTGTGAAAATAAAAGGAATATTTATTTTTGTAGCTTATGTTTACATATGTCAGTCTGACACTTAATGTCGTTAATCTCGGACATTGAGATAATCGTAATAAAGAATGGTAACGGAATTCCTCGACTGGATAAATAAATTAGAATGAAACTTGGAGAATAACAGTCTGATGATATTTGGACAATAATTTTATTACATAACCGACGTTTCCGCAGCCAATCTGCCTTCCTCAGGGGAACTACAAGTACAAAAGTAAATTTACATATGACTAGGTTATATAATTATTACTTACATGTAAATCTTAATTAAATGAATTTTGAAAAATCAAGTTACATTTGTATTAAGTCTTATAATAAAGTACAATTTTCTTAAAATGTGTATGTCTACAACACAGGTCATCTTCAGAGCAAGTGAAAGATAAAACTTGTTTTTTAAATGATTCATGTGATCTGGTAACTTTTTGTTTAAAAGGGTAGTCTGAAGTTAGCGACTTTCACTTGCTCTGAAGATGACCTGTGTGGTAGACATACACATTTTAAGAAAATTGTTGTATTTTATTATAAGACAATACAAATGTAACTTGTATTTTTCAAAATTCATTTAATTAAGATTTACGTGTAAGTAATAATTATATAACCTAGTCATATGTAAATTTACTTTTGTACTTGTAGTTCCCCTGAGGAAGGCAGATTGGGTGCCGAAACGTCGGTTATGTAATAAAATTATTGTCCAAATATCATCAGACTGTTATTCTCCAAGTTCCCTTCTAAGTAATAAAGAATACTCAGAATTTTGTGTTTTATCGCAAACTTGTTCATCGGTGGACATACTTTTTGTTATTTTACGAACAAATTTACAATGGGGGAGTTTAGTCATTTTTTTTAACCTCTCAACAGGATTAAATCCCAATTACAGAGAGGTTTACATATACAACCATCCATGCCTTAATGGGTTTCGAACCCAGAACCCCTAGCGTACTCATGACTAAGAGTCGTTGCTCTAACCTCTAACCATTAAGCCACCGGAACCGGCATGATTAAATGTAATGATTTTTTCACATTACTGCAATACTATACAATACTAGGAAAGTAAAGGAAAGTAGAAAAAGAAAATTTCAGGATATTGAATATAAAGAAAATGTAAGTATTGTACATAATTTATTTTAAAATATCCCATAGATTTTGCAAATATATGTGAGAATTATTTTTTAGTGAGACATGAATATATGTATTTGTATTTAAAAATATTTTTCGTTTTATGCGTACAACCAGGTAAAATATCTGGCGAGAGGTTATGTGTTGGCCACATCAGATGCAATATGCAATATTACTCTTAATGCAATAAAAGTAATAAAATATAACGTATTTTTTTGTACTTATTAAATTTATAGTTAGTTAAATCGCCCGCAATACGATGACGTATGCAGCATCTTTGGTTCGCCGTAGTTGTCCGCTAAGAGCGCTAGTTTAGAACGAAAATATAAACGTATGTCTTCCATATTTGACAATGAAACGTCAAATTCAATGTCAAATCGCAAAAAGCAAATTATTTGATTTTAATTATGTAAGTGTAAAACCTGGAAAATACGATAAATACAGAAATTGAATTGTCAAGAGTCAAATGTAAACATAAACAGGTGGTCGTGTTTTGCTTCTGCCTCTATATTTTGGGCACGTATGTCGACACCTAATTCGCACATAGTTGATGTTATGTACGCAGTAATGGCGGGAAGAAAATATTGCAAAAATTTAACATTTTTTTCTCCGGTATTTTTTTAAATTTTACAAAATATAAAAATAAATATACGCTTTAGATTTTAAAATATTGTAACATATAAAAAAAAACAAAAATTCGAAAACTCCAAATTAAAAATAACTTATATATATGTACAATAATTGTCATTAGGTTGGCAACACTACATTTACATGAAATCGTTGTATAATGGATTTAATTTTTGCTTTAGTGCTGATTTTTGTAATTTTAATGACGATTTTTTGGTACTTTCGTTTCATATAATATATATATATATATATATATATATATATATATATATATATATATATATATATATATATATATATATATATATGTTATAGTTAAAGCTGAAAATCAGTAAATTTCAACAGTGACTAGTAAAAGTAAACATTCATCCATTGATTTGTCTGTTCTTAATCCGTAAAAGTCGAAGAAAAAAATTAAAATAAACTTTGACTAGTAATTGCCAGCATAAATTTATCTAGCATCAAAGTTGGCTCATTCAAAACACCTATTTGGAAGACCTTATTAAGAAAATCATATCTTATCTACATTGAAACTACCTGTAGTAAATTACTAAATGATCTTTTTGCTGATGATTGATGCGATATCAAATGAACTCCCCGGTGTTTTTTCGGGTAGAATCAGTAGGATATAATTATATATTTTCTGGCGATTTAATGATAGGATGAAAGTGAAGTAGGCTACAGGATAAGCTTTCACTTGTTTCAGGTAATAATCCTCACATCACAATTCGATATTTTGCAAGAGATCGGAGATTTTTTGTAGGGCCTTGTTTTAAATTAAGGTTTTTAGTCTCTGTAGCGATCATAAGAAGGTTATTAAATGACGATTTATGAATACGGGTTCGGGTAATGTCCGCCCCTTTTTCCACTGAAATACAGGACCGTACAGAATGAAATTGTTCACTGGACCGTAAATAAACAAGGGGGGTTTTGTCTTTAGTTACACAAATTCGATAGTAAGTTTAGTGAATAAGCTTTTTTAGGGTTCCTATAATATAATTTTCTTATTTTTGAAATGATGTCTGTGTGCCAATTTTTTAAACTAGCCGTATTCATAGTAACTGAGATAGACCCGGCTTAAACTAGGTCTAAGTAGACTAGATTTAGTAAATTTAGTAAATTTTAGACCCAGTTTAAACCTAGTCTACGTAGACCGTGTTTAGCCCTTGTATCCATCTGGACATGGTCTGTGATGAATATGAAAGAAGCTTCAGACATAAATATTCGAATATTTTGAAACGTGATTTAGTTATCAGTGTAAAAATTAATACTTATTATCTAAAATAAGAATAGTATGTAGCACAACAATAGGTTTATAGAAACGTGTATTCATATATACGAGTATACATGGTAAACGCCCGCACGGTACAAATATGTCATCATCATTACCGATATCTGCAAACAAAGCAGATTGGCACACCCAGCAATGGGTAATATGCCGTGATGATATATTTATTTATTTTATTTATTTACATGAGGAAAAATAGGAAGATAAAAATTTATAAATTAAAATATGAATATTTAATAAATACAATTGCTCGAGGCTAACGGCGGTGCTGGTTTTGACAATATATCAGAACTTTTATTTGGGTATGAAACTGGTTGCAGTTTACAGTAAACGTGTGAAATTAACTAAAAATCATTTATTTATACTCCAAATTGTCTAACATTAATTTTTATATAAAAATATTTGCCAACTACATGTGAGGTTTGAAGTGTTTTCGTTTCCGGGCCTGTCCAGGCTTATTGTGATTTTGTCTAAATATTCTTCGTTACATATAGCATTATCTAATTCAGTATTATCTTCATCTGAATCTCTGTCTCTCATTCATTTTCTAAAATTAAATACAAATTTCAATTATGTATATCAAATTTGCAAATATGATAAAAGTACCTTTAACATTGACATATGATCTTTTCTTCATCTTCTACATCATTTATGCTGCACAAATATCTTGAATATCCTCAATTTTATTCATTTAATATCAAAATTGTCAATTTGACAATTAATAAATATTTTTGTCTTACGAATGCAATTTTTTTAGAACACACTATATATTCGTTACAATGACAGGACTTAGACCTAGTTTAAACTAGGGGTACGCTCCGTCTAAATTTTAGACTAGGTTTAAACTAGGTCTAAGTCAACCGTTACTATGAATAAGGAAAAACCTTAGACCTAAGATAGACCTGGTTTAAACCACGTCAGAATTACTATGAATACGGCTGCAAAAACTTTAATTCCATGAAGAGCTGTGTAGATTTTGATTATAATTGGTCTACCAAAAGCGGCACTTCACTTGAAGTTCTTACCATAGTATCTTGAAAAAACGTAATCAATTTTTATATTTTGCGTTCATAATGAAGTCATTACGAAATCCAATTGCGTATCGAAAGAGCCTTCATTTCGATATGCAAGGTTGGTTTTATATGACATTTACGTAAATTTTCCAACCTCATAAATTTAAATAAACAAATGAATAAATGTCAATCCAATGTTAACAACTTCAACTTTACACCAGGGACTCGAACCGAAAAGTTTTGGGGTTCGGTTACGGTTAACGGTTTTTACTTTAATAAAAATTCGGTATCGGTTACCGGTTACGTTTTTTTTGAAAATATTATATCGGTTTTCGTTTCAGTTAAAAAAACAAATAAGTTTCGTTTTCGTTACGGTTTCGGTTCTTTTTGGTTTCGGTTTAAATGAATAATTAGCTTAGCTTTTATTTTTTTCAACATGAAATATATTTAGTACATATTTCGTAATATAATATCATATTAATTCCTCGTTTCACTAACAACTATTATACTAATTGATATATTCGGCTTGTTCGGAATTCAAAATTCGAAACGAATCTGTAAGTAATTATTTTAAGTAAAAATATAAAGTTAAGTAGGTTCTTTTAGTTAAGGTGTAATTTAAAAAGAAAATTCGTTGTTCAAAAAGTAAGTATGAGTTAAAATTTTCACATTTTTGCAACAAAAATTAAATACGCTTCGTAAATTATTAATATTTTAATTTTAAGTTTTAATTCTATTACAATAGTAATACGTAAACTAAACTTGTGATTGATTGAAAAATTTCAACAAATGAGTATTTTTTATTATAATTGCAAAAAAATAATTGAAAAATGGAGTAAAACGCCTTAATTTTTTCTGTTAATAAGAAACTGCTTTTTTTGAACTCGAAGGTATGCAAAGCATTTCTACGAAAAAATGTGGATTAATAAAAAATACATATTTTTAAATTTTCGGTTTTAGTACCGATATTATGTCAATTCGGTAATGTTTTCGGTTACAGAACAAATTTATTTTTCGTATCGGTTTTCGGTTTCCATATTTGAAGTAATAAAATATAGGTTTTGGTTTTCGGTTACGGTTTCATAAAAAGTCAAATATCGGTGCGGTTTCGGTTACGGTTTCGTTACGGTTCGAGTCCCTGCTTTACACATACAAGTTTCCCTAAATCAACTCGATTCCATATAGCTGTTTTTTTTACGAATTTTACTGGACGAGGAATTTGTATTTCCACTGATTTCTTTGCTTCCTTATTCCGGATCTGGCGAAAATCTTCTGCCCTGCATTTAGAAAGATTTTATGAGACGTACGAGACGGGAGACGATACAACATAACCTCAATGACTGAAAATGTATTGTAATTTCAGTGGATGTCAACATCAAATAACTGGTTAGGAGGCCGTCCCTTAAAATGAGTTTTCATTATAAATGATGACATTTCATAACAAAAAATTGGTTAAAAAAGATATTACCACTGTCTTATCCGCTAATGTATAAGAAAGTATACGCGAAACTCGAAATTTCAACAAGGTGGTTGAGTTATACTTAATGGGTACAATGTAGGTACAGTCTCGATAAAATTAGCGTTTTCAGATCTCATCTCATGGGAACTTGATTGATATAGGGAATCTAGTTACGATACATAAATCGTAAATGATTTGAATTAGAACTTTGTAGGTAATAATAAGAATAAGAATAACGAAACGAATCTTTTTTCAGTGAAGATTTTACAACTTTTAAAATTAATTAAGTTCGTTCATCAGAATAATTGATACTATATTTTACAAAACTTAAAACTGATTTTATTTATTTTACGGAATATACGACGAAAGTATGGTTACTTTTTTTAACACTATGTAAACATTTGTTAAACTAATATAATTGGGGATGTTTTTACCTTCCGTCACCTTTAGGTAAGGAAGGTATTGTCTTTGGTCAAAAAATTCGATGATGAGTTTTTAATCAATAAGCACGTTTTAGGGTCCCTAGAATACGAATTTACTATTTTTACGATGATGTCTGTATGTGTGTGTGTGTGTGTGTGTGTGTGTGTGTGTGTGTGTGTGTGTGTGTGTGTGTGTGTGTGTGTGTGTGTGTGTGTGTGTGTGTGTGTGTGGATGTGTGTGTGTGTGTGTGGATGTGTGTGTGTGTGTGTAACAAAAGCTTCGTCTGCGATGACTCTAATACTACAGTTACAAAAATTATAATTTTTTCGTATACTTCTTCGTTACATCCATATGAAGAGCTGATTAGATTTTGGTTACAATTGGTCAACCGGAAGTACCATCATTTGAAGATTTTAATAGTTTTTCTTGAAAAAATTATGTTAAATATAATTTTTTCACATTTGATGTTATTATAAATATTAAAGAATATTTTATTCTCTATACGATTTGACTGCATTTTATACTTAATATTAAATGGATATAGAGTTAAAAAATTATAAAGAAATTAAATTTCATAAAGTAGCCATAGTTATGGAAACAACTACTATATTAAGAAAATTCTGATTGAAAGATGTCAGTGTCAAGTGAAATTGACATAGTGTGTTTGTCTTATAATTTACTGGAAATATAGGATCTTTTGCTTTCTGTATGGAATTTGTATAAAATACATACAACTGCTTTAAGGTAATGTACAAGAAATAATAATAATAATAAATCTTTTATTTCTGCAGATACATTACATTGTATATAGAAAACGTCACAAAATAATAATTTTCTGTATGAAATTTGCATAAAATACATGCAACTGCCGGAAGGTAACGTACAAGAAATAGAATATTTAATTTAACAAGGAACTTTCCGTATGAAATTTGTACAAAATACATAGAACTGACGGAAGGTAATGTGCTAGCCACATCATATTTTTTTTTTACAAAAATCGAACGTCCGAAATATTTTTTTAGTTTATTTTGGAATCATAAACTTGTTTATTCTTCAAAAGCGGGCGCAATTTAGTTTTTATTGTCCGAGGGCCTGCAAAGTTGTTCGGCAACAGCTATTTAATTCAATAAATCACATTTTTTAACACCGCCATTCGCAAACCTTTCGTATTTTTTCTCGTGTACGTCTTTTGACTTCTGCGGAATTAACTTACCCTATAAACCACAAATTCATTCGATATTTCTTTAGAATAAACGATATCTGTCATTTTCATTTGATACTAATGGGGCGATTCTGATCACATCTGTAACTCTTACAGATCTGTAAATCTATAAAAACCTGACAAAAAAGCTTCTATTTTTGTTGATTAATATAAAATTATACATAAGAGAGGCAGCTTTCGTTGCGATTATTTTCATTATTTACAAATTTACAGATCTGTAAGATTTACAGATGTGAACAGAATCGACCCATAAACTAAAATTGTTTATAACAAACAACATAGCAATAGCAACATCAACAAATTACGTAGAAACCAAAGCATACTTAAAATTCACAACGCCAGCACAACGCTAAGTAATATACAAATATATCTACTGAATCCATGAATTTCAAGAAGCAAAATAAAATAAAACGTTGCATATACCACGGGCATAATCAAGATTATAGTACTTGGGAAAAACATTCCCCCAGGCTAAAATATTTCAATTATGCCCTTAATACACAAATAACTATTAACTCTCTCAAATTCTTTACATTTTTTTTCCAATACGGAGCGGGATTAGAGGTAATTTGCGTTCACATTTGTTAGCAGATGTAGAAAGTTAACACATTCGTACTAACAATGTTCGACCTAATGTTTGCTAACAAAAATTGATGTTCCATGAATAGGAAGTAAACTTTAAAGAAATAAATGTTATTACGATATTCAAACTTGTGAGTGTTTACAATTACAGAAATATTTTTTTCTTGAAATATATGTCCTGGCGAAGAAGTTTGGATCCAATTACATTTATTAATATTAAAAATTTGGTGGTGACGTTCTCATAAAAACTTTAAGTCCACTATTGTCGTCGATTTGCAAATAAGGAAAAATTATCTTCCTTTTCTTAAAACTGTGGCGGAGACGTATTTTGTTATTGCAGTGTGAACATCATATTATTGTAACGTTTTTTATTTATATGGGTGAAGTGTAAAAATCAAATAATTATTATTAATTAAAATAGATGTTTATTAAACGATAATAAAAATGACTATTACTATGGTTAACCAAACTGTTCATTTATTTTACTTCGCGTTCCAATCTTAGACTGCCGCTCTGTTACAGGCTCTAGTAGACTATTTACGTGATATTTATATCAATATATTTATGGCACTGTTTATCACACTATTTATTTATCACATTCAATTGTCTAATCCAGTATTACCAACTGTCCGTATACCACAACTCTTCAACACCAATGCCAAGAATCCACTTCAACTCGCCGTTACTGTTCTCTTATACTATAGCTTCCCAATACTCGTCAATACTACCGATTATTCATTTCCACAGCTATCTCAATATACCAGTAACTTCCCGAGTACTCCATGCGCTTACCACGATATTGCTACTCTACTAAACTCACTAACTTCCACAACTATCAGATCTCCACAACCTCTGTCCACTCAATTTAGCTCCACAGCCTCTGTATACACAACTCAGCTCTACAGCCTCTGTATACACAACTGAGCTCCACAACCTCTGTATGCACAACTGACCGAGTTCACCTTCCCTCACGGGTCTTCACTCGTCCGTCTTCACTAACGGAACTGAACTATATAATTCTGTAAGTAACTCTCGGGCATTGATGTGTCTCTTTCATATAGCTACCATTACCTTCTAGAGAGCTCTAGAATATTCGACCCCATAACAACAACGAACACAAAAGTTTCGGCAACCGGAAGTAATTAAACACGTCGGGACTCGTTTGTTTACATCGCCCGGCTGCTAGCGCGATTACATCATCGCTGTACTTAGACGCTTGTTCAGTGCAGCGGCGGTGCTCACACGTTAGATTATTAGTATATTCCGTAACTTAACCACGACCGTCGTTATGGTTTTTTTGTGGTTCACGTGGTGAGGTTATGGTTATTGAAAAGTGGTTGTGATTCGGAACATCTTGGTTAATTTGTGTCGGTAAAGCAGGGAACCACTGCATCATTAGAAATAAGTGACAACGTGACTCTATTTGTCTATTTTATACTAACGTAAATATTATACATATCAGTATATATTAATAATAATTATATGTTTGTACAATTTTATTTATTATATTATAAGAAATAAGAAAATGACCACAACAACCACAAAAAAATTGTGGTCGTTGTGGTCACGAAAAAGTAACCACATTCCGAAATGAAACCTCGATCCTGAAGTTATATTTTGGTTACATTCCGGAACGCTTAACCAGAACCATGGTCACCGCGGTTAAGTTACGGAATATACTATATGTTAACAACATTCTTACTAATGTAAATATCGAAGAATGGTTTGTGAAAAATTCATGGACCTCGCCAGGACTCGAACCCAGAACCTTCCAATATCTAGTTGGAAGGTTCTGGGTTCGAGTCCCGGCGATGTCTATGAATTTTTCTCAAACCATTTTTCGATATTTACTTTAGTATTCTGCGGAAACTACGTTACAGAATTAATTGTGGAAAAACAGTTTCTATTCTTACTAATAATTGTTCACGAACTATGTTGCTGAACATTTGTTCGCTAACTATAAAGGTGCATTCACAAATGAAATTAGGTTTATGGTTCTTGTTTAGGTTTAAGTAAGTCATTCATAAATGTAAGTTTAAATTACCTTAAAATTAGTTTTGATATGTACAAACATCTGTGTAAATGCTTCAAAAACAAGATTAAAATATCAGTAGAGCAGTACTCAAGACACCTGTGCACCGTGAAACTGTCATTCACTTGGCATTATTGGTTATATTTCAGCAATTAAGTTATGATAGTCTCCAAGTTCTTCTCGCATTTGTGTAAAAAGCCGAATTCACCAAGTGGATACTAAATAAAGATGGGTATATATATATATATATATATATATATATATATATATATATATATATATATATATATATATATATATATATATCTATATCATTTCAGACTCGTTCTCATTGGTGAAGTTTGTGACGTCAAACTAAATCATAAACCTAAAGTTTGGACCTTGCAATGTTTAGCTTTATGATTTGGATTTAGAGATCCTAAATTGTGAAGTGTGAATGGAGTCATTACATTATATGCGGCGAAAGTCTTTAAATCTAAAGTATTTCAAACCGTAAATCTAAACATAATTTTCATTTGTGAATGCACCTTAAATGTTAGCTAATAATGTTCGTTTTAATTTGGACCTAGCTTAAAGTATAACAATAAAAATAATATTAAGAATAGTAATATAACAATTATGTAAATAGCCAATTATTTCCAAAGTTGGTACAACTTTGTTGCATGAACTTATAAACAAAGTAAAGTATGTAATTTATCTAAATTAGAGTCAATTTTGTTCATATTAGTTGGGAAATTAACGATAAGGCCTATTTAAATTCACTTACAAAATGTATTATCTTAATCCTGTCGCTCTAATTAATATTTATACACAGTAGGATGTGTGTCGCATAGTAATTCGTATCCTTGGCGACATAATAAAAATAAAGGACTGGAAAGAGAAGACAGCTTCTGTATCTTCAATGGCCGACGATGATTATTGTAATGAGAAACAAGAGAAGAACGGGTTGTAATTTGATACAGGCGGCGTTGGATTATAGTTATTTTGTGTCGCGTTGATAAAAATTACCACCCTATAAAAAATAATGAGCAAAAACTACGTACGTACGCCTCTGAATAAATTGCTAAATTGGACAGCACGTAGTTTTCATGGAATTGAAAACTTTTTTGATTCTCGAAATTTGGCCTTTCACGTGTGAGTAATTTGGGTTGTGATTGTTTTGAGTTTCGAACAAAAAGTAAAAGTGACCAGAAATCACTACCTTTAAGATAATTTGAATTTTATGCTACTTCCCTAACGAACGAGCAGTTCCTTTTTTGGCATGTAAATTGGAACCTTACCACTTGTAAGTGGATGATTTCGAAGAAATTTACCATCAAAATTTGTGAATTATTTCATTACGTACGTAATGAAGAAATTATATTTATTATCAACTTATTTCTTGAGAAGCATATTTTTCAATTTGTGTAAAATAAAAAATGGAGAGCGATACAATAGTAGATATGGAACCAACTATACAGAGTAGTGGCGGTTAGATGTGAACATGTAGGGATTTGACATGGAATTTTAATTTTATGCAATTTTTTGCTCTCCTACTCATTTTACGTCAAAACCTGTTGAGTGCAAAGTTGTCTAGAATTAAAATTGCATAAAATAGTATATTCTACAACAAGTATTAGAATCGCCCATGTTCCACACGAGTAAGAACTACGGTTTGGGAGTGTGGATTATGCCATTCCAAACGTGTTGTAGACTATGCTTTCTCCAACAAGATTTTTGAATTTATACTAAAAATGTTAATTGATTGTAACAATTATCATATACCATCAAATAATTTTTTAACACCAGTCAATAAATTGCTTATAATAACAGCATTTATATCTTTCTTTTACTTTTTTAGTAATAACTGGCCCATTGTATCATTAGTAAGTTTCCTTATTTCTGGTAGCTTACATTCCATATCATAAAACAAAGAGTTATAACCATAGCAACCGAACCAAGATATCTGATATGTCAAAAGCCGTGTGAAATTATTCCAAACGGCATACGGAATTATACCAAACGGTTTGATGTAATAATAATGATTCCAACATAATTTTTGGTTGTAGAATGTGTAGTTTCCAAAATTGTGTTGCAGAAAACTGTTTTTACATTTTTTATTATGTTTCTAGTTTCTTCACAATTGTGAACAGAAATTTCAAAATTTCTGTTAGCTCGTATAGCAATAGACCTTTTCAATTTAACAGCTATCTCTTTCTATCGCCGCAAATAGTAAGTAAAATGGCGCCAAAAATTGCCGGTTGGGCTGTCAAACGAAACATCAAAAATATTGCAGTCATTAAAATACACTATTATTCACGAAATATGACTAT
Organism: Harpalus rubripes; assembly: GCA_963082715.1. Lineage (NCBI taxonomy): Eukaryota > Metazoa > Arthropoda > Insecta > Coleoptera > Carabidae > Harpalus > Harpalus rubripes. The sequence goes on along the minus strand of OY720462.1, from coordinate 13,919,090 downwards.
TCAAGGACATTTGTTCGAAGAAAGAATACACATCACTTTATAGCAGTAGCTTAGCAACATTTTGTATTAGAAAGAGAAAGATTATTTGACCCATGTCTATTTAATGTATGTGGTGTGAAAGATATACGTGAATAGTGGCATTACTTTCTAACTTACTATAAATAATAATGACGTATGTCGTAGATTTATAGATACCTAATTATCTACTGCACTGCCCTCTGTGCTAATATTTACCCAGTGGCGCTGACGTGTAAATCAAATTATTATTCCTTGGTTTACAAGTTAAGTCAATGTTTTTGTATTTTGCAAACACATAAGTGAAGAACATAAATCTTTCAAAAAGACATTATTTAGAAAGAAACATAATTTTGAAATAAATTACTCTTATTTTTTCAGTTAAAATGTGTCCATAAATATTTTATGCTGCACGCCTATGCACACGAAGTGCAATGAAGTTATCTGCAAGTAATATTATATTAGGCGGCTCACAAATGACCTTGAATAGTCATCTTTCGTGAATAATAGTTTACCTGTATTCTCGGTGAAAATTTGCATCATTAGACATTTTAGCTTCAATAAAAGCTTTTGTAACTTCTTTCGAGAAGTTTTTTTAAAGTTTTACATATAGTACTGACCAAAATCAACATAGGACAGATCTTCAACTGTTTCCGAGAAAAGCGAAAAATCGAAAAAAACTGACAAAGATAATGATAGTGATCGACCAAAATTTTGTGTATGTCAGTAAATAGACTATAAAAAAACAATCAAATTTGAAAATTAAATATTGTCCAAGGTCGCCACAACATTTAATATAGTACAATTATTTGATTTACAAAAAAAAGCACATCTATGATGACCTCTGAAAGGTAAACAAAAAATTCCATTTAATCAAAGTCGTAACTCTTATAGTTTTCGAGATAGCAGACCCCGTAAAAACTCATTTTTCACTGCCTCAAATCTCGGAAACTATGGAAGATCGGACCCACGTTGATTAAGCTTTTTTACTCATTTTGGTACTATATGCCCTTAAATTTTTTTACGGTTTTTTGGAACACCCTGTATGTGTACAGCAGATAACATATCGAGTAATGGTAGATAGTAGAATATTATTTTGTTCCACATTATTCTAAATTGAAAAGAATTTAAATGAAATATAAATGATGATAATATTTAAATGTCTCAGTAACTGCTTATTTACATTCTTCTGCAAATTCTTGTTACCAGCATTAAATTCTATAATTATATCTATTTTCAACTTTTCAATCAAGTTGTCATATATAACAAACATATTTTTTGTATAATGAAACCTGCTTAATGATACCAGTATCTCCTTTTCATTAATGTGGTTTTTGCGTATTTTCTCTGACACTAAAAACACATTTTGTGTATACCATAATAATGACATATTTTACGAAGATAGAAAAACTTAAAACTAAAATTTTGCGTGCGTTATTTCTATAAAAATTAAAATCACGCAAGTAACTATCTGTGGTAGTTTTGTTTTAAATAATTTGAGGTTGCTAGATTTTAATTGAACCTCATGTACAGAAAGTGAAACATATTTATTACTAGAAGTAAACAAATATAAAGTATCATTATATGTTTTCCAAGTACCTACAAATACTGACGACCATATTATTTTCTATAAACGGTATATAATTTTATGGTAATTATTTAAATTTTTATAGACATACCATATACTACATGAAGACATACAGATAAGTGAAATAAGTGCATTATACATATAGGATGTTCTAAGATTAAACAATCAAACTTAAAAATTAAATAAAAGACCTAAAAATAAGTGGACAGATATAAACAAAATCTCGCAAATGCGTCGTTTCATAGCAATAGCCATGGTATTTGAAGAAAAAGATAAACAAATGTTTATCATTTTATCGGTCAAAATTTCGTTATATTGTGGAAATTTTATGTTATAATTTTATTAAATTAATTTTTGTCAAGCATTTTTTAATCTAATAGAAATCATTAAAAAGAAAATAACACAAAAAATCATAGCAAATGTCAAACATTTATTTATCTTTTTGTTTAATTGCCATGGCTATTGCTAAATATGAAATTGAACAGTCTGCAAAAAAACTGATTTCACACGTTAATCCTCCATTTACACTTAGAAAACAATCTGATGTGGCCAGCACATTACCTTCAGTCAGTTCTATGTATTTTGTACAAATTCCATACAGAAAGTTTCTATATTTCCAATAAAATTATAAAACAAACTATTATAGTAGGACTGACCAATATGAGTAAGAGAGGCTTATGCTGGATTTATACAGCGTTAGCCGTAACGTATTGTACCGTGCCGTGGCGTATTGTAACGTATCGTAACGCGTCATTTTTTTAGGCTATTTTATACAGAAATTAACAGTACATTTTAGTAAAAAGTATACTAATGCTCTGTCGATACAAGTGTAGTGTACATCAGATTTGTATTTTTCAGGTTCGTTAGTTTATTCGCAATGCTCTACATTTCATATATATATATATATATATATATATATATATATATATATATATATATATATATATATATATATATATATATATATATATATATATATTTAGTACAATAATCTAAAATTTGACACGTGACACATGTCACTTATGTCAGTCAAAGTCACACAAGACAGACTATTCATAATGTAGTATTTTTTATATTTATATCCATTTAATTTATTAAACCCAACTTTGACATAATTAGCCACACAAAAACAAACTATAGCGCAGGGCAGTAGTAATTTTCGTAATATCGCAACGTACCGTAACGTGCCGTAACGTAGAAAGATAAAAGTTGGCGATCTTTGGGTTTTTGACACGTTACGGAACGATATGTCACGTTACGGCTTACGTCTGTATAAATGATCACATATGTATGCATTGATTTATTCTTTACGTTACGTTACGGCACGATACGTTACGTTACGGCTTACGCTGTATAAATCCAGCATAAATCAACATGGGTCCGATCTTCAATAGTTTCCGAGATATAAGGCAGCGAAAACCTCTGCTATCTCGAAAACTATAAGAGTTACGACTTCGATTAAATAAGACTTTTTGTTTACCTTGCAGAGATTGTTTTAAAAATAAATCAAATAATTGTACTAAGTTAAATGTTGTGGCAACCTTGACCAATATTTTATTTTCAATAAGTTAGTTAGTTATTAGAAATTGAGTAAATGTTTCATATAAATTTTTATTGATTTTTTATAGTTTATTTACTGATATAGATAAAATTTTATTCAATCACTATCTTTGTCAATTTTCTTCGATTCTAATAGTATATGACCTCTTTCTCGGAAACAGTTGAAGATCGAATCCATGTTGATTAAGCCTTTTTTATTCATTTTGACCAGTACTATATTCCCTTTCATTTTTTTTCCGGAGTATGATTACACCCTGTATATGTCAAATGCTCTTGACACTGACATCTTTCAATCATAATTTTCTTAATATAGTTGATGTTTCCAGTGTTATTGCATAGCTGGTTGCTTTATAATATTTAATTTCTTTATAATTTTTCTAACTCAATATCCATTGAATATGAAGCATAGAATGAAATTAAATCATGTAGAGAATAAAATATTATTTATAATAACATTAAATGTCAAAAAATGATATTTAACTGCGATTTTTCAAGAAAAACTGTTAAAATCTTCAAATAAGGGTACTTAGGATTCACTAATTATAACCAAAATCTAATGACCTCTTCATGTGGATAACAAAAATTATAATTTTTGAAAAGGTGGTATTGGAGTTATGCTATCCGAAAGAATCGTCACACACACAAATACATACATATATCTTTTCATCCATTCATATATACATACATACACACAGTATAGTGAAAATAGTAAAATCGTATTCTATGGATCCTAAAACGTGCTTATTCAATAAAAACTCATCATCGAATTTTTTGACCAAAAACAATACCTTCCTTACCTATAAGTCACGGAAAATTAAACACCCGGTATAGGTCTGTCTATTAAAAATTTAGAACTACAGAAGTGGAGAGTTCATCACACAATACCAAAGTTTTACATGATAAATAAATAATATGTACGAATATCTAGAAACTATATGATAAGATACAAGATGGACAAATAGATCTCAAAATAATCAACCACGAAAAAGAAATGAAAACATATAAGGATAATGACAAATCAAGACCTATAAATAATACGAGTACGTACCTAGTAAGAAAAGTAGTAGAACTCACACAGACATCATTGTAAAAATATTTAAATCGGATTGTAGGGACCTTAAAATGTGCGTATTCACTAAAATCTAGATATGCGTTTTTAGCATGAATCCAATACATATTAACGAGAGGTAAAAAGGTAAAAAAAAAAACGGAAGAAGTGAAAAGAGTGGCAAAGGACACAAAGAAAGAATATTTTCTTTGTATTCGCGAAGGAGTAAAGGACTAAAAAGTACCATATTGTATGAGGGATACCAGTATATCCATTTCATATGTCCTTAGGCATTCAGAGTGCTCTATTTGAATTCAACCTTCTTACATACGTGTAGGCTGTAATAAATACGTATCACACAATCCTCGTACACATTCATTGCATGTGTCTGCAGGCAAGTGTAACAACATCTAGAAGAACGTGTTACCGTGACAGAACGCATTAACCGTCCTGCGTTCTGTTCTAACAATCAGATAAGCGCGTGTTCTACTTGAACGTGCGCAACAATTATTTCAATTAATCCTGATACACATCGTCCACTCACTGTTCTCATTAAAAATTTAAAACCTCGCTCGGGGACTTCTATTGTACTTAGCGATGCGATACAATTGTAACAACAAAAAAGACACTGGGAAAAGTGTACGTGCTTAAAACCAAACAAAAAGATTACAGACATGAAAGACATGTAATAAGTTACTCACTTTTTACATGCCCATAAACATTAACATTAAATGAATTGAATGCAAACGAGTTTTATGTACAATTAGGTTTGTTTACATTTTTTTAATTCTGAGGCGACTAGTAAATTACCTACCACTATCACTGTGCGAGGGGAGATTTTCAAGAAATCCACCTATACTCTATCCGTTTTAACTATAGAGCGTTGGCTGAGATAGGGCCTAAGATTCTAGCTCTCTGATTGGTTCTAACGTGAACCGAGTTTACACAGCAAAATAATGGGGTATTCCGGTGATATGGAAATAATGCAAAATAATAACTTTTTTCTATAGTTTACATCTTCATAAGGTAGGAAAATATAATAAAACATGTTTAATAAAAACTTTTAATTCATAATTTAATGTTAGAAAATTAGAATTTCTGCAGCTCTAGGAACGTCCTTGAAATTTGTGACGTGAAATTGATAATTTGTTGCTCATTTCATGGTAGATATTTACGTTTAGAATCATAGATGGTGCCAGTAGTTAACACGCGCGTATATTTCTTGGTTGACATTTCGTCCACTTTATTTGCAGCAATTCTGGAACAAAACATACCTTCGGCTTTTAACATTACGTATTTCTGCACTCACGTATTGTGAGTTATGGAGAAAATAATCATTTACGGCAGAATCCACACCAGGTGAATTACCAGAATCAGCCTTTTTATAATCAGGTTCCATAATTATGAAATATTACTCGTATTTTTACCACAAACAAACACAGAACAAACACTTAATGTACGCTGCTACTGAAACCATGTGTAAAAAAGCAAATGGCTGTCATAAACATGTGGATTTAGACGTTGAAGTTTGTTGCAGATGTCACTATCGATTTGACGTCATAAGCGCGCCAATGATAAGAAAATTTAAATTGCAATGAAATTTTTAAAAATTTATATCTCACGTGATGTATACATTTTCTTACTCAAAATTAGATATTCAGAGTCGTACTGGTATGTACTAATGAAAAAGAATATTTTAAAAAAATGTCGGAATACCCCATTGACGCGAAATTTAAATTTACTTGACAACTGTATCAATTATTTTGATTTATGTTATGCCATCTGACATAAAATAAATAAAAGTCAACAAAGTCAATAGTACACGATTTATTACATATTATTAATTTCTGTTCAGTTCTGTTTGTTAATTATATTATTGTTCTTTTCGTTTATATAATTTTCATAGTGTTTTGGCGTTATATTTCATATTACACAGTTTTCGTTGTACGCGTTTTCTTAGTTTTTCGTTAGTTTTGTTATTGTTCTCTTCTTTAATATTATGGATAAAAATCCTGATCCTGGCTCTGCCAATGTTTTACAACATCTAAAAGGGCACAGTATCGTGCCACGAATCCATATTCCAAATCAGAATGTGTCCAAATTGTGGAATTAGAACTGGGCATAGGACGATGTAGTATTTGGAAAGCTATAAAAGAACATGTAGAAAAAGGGTCATTCGGATCACCCCAGGAACTAAGAAATTTGTTTAGAATATACATAAAATGTATATATTTCAGAGAGTAAATATTTATATTTCAAAGGTGAATTATATTTTTATTTTACGTTGTTTTATTTAAAATTTATTTGAATAATGTGGTTTTCATTTATGCATGCCCCTTTCGCCGACATGTAGAGAAAGGTACGGAGATTATAAGTAAGTGTATGCATAAAAACAATGTCAATGTCAATTAGAAAGATTTTTTTAAACCAGGAATGGCGCCAAAATTTGAATTCTTTATTTAATACATGTAAAAACGGCCGCGCTCAAAACGCCATCTAGTCTATAGTTAAAACGGATAGAGTATTGCTATGTTGAAAATACAGTGTTGAAAAAAATCTTAATACCCAGTTTTATAAAAGATGGAAAAATAAATTACTAGTAAAGTAAAATTTACTCTTGAAGTAAAATCGTTTATACCAGAGATTTTCGTTTTATAATGCAAGAATAAAAATACTAGCTAAGTAAATCTACAGAATAAAATACTCCACCGATTTTTGAGGATGTAAACTTTATTCTGTAAATAAATTTGACACATATCAACACTAATTAAATTAAATTCATTATAAATTTCATCCCTTGCATTATTTTTATATTTATTTATTTATTTCCAACATATTTGCTTTGTCTTTCTGAGTAATTTTTTCCCCGTTCTCTCTTTTTTTCCATGTTAGTTAACACCTAGCACTTTATGACACATTTTATTTTCCATTTTGATTTATGGATTTATTTCGTGTCAGGAACATACAGAAAAAATATTATTAAATCATCCAGCGGCACATTGCTTGGAATAGATCCTTTTCAGTTGGAGATTGACATTATCGTCAGTAGTGGTTTTAAGAGATACCGTCTAGTACCTAATATTTATCCAGGTTTTATCAATCTCTCTTATGCTCTAGTAGTGGAAAGATTAACCGGTATAAGAAACCGTAGCCTGAGTGTACGGTATTCACATACTCTTCATGGGGGCTCTTTTCCTTGTCCCCATTTAAAAATGTAGTTGCAAAATTCATAAAAATTAAAAATTTATTACCATTCTGGTCTATAGGTTCTTAATATAGTGAAAAACAATATTAAATGTATACAATTATAGAAAATATTAAAATATAACATCACAAAATAATGGCAGATGTCATGTCTCTGTCGGTAAATCACGAGGATAAAATATTTATTCTGCAAGTAGTTATTTTACTCTGTAACTTGTTTTATAAAACAGGTATTTTTATTTATTCGTCGATTAAATTTACTTTCAAAGTAATAATGTTTATAAAACCGGGCATAAGTCGGAGTAAGCTATGAACAAAGAAACATACGTCTTAATTTAATTTAAATGTCAATTTGACACGAAATATTGTTAAATATGTTATCAGAACTTTTCTTCTTTAATTTTATTTTATAAATAAAAATAAATTAGAAAACGGCGAACGGCAATATACTGGATCCTTGTTTATTATTTTTTTCTCCTTAAAATTACCGTTTTAGATCAATTTTGACAACTTGACTTTTGAATTGAATTATATAAAAGTACATTATTCTTAGGTTAATAAAAAGTAGTTCTAATAAATTCAAAGTTATTTTTATATATATGTTTTACTTTTTATTTTAATTATTTACTTTTAAAACATAGTATTTTATTTTACAGAATAATGACGGACATTTAAAAGATTTATTGACAGAATACCGAGAATATCGAAAAAAGTCAAACAAACAAGGTCTTGTCTTGGTCATCCAAGCATTTGATTAAGAGTTTTTACAAAATCATTATCGTTAAGATTTTGAGAAACTTTGATGAGAAATTATTAATATTGGTTCTTTTTACATTAAGCTACAAAATATTGTCAAATATTGGCACACCCAGCGACTCAGCAATGGCTAATAAGCATGATAATATATTTTACATATATTAAAAAAATTCATTCGCTATATTTCTAAAACTCCAGTATCGACATTTGTAGAACCAACTTATAAAAAACCAAAAAATGCTATTCAATCTTTTCTATCGAAGACTGTATTTACTCTCCCTGTACCCTTCCGCCATAGTTTTTCATCCCTTTGTCCAGTCCGGTCCAGTGGAAACGGCATTATCCCTCTATTATGATGATTATGGTAAAAAAAACTAAGTAGTTTCATGTCATTACATTTGTCACTGCATCGTCGGTAATCCCATAAGAATTACCTCCGTTTTTTACTCCGTTGATTTATACTACTGGAATTAGAACTTTCTAACCCTTGGGTAAAAAACTCACGGCTATTAAAGCACGATTTGAAATTCTAAATAACAGATTTAATCCCCAGAGGAATGGAGGAGAGTGAGGTTTTATATGCAGGTAATTTCTATTAGTTAAAGTCCCACAAAATTTAATCTCTAATGTAGCTTTTTATTTCTTTCTTCAGTGAGAGTTTAAAATACAGGTAGATCTTTAATATCCTATAAGTAAAAACATGATAAATAATTTTAAAGAGTAGATAAACAAATAAAGATTATGATGCGCCGGAAACATTAATGATGACCTCATTGTTAATGTAAATTTGAATGAGAAATTTTATTGTGTTAATACTATCCTCTGTTTATACACTATATAAATCATAGGCGCCGACTTCTCTATTACCAAGGGGAGGGGGGCAATTAAAAAAATATTTCATAAAATATAATATCTTATTGGAATAAATAAAGTTTCGGACTGGCAGTCAATATTACAATTTATTCACGCCGACGTTTCGACTATACAATAGTCTTCTTCAGGGCTAGAATGGTCCAGTTGAAGGAAAAAACACACGTGTGGATAAGCGTAGATACAATCAAGTCGGACATTTAAAAAAATAAATAAATAAATAGTCAAAAAACACAGATCACAGAGTGAAAATCGTCAAATAATAAAAAATTATCCAAGATGACTACAATAAACCAAGCTGAATATAAGAAAAAATATTTTAAAATGGTAACTGTACATGTGTGTTTTACACCAATCTGAGATTGGTGTAAAACACACATGTACAGTTTATTATTTGACGATTTTCACTCTGTGATCTGTGTTTTTTGACTATTTATTTATTTATTTTTTTAAATGTCCGACTTGATTGTATCTACGCTTATCCACACGTGTGTTTTTTCCTTCAACTGGACCATTCTAGCCCTGAAGAAGACTATTGTATAGTCGAAACGTCGGCGTGAATAAATTGTAATATTGACTGCCAGTCCGAAACTTTATTTATTCCATCCCCAACACAGTCGAACATAATTTTTTGGATAATATCTTATTAATAATAATTACAGAAAATTTAAATAAATTACAATTTAAGTATCTTCGAATCTTATGTCTGCATACTATTTTAAAAATATTTTTAAAAATAAAAAATCTGATGTGGCCAGCACATTACCTTCCGTCAGTTCTATGTATTTTATACAAATTCCAAACAAACAGTTTCTTGCTAAAGATTCTGTATTTCCAGTACATTACCTTTCCTCAGTTCTATGTTTTTTTGTACAAATTCCATACAGAAAGTTTCTTAGAATTGATCCTATATTTGCAGTAAAATTATAACACAAACATACTATGTCATTCGCGCTTGCCATTGACATCTGTCTATCAGCATTTTTTACCTCCCGCTACCCTTGGTAAGGGAGGTGTAGGAATCATGCTAAAAATCGCATATCGAGATTTTGGTAAATGACCACGTTTTAAGGTCCCTAGAATTCAATTTTAACATTTTCAGGATGATGTCTGTGTGTATATGTGTATGTGTGTGTGGATCCTCCACTCCAACTCAAATACTATAATTCAGAAAATTTTGAAATCTTGTATTTCGAACTTTTTCTGTAATGGAAAGTTTAGATTAGATTTTTGTGTAAATCGGATGACCAGAAATGACACCTTACTAGAAGCTCAAAATAGTTTTTTTTTTCGAAAAATACCTTTAAATGTTATTTTTTCGACATTAAGGTTTTTATTATAAAAATTAAGATTATTAAATTTTCTACAGATTTGCATTAATACTTTTTCTACATATTAAATGGATAAATTTATAAAATTATCTATAATTTAAATCCCGGAGTCTACGCTTTAAATAAACAATTCTCCTTGGCAGTTATCCAAATGTATGTAACTGACAGATAAGTGTCACTGTCAATGAACTAATCATTTCAAATTAATAATAGTAACGTTTTAAAAAGAAAAATGTAAATAGAACAATAGGAAAGAAAATCAATACAGTTTACAGCATATGTAAATATGTTGGTATGTATTTAGATTAATAAAAATTAACGATACGCCAAAAAGTTTAAGCTAATTCTCAATTTTGGATTAGTGAATTCTATTTTATCCAGGTATTTAAAATTTAATCTTCATTTTATTATCAATAAATAAATATATCATCACGGCTTATTACCCATTGATAGGTGTGCCAATCTGCTTTGTACACTGATATCGGTAATGATAAAATATTTGCACCGTGCGGGCACTTACCAGGCGTCACCTCATGGGCACTCATTGCTAGGGTGGAGAGTGCACTAGGGGTCAATTTTGTGCCATTTAAAATTGGAAATATTTGGCGTTGGTCGGGATTGAACTCGGTTCCCCAGATTCGCGACCTGACACTCAGGCACGCGGCTACGAGACCTCATGGGGTCTCAAAAATAAAGATTAGTTTAATCTTTTTTGTGACTCGGGCGGTACATGGCGGGAGGTATTGTGTTGGCCACACCAGAATTTTTATTTATATTAGATGTTATAGATATTGATTTGGGTAATTTTTCCTTGTATAGACATTACATTTTTAAAAGACTTGGATACATTAACTCATTTTCCATAATTTTTGACTTGGTCACTTTTGAAAGCTCCCAACCAATCTGTTTTTGAAATGCTTTTAAACTATTTTGTGAAACTTAAAAATTGTCGAAGATGTCAAAATAATTTTTGGTGACTTAAAAACTGCCAACACTGACAAACTAATTACTGGGCACTTAAAAACTGTCAAATTAATTTCAGGCTAATTCAAAAACTGTCAAAGCTATCAAATTATAAATCATGATTCGAAAATAGTCTCTGGATCCATATATTCAACGATACGAAAAGTAATTAATTACGTTCTAAAATAACTAACTTAATTATTTTTAAATGACAGATAAATAAGTGTTTAAAATGATAGTAGAAATTTTGTTGTCCATTGCCTACCTGATTTTCTTATTCTCAATATTCTAGCACGACCCTCGTATATCCCCAGTACAGAATCTGCCAATAAAAGCAGACTGGCTTAGCCAATAATGGGTAATGACAGTGATATATTCATTCTATAATATTTATTACTATTGCTTAAGCTTCATAAAAAATGTGGCTAAAATTCCTCTTTATAGTATAATAAAATTCATCCTAACCCTTCTTTTTTATTATTTCTTTTCAAACAGTAAATTCTGTGACCGTACAATTTGGTTTTGGATTTTTTATCTGTTTGATTCTTTAGTCAGGTATCAAATCTCAAGCATACCTGACTAGAAACTGTAATTTATAACATCGATGAAAAAAGTTTCGGTAAATAAAGAACGAATAAAAAATCGAATAAATAAACACGCTATTTTTCTAAATTAGGGGTAGTTCGGTTTGATTTTTTATTGTTGTGCTGACATCTGACTTTAATAGATGATGATAAATATTTTAGTCCATGTGAAGAGATGTATAAAAAAGAATAACAAATAGATGTTAATATTTCTTGTTTAATGATTTCGATGTCACGGATTTATATGATTAATTTGAATGATTATTAAAAATCAAATTTAAAATGAAAACTTTAACCCTTTTTTGGCCATTTTTTTGGATTTTGGTTAGGAAGATTTATTTGTATTTTAATGATACTAGTTATGAATAAAAAGATATTAAAAGAACATATTCTGAAAAAACAAATATGTGCTAGACGCAGAATTTAATTCTCTAAAACTATTATTTGAAGCATTTATTTCTAAAATCAAAATGAAACCATTTTATTAAAGAAAAACTGTTAACAACTTCAGGTAATATATCACTTCTGGTTAGCCTATTTTAACCAAATTCTTCTATGTTATTCCAATTGATAAAAAATCTTATATACTAAATTTGAAAAGTTTTGGATTATATTTTAATATAGTTTTTCATTAAAATCTATTATAGGCTTCAAATAAAGTACCATTTCTGGAAATTATATAATGACCAAAAAGGGAGGTGCACAACTAGATATTATAGAAGTCCTAAATACAAAATTTCAACTTTCTACGGCTTACCGTTTTTGAGTTACGCGAGATACGTACGTACGTACATACGTACGTACAGACGTCCAATGTGTATTACCAAAACGTGGGATTAAATAACGATAAGAGAATGATTTTCGCAAAATTGCTATTATTTAGACTGTATGATACTGATCCATCTTGCTAATACCATATTTTGTCGCATCCAAGTTCATTTATTTGGGATACCAAAAATGTATGAATCAATTTCCTGTAACTTTCACCAGTGAACTTTGCCACCAATTTCATTTTCAAAAAAAAAAAAGACACGGGCCAATCACATTTTCATAGAAATTGCCACAACATACAATGACATTGGTGAGATGTAAAAGTGCTTAATCTTGGATTTTCAGGCTCCAATATTGGTTATTTTGCTTCTTAACATATCAACTCAGATGAAAGTGAGCCTAGTCACAATTTGCACAAATACTTGTGGTATGTAGTTCTTCATGATAAACGCTACAATTAAAAACGGGCCCCAAAATATTTTGCGGGCGGGCCCCCGAACTCTTAGTTACGCCACTGGTTATATTTGTATTAAACAAAAATCGTGGCTGATATTAATGGATAAAAGAGACAATATTTACAACAAATATTACTGATTTTATGGATTAAGCTGGTGATTACAAATAGAAGTGGACAAAAGCGGTTTTTGTTTCTATTGCCCCCTTTATTTCAGGTTATTCATTAAAAATGCTGCACTTATCTCCTTTAGCTACTCGTAATTTTGCTATTTATGATAACAGGCACGTTCTATCGATGTCAGAAATATTCCTACTAGAATAATAATATTCTTAAAGCAATAGAACGCTCAGTAGCAAATAACTGTCAAGTAATATGTAAATAAAACAGGGTTATGTGTTATTGTTAACAACTAATGGTAACTTTGTATGTTTACTATGGATTTTTTTTATTGTTGCCTTCCAAATAATGTTCCATAAAACGTAAAAGTGAGCAAAACCTAACCTATACATTCACGAACGAAACAGCGAGGCGCGGGTAACAGTTTTACGTACTACCAACACTTCCATATATATATATATATATATATATATATATATATATATATATATATATATATATATATATATATATATATATATATATATATATATATATATATATATATATATATATATATATATATATATATATATATATATATATATATATATATATATATATATATATATATATATATATATATATATATATATATATATATATATATATATATATATATATATATATATATATATATATATATATATATATATATATATATATATATATATATATATATATATATATATATATATATATATATATATATATATATATATATATATATATATATATATATATATATATATATATATATATATATATATATATATATATATATATATATATATATATATATATATATATATATATATATATATATATATATATATATATATATATATATATATATATATATATATATATATATATATATATATATATAGTATATATAGTTGGAACAATTGTTTCCTGCACCGAATTTTTAAAACCATAAATTGTAAATGTCTTAAGTTTTATAATGATATTCAAGTATTAATCGTCGATATAACAATTAACTTGTAACACATTTTACCTTCCGTCGTACCTTTAGATCAGATGATAATAAAATCGGCTGATGGATCAGTTAGAACAGACCAATTTCGAGTAACGCGCAAGACTCGAACCGAAAAATTTTGGGGTTCGGTCACGGTTAACGGTTTTTACATTAATAAAAATTCGGTTTCGGTTATCGGTTACGGTTTTTTTGAAAATATTATATCGGTTTTCGTTTCGGTTAAAAAACAAATAAATTTCGTTTTCGTTACGGTTTCGGTTCTTTTCGGTTTCGGTTTAAATGAAAAATTACCTTATTTTTATGATATTTAGTACCTATTTCGTAATAACATTTTAATTTCACGTTTTATTAACAACTAGTACTAATAGATACATTCGGCTTGTTTCGAATTCGAAAAGAATCTGTAACTAATTATTTTAAGGAGTGATCTAAAAATAAAAATTGCGGTTCAAAATAGTATATTAAAGAACGTGTTTTATAAGACATGTTTTTTTCGCACGCGTCAAAATTTAGAAAACGAGCGTTAGCGAGTTTTCTAATTGACAAGTGCGAAAGAAAGTCTTATAAAATGAGTTCTTTATACTATTTTTTTATATTTTGCACCTTCTACAAACTAAAATATTTTTAAAAAACTGTTAATATTAAACCGAGTTGATTTAGGGAAATTTGTAAGTGAAATGTTGTAGTTGGTAACATTGAATTGACCACATTCAATTATTATTTGAAAGTTCATGTCATTTCAATATTTACGAACAAATTTAAGTGAATTTAGTGTAATCATGGAAGATGAAATCAGTTGCACTCCGCCTGAGCTACGTAATATAGCTCAGACTACAGGAAATAATCTACTTCCTAAAAAATCGCGCGAGATTTATGAGAAAGAATTTGCAAATTTTGACACATGGTGTAAAGAAAATAATGTCAAAGGCGTAACAGACGTAACAGAGAATGTTTTGATTGCTTATTTTGAAATGCAAAGTAAGGCGAAAATATGTATTATTATTATTATTATTATTATTATTATTATATTCATTAAATAAAGTGATTAATTAAGTAAAAGAAATTTTGAGGTTATATTGAAATTTCTTATCTTCCAGCTTTGACGTTTGACAATTTAACCCTTTCAGCCTCAGTGTACAGGAAATTTTTATTTTTTCTTATATTTGAATTAAAACTTGCTTTAAAATTAATTAAAAATAATTTTCTATCGTTCAAAGGTTCAATCTACAAATTTTTAGTACTACTAGGTCCATCTTTGTGGACTAATTCGAACATTATATTAACATTTATTTACTCAATTTGTGATTATATTTGTACATTTTCATGTAAATGATCTTCCCTAAATAAAAAATAATAATAATAACGACATTATATTATTAAAATGAATTGTCAATTAACTAAAAATAAATTAGGTAAAAATGGGTTAACGAAACGTCATCTAGTACCAACCGTCTAAAACAAAAAATTGCGTATCGAAATGAAGGTCATTACGATACGCAATTGCGTATCGTAATGACTTCATTATGAACGCAAAATATAAAAAGTAACTATAAGATACAGTTTTCATATTTAAGTTCTTAAGTTTATTTTTGCAACAAAAATTAAATACGTTTCGTAAATTATTAATATTTTAATTTTAAGTTATAATAATAATTATATTCCAATAGTACTACGTAAACTAAATGGGTGATTGAATGAAAAATGTCAACAAATGAGTAATTTTATTATTATAATTGCAAAAAATAATTGAAAAATGGAGTAAAATGCCTTAATTTTAGTATTTCTACGAAAAACATGTGAGTTAATAAAAAAATACCTATATTTAAATTTACGGTTTTAGTACCGATATTATTTCGGTTCGGTTATGTTTTCGGTTACAGAACGAATTTATTTTTCGTATCGGTTTTCGGTTTTCTTATTTGAAGAAATAAAATATAGGTTTCGGTTTTCGGTTACGGTTTCATTAAAAGTCAAATATCGGTGCGGTTTTCGGTTACGGTTTCGTTACGGTTCGGGTCCCTGGTTGTACCTAACAGAAATGTACATTAATTATAATGATACAGAACTACAGCTCTATATGTATAAAGAGTATAACAAATAAATAAATATGCATATCCTGTAAATAATAAATAGTCTTTACAGGCGTGTAATACTTTTAAAATTCTGTAATCTACATGAAAATTGTATAGCATTACTGCATTATTACATTGAAAACTATTATGCTACTCTGGTAAATCTGTTAAAATCCTCTATACGCAATAACTTCGGTTATAATTCCCCTTAAATATCACCTTCCCATAATCCATTTCCTTAGTAACACACAGATATAATTCTATACAGTAAAGTAGCTGCAAACTATATAGAAACACCTGCCCGCTTTTCCCACGCACATTCGGCTCCCTTCGGCTGTCTCCGTCGCCATTCGGCCCGACACTTGTCCGCCGAGATTGCATATGAATGAGGCGTTGTTAATTATTCCACGCTGCTCGATTGTCTTTAATTTATAGGCCATTTTAAATAATCCAAGAAGGCTATGGCCCCAGAATTAATAGTTTGTAATGATGGAAGAATCGCGCCTAAGCAATTAATTTTTAGGTTATGTGATGAAGGGGCAGTTTGGAAAAGCGTTAATTATAACCCAGGGATGCAGTAATCAATTATTTAATGAGATGTCCATGAGTGGATGTTTGGATATTGTTTTTTAATCGGTCGTTTTGATGAAACACCTACATTATATGATATTGAATATTGATACTGAGTATGTAGGATATATTTATTATTATACATGGGTATTTAAATCAACTAAAAAATATGTAGAACATGCATGGAGGTATTATTATACCGTAAATAGTTATTGCTAAAAAATGCGTAATAAATTGATATCTACATTCCACATATTTGTCTTGTGACACTAAGGATAATGGCTCATATATTCTGCAATTACTGTCATAGGTTAAAAATGACGTTTAAAATCTGTTTTTTATGTAAATTTTCAGTCTCTTTACATTGTATGTATAGATAATGTTTGAATAAATTACACTTCGTTAGGCAGTTTTTACCTCCCGCTACTCTTGGTAAGGGAGTTATAGGGATCGTGCTAAAAATCGCATATCAAGATGACCACGATTTAAGGTCCTATTTTAACATTTTCACAATGATATCTGTGTATGTGTGTGTGGGTATATATATATATATATATATATATATATATATATATATACCGTGTGTCTATTTTAAAGGTGTACATAGGAGATTAACATGGGAAATCAGTTTTTTGCAATTTCCTGCTCGCCTAATGATATTAAACAAAAATGCGTCAAATAAAAGTTTTAGGGTATAAAATTCTACATCTAAAACAATAAACAGAAATTAAATATGAAAATGTCGATAATTACGTTAAAAATATCGACAGCCATGGAATTGAACAAAAAATAAATAAATACTTGACGTTTTATCTGTCACAACGTAAGTTAACTCGTTTGACGTTTCTGACAATTTGATTTGAACAAATATCGTTAATTATGGCAATAATAGAAATATAAAATTAATAAATAAAATTAAGAAAACACAGTTTTGTTTAACCTTCCGCTACACGCGTGCCAATTTTTAACAAGAGTACTCGCGCCGGACTATAAGTCCGCAATTAAAAAAAAATTTCTTTTCGACCAATGTGACCTTACATGTAAATGATTAATAAAAAACATGTATTATTAAACATTTTTATTTAACATGTACCAATGTAAACACATTCTGAACATACAAAAGTACAATGTTCTAAACACATATATTTTCCACACTTTACGCAAAAGTATTTGGTAGGTCGATTTTTTTTCCGATCGCAGAAACCACAACGGCCGCGTCTTGGAACACTGCTTCCATTTCCTGCTTTTGCACCTTGTGTTGGTTCCTCACATTGAGTTAACTCTCTGATTCTTGACGTTAATTGTCTTGGCAAACAAGTGAGTTGAGCTCGGTGACGTAAGTGATTGTGCACTAGTTGGAAAGACAGACTTCGTAAAAATTCTCTTCTTCTCATGTTATTGGGACGATTGCATTTGTGTATCACCATCGCATTAATGCCAGCAATATTTAACAAGGAATAGAATACGACCATGGGCCATCTTTGGGTATTTCTTGCACAATCGTATGCAGCGCAAAGTTTGTCAACTGTGTCAACGCCACCCTTAGTATTGTTATAATCCATTATAATTTCTGGTTTTCCTGTTTTTGGGTCAATGTTGTCATCATAATGTAAGCTTGATACCAATAGCACATTCTTATTGGGTTTAGGTTTGTAGGAAACTAGCGTTACATGTTCACGAAAACCAAACATACTAGATTGAACTGGTCGTGATTTTACTGGCCGAGAAAATTCTTCTGGTAACTCTCTTTTATTCTTGCGGATTGTGCCTAGCAACGTTAGTTTTTTAGAGAGGAGTAACTCTAATAACGGTATACTGGTAAACCAGTTGTCGGTGGTAACATTTCGTCCAGGACCATTTATACACTCACAAAGTCTCTCAACTACAGCACTTGGAGAAGTGTCAGCAGCATAAGGACCGTCTGGCTGCTTTCCAACGTATACTTCCAGATTACATACAAAATAGCACTTAGAGTCTACTAAAGCATATACCTTTATCCCATACTTGTTGGGTTTGTTGGGGATGTATTGTCGGAATCCGCAGCGTCCTCGAAAGGCCTCTAATTTTTCATCAATAGTAACGTAATGAAACGGAGTGTACGCATCCTTGCAGTTTTTCACAAAAGCATCAAACACTTCCCTAATGGGAGCCAATTTATCTAGTTTTTTCCGCTCATCTCTTGTTTGAGCATTATCAAACCTTAGATGTCTTAGAAGAAACTGAAATCTGTTTACCGACGTAACTAAACGAAATATTTCTACTCCAGTTCCTTCAGTACTAAATAGCTCTCTCACATGCAATCGACTTGATTTGAGAACTCCAGACTTATACAGTAATCCAAATAATGCTTGAATCTCGGATACATTTGTAGGAGCAGCATCTCTATCACGAGTATAATTTGTTGCAGTTGCATAAATTCGTTCGTTTGTATGTTCTACAATAGTATTCAAAATTTCATCAGTAAAAAAAAATTTCCAAATTTTAAGTGGATCTGTCAAATTCTTAGTAGAAACCTTTGGTCCCGGTAGGTGTTTTATCAAATTTTCAGCCCTTGTTCTAACATTTTTTGGTGGTTGGTGTTTTCTCCACTTGGTGGTTTTATCTTTCCCAATAAAAACTGGTCCGTCTGATGGTGATTTTGATGGTGCTTGTTCAGTGTCGGAGATATCCTGCTCTGAATTTGAATCGTCCGATCTTTCTTCTAAATGATCTTCCTCTAAGTCATCTTCTTCGTCATCGTACTCAATTTCTATGTTATCATCTTCTAACATTGATTCCTCCAGTAACTTCTGCAAATAAGTCTGTTCTTGTTCATAAGACATCCTAAAAGAAATGTACATAACGAAATTATATTAACTGATGTTTTTTACTCTCTTTATGCCTAACTTACCTATATTTTGTTGTTTTTTACACAATAAAAAAACTAAATTATTGAAATTAGTCTGAGACGTATTTACACGCGCGGGACTCACAGTCCGCAATCACTGATTACTCTGTAATGCATCGATGTTTAAACGGCAAATAGTAGACTGATGTATATCAGCCCCCACCCGACAGGTACTGAGAGTGACCGACTCCAGAAAAGGCGCGTTTCGAAACGGCGGCAAAATTTGATTTCCATCGGACTGATAGTCCGCGCGCGTGTAACGGAAGGTTAAATAATATGAACATATCAAAAATTCAACATTGCGTAAAAAAATATGTATGATGCTGTTATGTACTCTCAACTCATTTCCAATACATCTACTTTAGTACTACAGAAGGGGTCTACACTTATTCACTTTTTCTAAGAGTAATGCATGTTCTGCTCGTTCTATATTCTGATTACGCGGCTCACCTGTACTTTTTGAAGACACATTGGCAGTCTTTTCAAATTTTGTCACGAATTTACCTCTTCCTTCATAAAAATGTTCATTTTTTAATGATTTCAGACAATAAAACTAGAGACAGAATCAAATTGTCAGAAACGTCAAATAAGTTAACTTACGTTGTGACAGATAAAACGTCAAGCATTTATTTATTTTTTGTTCAATTCCATGGCTGTCGATATTTTCAACGTAATTTTCGATATTTTCATATTTAATTTCTGTCGTTACAATGCATGGAAAGCTAATTCTGTTTATTGATTTAGATGCAGAATTTTATGCTCTAAAACTTTTATTTGACGCATTTTTGCTAAAAATAATTAGGCGAGCAGGAAATTGCAATAAACTGATTTCCCATGTTAATCTCCTATGTACACCTTTACGACAGACACACGGCATGTGTGTGTGTGTGTGTGTGTGCGTGCGTGCGTGTGTTTTCGAAATTTGTGTTATTAAAAAATTAATGGTTATTAAATTTTCTACAGATTTGCATAAATACTTTTTCTATATATTGGATAAATTTATAAAATTATATACAGGGCGTTCCAAAGTGTAAAAAAATTAAGGTCATATAGTACAGTAGTGACAGCACGCACTTTAGAATTCTAGAAAATAAGGCATTTGTTTTCGCTTTTCGCCACGAAGCGAAAATTTGATAGCATGCATATCTCAAAATATTCGCTTGCAAGCGTACAACTCGAGGCGAAAGTATTAAACTAACGTCACTATTTTGTCACAATTCAATTCAAAACCAATTTATATATTTATCATATGCAACTGTAATAATATATTATATTTTAATAGTATAGAACCTGAAAATTCCCAAAATAAAAAGCGAATATAGAATTCTAAAGTGCATGCTACCAAGAATCGTAAAAATAAAATCGCATTCGCCTGTTTTCTATGGTAGAATTCTAAAGTGCGTGCTGTCACTACTGACCAAAATGAGTAAAAAAGCTTAATCAACATAGGTCTGATCTTCAATAATTGTTTCCGAGAAAAATGAAAAATCGAAGAAAAACTGGCAAAGATAGTGATCGAACAAAATTTTATCTGTCAGTAAAGTTATTTGAAAATTAAATATTGATTATTTGATTTAAAAAAAAAATCATAGCTAAGAAAACCTCTGAAAGGTAAACAAAAAGTCTCGTTTAATCAAAGTCGTAACTCTTATAGTTTTCGAGATAGCAGAGGTAAACCCCGTAAAAACTAATATTTCACTGCCTTATATCTCGGAAACTATTGAAGATCGGACCCATGTTAATGAAACTTTTTTTTACTTCTTGTGATCGGTACTTTATGCCCTTATTTTTTTACAGTATTTTTGAAGCAGCCTGTATAATTTAAATCCTAAAGCCTGCACTTCAAACAGTTGCACATAAAATATTGTTAAAAAAGCTGCAAAGAAATATTCCAAGTTGGAAATTTGTTCAAAATTTAAAGTTGTTACTTCGTTTTGTAACCTTGCTCGCATTAAAAGAGTTTTTTCATTGTTGAAATAGTATATCTAAAAAAACAATAGAAAAAGAAATCTGTAATTTATTCTAAATATAGAAATGTAATTATCTCTCATACTGCTCTGAACTAGAAAATAGAATAGATGCTTGCCTACTGGTTATGCAACATAGACTTCAGTTCTGTAATGTGGGTCAAAAGTGAGTGACGAAACTGGACGTTCTATTTAGTGCATTTAGGGTTTATGAGATGATTATATTTTTTGAAAAAAAAAGTTAGCGTTTAATAGTTTTTTGAAAATATTATCTGTCTCGTAAAACTTTGTAGAGTGGAGAATAAAATTCTGAATTTTTTAGTGCCAAAATTTATGAATATAATATGCCTTTGATGTAAATATGTAATAATGTCGGATTAGTTATTAATTTCTGGGTGTGTCAATCTGTTTTGTACACAGATATCGGTGATGATGAAATATTTGCACCGTGCGGGCGCTTACCAGACGTCACCTCACGGACACTCATTGCTGGCGTGGAGAGTGCACCACAGGGGTCAATTTTGTGCCATTTAAAATTGGAAAATGTTTAGCGTCGGTAATATATTTCTTAATTTGACAATTTACTTGACGATCATTTGTGACATACGTACCTATGTTTTCGAATTTTTGAATTTTTTATCCAGGGTGTCTTAGGCCGACCGACACATGGGAGGTTAACATGTGAAATCAGTTAATTGTGAATAATATTAAGATATTAAGTTGAAAATTCGTGTACTTGGAGGATACTAATTCAATGGATTACAGTCCAAATTAGTGAATCTAAATGTATCATACATTTAAATTTACTAATCAGAAAACATAAGGAAATTTGTAGAATTTCTAGGATTGTTTATATCCCGGAAATAAGGGTTACCAAGTAACAGGTTAATAAATAGCATAGTGGTAGCGTAAGCGCTTGGTAACAAACAAAACTCTGAGACTAGGTTCGGAACCAGCCAGCAGCAAAATTTAATTTATAATTTTTTCTTCTCAAAATAATTTTTATTGTTAGTTTTTTTTTTGAAATTTAATAAAATGGATTCATAATTTTTTGTTTTAAAAATTTATTGTAATTATTTAACTGTATGGTTTAATGAATTTTATTTAGTTTTTACAATATACGTATAATTTATGCTTTAAATAATGTTTATATTTTATTAAAAATGAAAAAAAGATTAATAACATATTAATAATAATAAATTATTTTGAAAAGTAAAAATTAAATTTTGCTGCTAACTGGTTCCAAACCCAGTCTCTCCGGGTTTTGTTTATTACTACAAGCGCAAATGCAACCACTGTGCTATTTGTACTGTTACTTAATAAACATTTTATCCGGTATACGAACAATAACCCTGGAAATTCTACAAATTTTCTTAATTTTTTCGAAAATTACACATTTAAATTTACTAATTTGGACTGTAATCCGTAGAATTATTATCCTCCAATAAGTATACAAATACAAATATCTTACACTGGGGAGATACTATTCACAATTAACTGATTTCCCATGTTAATCTCCTATGTGTCGGTCGGCCTACGACACCCGGTATTTTAAAATATTTTTCAATCTAAACCGTTTTTACTTTTATGTTTAGTAAAATTGTAAAAAATACCGAAAAAAAAATGTTAAACTTTTGTAATATTTTCTTCCCGCCATTACGGCGTACATATCATCAACACTATATGTGTGAATTAGGTCACGACATACGTGCTCAAAATATACTTCATAAAAAGAGATAGAAGCAAAACGTGGCCACCTGTCAGGGACGGCGCCAGGGGTGGGCCAGGGTGGTCACTTGCCCACCCAAAAATAGGCTGTGCCCACCCGGGTGCCCACCTAATTTTTTAAATAATAAATATAAAAATAAGTTATTATTTGCAAGCAATTAATTCTGACGTATCTCATGCTTTGTTATTAATAGAAGGGACCAAAAACGTATTTAGCGATCAAAGAGACATTTCTGGGCAAAAGTTTTCTTTTGAAATTGTTTACAAAGAAGCAGTAGCTATTGCCGAAGAAAATAATATAAAACTGCAAATTGCTCAAAAGAAACGAGTATCCAAATTCACTAAAAAATTTCAAAATTATATAATTACAGAACAAATGCATTCTCTTGAAGAAGAAATTAACACAGTTGTACAAGGATGTTTAAGGACGAAAATATTTTTACCTGTTGTAGACAGGATTTTAGTTGAACTAGAAAACAGATTTTTTGCTAATAAGAATATTTTAATGAGTATTTGTAGTTTAAACCCTGAAATACCAGAAAAAAATTATGATACTATAATTCCACTTGCAAAATATTATTCGTGTGATTTAAATTTATTAAGATCAGAATTAAATATTTTACCAAATACAATTTCAAATTACGAAAAAGAATATAATATAAATATTTCAAACATGCTGCAATTTGCTGATATGATAAATAAATATAAACTTGCATTTTCGGTGGTGCACAAACTTTTAACAATATGTATTACAATTTCGGTTTCAAGCGCTGCATGTGAGAGATCATTTTCATGTCAGAAGACTGAAAACATATAGTAGAAATAAAATGACCAACGATAGTTTGGCAAATCTGGCAATAATCAGTATTGAAAACTTATAGCAAAATCAACTAGCATGGAAACAGTAGTAAACGAATTTGTCAAACAGAATCCAAAACGCAGAATGCAATTAATGTAATGTAAGGATTATATTATATTAATTTTATTCTCCATAATTAATGTATCATGTAATGTTAATCATTTAGTAATAATACGGTTTAGTTTTTACATGTTTACATTTTAACTTAATTTTTTTAAGCAATATTCAATGTTTATTTTTAACTAATTTCATTTTATATCTACATTTTGAACATAACTTATCGTATCTGCGAAACTATATGCATTTGTTTGTATTATTAATTATATTTTAATAAAATTACATTTTCAATTAAAATTATATATATATATATATATATATATATATATATATATATATATATATATATATATATATATAATAATCAATATTTCTTATGTGCCCACCCAACTATTTATGTGCCCAACTCGTGCCCACCCATTCACTCAATCCTGGCGCCGTCCCTGCCACCTGTTTATGTTTACATTTGATAATTTACAATTTAATTACTGTGTTATCGTATTTTCTAGCTTTTACGTTACATTTAAAAAAAAATTGCGATTTGACATTGAAATTGACGTTTCAATATCAAATACAGAAGACATACGTTCATGTTTTCATTCTAAATTAGCGCTCGTAGCGGACAACTACGGCGAACCAAAGATGCCGCATACATCATCGTATTGCGGGCGATTTAACTAACGATAAATTTAATATCATTTGTATAAATAAATACTCTGTATTTTATTACTTTTGCTGCATTAATAGTAATATTGCATGTATAGTATTGCAGTAATTTGTAAAAATCATTACATTCCAACATGACTAAACTCTCCCATTATATACTGAATGTATTATTGCCACTTTTTTACCTCTTGCTAAGAGAGGTATTGAATTCATGCTAAAAATCATATATCCAGATTTTAGTGAATAAGCACGTTTTAAGGTCCCTAGAATCCGATTATAACATTTTTACAATGATGTCCGTATGTGTGTGTGGATGTGTGGATGTTGGATTCACGATTTCTCAAATACTATAAGACTTAAGACATTTTTAACTACGGATTCCTCAATCTAACTATAATGGGAAGAGTTGATTAAGTTTTGGTAACAATTGGACAACCGGAAGTAGTAGTTACAACAAAAAAATCATCTAAATATTATTTATCGAAAATTTATGTAAATACTTATATTAAAGAATGTTAAATTCTTTATTCGATAAATATAAATTCATTATTATATCTTCTATAGATTTAGAGATAAAGAAATGCATATAAAATAATTTGAAGTAAAAATTCTCAGATCAAACTACTTCAAGACAAGAAATTCAAATGTTTGTAATTGACACATAAATGTCACTGTCAAAAATATTTGTATGCCACTGTCAAAAATATTTGTACATTATTATGAAGATTATGAAAATAAAAAAAAGTCAACAACGCGAAAGAATATACGTAAAAAAGAATATAAAAGGCATTTGCGAAAAAATGACGAATATAAAGAAAAAGAAAAGGAAAGTAGAAAAAGAAAATTTCAGGATATTGAATAAAAAGAAAATGTATGTACATACATATTAAAATATCCCATAGATTTTGCAAATATATGTGAGAATTATTTTTTAGTGAGACATGAATATATGTATTTGTATTTAAAAATATTTTTCGTTTTATGCGTACAACCAGGTAAAATATCTGGCGAAAGGTTATGTGCTGGCCATATCAGATTTTTAAATTAAGTTTAATGTCACCAATAGCTTTAATCCAGAAATTTGGCACAAAAAATTCAGGATATTACTATTTAAAATTCTACGAAAAAAAGCTATTCATAAAAGATAATAATTTTTTGAAAAAAAATCCCATTTTAAATCCTATATCACGGATTCTCTTAATCATGATGTAAAAAATTGCTATAGAAATGCGTCGTAAACTCAAATTTAAAAAACTTTAAAATAATAGAGAATGTGACAGTTTTTAAACCTTTTTTATTACGCAATAATCTTAAAAGTCAAAACCACAAATTTAACGTTTTTTCTTATCTTTTATGGGCTACAAATTAAACCTTTTATTAAATCTCGTCCATTTTCACACATTTTATACTGCATCGTAGGTGTAAAACCCAAAATTCCTTTCCATTTTCAAAAAATTAATTTCCTTGTAAAATATCCTACCTAATACACTTTCCCATAAACTTGACAAAAAAAGCTTACAAAAAACACCATCTAGACACCTGTGCTAACCTGTAAGCCACCATGCACTAATAGCACCCTCACTACCTTTCAGCAAACAAAAAACGATCACAATGCCCTACCCACTAGATTCTAAACATTACAGGTGCATGGCACTCACGATTTAGGTAATATCTTTTGTACTTATGTGGGAAAGGCGAGACTGTTTGATTTGGAGTAAAAAAATCTAGAGGGCTATCGTGAGAAAGCAGGCAGATGTCCAGTCTAAGCCTACTACTGTGTTACGGACGAAGAAATCTTTTTTGTTTCTTTATCAGAGGCAATTATTGAATAGAGATGATTTGTTGGGGATATCTTACAAGATAAAACTAATTTATTTAGGTGTTTCTAAGGTTGGAATGTGATTTATGTCATACTTTGTGTTAGTTTTGTTTTGTGATAATAAATTGAGGATAATGTAATGAAGTATTTTTATGCTAATTTTTACGGTTATAAATTATTTTGATGCTATCGTACTTGTTCTATTCATTTAGATTTGTTTGTATGTACTTAGAATTATAATGTTTCGTAATACAGCCCCACGGCGTACACACAAATTGTTCGTTTCAGACTGTGGAATGTTCAGACCTTATGAAAACTGTTGCTCATAACATGTCTCCAAATCACTTCAGAGTGAAATACGTGTTTTTAGAGTGTTTTGCAGTAACTTCCATATTCCAAAAAGTCCCTCCCAAAAGATTGGATCCTTTAAAAAACGGTGGATTTTGGTATATTATGCTCTAAACCAGCGTTTCTTAACCTATGGGTCGCGACCCAAAGTTGGGTCGCGAAGGGGTTGTGAGTGGGTCGCGTTTATTCATAATTTTATTACAAAATGCCATTCATAGATAGAAGGAAATTAAAACTTGTGGCAGAGGAAGGTAGATGAAGAAAAAACTAGCTTCATGTCCAACTTTTTTTTTTATTTAATAATTTTGGGCTTTTCAGCAGCTAGGCTATTAAAACCCGTATACATTGTTGGTTTGTACAGTTTATAGTAGTTCTAATTTATATAATATGTTATTATTACAATATTTTGGGTACATTATATGTGTTGTGCTAAGTTTATGTCTTTCAGGAATTTTAATACATTATTGTTTGTATCTTTATCGTTTTTTAGGATTTCCTTTATTGTGTTTGGGATTCGATATTTGTTCCTAGCGTGGGTATATTGTTGGCAGCCAATTAGTATATGTTTTACCGTTAATGGTACATTACAACAGTTTGGGCTTTCGGTGCGTTCTAGTATATGTTTATGTGTGGTTAGTGTGTGGCCTATTCTGAGTCTGGTGAGGGTGATTTGGTCCTGTCTTGATCCCGGTGTTTGTCAGTTGGTTGTATCTTCTTTGATTTAGCGTAGATGTCCAACTTTGAATTTACTTCTAGGAGAAGGAAACAATAATTTTATCGAAGTACAGAATATTATATTCAGGCATTTAGGGCAGTTAATAATTGAATTCGATCGCTATGTCCCAAAAGATATAATTGGGTGCGCATATCATTCAATTTGAATGTATATGACTTGCATGCTGATTTTGTAATTAATAATTTGCAAGAACAATTTATTGGTACAAAATAACGAGACATTTCGTTACAATTTTAATAAATCGAGACATTGAGTTCATTTTGGTTGAACGTAAAAAAGGAAAACCTATCTTGAGATACGAAGTATTGATAATTTTATTACCTTTTGCTACTATCTATATATGCGAGTCTGGATATCTGTTTTTGTAATTACTAAATCTAAATTTCGAAACCCATTACAACCAGAAAATGAATTAAGGTGCTGTCTTTCAAATTAAAACCGCGATTTGAAGAATTTTTAAAACTTGTGCAAAGTCAGGGTTCACACAGATGCATTTTTAATCGTGTTCGAAAGTCAAATTTGACAAAGATGGGTAACTAATATTAATGATTTGGAAATTTGACTATCACACAAGATTAAAAATGTTTCAATTTCATGTATCAAATTGTAACAAGTTTCATTTTAATTTATTATTCTTGTTATTTTATTTATGTACGAATATAATACATATTTCATTATCTTATTTTCAAAAATAAATTATTATTTATAACATTTTTTTTTTATTTTTTAAATAATTTTTTATATAATGGGTCGCAAGTCCAACACCAATAGTTAAGTTTGGGTCGCGTCTTAAAAAGGTTAAGAAACGCTGCTCTAAACAAACAAGTTCCAGCGAAATTTTAGGTAGAATATGTGTTCCGTCAATAGCCTTATGGTTGTAGGTATCTAAACTTGTAGATAATCTATTCAAGTCAAGTTAAGAACAGTTAGTACTTGGATGGGTTATGGTTATGGCATGGGTTACCGAAACCGAGTATCGCCTGAGAACGCTTTAGTCTTATTGGCCGACTGCTAGAACCATACCAGTATAGATATTCACGGGCTTGACTTGACTTATAGTTTTTATAACTTGTAACATTTTTATAACATATCTACATATATTTCAATATATCTTGTATATTATATATAAAATGTTAATAACAGAAATGTAATATATTTTAGCGTCGGCCTGATGATGGACTATCGTCCGAAATCGATCGCCACTTAAATAAATAAATTAATAATACATTCTGCGTCATCACACAACAGGTGTATTTCATTTTAACCCTTTATCAATATGCAGAACAACCTGGAGAGATTTATCCAATATGACTTGACTTGGTTTGTAAAATCTTTAAAAATAAGGCAAATGAAGCCTTGTACCTACTATGAAAAACTTGGTTTAAAACAAATTAATTCAATGTTTTTCTAAGAATTATTGATAAAAAGTCGAACAAAACTGTGATTTTTATGTAAGTAACGTATAGTATGATTAGCGAATGAAAGTTGACGTTTAGATTATTTAATAGATGTGGTTTCTTTTGAAAATATTTCTCTATATTTGAAAGGAAACTTCGACCCTTATGTATTCCGTTACAGAAGATTAGAATTGTACTCAATATCAAGAGGCATTTAAAATGACCTTATCAACAGGATTCAGGGATGTATTTAAAAAATTTAATGCTAAAATAGTAGTTCGTTCGTCTCACGTGTAAGCAACCCTCGAGTCGGAATTACTATTTGAGGAAATTCAAAATAATCTTATTTCATAGAATTGCCAAACTAAATAGTTTAAAGATTTTGTTATAATCAACATAAACGAAAAATGTTTAATATATTTTAAACTCGCCCCTGTTTTGATATTCAGTTACCCTAGTCGGCCAACTATTTTCAGCCAGACATAGTAATGTATTTCTGTGCTTTCCTAGTCCAGTATTTAAATGGGTTCATGCAAAAATTTCGTACCTGAATATTTCGTACAATTCTATTATTTTTTACCTTCCGTCACCTTTAGGTAAGGTTATTTTTTTGGTTATAATTGGTCAACCGGAAGTACCCTTATTTGAAGATTTTAACAGTTTTTCTTGAAAAAACGATGTTAAATATCATTTTTTCACATTTAATGTTATTGTAAATATTAAAGAATATTGTATTCTCTATACGATTTGACTGCATTTTATACTTCATATTAAATGGATATAGAGTTATAAAATTATAAAGAAATTAAATTTCATAAATTAGCTAGCTGTGCTACTGTATTAAGAAAATTCTGATTGAAAGATGTCAGTGTCAATTGACATATTCGTAGTATTATAATTTTACTCGAAATATAGGATCTTTTTGATGAAACTGTATGGAATTTCTATAAAATACATACAACTGTCAAAAGGTAATGTACGTACAAGAAATTTAGATACTTTTGCAAGGAACTTTCTGTATGGATTTTATTGAAAATACATAGGCTTTTAGGAAAATTCTACCGGTAGATACCGCATCTACCGACTGTGTTCGAAAACACGAGTGGTAAAAAGTTACCGTGTTCGAAAATTGTATAATATCTACCAGATTCATCTACCGGATTCATGAAGAATCTAATCTCAAAAAAAGGTAGTGATGCAAAGCGCAGCGCGCACGTTAAAAGTGGAAATGTGTTCAAAGTAGGACTCTGCTCAGTTTGTTAATTACGTCAAGTTTCTAACCTGTTTTAACTTTTAAATTCATAGGTTATGGTTCTACACTGTTTACCACATGCGTTCTTAAAATATCGATTCCGGTAGCTATAACCTGATAAAAAGCCTCATATAACTGACGGAATGTAATGTGCTGGCCACATCAGATTTTTAGTATTATATTTTTTTAAAAGTAAGTTACCATATCCTGTTTATTAATGGGGTCCTCCACTGTTTTTTTATTATTATTTTAAATGAGAGTTCGTTTAATTTTGAAGCAATTCGTACTATTAAAGTCATTATTGTTTTTTAGTTTAACTGCATTTGATTTTTAGCGACACCTATTGCTATCTTTCTCGCACCAATTTCTATAGTAGGCTGCGCGAGAAAGATAGCAATACTGTGTTATCTCAGTGCCACTCATTACAAATTCAAATATCTCGCAAGGTAATTATAAAAAAATATATTTTTTATCTTAATCGTTATTTAATAAGTAATACTTTATTCTTTTATTGAAATACGTATTTGATTCGGAGCAGAAAAAAATCATAACACACTCGTCATAAAAATAGTATATTTGTATTCTATGGATCCTACATTTTATTGTTAAATATTTTAATCAAAAACAATACCTCCCTTACCATTGATAGGCAGGAGTTATAAATAATTATATGGTCATTGTCATTATTGTTTCTTGTTCGTTGTTTCTAATATAATAAATAATAAAATGTAACAAGAAATTAAAGTTCAAAACGCGCTACTTTATAGTTTTGAATAAATGGCTAATTACTTCACTTCTTGCGGAAGTTACAGACACAGGTGCTTCAGTTCTCGTGTCTTGAACATCCGGAATTTAAAATCTAGCACAAGGGGTGTGACTTCCGGTCATTTCTAAGTGTTAACAAGACATGTTGCCATGTATAAATCATTTCACGTAAAACTGTAATTTTCTACTTGTGTGGTTCTGGTTAGCTAGTTTGTATGTAATATAAGTATGTGCATATAATCAGTTTATTAGTTAACATAAGGAAGGAAGACAATTTAGAACTGTATAACTGTTAAGAATTTATAATTGTTTAATTCGCAACTTCCATTTTATATAAAAATATTAATAAATTATCGTGCAGCTTATTTCCTATATCTGGCTGCGCCAATCTGCTTATTGTTTACTCATTTTAGTAATACCGATTATGGATTTCGAGTTATGATGTCAAAGTTTTAATTTTTATATGGATACCATATTGGAAAGTTACACCATTGAAAGGAGATTTCTTTGGCTTTTTCAACGATATGTATGTGTATGTTCATTTATTTAAAACATCAAAAAAGTAACAATTTTTGACGTCGCCAGTTCATTTGCGATCACTAAATTCCTCAATTGATTCGTGACCCCATAAAAATTGCGTACACCATAGTTTTATTGATTAACATGACAATGCACTTTGCCATATATGCCAATCATCTTTCCATGAATATTGATACAATAATGTCGTAAGCAGACTGTAAGTTGGCAGTAAAAATTACAAACGCTTGTCTTTTGTTTCATGGCTATGCAGGTAACATTCAAACATTCTATATCACGTTCGGCTTTGTCCCATTAGAGTTCTCCAATTAGAATACTGATATTGGGTTATGGGGCCTATTCTGTAACTCAGAGTGGTTAATTTTTAACCATTGGTTAAATTTTTTAACCAATCAAGTATGTTGACAAATAACAAAAAGAGGGATTTTTAGATGTTAAATCAATATCTATTGGATAAAAATTTTAACCAGTGCTTAAAAATTAACCAGCGAGTTACGGAGTAGAGCCCTATTTGTATTAAAAGTAGACTTTAAACTATACAAGCCCGGATTAGAATTTCTTTACGCCCTAGGCCAAAGTTCATGACTGCACCCCCCCCTCACAATATATACCGAGTGTCTACTTTTTTATGGACCATAAGAAATATGTTTAATGGTAACATCTGACAAAGTTTTAATAATGCTTGATTTCATTAAATTGTTTTTCTGTATCGGCGTCTTTATGAGTGTAACGCACAGAAAACATGTTAAGAAAATCTATAAACGTACTGGTTTTGGAGCTTTTCGATTTTAGAGGTGGTATGAGTGACTGCTTTTAAAACTGATACATAAATGACATGTATCATCAAATTGCTGTCAGTCAACAAAGAATTTTCATGTGTGAAGTTCAATTTGTTGGCGGGAAGTGCTACCAACGTAACTGATTTTATAATTCGCATTTATTAAAAATCTAATAGAATTATAAAATTACCCCAATAGAAAAAATAGCATAAAAACATATTTCATAAGGACTGTGATCGCACTCGTCCTTTGTAAAACTCACCGCAAAGTGGCTTATTTTCCAAAGTTGGACTCGTGGGTTAACAGATTACCTTATCAAATTTGTGTTTTAATATACCTACTATTATCAGTCATCATAGATACATTTACCATCTTTTTATAAGTAGCTAAAGATTACAACTTTTATTTCGCGTCTGTATCTCTCGAATGAAACGCATGTAAACAATAAATTTGAACTTATTAGATGCAATTTTTAATTCTAAACAGTTTTCGCATTTATACTTTTATTCTAAAATTCATAGGGCAGAAATTACAGTCATGAAATTTTTAATTTAACCAGTGTATTTGCTAAGATTAATAAAAAAAATAGACACCCGGTATATATAAATATTAGAATTATTTAAAATTTTCGACATCTGCCATAGCTCAACAGTATTACCAATCATTTTCCTACAACCGAAATATTAGTGATATGTTTGTCATAATTCTGAGTATACAGGCATCCAGCATATTCAAATATTGTTAGTGTTCTTTTTCATAATACTGTACAAAATGTATCTTAAACCCTTGGAAGAATCTCAGACAGAACTGAATTAGTCTTTTGTAATTGTACACATTGTACATTTAATATTAATATTAAAAATTAGGTTAGGTAAGAATACATGTCAAAAAATGTGAATGTTCTTAAAAATTAGATTAGTACTCAATCTGTTAAAAAAATTATTACATTTGTTTCATTTACAGTGTATATTAATATTTCTTAATAAATTTTATTACTTTCATTATTATTTACTACCTAATAATCTACTATTGACAGGTAAATTAATCGAATTTTAATGTTGCATAGCAACGCCTATTTACTTTTCAAACACTAGTGTGTGAAAAATACTTTTTGACGCACGGTTGTAGGAAAAAATTATTATTGCCAAACGAATAACAATTACCTAAGACTTTCTAGAACTATACTGGTCGCTTTCAAGTTAGATGAAGTTTCATAACAAATAGCGGAGGATTCTATTGTTGGGATCGATAACTTCTGACCATCGTACCCCTATTATAAACCATTTATTCTCATATAATCCCAAACTTCTCCCTAATCAAAATTTCTATCTGTATCCGTATATCTCACCACGCGGAAATTCAAATTAGTCCACCCACTGTCTTCCCATCTTTCCATTCGAAGCCAAGGAACAATCGAGCGTGGCAATCAGATCTCCGAGCCGTGATTGGCCAAGTGGGAGGGGAGGGGGCACCGGACAGGGCCGCACTCACAGATTAACGCATTAATATTGATACAGACCGTGTGAACCAGGCACAGCACAGGATGCTTGGGATATAAATGTAGCTGATTAGGAGAAATTTAATATCCTTTTATTTCTACAGATACCTGGAGGAAGTCGGCTAATGGCGATAATATTTAATTGTTTTAGCGACGTTAGATGGATGTTAAATTTTATTAGTTTTTGTTTATTATAAATTGAGCATATTTGATTAATTTATTAGTTTGTTAAATTTATTTTATTGTTGATAATCTGATCACATATTGTAAAATGATTAAGCGTTTTATAAAAATACGAATTTTATATTCTGGTTACGACAAGGCGGTGTATACGGTGTGCACAAAAGCAGTCAGCGCCGGCAGCGGACAAAAATGACAAAATGGTTACTCATTGAAACAGCAAGGTTATGTTTTATGCAGTGGCGTATTATCCCAGAAGCCCGAGAAGCCCGGGCTTCTGGCGCAAAATTATAGGGGGCGCAAAAATATGCCAGGAATTGAGAAAAAATCACATATTTAAAAAAATATAAACTAGCAGGCGCAGGCATGAGTTGGATATTATAGTGAAAAATCTGGTATGGCCAACATAATACCTCCCGCCATTTCCATCCCGAGTCACAAAAAAGATTAAGTTTTTTGTAATACCGAATTTTACTATTATTTTGACAGTTTATTTCTTAAAATATAGTCTAATCCAATCCAAGTAACTACCTTTTTTTTAAACCGCTCAACAGGATTAAATCCCAATTACAGAGTGGGTTCACATTCAAACACATCCGTGCCTTAGTGTGATTCGAACCCAGAGCACCGAGGGCACTCATGACATGAGGTGTTGCTCTAACCATTGAGCCACCGGAACTATAATAAAATGAAGATTAAATTTTAAATACCGGGATAGAATAGAATTCACTAATCCAAAAATGAGGATTAGCTTAAATATTTTTGCGAATCGTTAATTTTTATCAATCTAAATACATACCTACATATTTATTTATGCTGGAAACTGTATTGAATTCCTTTTCTATTGTTCTATTTACTTTTTCCTTTTTAATACTTTACTAATATTATTTTGAAATGATTAGTTCTTTGACAGTGACATTGATCTGTCAGTTACAT
This sequence comes from Harpalus rubripes, assembly GCA_963082715.1. Classification (NCBI taxonomy): domain Eukaryota; kingdom Metazoa; phylum Arthropoda; class Insecta; order Coleoptera; family Carabidae; genus Harpalus; species Harpalus rubripes. Next base: position 13,883,734 of record OY720462.1, on the reverse strand, counting down.
ACATTTGAATAACTGCGTTTTCTTTGTTTATATGTTTATCCGTAAAATATATAGAAAAAGTATTAATGCAAATCTTTAGAAAATTTAACAATCTTTAATTTTTATAATAACATTAATCTCGAAAAAATAACATTTAAAGATATTTTTCGAAGAAAAACTATTTTGAGCTTCTAGTAAAGTGCCATTTCCGGTTATCCAATTTTCACCAAAATCTAATAGGCTCTTTCCAATAAAGAAAAAGTTCGAAATACAATATTTAAATTTTTTCTGAATGATAGTATTTGAGTTAGAGAGGAGGACCCACACACACATACACACAGACATCATCGTGAAAATGTTAAAATTGGATTCTAGGGACTTTAAAACGTGCTCATTTACCCAATATCTCCATATGCAATTTATAACACGAACCCTATACCTCCCTTACCAAGGCTAGCGGGAGGTAAAAAAGATGCAACGCCATTGCCAAAGCAGGAAAAATGTCATTTTAATTTGTCATTATACCATATTAATTAAAATTAAAAGTTTAGTTTCAATGTTTGCTGAATTTTACTTTTAAAAAAACTGCCCATGATTGTCATTTTTGGAATCATTTGTCTATGTTAGTTGTTAGATTTAATTTTTATAAGAATTATTGTATTGGTTTCTTACTAGAAAAGTTTAAGTATGTTTTTTTGTTTCATTAAAGTTAAACAAAAACAGGGAGGGGGGGGGGTCTTGGGGGGCGCAAAAAATTCAAGGGCTTCTGGCGCCTAACTACCTTAATACGCCAATGGTTTTATGTCGGAATAATTTTGCAATTTCTATTTTATAAAATATTTGCAATAATAATAATAATAATGAATAGATGTTTAAGAAAATAATTTTTCAACAGATATCCTTCTACTAACGTGAAAAATTCTTTTAGGTATACATATTTTCTTATTGTAAAAGATACTTATCGTATGTATAAAATTGCAACAATGGTCGTCTGATTGCAATAATGAATTATATAAAAATGTGTTTCTTAAGTTAATATTTGAACAAGATGTAATACAAGAAGCAGAAAATTGTCTTAAAATTGTATAATACTTGCAGTTGTATGAAATAGAAGTCAATTTTTGAAATAATTCCTCTATTTATTATAGACTTTGTTTTTGTACATGTAATGTTAATGTTGAAGGTAGTAAATTCACATGGTTCGTATTTTTCGTGTATTTTCTTTTCCGAGTTTGTGCAACTGATTCCACTTAGAGCCTGGAATACTCTCAATGATGAATCTTCTTCATTTATTGCGAATATAAAAGAAAGATGCTAACATCATCCACTGATATCGTGATATGTAGAAACGTTCTTCGTTCCAATAATTCAAATTTTCCAACTTTTTAATCTCAATTTCCATGTATTGTGCATCTTACAACATTTAACTAATATTATAAATTATAATATAAATTTAAATATAATAAAATAGTTTACAGAAATCACACATATTATGAGAAACATTATTCGCGACTAAAATGAACCCGTAGCCACTAAGCGGAAAACTTGCGAACCCTCCGAATTGGTAATGGCAGTCAATCACACAGCAGAAAATTGCCAAAATTACCAATTAAGTCGGCCATCTTAAATAAACGCAGCGCCTCTATAGGACTTTTCAGTCGCCAATATTTTCTGCCACAGTATACCTTCGCTGGTATTTTAACTTTTTAAAATTAGTCACATCACATATATAGCATTTTAAATACGAGTATTTTCTTTATTCATTTCAATATACTACGATGAATATTTATATACAATAGCAACAACTCAAAATAAAATTGTAAATTGTATCACTTTCTCGAAATGTCAACATTGATTCGGTAATCAAAAATGCCAATGTAGCCGTTAGAGGCGCTGACGCTCATTGGGATTTTCAAATAAGAAAACGCTAACTAGCGGGGACAATTAGAACTACAAACAGTGGTACACATTTGACATTTACATGAAACTACAACTATATGACTACAAAAACTCTATTATACATACTTGAATTATAAATAAAAAATCTGATGTGGCCAGCACATTACCTTCCGTCAGTTCTATGTATTTTGTACAAATTTCATACGGATAGTTCCTTGCTAAATTAAATATTCTATTTCTTGTACATTACCTTCCGGCAGTTGCATGTATTTTATGCAAAGTTCATACAGAAGATTATTATTATGTGAGGTTTTCTATATACAGTGTAATGTATCTGCAGAAATAAAAGATTTATTATTATTATTATTATTATTATTATTATTATTATTATTATTATTATTATTATTATTATTATTATTATTATTATTATTATTTCTTGTACAATACCTTAAAGCAGTTGTATGTATTTTATACAAACTCCATACAGAAAGCAAAAGATCCTATACCTATTTCCAGTAAAATTATAAGACAAACACACTATGCCAATTTCACTTGACACTGACATCTTTCAAACAAAATTTTATTAATATAGTAGCTGTTTCCACAGCTATGTCTACTTTATGAAATTTAATTTCTTTATAATTTTTTAACTCTATACCCATTTAATATTAGGTATAAAATGCAATCAAATCGTATAGAAAATAAAATATTCTTTAATATTTATAATAACATTAAATGTGAAAAAATGATATTTAACATAGTTTTTTCAAGAAAAACTGTTAAAATCTTCAAATGAGGGTACTTCCGGTTGTCCAATTCTAACCAAAATCTAATCAGCTCTTCGCATGGATGTAACGAAGAGAAATGCGAAAGAATTATAATTTTTAGAATTGTAGTATGGAAGTTATCGTAGACGAAAATTTTGTTACACACACACACACACACGGACACACATACATACATACATACACACACACACACACATACAGACATCATCGTAAAAATAGTAAAATCGTATTCTAGGGACCCTAAAACGTGCTTATTCATCAAAAACTCACCACCGAATTTTTTGACCAAAGACAATACCTTCCTTACCTAAAGGTGACGGAAGGTAAAAATACTAATAAATCAGAAAATAATACGAAAACTAAAGAAATACAACTGACAGAAATGCTACGCTGACACACGTCAACAAAAAGTGTACCAGTGTTTAATGCGTTCAACGCCATCTCTTGATACTTGAAAATTCCAATAGCTAATGTTTCGCAATATTTATGTATTATTCTTCAAGATTCTAATGTTTATATTTTTGTTGCAGGACAACGTTCAACATAAATTGTGGTAAGCTTACAATACTATTTAATACAATTTATTATTATTTATTACAACATATGCGAATATTTCAAAAAATTAATGTCATATAAACTGTCAAACCAAGTAACCTGTCAAAAATAGGTATCTGACAGTTTGTTAACGTTCATTTCTTGAAATTACGCATACTAAATCTGTTTTTACCACGTTTTACGCTAAATTTACTCGGGCATCAAAAAATTTTGATACCAAATATTTCATTCTAAATCTCTATTTTTAAATCACTACGTTTTACGGAACATCGAATATTTGGGAAAAACTGATTTTTCATGTTGAACGCATATGTCATGGTTTCTAGCAACGTCGGACTGGCCATTGTGGCGATGTGGCGATCGCCACAGGCCCGGCGAGCGAAAGGGCCCGGTCTAAACTTGTAACTATCATATCTTGTACTTAGTTAATAGTTTTCAATATGAGAAAGAGAAAAAAATCTTAAAGAACTGATTGTAGATCAAGTATAAACATAATTCAAGAGTCTGACCTTAACCACAGAACAAGCGTAGCATGTCAAAGAAAACTAAACGCCAATATAGGCTTACTTCTATCCCTGTCTTTACCCCAAACTCCATCATCACCCCGGCCAGTGTATTCTAGAAATACGTGCTCAACGGGCATGTGCAAGATCTACTATGTAGTAGATATAAAATTTAGTTTTAAGTTCTGTGTGGTTTGATGTGACGTTTCACTTTTCACATAGTAGACTTTCATTACCAGATTCATAAAATTGATTAAATTCAGTTAACTAACTCCATATTTATTCCGGATTAAAAATTTTAATATGAGATCTGTTCACGAAACAGAATACTTAAGGTAGGAGTTAAATTCGGCAACTGTCATTTTAATAACAATTTTTGTCGCCTTAACTCTTGGAATTGTACTTAAACTTAAGTATTCCCAATTGCGCCAACAAGGCTTAAATTTTAAGCGTCCCATAGACAAAAAATGTAAATCGAAACAACAATGCATAGTAATTCATTTAACATTTTATATCGACATAATATTGTCAATTGTGAAAGATAGCACAAAATGAAAATTAATTATAACCATTGCACTTACAAACAAAAGATTATCTTTAATAGTATTCACCATTCACTATTAATATGATTTGATTACAACAAAGAAAATGTTCCAAAAATGATTATAACAATATATTTATAATTTTAATATTTAAATTCATTAACTTCGTAATGCATACTTCGCATATGCGTTATTTAATCTATGTGTCAAATCTCGGCCAAAATATACGTGTTTGAGACGCGATTTTCATATTAGATTACTGCTAATTCTATACAACTAGTACAGTTATCTTTGGTAATAAATAAAATACTTTAAATTTTTTTTTAGTTATTCTCAAAAATAAACCATTTCAAAATTTACCGTTTTCGTCTATATGTACACCAGAACTCTTATATTGCTTGAGATCCCCATGCAAGGAGTATTTCAATAAATCTGTTTTCCCATGTTAATCGTCAATGTCACGGATTTTTGGGTTTAGCTTGTGTCCTTACTTAATGTTTTCATTCATTAATGTATTTAAAAAAAAACCTTCATTTATAACCATCTTTGTTTCATTAATAATATTTTGAATGGCCCAGAATAGGGGGCCCGGTAATCCAAATCGCCACACTCAGAAATATGTCCCAGTCCGACACTGGTTTCTAGTGTTCACCCTGTATATTATTCTTGCCGTAAGAATGGCATTGCCCTTTCGTTTATAGGTATTTCAATTCGCTCTATAATCTGTGCTGACACCCAGGGCCGGATTGGCCAGTCGGGATAATCGGGAATTTCCCGAGAGGCCGCGCCTTTTTGAGGCCGCCGCTCGGTGATTACAGACTAAAATTTGAGTACGTAGCATCATCTAATTAACTTCACCATGTAACAGTTCTTATTTATATCGTTTTCAGTATTTTATAATTCTTAACAAAATTTCTTTCGGTGTTGCAAATATAGCCTGAGCTCGAATATATGAGGTTTTGATAATTTCCTACTTTGTAGATTTTGAATGATTGGAATTATAGTTAAGGTATTGTCTGGTGTTGATGTGTTGGTTTACAGTAGGGTAGACAGATGTTATTAGTCCATGGTTCGCTTTCTCTGTTAAAACATCCAGATTTTTTCTCCATTGTGAACCTAATATAAAGTATCATCGACATATCTAAGCCAAAGTTTAGGACGTATATTGGCTGTACCTAGTACTAATTCTTCAAAAAATTCCATGTATAAATTGGCTATAACTGAGAAGAACCCATAAGCAAACCATCTTCTTGTACAAAATATCTAATCTTTTTCTTGGAAATATGAGTTCTGTAGACAGCACTGCAAAAGTTCCATAATACCATCAAGAGACAAGTCGGTCCTATCTTTTAAGCTGATATCTTTTTCAAGCCTTTTTTTGATGATTTCTAAAAATTTCTCGTAAATAAACTTACAATATCGAAGCTGACAAAAAGATTTTGTGGTTGTAATTGTATTTAGCTCAAAAGTTCTACAAAATGTTTTGAATTCTTCACATATCATGTTCTTTTTCTTTGAAGTGGCTGAATGACTGGTAATAGAAATTGTGATAGTTTGTAAGTAGGAGAATTTATGGAACTTTTGACGGGTTTCTGAGATGCTTAAATCTATCTTATGGATTTTTGGAAGCCCCCCGTACAGGTGTGGAAGCTTGCTAAAATATGGAGTGAGATCTGTTCTTGTTCTAAACGGTATATAATTCTTTATATTTCTTAAGAGCACGGTACACTTTGATTTCTATAGACGTAGTAGAATGTTTTCCAAGTTTCTTATAATTTCCTTGATTCAAAAGCTCTTCTATTTTCTGATCATGTAAATTGGAATCCAATGTTACTGTAACACTCACTCGATTTATTAATAATTTAATATTGTCTACAACATTTAAACGAACCTAATGTTATTTTCTTAACTACAAAATGTTCTATATTTTAAATACTATTTTTAGGAGCGTTTTTTTTTATATTTCAACATCTTTTATAACTGTTCAATTTCTATGTAGGCAAAAAATTCGTATTATCCAACACCAAAACTAATTTATTACTTTGTGGCAATATAATTATAAATTTTAAAAAACGGGGGATGAGGCTGATCATGCTAGAATTTTCCCGGGCCGCTGAATCTTCCCAATCCGGCCCTGCTGACACCTACTAGGGAACTATATTTTTCTGCACCAAGAAACGCGCATCTAGGCAGTGGCGGATTTAAAAGGGGCGGCCTGTTATTTAATAAAATCTAATTATTACATATTATCATTCACGTATTACACGTCAGATAAATAAAAGAATAAACATACTAATAAAAATACAGAATTTCTATTTACTTTTCAAATTGTTTATTATTTTGGAGATGCCCCCCCCCTAACTTTTTTATTATAAGTAATAGAATAAATGATTCATGTAAAAGTTTTATTATTTTAATTATACTATTTGATGGTAGATGTAGATAATGTTTATACAGCCACGTTTAAAAGATACGACTATCAACTTTTATTTTTTAAATAGCAAACAATAATTCATTCATTCAAATATAAACCGCCATTTTTTGTCTTAGGTTGTTCTTGTTACTTAATTTGATGTTTTAACTTGTTTTGTATGTCATTGTTGCATTTTATTTATTTTCACATGGCTACTTACAATATTTGAATAAACATTATTTCTCATATTTCTCACTCATTTACTTGTGTGGGGTACTGCACTCTAATTTTTTTATTATTTTAAATTAAAGATCTTTTAATTTTGAAGCAATTCGTAGTATTAAACAGTCTAAAGAGTTTTTGGTTTAACTGAATTTGTTTTTTTAAGTCAACGTGACGTCGCGGCGACGCCTTTTGCTGTATCTTTCTCTCTCACAAGTTCTTTAGTAGACAAAGGTAGCACTAATGTGACGTCATAGTGACATTGACAACAAACCTCAAAAAATATCTCGCAAAGTAATTATTGAAAAATCTCTATTTATTGAGTAATACTTTAAGTATATAGTGTACATTTTATTGTTTTTTGTTATGGTGCTGGACCCCAAATAGATCATGAAAAAGACAAAAAATGGGGGGGTTTATATTTTAGAAAAAGACAAAAAATGGGGGGGTTTATATTTTAGTAAAATAATTATAGGTTGTTATTTAAAAAATAAAAGTCTGACTTTATAAAAAAAATTACATCTGCCATCAGATAGTATTTTTAAAATAATAAAACTTTTATATGAGCAATTTTTTACAATACAATACAAAAGTTAACGAGGTGGGGAGCTCACCCTATATATTTAAAATTTGTTTTTTCCGAATTTAGTGCCCCCCCCCCCATTATAATTTTTTAAATCTGCCACTGCATATAGGTACAAACAAGACCATTATTCTAAGCCCCTTTCGAGACACAAAAATGTTATAATGCACGCAAATGTTTACGGTTTCATGACAGTTTCAAAATTATTTTCTGAGCATAGTTACCACATAAGTCATCTTATGAACAGATTCTGCAACCTTTGTGACAAAAAGAAACTACTTCAATATTACATATATTGTCAAGAATCATACACTTTTCACATGAAATTATGTTCATGGTTGCCAATACAACTTATGATACACCATTAACACTCAATTGAACCTCAAAAACATATATTATCCAGATTCATATTCGTAAAAATCAATTAAGAATCAAACTAAACCATCTTGTCATATAGCTACATAAAATTCAATTTCTAATTACAAAAATTCCCATAAAGTTTAACGCTTCGCTTCTAATCCATTTTTACTGCAGCCTCTTTACAACAAATAATAAATTTCTGGTGTGTAGCCTGAGTGTGAAGATAAAATTTAATTACCTGTCACTATTTATTTCAAGGCAGCAAAGCAACCCACGACAGCGATATACGATAATTTTGTAATAAAATTTAATTTTATACCCTAAAATTATAGAAATTTTTAATTAGGGATTCCGTTATTCTGGCCGCTTTCGCTTGACATAAATGAGCGGTTAATAACAAACTTAAGTTTACCGGAATATGGAACGATGAGATTAATTTCCGTGGATTGGTTTTCAGTGTTGGTTTTAAGGTAATTTTAGGTTATATTTTGGCTATATCCAACCAATATCGCGTAATTATTATTTTGAAACGCGAAACGAATATGACGATATCACAGCGGATGTGTATTATTAAATTATATTATCGCGCCTTATACCTATAGTTTGGAGTATGGCAGCTGTGTTTATAGGTAGATCTCAATAAAGTACTTAGGTACCGTAACGGTTAAAGTTTCAGGCCAAACATATTTTTGTTAATGTAGGTGAAGCTTTATGAATGAAGCATTTTAAATCAAATATGACGCTTTACAAGATTTTTACATGCAGACGTTCTATGCGTAAGCGGTGTCATAATATTACAGCCATGGTTGGCATCTAAAGCCAAAGATGGATTACAAACATAAACATATAACAGGATTAAAAAAGCGAAAGTTGATGCTATCATTATTGTTTCGGTCAAAATACTTTTTGTCGAATAACTTTAAAACTTAAAGCGGTATTTAAATCTCTTTGAATTTAAATTTTTCCTTTATTTATATAATTATTATTATGGGGTTGAGATTCTGACAATCCGAATTCGAGTCGGGTCAACTTGAAAATTGATGGTTGGTAATCGCTTTCAGTTGTACAGATATACTGTCAATGTCATTATTGACATCTTTGAGAAAAAATCTGGCGTGGTCAACACAATACCTCCCGCTATTTAACGCCCGAATCACAAAAAAGATCAAGCTAATCCTCATTTTTGGATTAGCGAGTTTTACTCTAATTTTGGCAGTTTATTTCTTAAAATATAGTCTAATCTAATCCACGTAATTACCTTTTTTGATAATAAAGTGAATATTAAATTTTAAATACCGGGATAAAATAGAATTCACTAATCCAAAAATGAGAATTAGCTTAAACTTTTTTGCGAATCGTTAATTTTTATTAATCTAAATAAATATCTACATATTTACATATGCTGGAAACTGTATTGTTTTCCTTTCCTATTGTACTATTTACTCTTTTCTTTTTAAAAGTTACTATTATTAATTTGAAATGATTAGTTCTTTGACAGCGACATGTGTCTGTCAGTTACATACATTTAAATAACTGCGCTACCAAAGAATTTGTTTGTTTAAAGCGGTAGGCTCCGGGATTTAAATTATAGATAATTTTATAAATTTATCCATAAAATATATAGAAAAAGTATTAATGCAAATCTGTAGAAAATTTAATAATCTTTAATTTTTATAAAACATTAATCTCGAAAAAATAACATTTACACCAAAATGTAATGGGCTCTTTCCATTACAGAAAAAGTTCGAAATACAAGGTTTCAAAATTTTCTGAATGATAGTATTTGAGTTAGAGTGGAGGATCCACACATACACGCTCACACACACACACACACACACACACACACACACACACACACACACACACACACACACACACACACACACACACACACACACACACACACACACACACACACACACACACACACACACACACACACACACACACACACACACACACACACACACACACACACACACACACACACACACACACACACACACACACACACACACACACACACACACACACACACACACACACACACACACACACACACACACACACACACACACACACACACACACACACACACACACACACACACACACACACACACACACACACACACACACACACACACACACACACACACACACACACACACACACACACACACACACACACACACACACACACACACACACACACACACACACACACACACACACACACACACACACACACACACACACACACACACACACACACACACACACACACACACACACACACACACACACACACACACACACACACACACACACACACACACACACACACACACACACACACACACACACACACACACACACACACACACACACACACACACACACACACACACACACACACACACACACACACACACACACACACACACACACACACACACACACACACACACACACACACACACACACACACACACACACACACACACACACACACACACACACACACATACACACACATTCACACTCATGCACACGCACGCACGTACACACACATACATACATATATATATATATATATATATATATATATATATATATATATATATATATATGCACACATGCACACATACACACAAACATCATTGTGAAAATGTTAAAATTGGATTCTCGGGACCTTAAAACGTGGTCATTTACCAAAATGTCGATATGCGATTTTTAGCAGCACGATCCCTATACCTCCCTTACCAAGGGTATCGGGATGTAAAAAGCAGATTAACGTACCCAGCAATGGGTATATAACAATTTTTGACGATGTTTTTATTATTTATATTATTAAATGAAACTGATTTCTGGACTTTCATTGGGCCCCATTCTGTAACTCGGTGGTTAATTTTTAACCGCTGGTTAAAATTTTTATCCAATAGATATTGATTTGTCAACTAAAAATCCCTAATTTTTTTAGATATAGATATAGATAAATTGCTAATATTATTATTTTCCATTAATTACCTACGAGGTGTGTAAATAAAGTGATGAGATTGATTTCTCATATTTTTTTATATAATTAAAACTACAATTCCACATTGTCTCCTTCAAAGTAATGTTGGTGTCAATTTTTGCTTGCATTTTGATGGTGTAAAGTGGTTACCTGGCAATCTACAGCTTCTTCAAGTAACTAGCAAGTTATAATGGATTCTGAACATTTTTTAAAATTATTTCAGGTGCAGAAATCGAACTCCAATCTATTATTTATTACTATATAAAAATACATATTCAAACATGTACCTAAAACATTCTCATAATAATAATTTCGCGGAATTTAGATAGAGTATTTATTTACAGTTGGAATATCCTTTATTTTGTTACATAGGAAACATAATTTAACTTTTCCGGTAAATTGATACAAATTTTTTTCCGTGAAAGATAATTTTGATCGTAATCAGAATTTTTTCAAGTCACGTGACATTCAATCATTCTGGATCACTGTGTATCTGGCAGTGAAAATGAACATGTAAAAAATAAATCATCGGGAGTGGAAAAAACACGAGATGTAGGTAAATTTGAACACTCTCGAACTTATTTGCCAGCCCTCGCTATTGTTCGAGCGCAAAATCGTCCTCGATTAGTAAATGGTACCTACATCCCTTGTAGCATAAATAACTATTAATAATACCTACTCATTAATTTACGTATATTTTCGTATTCTTATCCAAGATAGTTAAAATTTGACTATGGTATGGTAAATCATTCAGTTAGTCACTGCAACAGGTTATTTTTTTTTTAAAAAAAAAAGACGGACCGTTATTGTCAGGGCATCGCTTATATACGATTATTCACGATAGATGACTATTCAAGGTCATTTGTTCGAAGAAAGAATACACAGCATTTTATAGCAGTAGCTTAGCAACATTTTGTACTAGAAAGAGAAAAATTATTTAACCTATGTCTATTTAATTTATGTGGTGTGACAGATATACGTAAACAGTGGCATTACTTTCTAACACACTATAAATAATAATGACATGTCGTAGAATTACAGATACCTAATTTTGTACTAGGTACACTGCCCTCTGTGCTAATATTTAGCCACTGGCGTTGACGTTTAAATCAAATTACTATTCCTTGGTTTATAAGATAAATCCATGTTTTTTTATTTTGCAGAAACATAAGTGAAGAACATAAATCTTTCAGAAAGGCATTATTTAGAAAGAAACATGATTTTCAAATGAATTACTCTTTTAATTTTTAAGTTAAAATGTGTCCATAAATATTTCATTTTGCACGCCTATGCATATGAAATGTAGTGAAGTTATCTGCAAGTAATATTATATCAGACGGCTCACAAATGACCTTGAGTAGTCATCTTTCGTGAATAATAGTTTACTCGTATTGTATTAACAGCAGCCCTTATTATTGCGAAATAGGTAAATGAAGTTTGCCTCTTATAAATTTGTAAATCCAATTAGCAACATTAGAAATATATTACCCATAGCTCCAGTTTCTTGTATGTACTCTTTAGTACATCAGATTTCAACACAACGCCTTTAGTTTAGTACACATTTTTTCCACTTTCCGTTAATTATACCTCACGATTTAACCTCAAACTTCACTTAACCTATACACCACACTTTTCTAACATTCCCACATTACTTTTGCACATACTTTACATTTACACATTACATCACTGTATACACTTCAGCACATTACATCACTTTACAACCTCAATCCTAGTACAGTAACACATCCAACAAACATAACCACACTTCTTCTCTACTTCCGCAACAAGAAACAACTGAATCCGCTATCCACGTCATTCCCACAGGAGTGATCGTCAATTGTCATTGTCCTGGCCAATCGCAAACCGGAACAGCGGAAGGGATATAACGGAACTGGGATAGAGGAAATGACCCAAGGTGAAGGGAACAAAGGGCGAAGGGAAAGGTGTGTTATATGGGTGATATCGTGGGAAATCAAGGGGAATGAATGATATGAGGGGAATAATATAAGGGACAAGCAGTGATTGTTTATAAGTGAGGTTAAGGTTAACCCTGAGGTTAAGTTAGGGGAAGCAGATGTATGTTTGGCGGGACATATATGGTAGACGGATTCTAAGAAGAATCGAGTTGCTTATAAGATATTTTTGTGAAGATCTGTAAGCAAATGTCGTAGACGACGTAGACGAATCAGATTTGATTGTTGAAGCTGCGAACTTGCATATTTAGAAATAGATAAAAACAATTGATAAATTTAATGTGAAGCTTTCAAATGGTATACGAATATATAATGAAAAAATCTGATGTGGCCAACAAATGACCACCCGTCAATTCCATGTTTGAAATAGCAATGAACTTTAAGTAAAGTATCACTTCCGATTGATCGTTCGTAAACAAAATCTAATTTGTTGTTACAATAAATAGAAAAGTCTGTAATACCAAATTTTGGATTATATTTTATTATGTTTTTCCTCGAAAATCTGTTAAGAGCTTCATATTAAGTACCACTTCCGGTTTATCATATAAGTATAGTCAAAATATAATGTTGCTTCAAATTATACATGTGTTTTAAATACCAAATTTGAGAAGTTTTGGATCATGTTTTAATTTACCTGTAAAGTAGTACTTCCGGTTTATCAATTTTAGCCAAAATCTAATATGTTGCTTCCCGTTATATAAAAGTTTTAAATACTAAATTTGACAAATTTTGGAATATATCATAATATATTTTTCACAAAAATCTGTTTAGAGCTTTAAATAAAGTATCACTTCCGATTTATCAATTTTAGAAAAAATCTAGCATGTCATTCCTATTAATATAAAAGTCTTATATACCAAATTTGAAAAGTTTTCGATCGTATCAATATATTTTTCGTGAAAATCTGTTCAGAGCTTCAAATAAAGTATCACTTCCGGTTTATCAATTGTATCCAAAATCTAATATGTTGTTCCCCTTCATATAAAAGTCGTAAATACTAAATTTGACAAGTTTTGGAGTATATCATAATATATTTTTCACGAAAAACTGTTCAGAGCTTCAAGTAAAGTATCACTTTTGCTTGATTAATTTTAGCCAAAATCTAATATGTTGTTTTCCATGATATAAAAGTCTTAAATACTAAAATTGAAAAGTTTTGGATTATATTTTAATATAGTTTTTCATTAAAAACTGTTATGGGCTTCAAGTAAAGTATCACTTCCATTTATCCAATTTTACCCAAAATCGAATCAACTCGTAACATGAATACAGGAAGGAAAATAGGTATATTTGGAAGTTTGTTATAAGAGTTAGCGTCGACGAAAAAAAATCGTCCCATACACACATACACACACACACAGACATCATCGTAAAAATAGTAAAATCATGTAGTGGGGACCCTAATTAGTGTACACCATCGAATTTTTGGCACGATTACATTACCTCCCTTACCTACGGTATGACGGGAGGTAAAAAAGCAAAACGGTAACAGTCTTAAGATACGGGCCTTAGAAATTACAATACAAGAGCTAAAAAGATGACGGTCTAAGCATCCGGGTTTAAAAAGATGAATGTCCATTCGTACATCGATGTCAGCTGATTTCTGTCTAGGGCCTCGATTTTGTAACTTTAAATTCTGTCGCAGAATTGGGTTTTCTCCACTACGAATTCTATTGCTCCAGACCATTAGAATTTGAAATTATCCGGAAAAGGAATTGGGGAAATCTCAATTCTGTCAGATTCGAAATTGTACTGGCTTGGAGCAGTAGAATTCGTAGTGGAAAAACCCAATTCCGACAGAATTTGAAATCAGGCAGAATTTAAAACCAAGGCCCAGTACGAAATTTATTAAGTTAAAAGCGGTACAGTTGGAGGAAAGAAAGTATGAAACTGGCTTATGCAGGGTGTACAACCTTTTATGGAGGGATGGGCTAATTTGCAGCCAGGATTCGTAAATTATTGGAATTTGTATCCATCACTTTTAGGTTAAGAAATGGGCCGTATTAAAAAAATTCATACTCAATTTTTGTATAACGGCTGATTTGATACATCTTCTGACGGCTGTTGAACTATTTCTTCTACAATGTTATATTCCCCATCATTCTCGTCCACAAAATTAGATTCCCAGGGTCTCCACATATTCACAATTTTATTCAAACACTAGTGTAGTAAAGAAACGACGTTTCGTTTTGATGACTTTTTACCTTCCGTCACCTTTAGGTAAGGAAGGTATTGTCTTTGGTCAAAAAATTTGGTGGTGAGTTTTTGATGAATAAGCACGTTTTAGTGTCCCTAGAATACGATTTTACTATTTTTACGATGATGTCTGTATGTGTGTGTGTGTGTGTGTGTGTGTGTGTGTGTATGTATGTATGTGTGTCTGTGTGTGTGTGTGTGTGTGTGTGTGTGTGTGTGTGTGTGTGTGTGTGTAACAAAATTTTCGTCTACGATAACTGCCATACTACAATTCTAATAATTATAATTCTTTCGTATTTCTCTTCGTTACATCCATGTGAAGAGCTGATTAGATTTTGGTTAGAATTGGACAACCGGAAGTACCCTCATTTGAAGATTTTAACAGTTTTTCTTGAAAAAACTATGTTAAATATCATTTTTTCACATTTAATGTTATTATAAATATTAAAGAATATTTTATTCTCTATACGATTTGACTGCATTTTATACTTAATATTAAATGGATATAGAGTTAAAAAATTATAAAGAAATTAAATTTCATAAAGTAGCCATAGCTATGAAAACAGCTACTATATTAAGAAAAAATTTATTGAAAGATGTCAGTGTCAAGTGAAATTGACATAGTGTGTGTCTTATAATTTTACTGGAAATATAGGATCTTTTACTATAAATTTTCTGTATGGAATTTGCATAAAATACATGCAACTGCCGGAAGGTAAAGTACAAGAAATATAATATTTAGCAAGGAACTTTCTGTATGAAATTTGTGCAAAATACATAGAACTGACGGAAGGTAATGTGCTGGCCACATCAGATTTTTTAACAATGAAAAAGGTTTTTGCATGTACCTCAAAAGAAAATTACCAATAACTGTTTGTATTCAAAATTACATTTGAATTTATTGTAATCCCTTTTTACAAATAACTAACTCTTGTTCTTTTAACATAAATACTATTTTTGTTTGAAATAGAAGAAAACAATTAATTTATTGAAATAAGTCATTTTATATTTAACGATTAATATTAGTTTTTGCAATTAATAATTTTCAAAAGAGAAATCATTTAAGTTTAAACTATTACCTTTAATAATAGTAATAGTACTTAACATACAACCGTCATATGTATGTTCATACATATACAACATACATTATAAAATATCACCAAACGACTAAAGAAACCAACAAAACCACCTTCGTGTCCTCCAGTCCGTGAAATTCCGGGTCATAGATATTCCTTCGATTGTGGTATGTAATTAACAACAGAGATCTGCATCTGCAGCATTTTCAAGGCGGGGATTATCATCTAGACGTTTATTCTGTTTATGCAGCAATTGTGAGATGTAATTTGGATATGTATAATGTGTTGAGGCTATCTGATATATGTAACGGGCGCTGAATTGGGTTGATTTGGGCCCAGTTTTGGTCATTTGAATACGAATGGAGGTATATGAACAGTTTAAGAAAAAATATAACCATATCCAATCCACGTAGCAAAATTGAATGAATGATAAAAAGTGGACTCATTTAATTTTCAAGAGAGTGAGAATAAATTGAAAAATCTGTCAAATTATTTTCGAATTTATCGAACTCTCGAATTATATTTAATTACATTATTTTTTTATCCACAAGTTTCAAACAACGGAATCAGGTTGTCATTGTCACGCTATCTAATGTCTTAATTAACTAGTTTCATTCATTTAGATGGCTCAGTTGGTAAGTCCGTTATGACAATTAGAACATACTTTGACAATGCAAAATAAATAATCAAAAGATATCATTCTTAATTATAGTATTCATAGAAGTGGTTTCTATAATTTTTTTATTTATTTCATAATCAGAAATGGCACAAAATTGGTCTTTTTTGCTCATTTTACTTAGGTGTCGATTACTATTTGACATATGTCAATAAAAACAAAAGCTACAGATATTATTCCCGGGAATAATCTCTAGAGCTTTATTCTCAATATAATAATCACCCCTATTCTGTAACTCAATCGATAACTTTCATCGATCGTTAATAAATTGTAGCCAATAATTGTAGTAGACACTGAATAAAAAATGATGCTGACAGATGATACATTTGTTTCTATTTGTCAAAAATTGTTATCGATCGATAACTATTATCGATTAAGTTACAGAATAGGGGCGATTGACAGAATTGGTTAAAACGCAGACATGTGACACAAAATGGAACATTTCGTGGGTTGTAAGAAATGTCAAAAAAATCATCAGCTCAATTTCAACAATAATTATGTTGCCGTTTTTATTTATATGAGGGTCACGCTAGAATTATTGAGAATAAGACACATGATTAATATATTTTTAGAATTTGATGTTACATACGTTTAACATAGTCAACAAAAAATACTTCAACATTCTTTTCGTCCACTCCTTAAAAGCTGGCAACCAATCTTCTTTTAAAATGCTTCAAAATAATTATCAATTGCAGTATCAATGTTCTATTACTTTTCGTTTTTCGTCACAAACTGAAGAAAATATTCTCTCGCCAATTCCATATTTCACATATAACTATGTTTGAAAAATTGATTAAATAACTTCCGTAAATTAATTTTAAAGGGCAGATAAATAACTGTTTAAAATGATAGTGTAAATTTTGTTTCCCACGGCCTACAAAATTTTCTTATTCTCTATCATTCTAGCGTAACCTTTATAATGAGGAGTTTTCGAATTTTTGATTTTTTTATATGTTAAAATAATTTTTAAATTTAAGGCATTTTTACTTTTATATTTAGTAAAATTTTTAAAAAATACCGGAGAAAAAAAATGTTAAAGTTTTGCAATATTTTCATCCCGCCATTACTGCATACATAACATCAACTATGTTTGAATTAGGTCTCGACATACGTGCCCAAAACGTGCTTCATAAAAAGAGACAGAAGCAAAACACCGCCACCTGTTTTGTTTACATTTGACACTTGACAATTTAATTACCGTGTTTATGGTATTTTCTAGGTTTTACATTTATATATTTATAATCAAATAATTTGCTTTTTGCGATTTGACATTGAATTTGACGTTTCAATATCAAATATAGAAGACATACGTTCATGTTCTCATTCTAAACTAGCGGTCGTAGCGGACAACTACGGCGAACCAAAGATGCTGCATACGTCATCGTATTGCGGGCGATTTAACTAACGATAAATGTAGAATCTTTTGTACAAAAAAATACTCTATATTTTATTACTTTTATTACATTAGTAATATTGCATGTATAGTATTGCAGTAATGTGGAAAAATCATTACATTTCAACATATGACTAAACTCCCCTATTAGGAGTAAAGTATAGGTTTCTTCCTATTGTTCCAGTTTTATCATAATTAAACCTTTTAATTCGATGACTTAGTACGCACTTTAGATTGACCACTTTGCACAAATCTTTAACGGCTCTAGTAATTTTTAATGTATAGTCATATTTTTTTAATATTTAAATATTTTCAATAGTATTAGAATTTCAAATTTGAACCTTGGATCTGTCAAGCAATAAACTATTGAAAACATCTTATATTTACCAATTAATTAGGATTTAGTATAACTGAAAATAGAAAAATAACTCTTGTAAATTCTTTGTAGATTACAGAATTTTGCATCAATTAAATAAGTTTTATAGGATATATTTTTTCTCTTTTAAAATAACTGAAAGAAAATAAACAAATATTCAAGTCTGGTTAATTAGCGAAAAAACAAAATTCTTTCTTGATATTCCAAATTTTATTCAATTTATTTTGTAGTCTTATATACGTATTTAAAAATTTATAGAGTTGTCCGAAAAATTTCTATTGGTATTTGGGAATTGGGAACTAATTAATTAATATTTATTGATGCAAATTTAATGAAAACTATTTGTTAATTCCAAAACAGTAATAAATTTAAAATTGTTTTACAATATGTCTTATTTTAACCATAATATTAATTACATACTAATTTCAAAAATAATATTTCTCATGTAATTCTTACAATAATTATGTCAACTTATAAAATAATGACAATAACGATAATTCATATAAAATGAATTTATTGTATATACAGGCTGTCTCACAACTCGCGCCCCAGAGCGAATGAGGAAACACGAGACTGCACTCGGATGTGTAATTTCGAAGAAAAAAAAATCAAAGATATTCGAGAAAAGACGTCTT
Source organism: Harpalus rubripes (assembly GCA_963082715.1). Taxonomy (NCBI): domain Eukaryota; kingdom Metazoa; phylum Arthropoda; class Insecta; order Coleoptera; family Carabidae; genus Harpalus; species Harpalus rubripes. The sequence continues at coordinate 13,864,547 of OY720462.1, read as the reverse complement.
AAAATAGACCAATCAGAAACCTACAATTTTAACGTGTGTTTGCCGTAATTTTACGTTACTATGGTTTTATATATATATATATATATATATATATATATATATATATATATATATATATATATATATATAATCAAATCTTCTTTAAAATGTGTGGGCGACTGTAGTTTTCCAAAAATGTCAATGTCAAATTAAATTTGACATGGTGAATAAAAAAAGGCAAATTCCTACCATGTATTCAGCCGCTGATTACTTAGAATCGTTCCATGGGTGTTATTACCATTGTATAGATTCCATTACAATAAAAACGGTTCTTTTTAGAACGACCATTTGTTGTTTTAATCTCAAAGAATTCAAATGACAATATTTTCGTTTGACATATTTTACACAGCTGCTACGATATAAATGATGATCTCGGATGACACCTTCGCTAACCTAAATTTGTTGACAGTGAAAAGTCAACTCTAAAGTGTCAAAATTACAGTAAGTCAAACAAATTTTGTAACTCACTAGTAGTATTTTTAAAACCTAGCAACCAGTTTTATTTTCAAGATTTTCAAGATTTCCTTCTGGGGTTGGTGGATTAAAAAGTCTTGTAACTCCGTTATGCAAGCAGCCGCAAATTATTTTCTTCTACTTGTTGGCAACCTATTGTCGTCGCCAAGTGTCAGTTTCGCCTGGGGCGCGAGTTGTGAGACAACCTGTATTTATCAATTATGGGATTTCCTATGGCCGCATGCCTCAGTGTCAGGTCGCGAATCTGGGAACCGGGTTCGATCCCGACTGACACCAAATATTTCGAATTTTAAATGGCGCAAAATTGACCCCTGACATAGTAGAAATGACCTCCTACGAATCTGCTAGGTTTTGTGATTTTTACAGGCCACCTAGTCGGATCTAGGGTCATCAAATCTATCGATTTTAAACTATTTTGGCGGTAAAACTATGAGACATGATTTTGTTCGTGGGCTCTCGTACTAAATACAATAATATTAAATAATAATTCAAGTGAGCTGCTTAAGTTTATATTATTCATAAAAACAATAAAATACACCATTATGGTATGGTTTATTAGATATACATTTTTGGTATTCTGGTTGTGCCAAACTGCTGTTATAGTATTATTCACGAAATATGACTATTCAAGGGCATTTATACACCGTCTGGTATAATATTACTTGCAAATAACTTCACTGCATTTTGTACACATAGGCGTGCAACGCGAAATATTTATGCGGATACATTTTAAGTAAAAAAATAAATATACGTTATTTGGAAATTTCGTTTCTTTTTAAATAATGTTTTTTCAAAGTTTTATATTCTTCGCCTACGTTTTTGCATATAACAAAAATATAGTCTTGACGTAAATCATAAATTAATAATTTGATTTACACGTCATCGTCACTAATAATCATTAGTACAGATGGCAGTGTAGTAGATAATTAAAAGTCTGTAACTCGATGACATACGTCATTGCTATTTTTAGTGTGTTAGAAAGTAATGGCACCATTTACGTATATCTGTCACACAGCATAAATTATATCGAAATACGTCAAATAATCTTGCTTTTACTAATAGGTTTGTTCGCACAACAGTCAGAAACCGTCACAAACCATTCTGTTTAAAAGTGATCGCACAAGAGAAATTTTAAATTTACGATTAAAAATCGTTAGCAGCCGGGCTACGTAGGCAAACAAGTCGCGACATGTTTCCGGTTGCCTGAACCTTTTGTGTTCATTGTTATTATGTGGTCGAACATTCTAGAGCTTTTCTAGAATATAATGCAGCTGAATAAAAGAGGCGCAGCTGTACTCGGGAGTTAGTTACATGGAGTGTTAGAGAGTAAAGTGTTAGTGAGAAGCACAGCAGTATCGTAGTGAGCGTATGCAGTTGGTGTCGAGTAGGTACTCGGGAAGTTACTGGTATATTGGGATAGCTGTGGATGTGAATACTTGGTAGTGTTGGCGAGTATTGGGAAGCTATAGTGTACAAGGGCAGTAACGGCGAGTCGGGAAGTAAGTGGTATACCGGGATAGCTGTTAAAGAGAACACTCGGTTGTGTTGAAGAGTATTGGGAAGCTAGGTATACGGGGACAGTAACAGCGAGTTGAAGAGAATACTCTGCAGTGGTGTTGAAGAATTGTGGCCTACGGACAGTCGGTGATACTGAGGCTGTGGAAGTTAAACAGAGAGGCACACTGTAAATAGCTAAAAATTATAAATTTTATTTTACGTTTATTTCATGACAGGAACGAATTATATCAATAAATTAAATCTTGTTCGATGCAGTTTTTATTTCTGAACATTTTTTTGTATTTACACTTTTGTTCTAAAATTCATAGGGAACGAACTATCGCATAATGAAAATTTTAACATTGTATTTCCTATGTCCTATAAAAAAAGTGAACACCCGGTATATATATATATATATATATATATATATATATATATATATATATATATATATATATATATATACATATATATACGCTGTGGAGGTCGGTAGGCGGAAAGTTGAATGTGATATTAGTATATAGTGATATAAATATCGCGTTAACAGTCTACAAGAGTCTGCAACAGACCGGCAGTCTAAGATTGGAACGCGTAGTGAAATAAATAATTAGTGATATCGTGGAAATAAATAGTAGTGTTAATTGGTTAAATAAATAGTGTTAGTGTTATCTAGTTAATTATAGTTTTAGTCTTAATTAGTTTTTAATAATTTTTTAATATTAGTAATAGTAACTTTCATTATAGTTTAATAAACCCTTATTTTAATTAATAATAATTGTCTAATATTTACACTTCACCCAAATATATAACAACGTTACATTAAGATGAAAACATTTCCAATGGTGGTAGTAATAACAATAACCTTTCTTTCTGTTCGCAGAACACAATAATTTCCAATCAATTTGAAACCAGTTTCAAAGTACGCACGCGTACCTAAAAATTAGCAATTAGTTGATTATTTTGTTGTGCGAACAAACCTAATACAAAATGTTGCTAGGCTACTTACTGCTAAGAAGTGCTGTTTTATTTCTTCGAACAAATGATCTTGAATAGTCATCTTTCGTGAATAATAGTGTATTAGCAGATTTCGTTAATTATAATGGCCCGTATTATTAGCGCACTTTTATTATAAAAGCGCTTTTATAAAGCGCGCTTTTTATTATATTCTTATGAGGAATGTATTCCACAAAAGCGTTTTTATTATAAAAGTGCGGTCGTAATACGGGCCAATGTATTTGGTTTGGACTGTCTGTAGAAGACGTTTACCAAACATCATCTCACTTTTAATGCTGCCGTGGAGAGAACACCACACGGGACACTTTTACGCGATTTGTAAATTTAAAATTATTTTAAAGTTGACTGTGGTCTGGTTATAAAATACGATTCCTTAAACTTGAATTGTCGATGTTGTTATTGTTGTCTAATTTAAAGTTGAATAAAATCAGAATTATTTAAATCCATTCGTCCCCATTGCTTATCTTTATTTTTACTTAAATTGGTAACCCTCCTCCGTTAACTACATCACTACATCCGATACTATCTAGCAGATCTAATCTTTATAGTTAGCGAATCGGTAATGGCATCTCCTCCATCTTTCACAAACGAGTGCTCATCTTGTTACTGGGCTATAATCAGAGAAATCTCCATAGCCCGAAGCCACGGAGAAATTGCCGGGTCCGGACCACGTAACATCGTTTAATATCCAAGTTTTTGTCCACTTTGTAAGATTACAGATTTGAAAATTGATGAAAACTGTTGATAAAAAATGAAGTAAGTGATTATTTATTAGAGAGGTGATTAAAAATTGGATACGAGTTGTAGAAAATAGTGTAAAGTTTTTCAAGTAGAAATTAATCTGTAATTTTGGTGAAAGGCAACAAGATAATTTTATTAAATTATATAGCTAAATTATTGGTACCTATACCTATGAAGTTGTCTTCGTTTATGACAAGCAATATTACAGTGTTATAACGTTTTTACATACACAGTCTGACTATAAAGTTTTAGGACTTCTCTTATAAATAAGACAAGACCCATTATATCATCTAAATCACAATTTATTCGTCAATACACATTCCTTTTAAATCCACACAGCGCTTGGCGTGGTCCGTCACTCTATTCACGGCGTTCTGGAACACTAAAACAAGGAACGGATCCATTTCAGCTTCAATTTTATTTTGAAGAAGGACAATAGTCAGTCGGGGGCAAATCAGAAGCATACGGAGGATGATGCAACAAAGTGACATTTTTGCAGGGCAGAAATTGATGCATGATTGTTACTTTGAAGGCCGATACGTTATCGTCCGTGCGCAGAACTTTTGTTTTTCTTTAAATCCTTGACGATATTCAATCCATCTCTTTCTCTGCAACCATTTTAATGGGGTGCTATACCATAGTCATAGTCATATTTTAACTATATTAAGATATAAATGCGAAAATATACGTAATTAATGAGTATTAGTGAAAGAATTTTGTTTAAATATTAACTAGTTCCCAAACTACAAGTGACTGAAGTCGATTAATAATCAGAGCTGGGCAATACTTGCAAGAAAAGTACTTTATTAGGCTTGTAAGTACTTTCAGTACTTCAAGTACTGTACTTGAAGTACCTACTTTCTAATTATAGTACTTTGTACTTGACAAAGTAAGTATATTAATACTTAATACTTGGAAAAATACTTGAAGTACAATGAAAAGTACTTGAAGTGTTTAAATACTTGAAGTACTTTAAGTGTAGGTAGTTGAAGTATTTTAAATGTACTTGAAGTTCGATGAATAATTTAAAAGTTAACAATGTTATGAGAATTGTTTATTTGTCAGTTTTTTTTTACAGTGATGTAAAAACATCAATGAACTAACACTCCTGCCACCTGCCGCCATAGTTTGTATCACAATTTTGTCAAACAATAGTCAAACTGTTTCAATGTTCTATAATTTATTAGGAAAAAATGCATTTTATTTATGTTACTTAAGCTTAATAATAATAATTTCTTCGTGAATATAATATATGTTTATATATAAAAATATTTCAGCTATGCGAACATGAAATAATTGTACTCTCTAGAACTAACAGTTTGTCGACCACTGTATGCACCTGCTACGTCACGCACCAAATTTATTCTCGCTTATTACGTAAAATTTTTAAGTCGCGTTGGCACTATAATTCGTAGTTTATCCTGCTCTTCCAGATTTTTTTTTTAATTGGTATAGGACCCCATTTTATTTTTTGACATTTCGCACGAATTATAGCAATGAACATGATTTGTTTAATTAGTGCGCGTCAACTTCAAAACACTTAAAAATTCAACCAATGGGAACAGTATTATACTGATAAAACTCCGTTACCCCGATAAATTTCCGCTGCCAAGTAAATAAACAGTTGTTATTGTTTATAACTGTCAGTGTGACAGTTAATATTTCAAGTTTAATAATTAAATAATAATAATTAGTTTCATTTTGCGTTTTCTTTGGAATTTGTCTCACCAAATACCACACGACCCCTTTGATTTTCTCAGATAAATTTTAATTTTTAAGCACTCATTCTTTTTGTTTTAAGCAAAATCATTCTAGCAAACTGACATTAGGTAAAACCCCTCCAAGGGGGTGAATCTGCATTAAGAAACGTGATAAGAAATTTTCAATCTAGTAGCGTTGGAAATATTTCCTGACCCGTTCATAGATGTCGCTAGTAGTACAGATTTTACACTGATTCTCAAACTTTAATGTCAAAATCCTATAAAAAGGTGATAAATGTTTGAAACCTTCATTTTCAAATTCAAACTGTTATTTGTGAATTTGTATCTTTATTGCAATATAGTGCTTTATCATTCAAAACATTTTCGGTAAGTATATTATCTTTCATAGTAGCATTTACGAGGTCGATATAAAAAATTACAACAAATTATTCATATTTCAGAAAAATATCACATCAAATATTTGATAACTACTACTTAGTAAAGAGACATTTTTGCAGAAGCTGACAGTGCCCAGTAGAAGGAATAGTGTGTGCATGTGGATCAGGATGGCAGCAAGATATCCTATTCTTTGAAGAAAGGACGTGAAGCTTCATAAGATTCATCAAAGAATTTTGAAATACCATGGTATACTGTCAGTTTTAATAAAAAAAAGAGTATAAAGGAAGATAGATTTATTTAAAGTGAACGAATATCGACGACGAAGGCAAAGAAGCAATGCATTTCTGCCTGACATTTAAAGTAACAACATTTTTTGAAATAAAATTACTTCTTCTTATAATAATAATTCAAATTTTTGTTTTCTTGAGTAGCATGTGCTTAAATTTTATTAGTTGTCGCTGAGTAGTTTGAGATTTGTAGTTATTTATTTATTATTTGATTTAAATAATGTAATGTCAGTTTACACTTGATAACGATTGGAGATCAAAACGTCGTGTAGTATATTTTTTGTAAAAGACAATGTCTGTTCGAGATACGTGTGTTATTAGTCTAAATAATGTAATGTAATACCTACATGTTTAAATAAAGACATTAACATATTAATTACTTATATTGCCTATTTTTCTACAGTGCAGCATATATTTCACATTTTTTAATAATGGCTTTAATAAATTATCTATTTTCGATGGATTTTTACTTCCTTGTACAAAGTAAGGGAAGTATTGTAATCGCGAAAAATTTCGGTTTTCAGATTTCAACGGAAATATCCATTTTGACCATCCCTGAATCCATTTTGACTAATTTCGTCGTGACGTCTGTACGTACATACGTATCTTGCATAACTCAAAAACGATAAGCCGTAGAAAGTTGAAATTTTGTATTTAGGACTGCTATAACATCTATAGTTGTGCACCTCCCTTTTTGGTCATTACATAATTTCCAGAAATGGTATTTTATTTGAAGCCTCTAGTAGATTTTAATGAAAAACTATTTTAAAATATAATCCAAAACTTTTCAAATTTGGTTTATAAGACTTTTATGTCAATTGGAATAACATAGCAGATTTTGGTTAAAACAGGCTAACCGGAAGTGATAAATTTTCTGAAGTTGTTAACAGTTTTTCTTGAATAAAATGATTTCATTTTGATTTTTGAAATAAATGCTTCAAATTAGAGTTTTAGAGAATTAAATTCTGCGTCTAGCACATCAAGTATTATTAAATTAGCCCTTTGTATAAGCGAGATATGTAAATTTAAAACTTATATACTTTTTGGTTTTTATAATGAAGCTTGCTATGGATTAGGACAAAAAATAACAAAAAAAAATGAAAAAAATAGATGCTAATGTCAAATTACGTCAAATACGTGCAATTTTATAATTGGGTCTATAATTCATATTGGTCTTGCGTACAAGCAAGTCGTGTGGTGTCCACATCAGATTAATTCATATTTCCCGCCACCTCTCAGCTGTCAAATTTAGTTCTCTGGCCTTTTCATAGATGTCACTAAAACTTGTTATCACGGTTTATAAGGGAGATAGCCAATCTTCTACTATATATTTTCCTTAATCTATAAACCCCTCTTCCTTCGGAGTCAGGATTTACTATGCTATGCAATTTGCTTTCGTATTTTTTGCTAAGCAAAAAGTTTGGTGCAAAATAAAAATTTACCGATAAAATCAGGAGGTCTTGTGATATTACTTCTGATAAATATGCATCATCGGACACAGCCTTATGGTTAATGGTGCAGTCAGTGCTGCCAACCACCTAATCTGGAAAAGAAAAATAAAATATGTCCCTTTATTATTTGATTGCCTTTCTCTCATATTTCGTCAATGCCAAAATAAATATGTAAGCAGATATATTGTCACTTCCCGCATTGGGCAAAATGCAAGACAATAAATTCTTTTAATTAGTGTAACTGAATATTTCACTTTAGCCCATATAATTTGTATGCACAGCCATATATGTAACTATGTAATTGATCCGAATTGAATACCATTCCTCCAGCTCCAGGTGATAACACTGGTTTTAATTTATGTGGGAAATGATACAAATTTAATCTCCAACACATGCTCGAAGCTTGAGACTTACAATCTTCGATCGCAGCTGTCCTTAAAACAGTACCCACACTTAAAATTGCATAACAGCATGTGTAGCGTACTGAAATTTTCCTGAGGCGGTCATTCCTCAACTGACCTGCCTGCTACTTACATATTTATCAGGTGTTGAAGCGTAAAATATCAACCGATATGAACCGAAGTTAAATTATTATAAGCAACCGTGGTGGATCACAACATCAGCTTGATGCCAAATCAACCCCAAGGCTCGCCCACGAGAAAGGTATTATTGGGTTGGGATGGGTTATTTATTATGCAAGATCGACATGAAATTGCCAAAATTGCCCATTTTATTATGGTTTCCAGGTATATTCAAGAGGCATTAAATTAATAATGTAGGGTGATTTAAAATTATGGAAACACTTGCATAAATGTTTATTACATAGTAGCTACAAGTGATACAATAACACAAAATGCATTATTTCTTAGAATCCTGATCGTTTTGATATTATTGAAATCTTTTTGCATGACTGTTGTAATTTGGGCAGCACTGATTGGACTCCGACAAGGGTTGCCAAATATCATGATTTTTTTGATTTTTACCTCCCGCTACCCTTGGTAAGAGAGGTATAGGAATCGTGCTAAAAATCGCATATCGAGATTTTGGTAAATAACCACGTTTTAAAGTCCCTAGAATCCGATTTTAACATTTTCACGATGATGTTTGTGTGCATGTGTGTGTGGATTCTCCACTCTAACTCAAATACTATCATTCAGAAAATTTTGAAACCTTGTATTTCGAACTTTTTCTGTAATGGAAAGAGCCCACTAGATTTTGGTTAAAATCGGATAACCGGAAATGACACTTTACTAGAAGCTCAAAATAGTTTTTCTTCGAAAAATACCTTTAAATGTTATTTTTTCGAGATTAATGTTATTATAAAAATTAAAGATTATTAAATTTTCTATAGATTTGCATTAATACTTTTTCTATATATTTTATGGATAAATTTATAAAATTATCTATAATTTAACTCCCAGAGTCCATGCTTTAAACAAACAAAACGCAGTTATTCAAATGTATGTAACTGACAGATAAATGTCACTATCAAAGAACTAATCATTTCAAAATAATATTAGTAACGTTTTAAAAAGAAAAAAGTAAATAGAACAATAGAAAAGGAATTCAGTACGGTTTCCAGCATAAGTAAATATGTAGGTATGTATTTAGATTAATAAAAATTAACGATTCGCAAAAATGTGTAAACTAATCCTCATTTTTGGATTAGTGAATTCTATTCTATCCTGGTATTTAAAATTTAATCTTCATTTTATTATATCTCCGGTGGCTCAATGGTTAGAGAGCAATGCCTCATGTCATGAGGTCCCTCGGGGCTCCGAGTTCGAATCCCACTAAGGCATGGATGTGTGTGAATGTGAGCCCACTCTGTAATTGGGATTTAATCCTGTTGAGGGGTTTAAAAAAGGTAGTAACTTGGATTAGATTAGACTATATTATAAGAAATAAACTGCCAGGTACTGGCGGGAGGTATTGTGGTGGCCACACCAGATTTTTTATTTTTAAAGAACTGTTGGTGTTATTGCACTTTTTAATTGTTTTAAAAGCAATATAAATATTTTATTTCATAAACGAAAACGAAATCTGTAATAAAACTCCAAAGTATATGCATTTTTTTATTGAATTTTTGCTTATACATAGTATGTAACGCGTCTACGCGCCCCTGTTTTAACTTTACACTTAAACCATACCTACCTAAATAAAACAGGTCAAAACATGTCTTGCATGGCACTCTGTAAAAAGCTTAAAACGGATATTTTATTTTACGTTTATCTAATGACAAGGACCTATTATATCAAAAAAATTAGGCTCATTTAATGCAATATTTAGTTCTGAACATGTTTTATTGTATTTACATTTTAGTTCTAAAATTAATATGGCATAATTTACAAATATATGAAAATTTTACTGTTGTATTTCCTATGGTCCATAAAAAAGTAGACACCCGGTATATACAGGCTGTAACAGCTAAACGGGCTACCTCAAATAATTTCTGTATACAATAAAATACTATAAGACAATCTTATACAATACCAAGAAAATATTTTTTTAAACCAGTGGTTCTCAAGTTACAACACAAAGTTATATTTTTTAAATTGGATGATATATATTTTTAGATCCATTTGATAGAGTATTTTATTTCTGAATTCAACCATGTATTCATATTATATCCTAACCGAACATAACAAAAATATTGAGAAAAATTCAATTGAAATATAAATAAATTTCATTTTTATAGCAATTTTCAGTAGGCTATGTATGAAAAACAATTGAATTTAAATTAAAATGAAACAGATATTTGTTAATAACTTTATAAATAATGTTCTATTTGCTTTCTATTGTAAATAATTTAAATTGATAGATAACAGTTATTGTTTTTCATACATAGCCTACTGAAAAATCGCTATAAAAATCAAATTTATTTAAATTTCAATTGAATTTTTCTCAATATTCTTGTTATGTTAGGATATAAAATTATTACAGAAAAAAATACTCTATCAAATGGATCTAAAAAATATATATCATCCAATTTAAAAAAATATAACTTTGTGTTGTAACTTGACAACCACTGGTTTAAAAAAAAATATTTTCTTCTGTATTCGGATGTCCCCCTTGGTCTTCTATAAGATTGCCTTATAGTATTTTATTGTATCTTTAATAATATAGAAATTATTGGAGGTAGCTCGTTTAGCTATTACACCCTGTATGTATATATTTTTATACATATTATATTATCATAGTTGAATTTTCTATTTGTTTACTCTGCGTGTAGGTTAAAATTATTTGAAAAACAATTGATTTTTCGACAAAAAATGAATTATTTTATAAAATTTGATTTAGATCAATGTTTTTTTAAAAAAATCAGTTGATTTATATCATGATTTAAATCGTGATTTAAATCAGGCCAACCCTGATTCCGACCGACTTTAAAATTGGAAATTATTTCCAATTTTCTAATAGCAAAAAAGTGACCCCTGGGGTTTTTTTCGACAACTTTGAGAGTCCGTGAAGTGACGTCTAATAACCATCCTTCACTTATATCGTTATTACCGTATTGAAATCAACGAATAAAATCAGACATATACGAGTGCAGAGTAGGTAATGAGCTGAGATGAGATGATATGATAATGATGATGATAGAAAAACCGGCAATATTTTAATTATCAGATTGATTATACTAAATGACAAATTATTCGCAAAGTATTTGAATGTGCATATGCAAAGTCACAGCAAAAATATTCTTCAATGCAATCAACAAATAACACTCTATAAATTTGAGTGGTGCAACAACTGGTCAAGTCAATAGTCATTATTCCCGAGTGTAATCAAATGCTTCATATTTTAGCATTTTTATACAAAGTAAGCGCTTCGGCATATTATAAGAATATTACTAGAACGTGATGAAATATTTATTTTAAATACATAATTAGTTAGGAACAAACATTAGTACATAATATTATTTGTACTTAGGCGCCAGGAAATATGAATTTATTTGGACAATATTAACAATAAATATTTTCCTTCAAATATGCATTTCATTTTGTCTACATCGAAGCATGTATTTCGCAAACTAACTTTACTATATAGTGGCCACTTTTCTTTCTTTTATTTTTTCACAGTTTTGATTGATTTTACGGATCGTATTACAAAATATTGTAAATGAAACATTTTTATTACAATTAAATAATTATTGTAAAGTTAAGTAAAAATTAAAGCCAGTTGGCTAAACTAACAATTAATTGAAGATATGCTTCTCAATTCCTTTTGTTAATAGGTTAATACTATGTATTGAGTCATAGAGGTTCGTAATCATCATCTATTAACTGTTTACCTTTGTCTCTTTGAAGAATATTGACGAATCATAACGTGTATTACGAAAATGTAGATAAAATTGTTCAATTTTTTTAAAAATCTCGTATTGTTATTGCGTTTATCGTAGCTAGGCAGATTTAGTAATGGCGATATTATTATTTTTACTTCCTTGTACGAAGTAAAGGAAGTATTGTAATCGCGAAAAATTTCGGTTTTGAGATTTCAACGGAAATATCCATTTTGACCATCCCTGAATCCATTTTGACTAATTTCGTCGTGACGTCTGTACGTACGTACGTACGTGCGTACGTGCGTATGTATCTCGCATAACTCAAAAACGGTAAGCCGTAGAAAGTTGAAATTTTGTATTTAGGACTGCTATAACATCTAGTTGTGCACCTCCCTTTTTGGTCATTGCATAATTTCTAGAAATGGTACTTTATTTGAAGCCTATAATAGATTTTAATGAAAAACTATCTTAAAATATAATCTAACACTTTTCAAATTTGGTATATAAGACTTTTATGTCAATTGGAATAACATAGTGGATTTTGGTTAAAACAGGCTAACCGGAAGTGGCATATTACCTGAAGGTGTTAACAGTTTTTCTTCAATAAAATAGTTTCATTTTGATTTTAGAAATAAATGCTTCAAATAAAATTTTTAGAGAATTAAATTCTGTGTCTAGCACATCAAGTATTATTAAATTAGCCCTTTGTATAAGCGAGATATGTATATTTAAAACTTATATAATTTTTGGTTTTTGTAATGAAGCTTGCTATGGATTAGGACAAAAAATAACAAAAAAATAAAAAATAGATGCTAATGTCAAATTACGTCAAATATGTGCAATTATATACTTGGGTCTATACTTCATATTAGTCTTGCGTACAAGGAAGTCGTGTGGTGTCCACATCAGATTTTTTTATTTTTTTTTTGTAGTAATAGAGAATAGGAGCCACTTTTGTCCGGTAAATAATTGAAAATAATAAACGTATTAGATGCAAACATGTTATTGTGAAACTTTAGAAATGAATCACACAAAAGCTCTTCTGTTTCAGTCATCTTTTGTCAAAAGTCTCGATGTAAACAAAAAATGTGTGCAGAAATGTGGAAAAGAAGCAAAATATACGCACGCGGAATCTGAAGTCTGAATAGGGGATTCCACCATTTTTTTTATAATTTCATCAGAAAGTATAAGTAAAACTAAGACTATTGGTGAAAATCGAGTGAAAAAGATCGTATTAATAAGCGAGTTATGGTCCCCCGAAGTTTGAAAATATAGATGTGACGTCACGAATATAAGTTTTTATATAAAACTTTTCTCCGTGGATCTAAAATGTTCTTGAAATCTATGCTATTTTTAAATAATATTTATAAAAAACAAATTAATATTGTAACACTGTACAAGACTACATGCTTTATAATTGCAAGTGTATTAAAATTATTAAGTTTAATGAAAGAAATTTATATTCAAATAAAAACGATTTGAGAATTGCAGTACTGGACTGGTAGCCACGTGTCCGCTATTTGAATTTTTCTATACACTTCCATTGGTAGTAGACTCCACCCCCTAACTCTGTATTCATTATATATTTATAGGTCGTTTTTGAGTCGCCAATCAAAATAATATATATGGATTTCGTATGAGTGACGAGCTGCTAAAACAAAAAAATCCCTTATTTCCAAAGTATTTCATTTATATCATTTTATATCTTTATTAATATTCATTATTAAGCATTTACTTTCATTATTTTTTTATTAATTTCCCTTAATTCGATTGAGCTGTAATCCCCTATTTATAACTTTGAAATCTACCAAATTTCGATTAATAAACAAACAGGAAGACAGAACGAACTCAGCAAGCGACGTTCGAAATCTATCTCTGTAGATTGTATTCGGCTGGTCTCGGCTGTCGATTTCAAATCCGCACTAGGGTGGCTATAAAGTGGACGGGAAACCTGATAGATTTCAATGTTACAAAATCAGACCCAAGATAGAAGACAGTGCAATAAATGCAAGATTTGTCAAAGGGTCACCCATCCATTTCCAAACCTCTCATGCTCCAACTTTCCCGCGTAGCTCAACAAACACTGAATCCTCTTCACTCGATGCGCAGCGCAGCGCTGACTCATCACCACGTGCCATCCCACGTGTTGCCGGTGGTGGGGATGCCCCCACTCCTGCGTTGTGACTGGGAGCGTGAAGCGTGCGTGAGCAGCAACCCGGAGAGGCGAGGAGCGGAGCGGAGAGCGACCGTGCCGTGGCCGTGGTTTTGGGAAGTGGTCGGCGAGAGCGTTCCCACGCTGCCGAGCGTACACTGCCTAGCATGCGACCAGCCACCTGCCACACGCCAACAGGGGATGTGGCTTCCTCCTTTCACGCTACTGATGATGATGACGGCAGGATGGGACTCAGAGAGATTTACAATAGACGAATTGGATGGGAATCAAGATTTTTAATTTTGTAACACGAGGGGAGTCTCCTTCGAAAAGATGACTGCTACTACTGCTTCTTATTGTTTACTACTGATACTGATGATTACTCTTTTTACTTCCTTGTACAAAGTAAGTAAGTAAGTAAGTATTGTATTCGCGAAAAATTCCGGTTTCCAGATTTCAACGGAAATATCCATTTTGGCCATCCCTGAATCCATTCTGTCTAATTTCGTCGTGACGTCTGTACGTACGTACGTACGTATCTTACATAACTCAAAAACTGTAAGCCGTAGAAAGTTGAAATTTTGTATTTAGGACTTCTATAACATCTAGTTGTGCACCTCCCTTTTTGGTCATTACATAATTTCCAGAAATGGTACTTTATTTTAAGCCTATAATAGATTTTAATGAAAAACTATATTAAAATATAATCCAAAACTTTACAAATTTAGTATATAAGACTTTTATGTCAATAGGAATAACATAGCAGAATTTGGTTAAAACAGGCTAACCGGAAGTGATATATTACCTGAAGTTGTTAACAGTTTTTCTTGAATAAAATGGTTTCATTTTGATTTTGAAATAGATGCTTCAAATAAGAGTTTTAGAGAATTAAATTCTGCGTCTAGCACATCAAGTATTATTAAATTAGCCCTTTGTATAAGCAAGATATGTAAATTTAAAACTTATATACTTTTTGGTTCTTGTAATGAAGCTTACTATGGATTAGGACAAAAAATAACAAAAAAGTAAAAAATAGATGTTAATGTCAAATTACGTCAAATACGTGCAATTTTATAATTGAGTCTACACTTCATATTAATCTTGCGTAGAAGGAAGTCGTGTGGTGTCCACAGCAGATTTTTTCTTACTGTTTACTTCAGCGATGACACACTAACTGACTGACTGCTGTTAAAGGACTTCGTGAGAAGGATTTCTTGAGAAGGAAGAACACACATAAACTTGCACTTTTACTTGATTTTACACTTTACACTGATGAACACTACGTTATTTACGGACTTACGGTATTACGGACATTACGGACTTACGGACATGGACACAACTTGGTTTTTAATAACTAAAATTTATTTACATGATTATTATAACTTATTATTAACTATGGATTAAACTAAACATAACTAACACAACTAAGCAGATACTAAACTGTTACATTCCGTAACCTAGCGGGCAAGCGTTTAATACGCGCCTCAAAACTAAAATACTACATGTTCAAAAACAAGAAACGTCTTTACGACGCTACGATCTAATTTCGACTCTTACATCTTTACCCCATAACTATCTAAACTCGACTATCTTTAAAAACAAAACGCTATCTTCAGGACAAGATTATCTTAGGGGTATGGGGTGCATAGGCTAGGGCATTCAAAGTCACGCACGTATACATAATAATTTTTAGACTAATAATAAACAAATAAATGTCGTGACTATCATAATACAATATGAATTTCTAAACTGAATTTTGACTTAAATAGATAAACAGAGTTAAAATATGAATGTGAAAAACTATTTTAAAATATAAAACAAAACTTTTAAAATCTGGTATATAAGACTTTTATGCCAATGGGAATAACAGTAGATTTTGATTAAAATAGGCATACCGGAAGTGACATATTACCAGAAGTTATTAACAGTTTTTCTTGAATAAAATAGTTTTATTATGATTTTAGAAATAAATGCTTCAAATAGTAGTTTTAGAAAATTAAATTCTGCGTCTAGCACAACCAATATTATTAGCCCTTTGTATAAGGGAGATATGTAAATTTAAAAATTATATACTGTTTGGTTTTCGTAAAAAAGCTTGCTATGGATTAGGACAAAAAGTACAAAAATAAAAATTAATGTTGTCAAATTACGTCAAATACGTGCAATTTTATAATTGGGTCTATATTTCATGTTGTTCTTGCGTACAAGGAAGTCGTGTGGTGTCCACGTCAGATTTTTAAATAATTTTATTAGATTTTTAAAAAAATTCGACATGTCAAAAATATGATTTGATGTTTTTCATCAGTTATGTTGGTTATGTTCACAGATGAAAATTCATTGTTGACTGACAGCAATTTGAGGTTATATGTCATTCATCTGTCAGTTTTGAAAGCAGTCATACCACCTCTAGAAAACTAAAAGCTCTAAAAACAGTGCGTTTACACTGAAAAATGATATTACGTTAAACTGAATCGTAAACGTCTTATTACAGAGCTGTCTCTAATGGTAAAGAAATTTGCGGGCTGTTAAAACAATAGTTTCATGTATTGTGTTGTATGTTCCAATATATTTTTTTTTCAAATTATTTACAATTTAGTATAACATAAAACATTGTACAATGCTCAACCGTTACCAGAAATTTACGTGCTCGCACGGATAACAAGCTCGCTTCGCTCGCTCATTAGGTATCTACCGTGCACGCCCGTAAAGTTCTGAGTAACGTAATGTAAATTACTATAAAAACACGATGCAAAGATATAATTAAAAATGAAAAAAATTATAGTTTTTCAGCTACTTCGCCTATGGACGTGGAGGATCACTAGTTCCTTTCTTGGTAAAAGTCTTTCTAGAGATGTGGGATATATTGATACAGTTTCTTCATATCCCCTATTTTCTTGACGTTTATATGAATTTTTCCTTGAATGCAAGAGATTTAACCAGTGATGCTCGAGGAACGCGAATCCACAAAATAGTATATTTATGAAAAACTTCTTCTTAAAATGATCGATTCAATTCCAAGTTTAAAATCATAAATAAAAATTCCACATAGAATCTTATTAGAAATTTCTAAACCTAGCTGAGTCCGGCTCTGCGCTCTAGTCTTTCTAGCACAAGCCTCCGCTATCCTTGTCCCTCACAATACAGCACTTGTGATGCCTCACAATGTGACTGCGACACGCTCTACATCCCTCTCTGTCTGTGCACTGAGGTTCTAATCGACGCATGCCATCACATATACTGCTCTCTTTGTCTACCACGATGCAATCACACACTGAGTTCCCAGGATACCCAAACAATGCTGTTTCATTGTCAGGGAAATGTTAGATTCGATTGTGCACTGATTTGTGGATAGGATTTTGATGGTGAATTGAAAAATTGGAAAGGAATGAATGAATTTTGTCTGTTTACTTTTGGAGACAGCTCCTTGTTATGTCTGTAGTCTGTAAATAAGTAATTTTAAATGGTAGCAATTAAATGAATAATTTTTGAATTCACCAATCTGCGTAACCCTTAACTGGTGACATGTTGCCATTTTTGACTAAAACTTTGCATATTTTTGACACTAATCATATTTTATTTAAATTTTTCCACTCCATATCTTTTTCGAAGCAAATTAATCTACAAAATAGCCAAATATGTAGTTAGTAGATTTGACATTTTTATTCAACATTTTTTTTAAAGGCAAATGAATATTCCAAAATAGAAATCAACGGGGTCCTGAAACACCCCAGCTCACCGGTTATGCCAAATTTTAACCATATATCACTAGTATCGGATTCATAATTATAGTCAGTTGTGTTTGGAAGACAATAACTTGCTTAAAAAATAATTCATAAATTATGAAACACCCTCATATTGATATTAAATGTCAATGAAGTTGAGCATTTCTTCAAAAGCGTTGTGATCTTTTATATACATATATTGTCATTATTTTTGTTTTAATTAAGTTAAAAATATGAAAATTAGTACAATTATGTAAAAATGTACCTATAAGTGAAATTGGTCCATACTTTTTGATTTTTTTTTATTTGCGGACGAAAAGTAATAAACTTCTGAAAAGTGTCATTTTTCGTCCGAAAATAAGTACGTAAAATTTCGTTTAGGTAGACAGAAAAATTGTTGTTTACATCTTAGCTACCATGGCTGACACCGAAAGAATACACCCCGCGGGAGGTAAAGTAGAGCAAAAGCCCTGCGACGTCAAAAATACAATTGGAAATATAATCAACCCTGCTATTTTAAAAAATGATATCAGTTCCGTTAAAACTTCACTAGCTTTTATCAGAATTGCTTGAGCAATTTCTTTACAAAATAATAACTGTTATCTATCAATTTGAATTATTTACGATAGAAAATAAATAGAACATTATTGTGGGTATAGTGGGTTCAAATCCCGCCGGCTAGCATTCTTTTCTTTCTTTCCTTGATTTAAAATCAAATAAAAATAGCACTTACATTCATCTTAATCTATTATTTATAAAGTTATTAACAAATATCTGTTTCATTTTAAGTTCATTTGTTTTTCATACATAGCCTACTGAAAAATAAATATAAAAATGAAATTTATTTAAATTTCAATTGAATTTATCTCAATATTTTTGTTATGTTAGGATATAATATGAATACATGGTTGAATTCAGAAAAAAATACTCTATCGAATGGGTGTAAAAAATATATGCCATCCCATTTAAAAAAAATATTTTATCCCCCTTGGACTTCTATAAGTATGTCTTATAGTATTTTATTGTATCTTTAATAATACAGAAATTATTAAAGGTAGCTCGTTTAGCTGTTATATTCTGTATAAATAAATAAAGAATTATGAATTAATTGACTAAGTTATTAGTTAGATACTTAGATATAATATCTATAATTTAATTGTGCAATTAATGTTCTCATAAAATTTGTAATTATTGTGTTGTATTAAGAAATATGGTAGAAAGCTTTATAGTTAAGAATGAATATGCTAATTTACATTGAATAGTAATATCTTAGGAATTTCCATTGTTTTAAATTTAAAAAAAATAATTTCTATATGTTTATTATATTCTATTATTTATTATAGTGTACATAGTACTCGACACACGTGATAGGCATTTAAATTATTTATATATAAAGTTATATGATAAATATTTACAGTTAAATACTTATATAATTGTAAGCCATTTCAATATTTAAATTATGTATAAGTAGGTTTATGTGAACTTTATGTTTAAGCTGGACTGTAAATAGAATAAATTATTTAGCATTTGATCTCATGTCTTTCCATTAGCTAATTTACAGCATATTTCAGAGTGTCATGGTCATAGTGCTAGTGAAGTTTTATTTGTTATTAGATCTATTAAACAAACAGTAAATAACGTCACTACATACAGTGACTCATAAAATTATTTGTACACTTTACTTTTATCTTTACTGATAAAAGTAAAATGTACGAATAATTTTGTGAGTTAATCTATTCATTTATACAGGGTGTTTCATTTAAAACAACCAGCGCTTTTTTGGGCGTACTAATGACTTTAGAGAAAAATGTTATATACAAAAAAATTATCAAGAAACGAGGGCTAATTTATCAGTAACAACAAACCGAAAATTCAACCAGTAGTAGAACAAAATTATATTTTTCACTTTTCTACAGTCTATATACAAAGTAGCCATTTGCACTCTCTTTTGTCAACGCAAAATGTCACTTTGCCGCTCATGCGCGACAAAGTAGAAAAAACGCTCGCTGTCCAAATTTCTAACTATACAATGTTGAGAAATCTCACTTGTCTACATTCTTAATAGAAACGTTTAGTCGGGAACTAATGGCACTGTAGTTACACATTTACCACCTTTACAAGTCAATCTAACATTTAACTGCTCTGTCGGTATATTACAAAACAAAAAAAAAAAAAAAAAAATGCCGCACTGCATTGAAAATGAAATAGTACATTTATTTACAAAAACCAAAGTGTAAAATGCTTAGATTAGATTGAAGCAATAGCTCAGAAAGAATGGAAAATAACGATAAATTAAAATTAAATATAAAATAAATTGTGGGAACAGTTGTGCTGCCATCTGGCGTGCACGCTCCCAATGAACATCCACTTTTCCACTGCCCTAATTTAATGTACTTATTGTTTTGTTACAATTTACATTACGTTTGTTGGTTATGTTTTACCGACTTCCCGAGTGCTCTGCCTTGGCGACTACCGCCAAGCAGAAATTGTTGCCAATATTGTGAACCAAATGCACTAACTTCATTATTTTAAAATTAAATTTTATTCAATTTTCCACCATTTTCTTTTATTATTATTAAGCGAAAGAATGTTTGACAAACTATACTTTTTTATTATAAATATAATTCTCTAAGAAATGCTTTAGAAATAGGAGAGTGTTTTTTCCTAAATTTCCCGGTCGCTTATCTGGTGGAGACTTGGGAAATTGACGTTTTAGACGTTGCTTAGACAACGCGAAACAACATATTTCAAGAATGAGTACTAAAAATATTTTTCGTGCCTTCGTCCATTTTGACTAGTATTACAGAACTCAAAATCGTCCAGAAGTGCGCTGTTGCTGACCTAGGCCGGCAAAAGGAGTTGGCATTATTGTTCTGGTGATATGTCAATTTAAGATTATTTTCAACACAATAATTAGCAAAATGTTTACAAATTTTAGGCCTAAATCTTTAATTGTTGTAACTTAAATAACTAAATTTTGTCATAAAAATAATAATATGCTGTCATTTACTGACATCTCGTATAGATTAATTATAAGTTCCAACTTTAGGACTAGTTTGTTTTGTAACTACAACTAACTTCACGTGATACAATTGAGTTTCCGCCATCTGCAATTAAAAATTTGCGAAAGTATATATATAATATATATATATATATATATATATATATATATATATATATATATATATATATATATATATATATATATATATATATATATATATATATATATATATATATATATATATATATATATATATATAACTACAATTACACATTTTAAGTTCAAATGTAAGTACTTATAATTAAACTTGCAATGCAAAACCGATAAAAATAAATGTTTATTTTTTAGGTTATGTAACATAGAATAAAGTGTAGAGAAATATACGAAGAATTTATAGAGAAGTCGGTGCAAAAATTCTTGTGTATCACACGCCCAGAAACTGTTTTGCGAAATCTCGTATTTGCAGGCCTCGCTTTCAGCTCGGCCTGTCAAAATAAACTCGGACAAATAATTATTTATTATAATAAAGTAGACTAAGGGCCGGCATTTCCATCTCCAGATAAAATTCAGGATAACTATCCGTCAGATAAATGATAAAATATCGCATCGAAATAATGACACAAATGATATAAATTATATTGAAACGTAATTTTTTCATGCAATATTGGTACTTTATCTGACAGATAAGTTATCCAGCACACCAGCACTTTATCCGAAGATGGAAATATCGGCCCTAAGTAGTACATATATTCAATAATGATAAAGAAGTGCATATTTTAATATATTTATTTTATATAACATTTATAGCAAAAATATAATAAATTATTTGTACTGTTACATCAAGTTATAATGATGCATATAGCACAAATTGCATCCCGGATATGAGCTTATTATGCGTTGCATTTACTATTTGCAGCGCAGCTATGAGTAGATTCCACTGCGGCTAAACTACTTTTTCATTATCCAGTAAATACATCAGTTATAATCAAAAGTGCTTCCAAATACAGATTTTCTAATTACTGGCATTACTTCATTTGGTCAGCATACATAGTAAAGATACTATATAGCAAATGAAACGTTTGATTAGAAACAGAATGCAAAATAAACTAGATTATGGAATGAATTCTTAATGATATTTCAAAGGTTTTATGTGAGGTAACTTAAAAGCATATTTCGTGTCATTATGCTATCACGGAGTCTGTATTTATAGACATAGATTTAATATATGTTGTTAGTCTGGGAAATGATTGCAGTGTAGTAACTCCAAATTAAAAATTCTTTTTAAATTCTTGAAATTTAGAAAGGACGGTCTAAATACCTAAAC
Organism: Harpalus rubripes; assembly: GCA_963082715.1. Taxonomy (NCBI): domain Eukaryota; kingdom Metazoa; phylum Arthropoda; class Insecta; order Coleoptera; family Carabidae; genus Harpalus; species Harpalus rubripes. Next base: position 13,842,461 of record OY720462.1, on the reverse strand, counting down.
TGTAAAATAAGCACTCGTGGTTCATAGACTCCTTTTTAGCTTATATAATTGATAAGGACGCGGCAGTAAACCGTAGACGCAAAGTATCGAAACGAACAATCTTAATATAAATGAATTCTACACCTAACGTATGTCTCATATCATAAGTTTTGGTACAAATTTCAACACTTTTTTTGTAATAAAAAATCTGGTGTGGCCAACACAATATCTCCTGCCATTTACAGCCCGAGTCACAAAAAAGATTAAACTAATCCTTATTTTTGGATTAGCGAATTTTACTCTAATTTTGACAGTTTATTTCTTAAAATATAGTCTAATCTAATTCAAGTAACTACTTTTTTTTAAACCCTCAACAGGATTAAATCCCAATTACAGAGTGGGTTCACATTCACACACATCCATGCCTTAGTTGGATTCGAACCCAGAGCCCCGAGGGTACTCATGACATGAGGTGTTGCTCTAACCATTGAGCCACCAGAGCTATAATAAATTGAAGACAAAATTTTAAATACCGGGATTGAATAGAATTCACTAATCAAAAAAATGAGGATTAGCTTAAACATTTTTGTGAATCGTTACATACATACATATTTACTTATGCTGGAAACTGTATTGAATTCCTTTTCTATTGTTCTATTTACTTTTTTCTTTTTAAAAAGTTACTAATATTATTTTGAAATGATTAGTTCTTTGATATTGACATTTATCTGTTAGTTACATACATTTGATAACTGCGTTTTGTTTGTTTAAAGCGTGGGCCCTGGGATTTAAATTATAGATAATTTTATAAATTCATCCATAAAATATATGGAAAAAGTATTAGTGCAAATCTATAGAAAATTTAATAATATTTAATTTGTATAATAACATTAATCTCAAAAAATAACATTTAAAGGTATGTTTCGAAGAAAAACTATTTCCGGTTATCCGATTTTCACCAAAATTTAATGGGCTCTTTCCATTACAGAAAAAGTTCTAAATATAAGGTTTCAAAATTTTCTGAATGATAGTATCGTAAAATGGGGTGTAATTGACCTTCGGGGGCGACTTTGATAACCATATCCAATTTTGACACTTCCAAATTTAGCGCCAATACCTGTTAACAAAACGATACATGCGCGCCGTCACTTGTTAAATAGATATCAAGACTCAGCTTGGTTAGTATCGCAACCATGCTACTAACTTGTTTGCTGTTTTAAACACATCGTAAAGTATATTGTGTAATTGGGTGATATTTTCTAGTTCTACAAATTTGTCAGATATGTAAAAACTGAATTTAGTTTGAATTATTTGTAATATTTTTATGTAATTGTATACCCTTGCTAACCTCTGTGCATATAGTGGCTTTATGATTGGTTAAATACTATCGTGGTTATTCTGAGAAATCTTACGAGGGGTCAGATTGATCACGTGCTAAGGGTAAATTTGATCAAACATTTGCGACTCATATTACTCATATTTCATTCCTATATTAGTATTAGGTCGTATATTTTACAGATGGTAAAATGCTCTAACAATATAAAAAATAATTAGGTGCAAGAAATTACAAAGATTATCCTGACGAAGCCATTAAATTTGCTCTGAAAAAAGTTACAGGGGATGGTTGAACATTGCGAAGAATTAGTCGGGAATATAAAATACCATACGGCACTTTAAATAATAAATTTCACGGTTATCATATTCATAATAGTGGGGGACAAGCAGTGTTTACTTTTAATGAAAAGAAGGCTATTGTTTGACCCGCATGTCTTTGTAGTGAAGGATTTCTTCTAAATTCCTTTCGGCATTAGCTAAAAATTATTTAGATGGTCCAAAAGTTTCAAAATAAGTTACCTGGCTTGGCTAGGATTGGAATAACTCTTTGCTTGACAGACATAAGGGTGACAGCACGGGTAAATTTTAAATATTAGTTGGTGTTCATTAGTATTTAATTTGTTTCTAAATAAAACTATATTTCTATGACAATTTCAGTCTTATAAACATATAATAGCAGTGATCAAACTCACCCCGAAACTTTAAAATTTCATATTTTTTTACCACTGCATATATCATGTTCGGGGTTGATTTGATCATTATCATATGTTTCCTATTTATATTTCATGTATTCACCCAGGTGCTGATCAAAGACGCCCCACTTCCAATTTGAGATTGATCAGTACTTTTTTTCTAAATTTTGAAGGAGTGGGATCAGATATTTATACATTTCAAGTGGTATTGGTAAACCGTATATACTTGCATAATACAATGTTTTTAAAAACATTATATTATAATTGAAAAAAAAAGTTATACAAAGAAATGTTTTTTTTATCAATTCCACCCTATTTTACGGTACTTGAGTTAGAATGAAGGATTCACGCCCACATATACACACAGTTATCATTGTGAAAATGTTAAAATTGGATTCTAGGGACCTTAAAACGTGGTCATTTACCAAAATCTCGATATGCAATTTTTAGCACAATCCCTATACCTCCCTTACCAAGGGTAGCGGGAGGTAAAAAAATTGTTGAAATTTGTGCCAAAACTTGATGCACATACGTTATGTGATATAGGAAGAAATGGTTAAGAACCTTTTATAAAGTTATTCCTCGAGAAAGCTGCAATCAATAATTATCTGGGCGATTAAATGCAAATAAAAATTTTCACAGTAACAATTTTTGTCTCATGCATCTAGTAAGAGAAAAGGGAACTAATCATTGAAAATTAATAACATATCAATTGTAATTCATGTGTAACATACTAAGAGTCAATTGTGTGTAACAACGTATTCTGAATAAATAAATCAATAAATTTCTCTTTAGTCAACGTGCGAACTACAAATTATTATAATTATCATCACATATACAACTATAACTATGACTCATTTATAATCAAACCACTATAATTAATATCCTATTAAGAGAAAACGTTCGATCACTATAAAATAAATAAAACCTATCTCCAGTAGTCTAATGTCTAATAGTCTAATACGTTTCTCTTCATTATGTAAATCTCGGTAAGGCTCGTAAAATTTTATATCTGAAAGCTGTTAACATATTGATATTCGAATCGACTTCGAAACCTCAATAGTTGTCATTAAGAAGTTGATATACTCAGAAGTAGAATCAAGGATGATTCGATTTTAGAGCAAAACTTATTATCGGAAAGATATGGGATTTTTAAACCTTGCTGCATTAAAAATTTGTGTTAATATTTTGATAAGCGAAGTTTCCTGTTTGTTTTCTTCAAGGATTCTTGATAAATGAATGAAAGTAAATACAGCAGAAATTAGGTGTTTATTATTTGGAATTATTGAAAGAGATAAGGATACTTAACACGTTCGCTGCCATCTCGGTCTTATAGACCGAGAATTTTTTCCCCACGTCGTCGGCCTTGGTCTTATATCAGGCGTCACCTCACGGGCACTCATTGCTGGCGTGGAGAGTACACCACAGGGGTCAATTTTGTGCCATTTAAAATTCGAAATATTTGGCGTCGGTCGGGATCGAATCCAGTTCCCCAGATTCGCGACTTGACACTCAGGCACGAGACCCCCGTTTCGACCATAATGGGAGAATTTTAGAAACCAGTATGTAATAAATTTATGTTATGTAATTCAGACGAAAAATGTCTTTAAGGTACTCGCAATTACGGCCTCGACAACAACTGTCTTGTACCTTAAAGATTCACTGTTCGTTCTAGGTACATAAAATAGTAGTAGGTATGTATTAATTTTTTTAAACAAGAATTTCTTTTTATTTAAATGTTATAAATTAAAATAAAATTATTTAAGAAATTTAGTTTGTACGAGTATCATTCATTTAATATGTAGCTTAGCCAATATTGTATACATAAATTATATATTATTGAGACGTTGTTAAACCCGAACACCGTTGCCATACTTCGGGCTTAACAACGTTATGTTCTTATCTATTTATATACAGTATATAATTTTTGATGCCAATATTACTTTTCATGAACTACTTCGTGTACCTATATGATTGTCATAACTGGTCATTACTGTTTTATGGAATCCCTGAACTCTTCTCAGCAAACGGCGATGATATATACAGGGATACGTTGTTGAGCCTTTGATTGGGCTTATCAACGTACGTTCGGGCTCCACAACGTTATATTTATATATTCATCGGGCTCAACAATAGCTGTATATATGTATATATATATATATATATATATATATATATATATATATATATATATATATATATATATATATATATATATATATACAGGGTGGTGAGTTGGACGACGCAGCATAGGTTCCAATGGTAAAAACTTAATGTGTAGTTATTTGCTTCCCTAATTATTTAGTTTTTGTTACAGAAAAAAATACTGCACCCGAATATGCTATTGTTTATATTTTTTCAATTTCCGGAACGGTAAAAATAGTCGAAAACAATAATAACATTTTTACAAAAATCATTGATGCTATGGATCAAAAATTTAACACCATTTGGTGGTGGCAGTATAATGGTATGGGCTGGGATTTCTTTGACTGCACGTACAGAGCTGGTTCTGGTGGAAAATGGTGCTTTGACGGCTGATCGGTATATAACCGAATGTTTAATGGATCATGTGTTACCATTTGCTCCATTTGTTGGCGAAAACTTTCTTTTAATGCATGATAATGCGCGTCCACACGTTGCACAGATAGTCGTCCAATATTTAAACGAAGTCGACATTCGGCGACTATGGTGGCCAGCACGTGGCCCTGATTTAAATCCGATTGAAAACATCTGGGATATGTTAGGGAGACGTGTTCGGCGCCGGCAACCAATACCAGAAACGACTAACCAGCTAAGAATAGCTCTTCGGGAAGAATGGGATAACATTCGCCAAGAAGAGATCGTCAATTGTTTTACCACGCCGTATGTTAGAAGTTATTAGAGTCCGGGGAGGCAACACACATTATTAATATTCCTAATAAAGTAATAACATTGCTTCAAACATTTTAAATAAGCACAAATTTTTTTGTTCATTTTGTTCATTTCTAGGTTTTTAACTTTTATTTTAATAAATATTGTGTTCCCTACACTGTTTTTATTTTCGAATCTTACTATAGATATCAATAGATCATTGCACAACAAAAAATATATTTATTTTATTTTGGAATCATAAACTTGTTTATCCGCCCTCAAAAACGTGCGCAATTTGGCTTTTATCGCCCGAGAGCTTATAAAGTTGCCAAGCAACAGTCAGTCAAACGTCAAAATCGTCGTTTTTAGATAAATGTCAGACAACATAATAAATTCGATAAATCACATTTTTTGAACTGCTCGTAAAACTATTCGTATCCTTTCTCGTTTACGTCTTTTCACTTCTGTCAAACCAACTTGCTCTGGGCAGCGTCAAATTCATTCGACATTTCTTTTGAATAATCGATATCTTCCATTTTCATTTGACACTAAATTAAAATTTGATATAAACAAACAATATAGCTAGAAACCACAGCATACTTCAAATTCACAACGCCAGCACAACGATACCGAATATATACCCATAGAATCCTTGAATTTCGAGAACCAAAATAAAATAAAACGTTGTATGTACCAAGGGCATAATCAAGATTATAGCACTCGGGAAAATGAAAGCTCTCCGCTACGCGTCGAGCTTTAAACATTCCCCCGTGCTACAATCTTTTGATTATGCCCTTAATACATAAATAACTAAAATAAACCCATATTTACTTTATTAGAGATCGAAAAAGATTTTTTTTTTTGGTGTCCGGTTTTTTTTGGCCACGAGTGTATATATATATATATATATATATATATATATATATATATATATATATATATATATATATATATATATATATATATACAGGGTGGTGAGTTGGACGACGCAGCATAGAGGTTTCAATGGTAAAAACTTAATGTGTAGTTATTTGCTCCCCTAATTATTTTAGAGCAAAATGGTATTTAAGTTTTTGTTACAGAAAAAAATCATCCGAATATGCTATTGTTTATATTTTTTCAATTTCCAGAACGGTAGAAATAGTCGAAAACAATAATAATATTTTTACAAAAATCATTGATGCTATGGATCAAAAATTTAAATAAAAGCGCAAACATCCGTCGCTACTTAAAGAAATCTTAAATTTGGTTCTCGTCAAACTACATTGTTGTAATCAACAATTATTACATCGGTGTCATCAACAACAATAAAGATGTTTTCATTTTCCTCGTTTTAAACAAAAGTGCAAACATCTGTGAAAGAATCTTGAAGTTTTAAATTATTATCAAAACAAGGATAAAGAAAACACATTGACTGTATAGTGTTGATGACAACCATGTAATATTTGACTACAACAATGTTTGACGAGAACGAAATTTAAGATTTCTTTAACTTTAAGTAGTGACAGATGTTTGAAATTGAAAAATTATAAACATTTGCGTATTCGGATGCAGTATTTTTTCCTGTAGCAAAATCCTAAATACAATTTTGTTCTAAAATAATTGGGGGAGCAAATAACTGCATCCTGTATATATAATGTATATGTATAACAGAAACCTGTAAGATAGCTGTTTTTTGGGACTAATATATACCACTGGTCTTATGAAATAGAAAGGTGGGTTACATATTTCCCGGTAGACTCAACAGGTTAAAAAGATCCAATTCGGCTAAAATGAAGTTAGAAATAGACGATGTCCGAAAACAGGAGAAGAAGACGAAGAAGGATAAGATTGCAATGCGTTAATTAGAAATCTCATTATATTTATAAAATATGGATATGAAAACTTCTTTCAAACTATTACAATTTCAATAATCCAATAAAGGTGTTCATTTATTTTTTTTAATACACCAGTATTAATTTCCATTTTAAATAGCATATAATTACCATGTTGTATTTACTTCTCATCATTTTACTTTGTAACTTTCTCATCTTCCTGATTGCTATTACAATTCGTTATCCTCGGATTATATCATAAAATATGAGTGTTGTTTAACATACGGAGCATTAATTTCAATCACTTACACGTTGTATGGAGTCCATATGACTCCTTCCGTTTCGCTAATTAACCCGTACGTCGCTTATTAACTCCACTGCATCGAATCAGCAGGCCAAGCCGTGAGAAAAGCGAACGGGCTTTATCCCATAATCAAAAGCTATTGATCGGAGACTGAGGCTTCTACTCTTTCATTTTTAGGAATTATGCTATTTGTACAAGAAGCGATTAAATGCTTGTCTTATTGGAACAGCATAATCATGTGCTTGTTTTATATCTAAGATGCTGGTGTGGTACTAAATATGTATTTGTTTCATAATTAATTCTTATTAATATTATGTGAAAATCATATAAGCTGAAGTATAAATTTGCAATTATATGAACTGTCGAATATTTTTATAGATGTGTGCATATTTAACTAGGTATATGTATATTCATTAGTCGCGTTCTTTTTACCACATGAGATCTCAGTTCGTCTCAGTTCACCTCAGTTGCCTCACTAATTTTGACCATTCTTTTTATCGTAACGGAGGTGAAATAAAGTGAGACCAAAATGAGAAGAGTTCCTCCCCCCTTCCCGATTCTTAGGCCCGGTATTTCAGTACAAGGTTAAACCAAAAAAATTTGGTTAACCATTTTTTTTATTGGTTAGACGTATTTCAGTTTCCAGTTAAGTTACTGAGTTTACATGCAGTTTTCAAACCGTTTTTAAAACGTTTTTAGTTTTGAAAACGCCATGTATACAGTGTCAAAACGGTTTTGAGTTCTCACAAACCGAAACTAATTTCATGGGTTTGACTTGAAAACTAGTTTCAAAACTACTCATATAAACACTTAAAATTCAGTTTCGATATTGCGCATGCGTACATAGCAGAACGTTTCTGTCGCTTTGTGTTACTTGGTGTTACTAACTTAGAAATAAACTGACAGTTGTGTAGTTTTAGTGCGTAAAGGTACAAAGTAGAAAAAATAATTGGAAAAATGGCAAAACGAAGAATTTGGAGTGAAGAGGATCTGTCACGAAACTGTTTTCAAATCAATCTATAAAGCTGTTTTGAAAATTACATGTAAACAGTTTTGCGTAATTTTGACTGAAAACTGAAACCATTTTCAAAACTGCATGTAAACGTAGTAAGTGTTAAACGAGTTTAATGTAACCGAAAAGTTAAACCGGCATGTGAAGGTAGGTTAACCCAAAATTTCATGGTTAAGTCATGCGCAGAAAAATGTTTTGAAAATTTGGTTATGTGAAATACTGAAATATATAATTTTGACGTTTGAGGATAGGTGAGAAACGAGATATAATAGAATGTATATAAGAAAACGGGGGTTGTAAACCACAAGCAAAAATCAGCGGCTTGGATAGAAATTATGAAAAAAATTAATGCACTTTCTGGTCGTGTGCCACGAACAGAGAAAATGTTAAAAGAGAAATGGGCAAATATAAAGAAAGCAGCCGTAAGAAACCATGCCACAGATAAGAAAAAAATATCAAGGTGGTGGTCCAAAAGAAAATCCAGTAGAAACACCAACACAGGCTATCATTAAGGCTCATTCACAACTACGAAATTAAGAAATAGAAATAAAATTATGAATAAGACATTATGGTTGCTGTTCACAGCTTTGAAAATAAAACGTAAATTAATGTCAGCTGTCATTTAGTAAATACATCATTCACAAGCAATAATATTAACTTTGTATCTTTTAACGCACTCTACATAATTATATATGTAACCCTTTTCCTTAATACGGTTATTTTATTTGTAATTAATTTTAAATTCTTTTTCCAGAATGTAAATTGACAGCTCAAATGACAGTCGTTATGCTTGTGCTTATGTTTGTGTAAAATATTTAACATTTGCAAATCCTTGTGCTTATGTCTTATGTTTATTTTTATTTTCGATAGCTGTGAACATTTTCATAAGAACCTATTGTTGATATCGTTATTTTTATTTTTATGTATAATTTTATTTTTATTTTCGTAGCTGTGAATGAGCCTTTATAGATATTTTGGGGCAAAGATTAACGGGAATGCCCTCTGAATGCGATGGTGATTTTACTGAACAAGGTACAAACTACAATGTAAATTTTGTGCATCGTCTGAATCAGACGAAGATTCGCTTGAAGTCAACATGTAACCATCCATAATATTATTTAAAGTTTAGGCGAAAGCTATAACTATCAGGCTGTTATTGACAAGTATTTAACATGTGATTTTGACCGCTGACTTTAAAGATATCGCTTTTGCGCATGCTCGACATGAATGTCACTTCAAATTCTACTACCAACACAACAAAATTCTCGGTTAGCAAATCTCGGTTAAGTTAACCTGGATTTAGATACTGAAATACGAATGCCGAGTTAAAATGACGGTTACAAGTTAAACCAGATCATGTAACCAAAATTTTAATCCCGTACTGAAATACCGGGCCTTAGTCACCTCTGGAGGTTGTGCTTGTTGATTTTTATTTGCCTTTTGCCCGTACTAACATATTATACAAATCGCCTATTTACCATATTTACGAATATAATTACAGAATAGACTCTCATATTCTTGAAAGGGTCACTCAATTTAAAGATCTTGGTGTTTTATTTGACGAAAAGCTCAATTTCACTAATCACATATTACAAACTGTTAAATCTGCTTACAAAAATTTAGGCTTCATTTTTAGAAATACAAAGTACTTTATTCATATTTCAACTCTAAAGAAATTATATTTCTCGTTCGTAAGAACAAAACTGGAATACTGTCAGCAGGTTTGGTGTCCTATCTACAATAAATATAACTATTTAATTGAATCTATTCAACGTAAATTTGTTAAATTATGCTTCTTCAAACTTTTCAGACATTATCCCAGTTATGATACAGATTACAAAGACTTGTTGTGTGAATTTAGTATTGTGTCTCTCAATCATTTAAGTCAAATGCAGTTGGTAAGGACGGTATTTCTCTCAAAATGTTGCAAATAATATTGCCCAAAATTATTGATTACGTTACACATATCATTAATACTAGCATTATAGAAGGAATCGTCCCCGACACCTGGAAAACAGCTGTCGTAAAACCCATACCCAAACAAGATACTGTAGCATCACTCGACGATCTACGCCCTATTAGTATTTTTCCTACCATGTCAAAGATATTAGAGAAAATCTGTTGCCAACAAATTTCGAATTATATATATGATAAAAATATTTTACCATCTTCCCAATCTGGGTTCAGAAAAGGTCACAGTACAAACACATGTTTATTGAATATCATTGATGATATGATAAAAAATTTTGATGATTCAAATGTGACACTTTTAATCCAAATAGATTTCTCGAAGGCCTTTGACATGGTAGATCATAATTTGCTTTTAGCAAAATTAAAATATTACAAGTTTGGTTGGAGTGCTTTGCAGTGGTGCTCTAGTTATTTTATAAATAGATCCTTCCAAATTGAAATGTCATCTAATACTCTTTCTGTTCAATCCACAGTTTTCCCATTATGTCGAGGAGTGCCTCAGGGGTCTATTTTAGGCCCTCTATTTTATTTATTATATGTTGCGGACTTACCTAACACCTTAAAATTATGTACAGCACATTTATATGCTGATGATACGCAAATTATAGCAACAATAAATAAAAATGAAACTAAGAACACCATGGCGCTTGTCAATGTGGACCTAGAAAATTTTTCTACCTGGATTAAAAATAATGGCCTCTTAATTAATGCTAGTAAATCATCATTACTTGTGTATGGCACAAATATAACACCAACAGTTGTACTTAATGGTGCAACATTGCAACGTAGTACAGTGGTCAAGAGTTTGAGTATCTCTATTGATGAAAAATTGCTTTTTCGTGAGCACTTAATCAAGAAATTAACATCTGCCAAATTTAAACTTAAAATATTATACCAATACCGTTATTTGTTATCCTCTGAAGTAAAACTTCGACTTGTCCAATCATTAATTTTTCCACTGTTAGAATACTGTGCTTCTGTCTACATACCGAACTTAACTAAAGGTGATAAACATAAAATTGATCTTTTTCAGAACAGTTGCTTGAGATATGTGTATAGTGTGCGAAAATATGATCACATCTCCCAATATCGCTCTGCAGCTGGTATGAATTTTATTAATGATCGATTAAAAATACTTTTAGTTTGTCTTACACACAAAATAAAAATTACAGAGTGTCCTAAATATCTGTACGATAAACTAGTTTTGAAAAATGATTATTATAATTTACGTGGCAAGGACTTGTACACAGTACCATCTTTCAATAAAACTAAATTTAAGAGCTCTTTTTTCTACTTAGCTCCAACACTTTATAATAATATTCCAAATGATTGGAAATCTCTGTCATATAGTTCATTTAAAAACCATGTACAAAACTTTTACAAATAACCTGTAATTAATAGTTAAGGTACGTGTAAACATTTGTATTTATTTTTGTCTTTAATTAATTTTGTCTTTTATATACTATTTCAGTTCTTATATGCATCTATTTATTGATCTATATATTTGATATTTTTGTTAGACTACATTTGTTTTTCTATGTAATTTGCTGGTTAGGTGGAAGAACAGCCTTGGCTGAACCTCGCCTTTGAGTTTTTTTCATTCTCAATAAAGTAAATATTATTATTATTATTATTATTATTATTATTATTATTATTATTATTATTATTATTATTATTATTATTATTATTATTATTATTATTATTATTATTATTATACTCGCAAAAAATTCAATCAACATTGTTCCTTTATAAAATTTTGCATTGTATTATAAATGATCCAATAATCCTAGGAAAAATTCCTTTCCTAGTTCCTAGGCATAATTCCCGATTTAAATATACCTTCTATTGTAATACTCCTCGAACGAACTACGAAGTAAAGTCACCTATTCGTATGCTTTGTTTCAATTTTAGTAATTTACCTGATTATTTTGACATCTTTTTAGGCTCGATTGAAAAATTTAAAAGTGTCTTATACAATTATCTTCATTAAAATTTACTACTATTTGCTAAAATTTACTACTATTTGTTAACATATACTGTGTAAAACATAGATTTATGTATTATTAAGTTCTCCTATTTCATTTACATGTTTACTTGTGATTTAATACTTAAGTTTATGTATAATCAACCTGTAATTGGGGCCTTGAACCCTGTTGGCCAGATTATTAATAAATAAATAAATGTGTACTCAAATTTAGTGATGTAGTTATTTTTCAATATTCTCTGAAAAAAAAAATTCTTTAATTGTATAAGTAGTCTCTAGTCATTTAATTCTTATTTACTTTCTGTAATACTATTTCACTTTATTTTGTTTGTTTGATCTATATTTTGTTGTTGTAATGTTACGTTTATTCTTCTTGTTTTATTTATATTATAATTTTTATATAATGGTTTTTATCCTGCTCTGTTATTGGAATTATCGGTTAAGAAGCGTATAGTAAAATAAAATATTAAGGGCAGTAAGTGCTTCCTATTCCTACCGGTTAAGAATGATTTTGGAGATCGAGACGAAGTCGGGATCTCCAGTACATCCGATACCGGACTGTCACACATCTTCTCCATACCAAATTCTCACTCCTTTAATAGAACAAGGAGGATGGCAATGATGGCATACAAAAACGTTTGGATAGCTATGATTTGGGCATTGGGCTACTTTTTACCTCCCGCTACCCTTGGTAAGGGAGGTATAGGGATTGTGCTAAAAATCGCATATCGAGATTTTGGCAAATGACCATGTTTTAAGGACCCTAGAATCCATTTTTAACACTTTCACGATGATGTCTGTGTGTAGGTACGTGTGCGTGCGTGTGTGTGTGTGTGTGTGTGTGTGTGTGTGTGTGTGTGTGTGTGTGTGTGTGTGTGTGTGTGTGTGTGTTGTGCGTGTGTGTGTGTGTGTGTGTGTGTGTGCGTGCGTGCGTGTGTGTGTGTGTGTGTGTTTGTGCGTGTGTGTGTGTGTGTGTGTGCGTGCGTGCGTGCTACCCTTGGTAAGGGAGGTATAGGGATCGTGCTAAAAATCACATATCGAGATTTTGGTAAATGACCACCCTAGAATCCAATTTTAACATTTTCACGATGATGTCTGTGTGTATGTATGTGGGTATGTGTTTATGTGAGTATGTGTGTGAGTGTGGATCCTCCACTCTAACTCAAATACTATCATTCACAAAACTTTGAAACCTTGTATTTCGAACTTTTTCTGTAATGGAAAGAGTCCATTAGATTTTGGTGAAAATCGGATAATCGGATATGGCATTTTACTAGAAGCTCAAAATAGTTTTAAAATACCTTTAAATGTTTTTTAATGGTATTATAAAAAGTAAAGATTGTTAAATTTCTTATAGATTTGCATTAATACTTTTTCTATACGCTTTGAACTTTAAACAAACAAAACGCAGTTATTCAAATGTATGTAACTGACAGATAAATGTCACTATCAAAGAACTAATCATTATAATATTAGTAACGTTTTAAAAAGAAAAAAGGAAATAGAACAATAGAAAAGGAATTCAATACAGTTTCCAGCATAAGTAAATATGTAAGTATGTATTTAGATTAATAAAAAATTATGATACACAAAAATGTTTAAGCTAATCCTCATTTTTGGATTCTATTCAATCCCGGGTATTTAAAATTTAATATTAATTTTATTATAGCTCCGGTAGCTAAATGGTTAGAGCAACGCCTCAAGTCATGAGCGCCTTCGGGGCTCTGGGTTCGAATCCAGCTAAGGCATGGATGTGTGTGAATATGAACCCACTCCGTAATCGGGATTTAATCCTGTTGAGCGGTTAATAAAAAGGTAGTTACTTGGATTAGATTAGACTATATTTTAAGAAATAAACTGTCATAATTAGAGTAAACTTCGCTAATCCAAAAATAAGGATTAACTTAATCTTTTTTGTGACTCGGGCTGTAAATGGCGGGAGGTATTGTATTGGCCACACCAAATTTTTAATATATGTTTTATGTTTTGTCTTCTAATCAAAGATTTAGATATTCAGAACACAATTTATTATTACTATTTTCTCGGTCAGCGTATACCACTTGTAACTACGAGTATAGTCAAACCTACAATCATATAGCCTAACCTATCATTCCAACACATCTCGTATTCAAACAATGACACACACTTTGTGGATGACAATGCGCGTGCATTCCTTGGTCCCACGCGTGTTGTCACGCGCCTTCACGCACGGGTGTCACGCACAATGCCCACATGGTTGCACGCACACAACACGTGTGTATGTGTGTGTTTACATACCTAATGATGTATTGTGTCTGGATACATAGTGGATGCGTGACCTTCCTGTGGCCTTGTTACATACAAGGTCGAAGGGATGGAAATAATCGAAAATTCAGGGATTAATAATATATTTTGTTAATTTATACTATATTTTTCCGACACCTACATTTTTAACCCCTTGAGTCCCAATGGACTCTTGTTTGAAGATTTCATTTTCAAGCCAATGAAAAAATCTGGTGTGGCCAACACAATACCTCCCGCCATTTACAGCCCGAGTCACAAATAAGTTAAGTTAATCCTTATTTTTGGATTAGTGTATTTTACTCTAATTTTGACAGTTTATTTCTTAAAATATAATCTAATCTAATCCAAGTAACTACCTTTGTTTAAACCCATCAACAGGATTAAATCCCAATTACAGAGTGGGTTCACATTCACACACATCCATGCCTTAGTGAGATTTGATCCCAGAGCCCTGAGGGCACTTATGACATGAGGCGTTGCTCTAACCATTGAGCCACCGGAGCTATAATAAAATGAAGATTAAATTTTAAATACCGGGGTAGAATCAGTGGCGTACCTAGGATGGGGCAAACAGGGCAGGTGCCCTGGGCGCCAGAATCAAGGGGGCGCCGCTTGGAGCCCTTGGTAACCGTATGTAACTTGGGTGCCAGAATTTGAAGTGTAAAAACTGTTGATTACTATGCGTATTGACATTTTTCGGAACTGTTGAAGCTCTCTATCTGTTTTTTCATCGTATACTCAACACTGGGAAATACTCAAAAACGCTGTGCCCATAGTTATTAAATCTGAGTCTAAAACAAGATGGAGTGCATAAATAAATACCTTGATGGCATACTCTAAGTTCTCGAGACTATAATGGATGATTCAATTCAAATTCAAACGAGTGAAACAAGAAGTGATGCTAGGCAATTGTACAACCTTATGTTGACACTCGAATTTCTAACTCTATTTGAATTTTGGACAAGAGTACTGATTCCTATTGATAAAGTTCAAAAAAGACTGCAAGATATAAATATGAGCTTTCATGATGCCGCCTTAGATTTGAAAGGTTTAATATATTTTTTTCGCAATGAAAGACAAACTTTGGTGAATGAAGCTCTGGAAATTGGACTTAGTCTCTGTCAAAACGGGGATGTTGAAACCGAAAAACGCTAACGGCGAAAAATCTTCGAATAGCCATGCAAATAATGTTGACTATTGCAGTTTCCATCGCTAGCTGTGAAAGATCTTTCAACAAATTAAAACTGATACATAATTAATGTTAATGATGTTCTTAAATATATATGGATATTCTTAAGTAATTTCAACAACAATACAAATGCCACATATCTCGCTACTCTAAAGCGAGAAAGAAGTAATCTTTATTTTACATTGTTGACAGGGGGCGCAATTACGACGACCCTTGCCCTGGGCACCATTTCACTTAGGTACGCCACTGGATAGAATAGAATTCACTAATCCAAAAATGAGGATTATCTTAAACATTTTTGTGAATCGTTACATACATACATATTTACTTATGCTGGAAACTGTATTGAATTCCTTTTCTATTGTTCTATTTACTTTTTTCTTTTTAAAACGTTACTAATATTATTTTGAAATGATTAGTTCTTTGAAATGACATTTATCTGTCAGTTACACACATTTGAATAACTGCGTTTTGTTTGTTTAAAGCGTAGGCCCTGGGATTTGAATTATAGATAATTTTATAAATTTATCTATAAAATATATAGAAAAAGTATTAATGCAAATCTTATTTAATTTAATTTAATAATCTTTAATTTTTATAATAACATTAATCTTGAAAAAATAACATTTAAAGGTATTTTTCGAAGAAAAACTATTTTGAGCTTCTAGTAAAGTGCCATTTCCGCGCACGATTTTAGGCCTCTTTCAGTTATTTTGTTCTAGAAATTGTATTCAATGTTCAATAATTTTTAAAATTTCTATACTTATGTAATTTTGTCCGTAGAAATGAATGGCGCAACATATTTGGGTTGTTACATTCGACCAAAATTTGGAATCCAAAATTATAAAGTGGCAATTTATCTACTGAAAACTCGTTACTAAAGCTACAATTTAATGATAAGGATGGATAAAAAATCCTTTAATTACTAGTGACAAACCAACAAAATTTGCATTAATAGGTAATTACAAAAATGATATATGAATTAATAAATGAAGTTTTAATTATATATTATAAATATTATCCTCATTGGAAACTATCTTTTTGAATTTTCCGCGAATTCTGGATACTTGGATAGTATATTATAGCGTTTTCAGCTTACACAGTGCAAGTGCGCATATCACGTGACAACACTGAACGAGTTCTGCCCTCATTCGCCATATTTGCACTGACACTATTGCACTTGCCTAGGGAGTCAGTGCACAAAAGTCGCACTGAGCCAGTGTACGATGCAACTTTTTCTTAAGCTGAAAACGCATCAGCTGACTAATTTTTGCACTCAATGACAAGCTGAAAACGCTCAGTGCAAAAAAGTGCGCACCAGTGCGCACTCGACTTGTAAGGTGAAAACGCTATTATATTAAACCGTGATTTGGCGTGCACGTCGTAGACAAGCGTGTTTTGTTTAGTCTTTTAGTAGACTCTTTGTTGTGAGTGTGTAGTGATTTTCTTCATAATAGGTAACATATGAACAATATAATTATTACAAACATAATCATTCGATTCAGTATGTTTGTCTGACAAATTTGATGAAATATAGTGCGTAGTGATAGTGACAATATTAATGTTTACGATCTGCATCATACGCCTGCGCAGTGAAAAGTAAGATATCAAAAAGATATTTTGTTACAATATACGCCAACCCAATATCAGCCTGTGCGTTGCGAGCGCCGATCTAGCGGCCACGGGCGACAACAAAACGCTGATAGGTTTAAACAGAACAGATTGAACGCGTTTTATTATAAATGCAAAATAGTGTCTTTTGAGATAAAAACTACTATAATCCCGTTGTGCAATGTCGGTTATTATAATCAAATGTTGTTTAGACCGGTATACATAAATATTTTTCGAAAGAAAAGTTTAAATGAGAGTAAAAAAACTGTTTCTTTTTTGCTGTAAAATGAAATGTGGCCAAGTAATTTTTATTGCTTAAATAATTTAATAAATAAATATACATTTATATTATTTATATACGTAGCGTCATGGATCTCTTCAATTGCAATATCATCATTTTGAACAGATATTTCACAGGTCTCCTTTCCTATGGTAATTAACACTCTTCAAAATCTAAAACAATTTATGAATGATTAATTAACGGTATATGATTGTATTATAATTGATATTGATAAGCGTGAGTCAGTTTTTACCTTACATCTTTGTAATATTTTTGCGTTGCGTTGATGGAGATGAGATGATAGGACAGTCACAAACATCCAAGCCTCTGGTGGGAATCGAACCTACGAGCCCAAGAACCGAGCGGTAATGGTCGCTTCGAGCGCTGCAGAAGCACGCTGCATCAACTCATTCGGCCATCGAGGCGGCTACTAGTGCAAATTTGCACCAACGAGAGAGACTAAAGTGTAGTTTATGTTTGAGACAAAGACGCTAAAAAAGTGTGTCTACCAGGGGTTAATAACTATTTTTTTATATTTTTCAACACAAAATAAAATACACTAATAAAATGTCAAACTTGATTAGGAACTACTATCATTTAATAATACTTACGATTCTCTCTGAACACGTGCAATCCAAAGTTGTTTTCGCTCAGTTTTCCGAATCACGATTCGAAAAACCGTAAAATTTCAGTTCTTGGTTGCAATATTACGTGCTAGGGCAGCCGGGAACACAACAGACTCGTCCTTCACTTTGTCTTTTCACGGTAACACTAATTTTAACGCAGTTGTACTTTTAATTTAACGCGTTTTCAGTTTTCACACAATGCATCGGTTGTCAATCTGTCAGCGGTTTCTTTACGAAAATGACCGCCAGATGTCGGGAGAGTAGTTGATGGGTTGGCGTATACACAATATTTATTTTATGAATTATGTGCATTTTATTGGGACTTGAATCTTATAGAGTTTTTTCTACAATTGAAATTGATCCATGATCCTCATTTATTTTATACCATAGGGCGCGAGCAGACACGTGACTCGAGCGACCTTGACGTGCTTTGAATCAGTTGATTTGTGTTCGCATGTCATTTTGACAAGAACAATGTCACGTTGACAAGACCAATGTTTTGATTTATTTTGATTTTTAACTGCTAAAATGTTATTATTTTTAATTTCATATGTTTTACTGCCTAAAAATTGTAAAATAATAACATTAAAGCAGTTCAAAATCAAAATAAGTTAAAACATTGGTATTGTCAACGTGACATTGTTCTTGTCAAAATGACATGCGCACACAAATCAGCTGATTCCAAGCACGTCAAGGTGGCTCGAGTCACGTGTCTACTCTCGCCCTATATCAAGAATCGAGACTACACGATTACAATAATGTTTAAATATTTCTTACTTATTACTCATTTTTACTATTCAAATTTTGCTAGAATTGAGATATCCTCCACGCTTTCTCAGAGTAGATTTCAAATTCTACTGGTCTGGACTGTCTGGAGCAGTAAATTTCATTTCTATCGTTTATGCTTGACATTTCTTTGTTTATTTCTAATTTTTAAGGGTTTAAAGTTACAAACTGGAGGTCCTACTTTGTTTTAGTTTTATGTGCATAATGGGATCTAGGGATATCATATACCAAGTAATGTAATTTAAGATTTAAATTGGTCTATTTCTTTTCAGATAGGGACATCATTCATCAAAATTGATCCAATTCAACCCGCAGTAGAAAGCAGTCCAAAACAAGGATTATGTAGATAAGGTAAACTAATAAATTTTACTTTTTAATTGTCACAACTTATAAGTATATTTTATGGTGTATAATAGGCTACTTGCGTGCCATTTTTTTATTTAATATTTTTGAAGAGACGATAAAAACTTGCTATCCATATTTTTTCTTTTGGCAAAATTTTCATTAATTGGCCAGAAAAAAAAATAATGTAATTTTAATATTTAAATTACCGCCATGTATGACGTAAAATTACGCCGAACCATGAATGGCCGTAAAACAATAACATCAGTGGTAATTTAAACATGACAGATCATCCGTTTGACGTTTGAATAATAGTTTGGAGGTTAATATTTTCGTTTGTCATTTTAATCTTGTATGAGTATAAGCTAAGTTAAAATCCTTCAAAATCCTGCTTAATAAATCGAAATAGGTAATAAAAGTAACAGAAACCACGCAAATTGTAAATAATAAAGAAGAGAGACAGTGACCGAAAAATGAACTAATGTCAAAATCAAATTAAAACTCGCACTATATGATCATATACAGAATTTACATTACCGATAATCCTGTTTAGAGGGGAGAAAAGCATATCGTTAGTTCTAGCATCGGTTCCTTTCAGCAGTGCAGTACTACGAGTAATATATTGAGGTACTAATAAAAACAACATGTTAAGAATTTCAGTTGAGATGATCAAATTATTTAAAATTTTGAAAATGAAAATGATGTCATAGTATTTTCTTCTTACATTTAGAGGTGTTAAACCAAAATATTGTAGTAAGAGAAAATAATTTGAATTATCAAATGGACATTACTTTTGTAGGCTAAATATTTAACAAACTTTTTTTGGACATTTTCAATTCTTTCAATATGTGTATTATAAGATGGCGACCAGATAACAGAGCAGTATTCCAATGTAGATCTAATGAAAGCATTATAAATTTTTAAGAGAGTACGGATGTTGGTAAAATTTTGCGAAATACTTTTCAAGAAACCTAATAATTGTAATGATTTATTTATTACTAAATTAAAATGTTCATCAAATAGCAATTTGACGTCTAATATAATTCCCAGATCTCGTATAGAAGTGACTAATTTTAAAGTTACATTATTTATTTTATAAAGGATATCAATATGTTCTCGTTTTCTTGAAAAACGCATATATTTACATTTCTCTAGGTTAAGCTCAATGAAATTGTTTTTACACCAGGTGTAAAATCTATCCAAATCTGATTGTAACTTGGCACAAACATCAAGAGTTTCAATATCTTTATAAATTTTTAAATCATCTGCAAAAAGAGAAATTTTTGAATATAGTATAACTGCATGCAAATCATTAATATATAGAGAGAAAAGTACGGGCCCTATATGCGACCCTGTGGTACGCCAGAGGTAACTCTGATCATTTTAGAAAAAATACCCTTAACCTTAACAAATTGTGTTCTATTGACGAGATAAGATTCTAACCAATTTATGAGTGGATATCCAATTCCTGAATTATTTAATTTATGAATTAGTAGTTCAATATTCACTCTATCGAATGCCTTTTTGCAATCTGTATATATACTATCTACGTAGAGACCTTTATCCATACACGTATAGGCAAACTGTATGTATGGTAATAAATTAGTAGCAGTAGATCTTCCTGCATAAAATCCATGTTGCTGGTCTAATATAACATTCTTGAAATTCTCAAATAATTTTTCATAGACTATACATTCCAAGATTTTCGGGATAGCTGACAAGATACTAATATGTCTATAATTGGAGATATCTGCATATGCATCCCTTTCTCCAGTTCAAAATAATGACGTCGAAGAAAATCTTCATTCTTAATTTATTAAAAAAACATAGTGTTTTTTTTAAAATAAAATTGATATTTTTACATACGTTTACAACTTTACTTTAGGTATTTAGTAATAGATATCAGATTTTTAGTACCACGCAAGTAGCCTATTGTATATTGTATATAATATAATTAGATAAATATAAATTTATAAAAGAAAAATAATATCAGGAAATAGTTAAACCGTTTAACTTCGTATTAAAGTGTATAATTATGAAAAAACAAATAGAAATTATTATCTTTAAATAGTATATTAAAGACACATTTATCTTATTTTTGTTGCAATGATTTACTTCTTCTATTCGCAACAAACAATCTTGGGCAAACAAAGAGACTTTCTCCAGACAAAATCAATCATTTTCATTTTATCATTATACAATGAAAAGAAAATCAAGTAACCGCAGATAATTAATTCCAAACCGTCTCCAGTTCTTGTGTGACATTTCTAAAAGCAATTAATTTCGTGTTTATCGATTATACAAATCTACAAATTGACATAATTCAAATGAAGCGGCGAAGCAGCTATAAATTCAAATCACAGAATCTGGAAAATCGAATTGAATGCAGTAAATTGGTCGGCGAAGGCCGTCGGACAAAACTTATTGCTTCAACAACTCTGGGATATTTCATTAAACTAATGAATAATTAAATTGCATATATTTACCTACCTCGAAGGAAGAAAATTCGTTTTTTTCGTTTCTGATGTCATTATAAAATATTACTTATTTTCTATGTATAGTGATATGGTTTATTTTACTAAAACTCGAAGAATCGACTAAAAAAATTAACCATCTCTGAACTATTAATAAAGAACGCTTACTACAAACTATTTATGCCTGTACTGTAAGAGTCTTAGAAAGTTTCAGGGATGGATTCCTGAATACTATTTACTTCTCGATATATTTTTAAAAATTTCAACTTGCTTATAAGGCGTTATAATTTGTGCTGGAGAGTGTCTCAGTAAAATTATTGCACTTTGTCACTTTGATAGAAATCCTTGATATAATTTTGTGTTATGTTAGGTTATGTTAAGCGGTAGGGCGGTAGGGTATATATGGAGGAATATCTGGGCTAATTAAGTCCAAAACTCATAATTTTATAATGTGCCTGGACATTTTTATATAAAATATGCGTTTTATAAAGACAGGCTGCAATAACAATCTCTTGGGTAGGATTTGACAGAAAACACTTCCACTCCACGGGATGGAAATGTTTATGTACGGTTGCCTAGCAACATTGTCATAGATCGCTATAATAAAGTAGGCAAAACTAATTTTAATACAGCTGTCAAAAAATAAATGAAAGGTTATAAATCTATGTTTTATTTTGAAAATTATTGATTTAGGCCCGGTTTTATAAAGCTCAAAAATCTTCACTTAAATTTTAGTTGTCAAGTTAAATTTATTTAAGTGGAGATTTGGGTTTTATAATACCTAGTATATTAAAGAACGTGTTTTATAAGACATGTTTTTTTCGCACGCGTCAAAATTTAGAAAACGAGCGTCAGCGAGTTTTCTAATTGACAAGTGCGGAAGAAAGTCTTATAAAATGAGTTCTTTATACTATTTTTTATATTTTGCGCCTTCTACATTAACATTTACTTACTCAATTTGTGATTATATTTGTAACCATTTGTACATTTTCATGTAAATAATCTTCCCTAAATAAAATAATAATAATAATAATAATAATAATAATTTCGACATTATATTATTAAAATGAATTGTCAATTAACTAAAAATAAATTAGGTAAAAATGGGTTAAAGAAACGTCATCTAGTACCAACCGTCTAAAACAAGAAATTGCGTATCGAAATGAAGGTCATTACGATACGCAATTGCGTATCGTAATGACTTCATTATGAACGCAAAATATAAAAAAGCATTTTTAAATTTACTGAACAAGTAAATCTACCAAGTAAACTAAGTGGAGAATTTCATGCTATTAAATTTAAGTAACGATTTTTATCGATGTACTTTCAAATATTTATAAAACATATTATTGGATCAATTTTTAATATTTTTTCGCTTCTTTGCATCAGCGTCATTTAAAATTATAATAGGAGATAATTTTAATGTATCTAAATTGACGGTATGCAAAATAATATACAGAGTAACGCATTATACAGCTTTATTAAAAATATGTACATTAGAATTCCGAAAACTGTTGAACAACGGTACAAAATATGTAGAGAACATATATTAATATTAGTGGATTTCTCAACTATATATAGTTTAACTTGGTTTGTCTTCAGCTTTATGTTTCTTGGCTTTAAATTTTATATTTTCATGGAACAATTTTATCTGTTTTCCCGTTCGAATACCAGTTTGTTGTATAGCATTATATTCTTTACTTTACCCACGTTTCGTTTTTTAATTTAGCATTTACATCATCCGCTTTCTTATTTTCTACTATACCTACTTAAATATTTTTTTACTATATCCAAAACATCACATTTTTCCCTATAAATATTTTTCACCTGATTTCACCTTATTTTACTTTCTGTCAAATGCATGTCAATACGTCAAACGATCAAAAACACAAAACAAAACCATAACTACTGTCCAATCCAACATGTATTTACTGAACAGGTAAATTTATTCATCACTTAGTTACGATTCCATTCAATATTTGCTTATAAAACCGGCCTTTAAACGGAGGGGGCCACCATTGCTATTTCGAGAACTATAGGCCCGGGCCACACTATTCGTTTTGGCGGGACCGGTTTAACCAGACCGGTTGAACGGGAAGACAACAACTTATTGTTTTAAATGAATGCGTCCACACCTATGCGGTTGCGGTCCGGTTGCCGGATACTACCGCAGCATGTTGCGGTTTAACCGGACGGTCAATTTGCCGCATGACAACTACAACATATTGGAAATAATGCGAGCGTTCACAAGGGTCTGGTTTTGTTTTTTAGTAGACAACGTATACTATTTGGGCTCTGCACTAATCAGACATTGGTCAGACTGTGTCCGAATCGGGTTGTCAATGCTGCCGTCCTGTTTAGCGGGATATATGTGGACGCTATATGATGCATCCCGTTTAACCGGATGCGGTTTTACCGGTCCCGCTAAAACGCATAGTGTGGCCCGGTCCTAAGAGCTACAAAGACGGTTAAATGGGCAAACAATTTCTATTTCACAAGACAAATTTAAAGAAAAGAAAAACTAGTTTTTTGGACCAGTGGTCCCCTAACTTTTTAACTTTCGCGCCAAAACTTCAACAATTATTTTAGGCGTTATTAAGCATAATTTCAAGGAAACAAAAAATACGGAATGTATATTTTTAAATTCTTCGTAACATATTAAAAATTCAAAAAAGTTAGACGGGCCCATTTCGATGTACTTATTTTTGATAAATGCACATTTAAAATTCAATGTCTGTTGATAATACCGGGGGTACCTATATCTAATGTGTGCGATAAGGGATCTAAAGTTTAAAGGTGTAAATATACCTTCCGTTAGATGAAAATATTTAAAATAAAAATTTAAGGTCAAAATAATCATAGAATTAAAGTTGTACATTGTCTAGTCGTATGTAATCGCACTAAAGGAAAACTAAAATAAAAGTACAATTATTACAATAATCAATGATGGTCTATTTATGGATGGAGAGTCGTTATTTTATACTTTTATAGACTCTGCCTTAGCTGGCTAAATTTCTTGGCCAGAAGCTGTTAAAAACAAACAAATACATTTTTGTTAAGAAAATAAGTCCTATCCTAATTATTCCATTTCTGTTTTGTCAAGTACAATTAAAACAAATTACCGCAAAGCCTATAATTACTTCATCCTACATTTATTTATTCCTCAAACTAATTCCTGCGAATGACTAACTCCTTAATTCATCTTAAAGCGTTACAAATGACTCACTCTCTCATATCTTCATCCTTATGTGATCTACAAAGCGTAACGATGGTAACATGTAATCAGTAAAACGTTCCCGCGACTGTCGTCTGTCACATCATGTGACATGATTAACCGTGCCAAATTGTCCCCTGACAGACGACGAAGAAAATGAAGCCAAGACGATTGATGAGGGATGAAAAAAAGTGGTTGTCGTGTAAGGTTTTTATTAACAGAAGTAAAGATGCATTAGGTCTGGGTTGTTTAAGTTTTTGTGATTTTGTGGGGTCCCGTTATATCTAGGGAGTAGTTTTGTAAATTTGATAATGACGAAGGTTAGCCCACCCAAACCCATAATATTTCGGCCGGTTTACATTTGAACAAAAAATTATAAAACATATGCAAATGGTGAGAAATCTCTATAAATTTCTTTCAACTAGTATAAAATATATAAACAAAAACTGAATATGTTATTAAATTTTTTTGAATAGACGATACTGTGCTTTAAGGAATGTATATTAAATCTGCTTGTTACTACAACAATGGGGTCCTGCACTCTGATTTTTTATTGTATTAAATGAAAATTCTTTTTATTTTGAAGCAATCTGTAGTATCAAAAAGACATAATTGTTTTTAGTTTAACTGCATTTTTAATGTCAACATGACGTCACGGCGATACCTACAGCTACTAGATAATACATAGCTGACTCGGCCGCCATATTGGTGCCAAAATGAAAGCAGTAAATTATGAAATAAAAGTGCATTTCTTACAAGTTTATGTAGTAACTATTTTTCATAATTAAATATAGCTTCCATATTTGCCATATTATATTTATTTAAAATAATAAAACAAGAAAAAATACGGTTCGTAAAAATTTTTGGGGTTAGACAAAAATATATGTATTGCATAAGAACTTGTAAAAATTATAACCATTTCTGAATTGATTTGTACAATTTGAAGCAGAACAACTTGTCACTGTAGATAATTTCTATGATTAATAATACTGTAACAGTGATATTGAATGATTAAAGTGGCTCCATAATGGCGGACGATTCAGCTGTAATTTATCTAGTAGCTATAGTGACATCTATTGCTACCAGGGTTGGAAAAAATCATGATTTCATTAAAAAAATCAAAAATCATTGGTATAAAAAAATTAAATAAAATATAATTTTTTTGATTTTTTTTAAAGACTTGTTGGTGTTATTGCACTTTTTAATTGTTTTAAAAGCAATATAAATATTTTATTTCATAAACGAAAACGAAATCTGCAATAAACCCCAAAGAATGCATTTGAATTTATGCTTACGTAGTATATAACGCGTCCATGCGCGCCTGTTTAAACTTTAAACTTAAACTATGCCTACCTAAATAAAACAAATCAAAATATGTCTTGCATGGCACTACACTCTTAGAAACAGATAGGGAAAATAACACGCACGAAAATCTATTATCCTAGTCCCAGCAGGTCCACTATGACATTCTAGACATATTGTCTAGAATATAAAAAATCAACATTTTACTAGCCAATATGACAAAAAGATGACTATATGATTCTAGACATTTTTTACTATTTAATCATTGTAAAATTCTTTACTTGAATCATAGTCATTTTGTCTTGTTTAAAGTAGATATTTTTACAATTTAGTTTGTAAATAATTTACTGGGTTTAAAGTCAATATTTACTCTTTCGAAATTGTCACTTTTACTTTGTAGAATGTTATTTTGACCAATTTAATTTTGTCCTTTTATCCATGCAGTTTTACCATATTGACTGTTAAAACATTGTCAATTTGACTATGATTCTATTTTATTTAACTAGAGATTTTTGTCACAGGGTACAAATACAAAACAGATATATATGCAGTTTTTTATTTTAATAAAAATAAGCGTACATTCGGTAAATAACATATAATATATCATACGTTTAAAATTTTTTGTATAAAAAATCAGTTATAAACTACTATAAGTTATATTTTATATATTATCATCTAATAATACCTATGCATATCTTATTCGATGAATGGTCCTGCATTGATTATATGAATGAATTGCTACATATTCTTTGGTTGGTTATATTAAAAAATTATGTATTATTTATATTAGATCTTAATTCTCTAATTTTTGGTGTAATAGTCACAGAATTCAGGTCTATTTTATAGAATTCAATAGATTCCAGTCTGAAAATATTGTAATAATTACTAACTATGTAAATCACAACATAATGGCAAATTACCAGAAGTTAATTCAGAATTTAGGTCTATGTTATCCACTAAAATACATGCGACACACGAGCACAGTGTACTGATCATCAAATAAAAATAAAGTGAAAACCATGCTCGTTCACACAAATTTAAATTTGTCTAGGTACACTAATAAAATTTACTGGGGCTGATAGTATATTTTAAACTCGTTCAAACTTGTTTCATTTAATGACTATGGTAACCACTGCAGCATAGAGTATAGACTTTCAGTAAACTTTACGTTAAATTTTAGTCAATTGAAATTTTTACTTATCTTAAAGACAAATTGACATTGTACAAATGTTTTATTATGTATTACTAGGTAAAATGTTAAAATGATATTACAAAAAGTAAAATCAGTTTTTACTTATATATACTTAGTTAGAATAACATTAGAAACTAGTAAATAAAGCTTGACTAGCGACATAGAATTCAGCAATTTCTAAGAGTGTATGTAAAAAGCTTTAAACGTATATTTTATTTTACGTTTATCTTATTAAAAGAACTTAATATATCAATAAACTCTATAGGTATCTAAAATCAGTTGAAATTGATTTTCTGACAAAAATGTATTATTTTATAAAATCATGATTTAAATCATGCCAATCCTGATTGCTAAAGTTTGTTTCTAAATATGTACAATCGTCCCTGCCTCGACTTACGCAGCGGGTGGCTTCTTAAATGGGCTTGATGGGTAACATGACAGGGTTGTAACAAAATATTTGAAATCCAGCACACGAAGTATTTGTGTGGAATTGAATGTTTCACTTGAATTTTAAGAAATACAGAACAAAGAATATGACATTACACCAAATTTTCACAAATTTTAAATAAATCCAGGTACATTAATTAGCGGAATTTTGAGAAAGTACGTCTACATCGTTTTCCAAAATTTTGCTAAACCTCCCCTGACACACAAGATCGTATATACCATGCTGTTTTGCGTTGTACCGCGTCACGAAGGCAGGTAGATATGCAAATATCTTGAAACACATCATACCTAAATCTTTCTCTCGCACAAGTTCTTTATTAGGCAGCGAGAGAAAGGTAGCACTAATGTGACGTCACAGTGGCACTTACAATAAACCTCAAATATCTCGCAAAGTAATTTTTAAAAAATCTGGTGTGGCCAACACAATACCTCCCGCCATTTATAGCCCGAGTCACAAAAAAATTAAGTTAATTCTTATTTTTGGATTAGCGAATTTTACTCTAATTTTAACAATTTATTTCTTAAAATATAGTCTAATCAAGTAACTACCTTTTTTTAAATCCCTCAACAGGATTAAATGCCAATTACAGAGTGGGTTCACATTCATACACATCCATGCTTTAGTTGGATTCGAACCCAGAGCCCCGAGGGCACTCATGACATGAGGCGTTGCTCTAACCATTAAGCCGGCGGAGCTATAATAAAATTAAGATTAAATTTTAAATTCCGGGATAGAATAGAATTCACTAATCCAAAAATGAGGATTAGCTTAACAATTTTTGTGAATCGTTAATTTTTATTAATCTAAATGCAAACCTACATATTTATTTATGCTGGAAACTGTATTGCATTTGAGCTTCTAGTAAAGTGCCATTTCCGGTTGTCCGATTTTCACCAAAATCTAATGGGCTCTTTCCATTACAGAAAAAGTTCGAAATACAAGATTTCAAAATTTTCTGAATGATAGTATTTGAGTTAGAGTGGAGGATTCAGATACACACCCACACACACTCACACACACACACACACACACACACACTCACACCCACACACACTCACACACACACACACACACACACACACACACACACTAACACACACACACACTAACACACACACACATACGCGCGCGCACACACACATACACATATACACAGACATCATCGTGAAAATGTTAAAATTGGATTCTAGGGACCTTAAAACGTGGTTATTTACCAAAAGCTCGATATACGATTTTTACCACGATCCCTGTACCTCTCTTACCAAGGGTAGCGGGAGGTAAAAAAACAAATTCTATTTGATGAAGAGGTCTTTTCTCAAAACTTTTGTTACATACGTTACCAAAAGCAAATTGTGCCAATATAGAAGCTAAATTTAGACTAGAAAATGACCCTTAAAATCGAACTATTATCACCAGCCATTTGACCCACCGTTTTTTTTTTTTTAAGTTTTAAATCTATATTTAAAGTAGCCGAAAGAATTTTGTAAAAATTTCTAACCATTTGTGTAAGTTTTATAATTTGTTGAAAATGTAAACCGACTGAATTGCAATGAGTTGGGCTCATGTTTACTCTCATCTCCAACAATGACATCTTCGCCGTCCATACTCTCTCCTCATTCTCCTCTCCATTAGTTGTATGTGTGGCGCCACCCCCCGCACGTGTCTGTCTTGGGCTAATTGGCCCGGAGCGCTAGCACGTCACTTCCGGCCGGCCGTGGGAACCAGCGGCAGGTGCGCGAGATCCGAAGCTGAGACTGAAACAACACTCCAACTCCGACGAGGAGGTAATCACCGGTCAACGCGATGGGGCATTGAGGGAGATCGTCACAGATTACGAGATTTCGATGGATGGGATTTTTGGTAATTAATTAATAATGCATGGTGGATGGAATAATCTCAAATGATTTACGGATATCAAAGGTTTCTCTCGAAGGTTAACAATTTTGGTTAGTGTTTCTTACGTGGAGCTGAATTATGTGTTCCAATTTTCAAAAGTGCAAAAGTAACCTTTGTGGTCTTCTCTCCACTGCAACTTTTAAAGCCCATGATGTGACTCATGGTGAATGCGCTCAGCTCTACAAATACTCGTATGTTGTCAGTAATAATTTCAGCGAATAAAAGCAGACTCGCACACCTAGCAAAGTATTTATTAAACAATAACCACGTTGATATCGGTGGTTCGACAAAACTTTAATCATTTTTATAAATTGATCATTTCCAGCTTTTATTAATACTCATTTAAAAAAATCTGATGTGGCCAACACAACACCTCCCGCTATTTAATTTTCATTAATTTAAATATACATACTTACATATACTACGTTTACATGCAGTTTTAAAAATGGTTTCAATTTTCAGTCAAAATTATGCAAAACTGTTTACATGCAGTTTTCAAAACAAGTTTAAAAATTTATTTGAAATCAGTGTAAGTGACAAATCCTCTTCACTCCAAATACTTTGTTTTGCTATTACTCCAATTATTTTTTATACTTCGTACCACTACGCACTAAAACTACACAACTATCATTATATTTGAAGGTTAGTAACACAAAGCGTCAGAAACGTTATGCTCTGTACGCATGCGCAGTATCGAAACTGAATTTTAAGTGTTTACATGAGTAGTTTTGAAACTAGTTTTCAAGTCCAACCCATGAATTTTAGTTTTGGTTTGAGATAATTCAAAACCGTTTTGACACTGTATATATGGCGTTTTCAAAACTAAAAACGTTTTAAAAACGATTTCAAAACTGCATGTAAACTCAGTAGTTGCAAGACAGAGGTGAACTTGAGATAGCTAAATTATTTGATGGCATTTTAGTTAGTTATACTAGAAACTGTATTAAAATCTATTCTATATAACTATGGTTCTATTTACTATTTTCTATTTTTTATGCAAACGAAAAATCAGTAAAGAACAAGATTGTTTATTATTAGATTTAATTCAAAAATATCCCCACTTATATAATAAAACAGATATTTTATTCAATTATAAAATGGCCAAAAAGAATTTTTAGAAAAGTATAGCGTCTGTATTTAATGAAACTGGTTAATATATTTATTTATTATGTAATAATATTTTTGTATGCACAAATTATTACATTCTTGTCCATTTTAACAGGATATATTTATCTATTTACATTTACGACTATATGCCAGAAAAATCACATCTGCGCATGCGTATTGAATGCTTTAAAGTAGCTGCTTAAAGTACCAAACTTAGAGTAAAAATAAAAGCGAAAAGAAAAAATAAAATAAAAAGTAGACTATATAAATCCATCATAATCAAGTAATTGTGTTTGTTTAAAGCACAAGCTCTGTGATTTAAATTATAGATAATTTTATAAATTTATCCATAAAATATATAGAAAAATTATTAATCCAAACCAATAGAAAATTTAATTATCTTTAATTTTTATAATAACATAAATCTCGAAAATATAACATTTAAAGGTATTTTTCGAAGAAAAACAACTTTGAGCTGCAAGTAAAGTACCATTTTTGGATATCTGATTTACACCAAAATCTAATGGCATCTTTCCATATTAGAATAAGATATAAATACAAGGTTTCAACATTTTCTGAATGATAGTTTTTGAGTTAGAGCGTAAACAGGAACCACACACGCACAAACATACACACAGAAATCATCGTGAAAATGTTAATATTGGATTCTAAAGACCTTAAAACGTGGCCATTTACCAAAATCTCGATTTTTAGCACGATCCTTATACCTCCCATACCAAGGGTAGCGGGAGGTAAAAATACATTTCAATATGAAAAAGGATAAATGTCCATTTTCTAGCAAAATGTGATTATTGGTGCTATTAAAGGCTGAGCTTTCAAATGGTATACAGGGTTTAACATCTAAAAGAGCTACCTAATAAAATATAAGACAATGTTGTAGAAGACTAAGGGGGACATCTGATTAGAGAAGAAAATATTTCTTTAAACCAGTGGCTCTCAAGTTACAATACAAAGTTATATTTTCTTAAATGAGACGATATATATTTTTTAGTCCTATTCGATAGAGCATTTTTTCTGAATTCAACCATGTGATTATCTTATATCCTCACATAACAAAAATATTAAAAATTCAATTGAAATTTAAATAAATTAGATTTTTATAGTTATTTTTCAGTATGCTATGTATAAAAACAATTTAGCTCAAATTAAAGAAATATAATAACGTGATAAGCAGTGATCTATTTGATTTCTATCCTAATTAATTCAAATTGTCAAATAGGGGTTTTTTTACCCCATGAGGCATCGCTTAGTAAAGTGTTATAAAGTTATGTCGTCATGAGAAAAAGTTAATCGGGCTCTACAAAGTTGCACTTGAAGATTAATGGCCTTTTTAATACATACATTAGCGAGCTCGAGAAGTTCTGCTTCACGAAGACTTCTAAACTAGTGCTGGGAATAGGAGCTGGATAGATTCGGTTTTGGATCCAAAAATATCTGGACACTCGGATAATTGAATATTGGGCTATCCCGATCTCTGATTTAGATTTCAGTATCGGATTTAGGGCCGGTTTGTCAATGCAAGGATAAATAATTTAAGTGGCAGATAACTTTTTAACTGCCAGTTAAAACATAGAAAGCGTATATCAAACAAAAGTTAACGTAAACTGTCAGATAAAATCTGCCAAAATTTATCCATCATTTCAACTGGCAGATAAATCTAGTATCTGGCAGTTAAATCATAAGTAGAAAATATTGCCCTCAAATTTCTACACATTAATGATCCCTATTAATGCATGATTTTTACGATTTTACTGGTAAACTTAGATACCACAACCATTGTTGAACAATTGTAAAATTTTACCTTCCGCCACCTTTAGGTAAGGAAGGTATTGTCTTTGGTCAAAAAATTCGATGATGAGTTTGTAATCAATAAGCACGTTTTAGGGTCAAAATCTAATGTGAACACCACACGACTTCCTTGTACGCAAGATTAATATGAAGTATAGACTCAATTATTAAATTGCACGTATTTGACGTAATTTGACATTAACATCTATTTTTTATTTTTTGCTTCTTGTATTATATCTTGTTCAAATATTAACTTAAAAACACATTTTTATATAATTCATTATTGCAATTAGACGACCACTGTTGGAATTTTATTCATACGATAAATATCTTTTACAATAAGAAAATATGTATACCTAAAAGAATTTATCATGTTAGTAGAAGATATCTGTTGAAGAGTTATTTTTTTAAACATCTATTCCTCATATAATCTTCTAGGAAATTTATAAAATTTGATACTTCAATCGCTTATTTTATAAGAATTATTTCATGCCCCACTGTATCACATAAAACTTGACGTCCTATATCATTCGCATTTATTGAAAATATTTTATACAGAAAATAATAGAAATTGCAAAATTATTCTGACATAAATATAAACTTCCTATGTTTCAATGAGTAACCATTTTCTCATTTTTGTCCGCTGTCGGCGCTGACTACTTTTGTACACACCGCCTATATTAATAGTATGTTCCGTAATGCAACCGGTTCGATCAGGTTTACGGTTTTCTGTTCCGTAAGTCCTGAAATTATTTACCGGTTTCTATTTGGAACGCGGTTCCTGAAAAAAGTAAAAATATAGGATCTTTTGCTAGAAATTTTCTGTATGGAATTTGTATAAAATACATACAACTGCCGGAAGGTAATGTACAAGAAATAGAATCTTTTGCAAGGAACTATCTGTATTAAATTTGTACAAAATACATAGAACTGACGGAAGGTAATGTGCTGGCCACATCCGTTTTTTTTGTTATGCATTAAAATTAGATTATCCAATTCAATAAGATACTGCCATCGGAAAAATATTGTAACTAACACATGTATTTATTGACGATTAATGATCTTAACAATTAAAGCGCGAGTCTCAATCAATAATCGCCCTCATTATCACACTGGATAGTTAAATAAATATTAAAATTAGTTTATTGAATATTTTATGCGTCAAGCTACAGCTACAGTAACGTTGCACTTGCAGATGTACATATTTTATTAAAATGATTTATATGCCCATATACGAGTATTAAAATATAAAATAAAACCAAGTATTTGAAATTAATATCAAGAAGCATACGGAATATTAACATTCTATAAAAATATATGTTTAATTTTAGTACCATACGCTCGTTAGTGAAATTGTTTATTTGCAGCGCATTAATAAAACTTGAACCTCGTGCAAAAAATATGCCGTCGATTAATATTTTAAGGGATATTAAGAAATAAAACATTGCAAGTATTTTAATGTAGATTACTTTTAAAGACCATTAAGCGAAATAATTTTGCGACTAACCAGTCAAGTTTTTGTGTATCTCATTAATAATTCCCCTTTTAAATAAAAAATTAAGAATATTCCGGTAGCAAAAAAGCTGGAAAATAATTACGCCCGTGAAAATAAAACATGCAAACGACAGGTTCAGGTTTCGTAATTCCGACAACGACATCGAGACGAACTTGATTCGGCCAAATCGCAAGTGATTATCGTTAAGTAATCTATCGAATTATCCACTTATACTTAAGAGAAGCGAGGAAAAATAAAGAAAACAGGAAACTCATTCGATTTTCATAATGATTGACAAGTGTAGAGGTGAAATTTGATGAGGTAAATTAAATTTAGGTAATTTGGGTCAGAACAATTAATTTATTATTAAGATTTTTGTTATTTTTATAAACAAGTGTGGGGACTGTGGTGTGGATAAGGTGTTAACAATTTCTCGAAATCTCAGTCTAAAACCATTTTTATTCTTACAACACCGACGTTTCGGAGCGTACTTGCACCTTTTTCAGGGTCTATAACATCTATGCCCAGTTGTCATAATATTCTCTTACGTTTTTATAATTTATTTCTTCAATAAAAATGCACTTCAAACAGTTAATCTTTTTTTGTAGCAACATACAAATGTATTTAGTCCTTTATTTTTTTAAATGTCAATTTCCAAAAATAATTTTGGCTAAAGGGCCCCTTATCCGCTATGCAAAATCACATTTCGGCTGGTAGAATTTCGATCTCTTAGCAAATATTTTCCTGCAACTGATCCAGAGTTTTCTTTTAAAATAACCTTATAAAAAGAAGTCTGGGGCTGTCAAATCACGACACCTGGCGGCCAATGTGTATTACCAAACGTGGGTTTAAAGAACGATACGAGAATGATTTTCACAAAATTGCTACTATTTAAACTGTATGATATTTATTGAATTATTGGACATGTTTGCACTGTATCACTGGAAGATCGCGTACTGTTAATGTTGAATGGTACACTACCGTTTGTTTGCCTCAAGTTCTCCAAAATGTTCGCGAAAAACGTCAACGGGGAAGGATTATCTTGCATTAGGACAACGCTCGGCCGCACACTGCTGCTCGAACGACTGATTATTTGAATGCCCAAAACATTGAAATAATTGGTCATTTGCCGTATAGTCAAGACCTGGCACCTAATGATTTCTTTTTATTTCCACGTGTAAAGGATAAATTACGGGGTTTACGTTTTACATCGGCCGAAGAAGCTGTTGACGCATACGCATTTAAAAATGAAATAAAGAAACAAACGCGGAGATTGGAGAAAATGCTTTGGAGATTGGTTTTCATGGATACAAAAATGTATTGATTGTGGAGGGGAATGCCTTGAAAAATTATAAATAAATGTGTTTTGCAAGAAAATTGTGTATTACTTTACTAGGCTCAGCGGAAAGAGAACAGCCCTCGTAATATTGAAAATATTAAGGTTTTATATTATTTACTATAATATATATTTTATTTATTATTTTTTCCCGATATTTTGAAGTAATAATGGTAATATAAATGACTTCATTTACATTTATTACTTTATGTATAATAATAATTATACGCATTCATTTTGGCACCCACAAAAGTAAAGTTCTGCGCACGTCTATGACCACCACTATGCCCAAATATTATACTTTGTGAGCTCTTAAGCTTAGTTTACAAATATATCAAGAAAATTAATGGTGCTATTCTGTACCGTTCTGTAAGCTCTATATAGACTGTAAATAACCAACGTTACAGTATGTAAGCAAATTGCTATTCTATGTAACCAAGTTACAGAACTGTAAGCGCTACAGAGTTATAGAAATTTCTATAAATCTTACAGCGCCAAAATCTTGACTGTAAAGTATTTACAGAGCATATTGAAACGTCAAAAATATATTTTAAACGTGAAATATATATTTTATATAAAAAAAATTAAACAAATATGGAAATTAAAAGCAAAAGTTAACAATTTTCATTCTATCTATTATTAAATGAAAACATAGAAGGTAATTATACATACTACCAATTTTTATAGAAATTTATGTTTAAAAAAATATTTTAGCATGAAAATAGAAAAGATTTTTCCAGACTTATCAAAATCCTTTCGGATCAGTGTACCAGATAATGAATTACATTACTTTAAGACATGTTTTTAAACAAAATCATTGTAAAAATTAAAATGACTTTTTTTCTTTAATATAAAGTTGAATAATTTTAAATAGTTATACATACTTAAGAATTTGTCATAATTATTGATTCAAAACTAAAGAAAAGGCAGTTTCCGCCAGTCAAGATAATTTAAAGAAAAGCCTACCTATTTGTACGAGTACAAATTAATGGTAGAGAACTGTTCACAGTTTCATAGAATAATTGAAACAGTCATAAATGATGACTGCATATAATTAATATTAATAGATCACACTTGCGAGGAGAATAGAATACAAAAATTAAAACATAGGAGATAAAAAAAAATTATTAACAATGACAAGCATTGATTACAACAATGACAAAAATTGATTACCTGCAAAAATCAAAACATAACGTATTTTGATTTAATAATTATATATTTCATTTAATCATAAACCTATATGTTACATATATGTGTAAATCTGATGTATTTATAGAAATTAATAATAATGAAAAAATCGTGATGGAATATATATTTTTTTATTCAACTACATAAATATATTATGGAATATGTATCTTTGAACCAACATACCTACCATTTTATAGTCTATTATTTATATAACAATCGTTTCTATTTCATATTTTTTAGAATGCCTACAAAATTACTGTCAAATATACTGTAGCATATTTGACAGCTAGACAGGAATGAAGTTAGGCATTCTATAAGAATAACTCTGTAGCGAGACTTGTTATAGAGGGAGTTACAGTATAGGTAATTTTACTACTCTGTAAGCTGTCGTCTTACAAAGCTCTATAGCTTATAGATAGAGTCTATAGAGTTACAGTCTTACAGACCAAAGTTACAGAATAGCACCATAAAAATAATTATAAATAAAACAGTTATTTTAAGTGACCCTTTTGTCAGTGTCACCCTGTATAGTAAAGTTTTTGGTCTTGTCATCCGCAAACTGTTTTCTCATTTTTTTGATTAATTTTGTTAGTTAATTAGTTTCATTTATTCGCCACTATCAACATCTTGAACAAGAATGTCTTTTCCCTTCATGAGAGATTGAAATACCTATGACTATCTCTTTCAGGAATACTTTTTCTATCATCTTCTTCCCTTTTTTCAGCCAAAACAACTCTGTATACGCGGACATAATTTGTAGAACTATGATTATAGCACAAAATTAGTACCTGTTTGTGAAACACATTCTGAAGAACACATTTAAATCTATCGCATAAACTTGAGTTTGCGTTTTATCTCTGTCTTTACTTTAACCACCACTCTTGCGTCTTAAAACCGCCTCCTCTTCCTCAATCTATAAACATTATCTTGGTTTTAAGAGCACTCAACCATAGCCGTAGGTGTGAGAAAGATAATAACCTTCCCGTGCGTGTCAAATCGGCTCCCATAATAGACTGTCAATAACGAAATCTAATTTAAATATTTAGATATACAGCCCGTAATCACTGGAACCGATTCAGATTACTCCACTTGGACGATAATACGCCGGGTACCTACAAAGAATTTATAACGTACGTTCATTCGACACGCGTACTAGTTATGAGCTAATGAAAAAGAGGCCCAATGTTTTATTTAATTAGTTTTAGAGGAATACTTGGAGGAGAGAAGATGATGTATAGAGAAGGAAATTAAATAGGTGGATGTACTCTGAAGATTAGTGGTTTTTTACGATTAATCTGATAAAATGAATATAAAACTTGATTGTAATTTCTTATTAAATTTTTATGTGGTTCATAAATGACGATACCATGGGAATACTTAATTAAGTTAAGAGTAACTGGGTAATTCCTTAACATTATTATACCCACATATGGGTCGAGTTTCCACTTACGTCAGACACAATAGAATTTTACCCGTTTGACTATCGAATCTACTGGGCAAAACTGAACTCATATTTACTGAGTTTACATGCAGTTTTCAAACCGTTTTCAAAACGTTTTTAGTTTTGAAAAGGCCATGTATAGTGTCAAAACGGTTTTGAGTTCTCAAACCAAAACTAAAATTCATGGGTTTGACTTGAAAACTAGTTTCAAAACTACTCATGTAAACACTTAAAATTCAGATTCGATATTGCGCATGCGTACATAGCATAACGTTTCTGTCGCTGTGTGTTACTTCGTGTTACTAGCCTACAAATAAACTGACAGTTGTGTAGTTTTAGTGCGTAGTGGTACAAAGTAGAAAAAATAATTGGAATAATAGCAAAACGAAGAATTTAGAGTGAAGAGGTTTTGTCACTTACATAGGCCAAGTGCGCATGTGACGAAACTGTTTTCAAATCAATCTGTAAACCTGTTTTATTACATGTAAACAGTTTCGCGTAATTTTGACTGAAAACTGAAACCATTTTCAAAACTGCATGTAAACGTAGTAATTTTAAAAATTCAACGTTATTCAAATTTAAGAATAGTAAACCGAAGTGGTTATTAAAAAAACAATTTGATGTGGCCAACGCATGACCTCCCGTCAATTCCATGTTTGAAATAGCAATGAGCTTTAAGTAAAGTATCACTTCGTTTGTAAACAAAATCTAATTTGTTACTCAAATAATTAGAAAAGTCTGTAATACTAAATTTTGGATTATATTTTATGTATTTCCTCGAATATCTGTTAAGAGCTCCAAATTAAGTACCACTTCCGGTTTATCATATAGGTATAGTCAAAATTTAATGTTTTTCAAATTATACACGAGTTTTAAATACCAAATTTGAGAAGTTTTGAATCATGTTTTAATATATTTTTTCAAGAAAATCTGTTTTATAGCTTCCTGTAAAGTAGCACTTCCGGTTTATCAATTTTAGAAAACATCTAGTATGTCGTTCTCATTAATATAAAAGTCTTAAATACCAAATTTGAAATTTTTTGGATTGTTTGTATCTATTTATTTTTCGCGAAAATCTGTTCAGCGCATCAAATAAAGTATTACTTCCGGTTTATCAATTTTAGCCAAAATCTAATATGTTGCTTCCCTTTACATAAAAGTCTCAAATACTAAATTTGACAAGTTTTGGAATAAATCATAATATATTTTACACAAAAATCTGTTCAGAGCTTCAAATAAAGTACCACTTCCGGTTTATCAATTGTATCCAAAATCTAATATGTTGCTCCCCTTCATATAAAAGTCTTAAATATTAAATTAGAAAAGTTTTGGAATATATCAATATATTTTTCACGAAAATCTTCAAGTAAAGTATCACTTCCGAATTATTAATTTTAGTGTCAAAATTTAATATGTTGTTCCTCTTCATATAAAGGTCTTAAATGCTAAATTTGACAGGTTTTGGAGTATAATATATTTTTCACGAAAATCAGTTCAGAGCTTCAAGTAAAGTGTCACTTTTGGTTTATTAATTTTAGCCCAAATCTAATATGTTGTTCTCCTTGATATAAAAGTCGTAAATACTAAAATTGAAAAGTTTTGGATTATATTTTTTATAGTTTTTCATTAAAAACTGTTATGCGCTTGAAGTAAAGAGTTACTTCTGGTTATTCAATTTTATCCAAAATCTAATCAACTCTTTATATGAATGCAGTAAGCTTAAATACGGAAAATAGAAATATTTGGAAGTTTGTTATAAGAGTTATCGTGGCCGAAAAAATCGTCACACACACACACATATCATCGTAAAAATAGTAAAAACGTGTTGTGGGGACCCTGATTCGTGCTTATTCACTGAAAACTCACCATCGAATTTTTGAACCGATAACATTACCTCCCTTACCTACGGTATGACGGAAGGTAAAAAAATAGATATGGAGTGATGATGCAGGGTAAGCTTGAGCTTCATCATCGCAGAATTTCAAAATTTTTTAATTCACATATAAGTTGTTTTCGAATCGGTATTAAAATGTTGATGGAACATTTCAAATGTTTACAGGAATAATCTTCACCAGTTTCAGAGCTTTGTAGGCTGAGCTTTTTCGTTACATCACACTGTAAAGTTTTAACGTAGCCGTAGCTACCTTTTTGAGTTGAAATTATATGCAACCCCAAGGTTGAACAATTCAACCTTTTTAAAAGGTCGATGCACCTTTTTCTCCTGGCTCTTCATTTTAATCACAACTTTGAACGAATTGGACACTGCGTGAAACTACCAGAATAATCACTAACATCTGATTTATTAAGCACGGGATAAAGTTAGCTGCTCCTCTAGCTTACAGCTGTCATTCTATAAAATAAGTAACCTGTTACCTTAATTACAGTCATAGCAATTATAGCATGTTGTATTTTCTCATCGTTCCGGAGCTCCCATTACCTATTATAAATCTAGTCTTGTTTATAGACCTAACTCAATGAGCGAGTGTCTATTTATAACGATGATGCAATAGCGCTAGCCGGCCGGGCTACGTAAGCAAACAGGTCGCGACGTGTTTAATTACTTGCGGTCGCGTAAACCTTTTGGGTTCATTGTTATTATGCGGATGAACATTCTAGAGCTTTTCTAGAAGGTAATGACAGCTGTAGAAGTTAGTTAGCTAGTTACATACATAGTTACATAGTTAGTTAGATAATTGGTTAGTTAGTTAGTTAGTTACATACAGAGTCATAGAGACATTAACATGGAGTAGAGAGTAAAGTGTTAGTGAGAAGCACAGCAGTATTGTAGTGAGCCTATGCGGTTAGTGTCGACTAGCTACTCGGGAAGTTACTGGTATATTTGGATAGCTGTTGATGTGAATACTCGGTAGTGTTGACGAGTATTAGGGAGCTATAGTGTACAAGGAAAAGTAACGGCGAGTCGGGAAATTACTGGTATACCGAGATAGCTGTGAAAGAGAATATGCGGTAGTGTTGAAGAGTATTGGGAAGCTAGGTATACGTGGACAGTAACGGCAAGTGGAAGTGAATACTCGGCAGTGGTGTTGAAGAATTGTTGCATACGGGCAATCGGTGATACTGAGGCTGTGAAAGACAGGCAGAGAGTTACATAAATAGACAGATAATGTGGTGAAAGAGGTGACTTATATCCGAGCAGTTGAATATACAGACGCTGTTGAGTCAGTTGAGTATATAGACGCTGTAGAGGTCGATAGGCGGACAGTTGAACGTGATATAAGTATACAGTGAGATAAATATAGTGATATAAATATCGCGTAAACAGTTTACAAGAGTCTGCAACAGACCGGCAGTCTAAGATTAGAACGAGTGGTGAAATAAATAAATAGTAATATCGTTAAATAAATAGTAGTGTTAATTGTTTAATTAAATTAATAGTGTTAGTGTTATCTAGTCAATTATAGTTTTAGTCTTAATTAGTTTTTAATAATTGTTTGATAGTAGTAATAGTCATTTTATTTATAGTTTAATAAACACTTATTTTGATTAATAATAATTGTCTAATATTTACACTTCGCCCAAATAAATAAAAACGTTACAATAGCTTAGTCATCATAGGTCTGATCTTCAACTGTCTCCGACAAAAACGAAAAATCGAAGAAAAACAGACAAAGATAGTAATTGAATGAAATTTTGTCTATATCAGTAAATAGAATATATTAAAACAAAATTTTATATAAAACACTTTTCTCAATTTCTATTAGTTACGAAGTTATTTGAACATTATTGGCCAAGGTAGCCACATTTAACTAAGTACAATTATTTGATTTTTTTGAAAAACAAAAGCATATCTAAGATGACTTCTGAATGGTAAACAAAAAGTCGCATGTAATCGAAATCGTAGCTCGAATAGTTTTCGAGATAGCAGCGGTAAACCAGCTAAAAACTTATATTTCACTGCCTTATACCTCGGAAACTACTGAAGATCGGACCCATGTTGATTAGGCTTCAGCAAAACGAAGTAGGTATTGGAGTGAAAAGGCTCTGTTTTCAAATCAATGTGTAGAGTGTAGACTTGTTTTAAAAATTGTATTTAAACAGTTTCCCGTAATTTTGACTGAAAAATCAAAACATTATCAAAACTACATATAAACGTAGTAATTATGTTGTTATGAGGATGAAAGAGACGCATTCCTGAATGGAATTCAATGTTTGTTAAGAAGTGGAATAAGGGCATTAAAAAATAGGGGACATTACGTAGAAAATGATAAAAGTTTTGATTTTTTTACAATGACCCTTTAGTTCCTGACTTTCTTACCTTCTTATATACATATAATCAGCGATGTGCTGAAAATGTGATGATAAATACGTTTATTTAATATAATTGCACACTCTTCCTCTTACACGTGACATAAGTTGCTCATCTTAAGTTTCTCCGTAATGCGCTATCACCTTAGCTTTCTCAAATAACTTATTCACACGAGCAAGCTGTAATTATAGAGTGTGGAGTGCCTCGTATTTTACTACCTATTAGCTAAATCTCTTTTTCATTCGACAACGACTCGCTCGCGTTGTTTTTCTCCTGATTAATCAATTTACAATCTGGGTTTTTTGTATCTGAGGTGAATAGAAATTGATTGGTTGGCTTCTGAAGTTGGAAGTGGGTGAAGTCATGCGAATTTCACACAGGACGGTATTAAACAAATTGGTTTAGTTTTGCAAGAAAAGTTTCCAAGAATCTCCTTTGTCGACAAGTAGATACTTTTTCCTTTTCTTGTTTCATTTAAGTGAATAAATAAATAAAATATAAATAAGTTCTTTTAAAAGTAAGAATTAGTTCTTGGAAGAATTTTTTTTAGTATTCTTTATCGATATAGTTTTTCACTAGTAATGTAATTTGATTCTATAAATAATGTAATCCTTTTTACGAGGATAACACGGTAGGTGGTTAGATTCCTTATTCTTAGAAATATCGTGTAGTGCGAAATAGTATTATGCGGATTAAGAAATTATATGAATGGAACAACAAATTATTATTATTTTTATTATTACTATGAAATATATTGCATAGGTATACTTTCAACACGGTGAATAAATATAGAAGGTGTGACAAGTCATCAATTTTTGTTGACAGATTGATGTCGGCAATTTTAACCTTAAGGCCTTCTCACACTAGAAGTAGTATTTCTGACTTGTCATCCATTACCCTTGATTTTGGTTCATATCGCTGACTTACAGTGGCGTACCTAAGTGAAATGGTGCCCAGGGCAAGGGTCGTAATTGCGCCCCCTGTCAACAATGTAAACTCAAGATTACTTCTTTCTCGCTTTAGTGTAGCGAGATATGTGGCATTTGTATTGTTGTTGAAATTACTTAAGAATATCTATATATATTCGTAACTTCAACCATGAAAGAAACAGCACAGTAACAAAATAACTATCAATATACGGGTGTTCCGCGACTCGACCGACAAACTTATACCATATATTACGATCAAAAAATGTTATATGACCTATAGGTGAATTCATCTTTGTTTCGGAGATATCGAAGGAATTTAAAAAAATTATACAAGAAAATTTATTCATCAATGGATAGCTAATTAACATATTCGGCGACGGCGAGTGGCACAACAAGGTCTAACAATACATATCCATGAATTTGGTATGCATGATTTTTACATCTGCATCTTCCTTGTCTTCACTGATACAAAGGCATTAATAACGTGCTCGAAATCAGTCTTTTCCGTTTCTTTCCTTTGATAACTCAGCAAAGCAAGATCACTTAATCGATCTTGATCCATGGAGGCTCTCAGATAATTTAAGATCAATTTTAATTTGCTGAAAGATCTTTCACAGCTAGCGATGGAAACTGCAATGGTCAACATCCCAGTTTTGACAGAGACTAAGCCCAATTTCCAGAGCTTCAGTCACCAAAGTTTCTCTTTCATTGCGAAAATAATTATGAAAGTTCATATTTATATCTTGCAGTCTTTCCTGAACTCTATCAACAGGAATGAGTAGGTACTCGTCCAAAATCCAAGTAGAGTCAGAAAATCGAGTGTCTACATACGGTTGTACAATTGCCTAGCATCACTTCTTGTTTAACTCGTTTCATTTGCATCATCCATTATAGTCTCGAGAACTTGGAGTATGCCGTCAAGGTAGTTGTTTATAGGCTTCACAGATTCCATTTTTGCACTCCATCTTGTTTTAGACTCAGATTTAATAACATAGGGCACAACGTTTTTATGTATTTCCCAGCGTTGAGTAGACGATGAAAAAACAGATAGAGAGCTTCAACAGTTCCGAAAAATGTTAATATGCACTGTAATCAACAGTTTTTACACTTCAAATTCTGGCACCCAAGTTATATACGGATACCAATGG
Source organism: Harpalus rubripes (assembly GCA_963082715.1). Lineage (NCBI taxonomy): Eukaryota > Metazoa > Arthropoda > Insecta > Coleoptera > Carabidae > Harpalus > Harpalus rubripes. Next base: position 13,798,157 of record OY720462.1, on the reverse strand, counting down.
CCCCAAGCGGCGCCCCCTTCGTTCTGGCGCCCAGGGCACCTGCCCTGTTTGCCCCACCCTAGGTACGCCACTGCTGACTTACTCCAGTGTGATAGCTACAAGGTAGTCATGGATCCGATTGCCAGATGAAATGGAATCGGTTTTATATCCTCTGACTATTTATCGCTGACTTCTCTACTGCGCAGGCACAACCAGGCTACGGAAACTCATAATATATCGAGACCATGTAGTAGCCTATGGATAGTACTTTTCTTCCAAGCGCTAGATGGTGCCAGGTGCAATATGGCCGACGCGATAAAATTAAGAAATTACATATTTCGAATTGATCTATAGAAAGCCGCGGAATTTCAATTTGTATGACAAGTGTTTTATTCATTTATGTCAAATTAAATATCTGACTTAAAATCACCTTAAAGTAAAGAAAGCGATTAAATTCATATTAAACGATTTCTTATACGACTATTGTTAATTGCTGTTCAGTTACGTAAAGCTAATGGCACGTAAAAGTGTTTATTGTATTTTAATAACAATAATTTACAAGAATTAATATATTTCTTTTAGATATTTTACAGCTATGCACTACACTACTAACATTCATGCCTGAGAGGGATTCAAATCCGGAACCTTTGCTTTGCAATTACGTTGCACCTACGCTATTTTGCTGGGCTGTCAACATTATTCTTGACTCTTTATTATTCTGATCAAAAAACATTTCAAAAATCTATGCATTTATGTCATATGCTCCAGATTTGCTTTTCTGCGGTGAATTGGGCTACGATGATGACAGTATTATTATTACCAATCATTGCAATCATTATGTAACAAAAATTTGATGAAATCAGAAAATAAACTTTTTTCCATTAATTGTGGTCATATTTTATTTAAACGATTTTCTACTTTAAAAATTTAGTGTATTCCAAAGTACTGCGGGTCGCTGGTCCTCCTTGATATTGCCTATATACACACCAGGTTACCTACTTCACAATTAGTTTTTCTTCCAAGCGCCAGACGGCGATACGTGCAACATTGTCTCAATTGTTATAGTGGTCGTCGGCTATCTATAAATGGTATATATGACCCGTGGGCGCAACTGTCTCTGAAGTACAGGAATGTAACTTTTCCGAGTAAAATATAACTGCAAAAACGTCAGAAGTTGATATTTTTTGTTTGATGCACATAAAATTAGTATGCTTGCCCACAATTGCAGTATTTTTCCATTGTTTTCATTCATTTTACTTGAAATAATTTAATATGTCAAACAAATTTGAAATATATTGTCATTAAAGACACCAAATCATAACCAACTTCAAGTATGAAAATTCACTAAAAGTCGGAGAAAATGGTTTTTCGAAATTGTAGTGTGATAGATCGAGTTGGTCATACAAAATAAGTCAGCGAAATAGAGTCAGAGATATGATTGTAGTGATAAGGCTTTTACATGTAGCACCTCCATTCAATGTGCTCTACCACATAACATTCTGGAACTAACATTAATGACAAGTTAAATGTCATTGTAATCCGAGCCTATGTACATACTTGTACAACAAATTGAATAAATATAAGTCTCTCTAATGATAAATTGTTAGTTCTAGTTCTGCCCTGTAGGATTAATATATATGAGATATGAATTATTTTTTTTAAAATCATCGAAATTCAAATTTTCTATCATGGCGTGCCTTATGAGAAGCATCCGATATTGACAGCTGCAACGAACTTCAGTGCCTAAACACACGTTTTCAAAGACAGCTATTTGCCGATGTACAACTTTGGAAGAAGAAAACGTAGATGAACAAACAAATATCAGAGGAAAACGTAATAATTAATACAAAGTGAATAAAATATCAAATACAAAGTACACGCTCGTAGTAACTACTAGCGCCAACTGTGTTTCTAAGCATATAATCAATCTGAAATGAGCAAAAGACACGCAAAAGCATATCGAAATGACGTCACAGTTTTCAAGGACGTTTCTAGATATGTAAAGAATTTCAATTTTCTAACATCAAATTATGAATGAAAACTTTTCCATAAACATGTTTTATTGAATTTTTTCACTATATTAAGGTGTAGACCATAGAAAAAAAGTTACTATATTGCATAAATTATATAACACCGGAATACGCCATTGGATTTTTTTCTTTATTAAATGTTTTTTTTTCTTTTTTTTGATCTGCAACCTTCAACGAAACAGTATTTTCGATATTTACATATTTTATCGAATATTTTCAAAAATTAATTAACGTATGTCAATTTCAATTTAAATTGACACATGACAATTACCTATACTGTATTTCAGCTAAGAATAGACTTAGGAGTAAGATAGGGCTTACGATTCCAGCTTTCTTATTGGTCTAAATGCAAACCAAGTTTACAATAGCAAGATGTAAAGTAGGTGTACTATTTATACCATTTTGAAATAATTAAAAATAATCAAATTTTGACATTTTGAGCTGTCAAATACATCATGCACAAAACAAAACTAATTCATAAGATTTATGTGTGTAAAACAACTATGTATCTGAAATAGAGTATATGTGTTAGGGACATTTCTAACCTTACACGCTGAGACATCTGGCGAATGCCAACTTCGTAAACGCGGATATTTTTGATGAGTTGTCCCACCTTCTATATTTATACACCGTGCTTTCATTTAAAATACTTTTTAAAAAAAATGTGAAACCGGCTCATTGCGGCGAAATTGATACACAATTCAAAAAATGATAAAAAACTATGTACATCCAAAATTAAAATTTTAATTTTTTTGAAATGAAAAAATCTGATGTGGACACCACACGACTTCCTCGTACGCAAGATCAACATGATATGTAGACCCAATTATAAAATTTCACGTATTTGACGTAATTTGACATTAACATTATTTTATTTTTTTGTCCTAATCCATAGCAAGCTTTATTGCAAAAACCAAAAAGTATATAATTTTTAAATTTACATATTTCGCTTATACAAAGGGCAAATTTATTAATAGGTATTGGTTTTGCTTTGCTAGACGCAGAATTTAATTCTCTAAAACTATTATTTGAAGCATTCATTTTTAAAATCAAAATAAAACCATTTTATTCAAGAAAAACTGTTAATAACTTCAGGTAATATGTCACTTCCGTTAGCCAATTTAAAAAAAAATCTACTATGTTATTCCCATTGACATAAAAGTCTTATATACCAAATTTGAAAAGTTTTGGATTATATTTTAAAATAGTTTTTCATTAAAATCTATTATGGGATGTCGTGGCCGAGTGCCTGAATGTCAGGTCGCGAATCTGGGGAACCGGGTTCGATCCCAACGGACGCTAAATATTTCCAATTTTAAATGACACAAAATTTACCCCTGTGGTGCACTTTCTACGCCAGCAATGAGTGCCCGTGAGGTGACGCGTGGTAAGCGCCCCACGGTACAAATATTTCATCGTTACCGATATCTGTGTATAAAACAGATTGGAACACCCAGCAATGGGTAATAAGCCGTGATGATATATTTATTTATAGGCTTCAAGTAAAGTACCACTTCTGGAAATTATGTAATGACCAAAAAGGCAGGTGCACAACTAGATGTCATAATAATCCTAAATACAAAATTTCAACTTTCTACGGCTTGTCGTTTTTGAGTTATGCGAGATACGTACGTACAGACGTCACGACTAAATTAGTCAAAATGGATTCAGGGATGGTTAAAATGAATATTTCCGTTGAAATCTGAAAACCAAAATTTTTCGCGATTGCAATACTTCTTTTACTATGTACCAGGAAGTAAAAAACTTGAATGATCAAGCCAAGCTTTCAAGATTCAAGCCAAGCATGTGAATCTCAATGCAAAACACCATTTCACACCGTGTTACGCGATGTATTACTGTATTGATAAAAATTCTTTCCATGCACTATAATGAGTAAAATAAAAGATATGAATTATGTATTTATTTGTAAATAATCTTCTTCTAAGATCTTGTTTTTAAATCTTCTTTATTCCGCGCCTGTAAGACGTATGTGTGTGTCCGCAGTTTGTTTGTGGGAACCGGCACCGACATTCTGTAGATCGATCTTATATTGGACGATCATTTCCTTTGGGACGTGAGAAAAATCAACCTGTCCAGTTTACACACTCCGATCGTATACGCTGCTGCATATGTATGCCTTCCGCCTAATTCCAAAACAAAAACACAGCAGAAAAATATTATTACAAGTTAAATTGTTTTCATAGACTGATTTGCTTTTTCATTTCCTCAACACTTAGATTTCTTTGACTGATATCTCGAAGAAAAATTGCCTACGTGTTCGCATTGCAAATAAAAGACATTGGTTGGTTTCCTTATCTTTGTAATAATAACAGACAAAGTAGGAATTTTATTTTTTGTTTTTGTCAAAGGTAAATATACCTAATGGTACAAATTTTCAGTACTAATTTTAAAAGTAACCTCTGTAGTGCTCTCTCCACGATAGTTTTGAGAGCCTTTAAGGTAAAAGCCGGGTAACAGATATATCGCCATTACCGAAATCTGCGAATAAAAACTGATTGCCATACCCAGAAAAGGATATTTCTATAAAATTCTTTTAACTGCTGCAAATACTTATACCGTGTGCCTGTCTTAAAAGTGTACATAGGAGATTAACGTGGGAAATCAGTTTTTTGCAATTTCCTGCTCGCCTAATTATTTTAAGCAAAAATACTTCAAATAAAAGTTTTAGAGCATAAAATTCTGCTTCTAAATCAATAAAGAGAATTACCTTTCCATGCATTGTAACGACAGAAATTAAATATGAAAATATCGAAAATTACGTTGAAAATATCAACAGCCATGGAATTGAACAAAAAATAAATAAATACTTGACGTTTTATCTGTCACAACGTAAGTTAACTTATTTGACGTTTCTGACAATTTGATTTTGTCTCTAGTTTTATTGTCTGAAATGATTTAAAAATGAACATTTATACGAATGAAGAGCTAAATCCTGACAAAATTTGAAAAGACTGCTAATGTGTCTTCAAAAAATACACTTGAGCCGCATAACCAGAATATAGGACGAGCAGAATATGCGTTACTCTAAGAAAAAGTGTTAGGCAAGTGTTAGGAATGATAAGTGTAGACCCCTTCTGTAGTACTAAGGTAGATGTAATGGAAATGAGCTGAGCGTACATAACAGCATCATACATAATTTTGTTACGCAATGTTGAATTTTTGATATATTCATATTATTTAAACAAAAATGTATTTTCTTAACTTTATTTATTAATTTTATATTTCTATTATTGCCATAATTAACAATATTTGTTCAAATCAAATTGTCAGAAACGTCAAATAAGTTACGTTGTGACAGATAAAACGTCAAGCATTTATTTATTTTTTGTTCAATTCCATGGCTGTCGATATTTTAATCGTAATTTTCGACATTTTCAATTTTAATTTCTGTCGTTATAAAGCATGTAAAGGTAATTCTGTTTATTGTTTTAGATGTAGAATTTTATACCCTAAAACTTTTATTTGTCGCATTTTTGCTTAAAATAATTAGGCGAGCAAGAAATTGCAAAAAACTGATTTCCCATGTTAATCTCCTATGTACACCTTTAAAATAGACACACGGTAGAATTAAAACATAAAAAATATGGTGTGGCCAACACAATACCTCCCGCCATGTACCGCTCGAGTCACAAAAAGATTAAGCTAATCTTTATTTTTGAGACCCTATGGGGTCTCGTAAGCGCATGCCTGAGTGTCAGGTCGCAAATCTGGGGAACCGGGTTTAATTCCGACCAACGCCAAATATTTCCAATTTTAAATGGCACAAAAATGACCCCTGTGGTGCACTCTCCACGCCAGCAATGAGTGCCCGTGAGGTGACGCCTGGTAAACGCCCACACGGTGCGAATATTTCATCATTACCGATATCTGTGTACAAAGCAGATTGGCACATCCAGCAATGGGTAATAAGCTGTGATGATATATTTATTTATTTACTTATTATTGGATTAGCGAATTTTAGTTTAATTTTGGCAATTTATTTCTTAAGACATAGTCTAATCTAATCCATAAGTAACTACATTTTTGATAATAAAAGAATATTAAATTTTAAATACCTGGATAAAATAGAATTCACTAATCCAAAAATGAGAATTAGCTTAAACTTTTTGGTGAATCGTTAATTTTTAAATACATACCTACATATTTAAATATGCTGGAAACTGTATTGATTTCCTTCCCTATTGTTCTATTTACATTTTTCTTTTTAAAACGTTACTATTATTATTTGAAAGGATTAGTTCGTTGATAGTGGCATTTATCTGTCAGTTACATACATTGAATAACTACCACGATATTTACATGAAGAAGGAAGAAGGGGAAGATTAAAATTAATCGCGCGGTTTAGATGCGTTAATGAAGAAAATGGTAATAAAAAATGGAAAACAGAAGAGGAACAAAACTGCCGAATTTGCAACAATGAGAAGGAAACATTGTGGCACTTAGTGTATGAGTGTGGTGGATCAAAAGAAAAAAGAAGCATGAACGAGATATTGGATGATACAGGGACAGGAGAAGAATGGATGAGAAGCATATTAGAAAGAAGAAAATGTAATTATTAAATAAATAATATGTATATATATATATATATATATATATATATATATATATATATATATATATATATATATATATAAATTCACAGTTGAAATGTATTTTCAAAGCCATTTTGGCACGAATAAATTATATTGATTGATTGAATAAAAAAAAAACTGCTAGGAGTATTGTTTGTTTAAAGCGTAGGCTCTGGGATTTAAATTATAGCTAATTTTATAAATTTATCCGTATAATATGTAGAAAAAGTATTAATGCAAATCTGTAGAAAATTTAATAATCTTTAATTTTTATAATTCTAGTAAAGTGTCATTTCCGGTTATCCGATGTACACCAAAATCTAATGGGATCTTTCCATTGCAGAAAAAGTTTGTAATACAAGTTTTAAAATTTTTCTGAATGTTAGTACCTATTTGAGTTAAAGTGGAGGATCCACACACACATTCACACATACACACACACATACACACATACACACAGACATCATCGGGAAAATGTTAAAATTGAGTTCTAGGGACCTTAAAACGTGGTCATTTACCAAAATCTCGATATGCGATTTTTACCACGATCCCTATACCTCCCTTACCAAGGGTAGCTGGAGGTAAAAATATTGTGGAACAAATGACGGCGATGTAACCCAATGGCGGAATATTTGAATAACATATACAGTTTTTGTATGTTTGAAATCTATATTTTAAACTAGTAGAAATAAATCTGTAGAAATTTCTCACCATGTGCGCATGTTTAATAATTTGTTTATTAATAATGTAAACCAGCCGATCTATAATGAGTTTGGGCTCTTATATGTATAATAAATCAAACCATATCAGTTATAATTATATTTTTCAAGATTTAATTTAGTTTTGACTTTTTTGAATAATGAGGGAACTACGAGAAATCTGTTGCAATTTTAGCCGACGGTTGACAAGAAAAACTCATCTTGATGAAATTGCAGGTGAGGTGCTTTCTCTGCACTTAACAATACATTAGCTACCGTGAGTATATGTGCTACTGTAATTAACTGTAAATTGGCACTTCTTCAGGGAACTGATTTACCTAGTTAAGAACGTTCTAGAAACATAGTAGACAGTATGACATGACAAACTATATTATAGTTGGAGGAAGGAATCTATGAAACTGACTTATGCAGGGTTTACAACCTTTTATGCACAGATGGGCTTCTTTGCGGTCAGGACTCATAAATTATTCGAATTTGAATCCATCACTTTCATGCTAAGAAATGGGCCGTATTAAAAAAATCATACACTATTATTCACGAAAGATGACTATTCAAGGACATTTGTTCGAAGAAAGAACAGACATCACTTTTTAGCAGTAGCTTAGCAACATTTTGTATTAGAAAGAGAAAGATTATTTGACCTATGTCTATTTAATTTATGTGGTGTGACACATATACGTAAATAGTGACATTACTTTCTAACTTACTATAAAGAATAATGACGTATGTCGTAGAATTATAGATACCTAATTATCTACTACACTGCCCTCTGTGCTAATATTTACCCAGTGGCGTTGACGTGTAAATCAAATTATTATTCCTTGGTTTACAAGTTAAATCAAGGTTTTTGTATTTTGCAAACACATAGTGAAGAACATAAATCTTTCTGAAAGGCATTATTTAGAAAGAAACTAAATTTACAAATAAATTACTCTTATTTTTTCAGTTAAAATGTGTCCATAAATATTTCATGTTACACGCCTATGCACACGAAATGCAATGAAGTTATCTGCAAGTAATATTATATCAGGCGGCTCACAAATGACCTTGAATAGTCATCTTTCGTGAATAATAGTTTACTCAATTTTTTTATAAATTTTGTAAATTGAAACTATATAATAAATAAGACAATAAAACAAAATTTTAGTTTATTAACTGGGGAAAAATATGTTCGTATAAAAAAACAAGATATAATAAAATAGAGATTTAGTATAGAGTACATGCACAATACCGTGCAGTCAGATAAAAAAAAATACATATAACAAAATTTTCGACGTCGACGGCTGATTTGATACATCTTCTGACGGCTGTTGAACTATTTCTTCTGCAATGTTGCATTCACCATCATTTTCGTCCACAAAATTAGATTCCCAGGGTCTTCACATATTCACAATTTTATTCAAACACTAGTGAAGCAAAGAAACGACGTTTCGTTTTGATGACTTTTCAACACTGAAAAAGGTTTTTGCATGTATCTTAAAAGAAAATTGCCAATAACTGTTTGTATTCTAAGTTAAGTTTGAATTTATTGTAATCCCTATAATATTTTAATCTCTTCTCAATTTACAAATTGCAGTTAGAAGAAGGATTTTTCAAACGCATTGCTACTTGAATACAGATTTAAAACTACTTACTTAAGAAACGTCTTATTATATTTTCATATCTTTTCTATTTACACATTGATGTTAGGACAAGTACATTTAAAACTCAAGATAATTTTAGTACAGATTTAAAAGTATATAATTAGTAAATTATTTCTTGAACGCAAATTTCCGATACGGTCCAGGATAGAAATTTTACCTGACTCTAGTAATCCTTACCACAAGTCCCATAAAACTTTATCACGGGTACTAGGCCGATTCTATAATGAGTTTCATGGATTCCTTCCTCCAACTATATTTGATTTTGTCTATTACCTTTTCTAATGACGCATTGGATCGTTGAAAGAACGGATTACCGATCCGTAATTCCGGCTTAAAATTTGCTGAATTATCAGAATTCTGGCCTTTGGACCGTCGGTTAATTTCGGATCTGGTCTGTGTTTCTTTATATAAATCTTCTAAGTTAAAACGGGCTGTACTCGTATTCCATTGTAAATAATTTAAAAAATGAATGCGAAAAACAGCAACGTCTGACCTTATTTTTCAAAAGATAAAAATGACGAAACAAAACCTTGCTCCCAACCATAAAATAAGGATTAGAATTGTCGAATGGATAAATTAATTTAGCTCAAGTTCCATTGTGAACTGAATTAGGTGAATAAATACTTTAAAAGTCTAATTATTTATTTATTTGTTTGTTTCAGGTGATCAGTCAACATCTGCAAAAGGTAGGACACTTCACCAGTTTTTCTTTTACAACAAGAAATACTCAAAATTGTTTATTCTGTTTCCAAGTAAAAATTAAATTCAAATATCGGATGTTCGCAAAGCGTGATATACCTCACTTTGCGGCTTCTTTACTTTTATCTCTTTAAAAAACCCTCATTTTTAAAACTTGAAGTCATCTTATTTTCTCCGCGCTTCGGTGGTTCTGTTTCTGTAATTGCTCGACCCGAAAGACCGTATGGATGTTATGGTAATTCCGCGCTGGTAATGCTTATGTTCCACTGTTCGTGCTGGGAGGTATTAGGGCCAACAGTTGGTTGTTAGTCATTTATAGTAATTTACTGAAAAAACGAAAAGGAAAAAAGTGTGGTCTGAGAGGTGAGCTAGGTGTGAGAAATTTTTAAATTGAACGCTTTTCATACCATAAAGTATAAAAATATTTTACGTAAGATATTCGTTTAAGAAATAGTAATTTCTTCTAATTTCATTATTCATATTCATAATTAACACCATATTTATTTGTATACAGCTCATTGAATTAACGTCATCTATAACATTTCGTAGTAACCCATGTAAATATAAACATGGGCGAATCTTACGTCTAGAATCCAATGTTTGTATATTTATATTTAATAAAGTTACGGAGTAACTGTAAGTAAATGAATTAAAAGGAGGAGAGGATTTTATCGCGCAATATCGTACAAACTTTCTTTGTACCCATTTAATTTTGATACTATGAGTATGATACATGGGATTCCAGATAATCAGGCAATACTCAAGCTGACAAGAGGTTCAAAAATAATCGAATATACAGTTGAGAGGACGAGATGTATTGCCTAGGAAACACAACGACACCGTAGGTAGAGTATATTCAGATGATTTTCAAAGAATCAACCAACTATATTTTTGCGAAATATCTAAAATATTACTTGTTCATTTATATCCATGGATATGATTACATTAATTCATTTGTTTGCGACCGGAACACCACTAGTTATGTTTCGCGAAACACAATTTAACAACGCAAATAACTGATGTTATACAGCGTAATTGTGACAAATTGAGCTACCCGATTTATTTTCCGATGAGTTGTATAGTCAAATAAATCAAATTTGTAAGCAATAAACAATGATATGTACATATCTGAACAATGCTTCAATTGTTTTGTGATCTACAGACTGGTTTCATGTATCGGTTTGTAAAAATTGAGGAAACCAACAAAAATCGTTGAATAACATTAACTTTACGGTATGAAAATGAAAAAGGCTTTGACTGTTATTGAAAACCTGTATATTATCTACATAAATTTTATGATATTTTACACCTTTGATAAAATCGAAATATAGAAAGGATTATTTCATGAACCGATGCTCAGTTGCTGATGTTTAATAATAAGATTTGGATCCAAGACACGATACTAAGATCCGATTCCGAGATTTTATGCTGATGTAGACTACGTTTATCTCGATAATTCAAGCGGCTTCAAGTATATTATGACTTGAAAAATCCTCAGTGGATTGAAAATAGGATTGAGTTATTTTCAATCTTCTTTAAATTCGTATTGACTAGAAAAAGATAGTTAAATACTTGATTATGCAGACAGACAGGGAGAGGTATATGATTTAATTTCATTCTGGATATATAACCCTAAAATATAAAAATTGTCATGTTGTTATTTGTCTTCTTTTTCAAAAACATTAAAAAACATTTATTTCTTTATCACTCCAAATATTTCGCTGTTCGACAATTTATGTCGCGACTTTTATAAAATGCGGTAAAATGCAAACAACCAACAACTGATATGAATTTAGTAAAACTGCAACATATTGCTGATGTGCCCATGCATAGTTACATTATTTGAAGCTTCACTGTTTATTTCGACAGAAGTCAAGTCGCTTCGTAAGTCCAAGCCTGTTACTTTATAGGGTTGACTTAACATTTTCAAGCGTCTTCAAATATTAATCTCGATCGTTTATTTCGAAGATTGAAAAGGGATTTACTAAATTCAAGCGGCTTCAAACGTCGAGATAAACGTAGTCTTGATAGCGTTTTCCATTTATATATTTAGTTCGAACTTCTTTGCACTGAGTGCATAACTCGGTTTCCATTTATATAATCATCATGTATTATCGTTTTAATAAACACCTATTTTAATTAATAATAATTCCTTGATTTTTACACTTCACGCAAATAAATAAAAGCGGTACAATATATAATATAAGTTCAAAGCAGCAATAAAAATTAAAGTAACAATGAACCAATACAATGAGTCAAGAAAATGCAGCAAAACAAAAAACCACAAAACTTCAAGCGAATAGAAAGAAACAACCTAACTTTTTAAACTTCAGTTTGATAGTTTCACCCACAAAACCCCAAACTTGGATTGGCCACAGAAAAAAGATCACGTGTGAGCCCTGCATCCATACAAATCTAAATAGCCTGAAAACATGTTATAAATAAGTAGTTCTAATCTGAAACCCAATTAACTGCTCTAATCTCCACGCTTAATAAGTTGTTTCTGCGTTCCGCTATGCCAGTGCCAGGAAGCTTGCCGTGTTGTGTTGTCTTACTCTTTCTTACAAGACGGTCGCCAGCATTAGCGTTCTGAGTTCCCACGTTCCCACGCCAGCCTGATCCAAATGCGCGGCGCATCGCTCATTCGTACCACGCGACCGCACTTATTCATTACACATTATGTGATATCATTGTCTGTGTGCGTGTGCTTAACAGACTGACAAGAATAACAACATACATACATTGTCTGATTGTGGGAGTCGTGGGTATGACTATGAGCGTGAGTATGAGGATGGTAATTGTGGTTATGATGTTATGCAAATGCAAATAAGGGGGAAAATGGAGGATAGTGATACCCAGTAGGATCCGTAGGTATTAGTTAATATTTCTAGTGATTTAGGAATTAGAAATGATTGCTGATTCGATAGCCTGAAAATTTGTCGAATAGAAGAAGAATGTATGTAATAAACTAAGTGGTTCACAAAATTATTCGTACACTTTTATTTCGGTCAGTACAACGTAAAATTAAAAATCTGGTGTGGCCAACACAATACCTCCCGCCATTTACAGCCCGAGTCACAAAAAATATTAAGTTTAACCTTAGGACTAGCGAATTTTACTCTAATTTTGACAGTTTATTTCTTAAAATATAGTCTAATCTAATCCAAATAACTACCTTTTTTAAACCCCTCAACAGGATTAAATCCCATTTACAGAGTGGGTTCACAATCACACACATCCATGCCTTAATGGGATTCGAACCCAGAGCCCCATTGAGCCAGCGGAGCTATAATAAAATGAAAATTAAATTTTAAATACCGGGATAGAATAGAATTCACTAATCCAAAAATGAGGATTAGCTTAAACATTTTTGTGAATCATTAATTTTTATTAATCTAAATACATACCTATATATTTACTTATGCTGGAAACTGTATTGAATTCCTTTACTATTGTTCTATTTACTTTTTTTCTTTTTAAAACGTTATTAATATTATTTTGAAATGATTATTTCTTTGATAGTGACATTTATCTGTCAGTTACATACATTTGAATAACTGCGTTTTATTTGTTTAAATCGTAGGCTCTGGGATTTAAATTATAGATAATTTTATAAATTTATCCATAAAATATATAGAAAAAGTATTAATGCAGATCTATAGAAAATTTAATAATATTTAATTTTTATAATAACATTAATCTCAAAAAAATAACATTTAAAGGTATTTTTCGAAGAAAAACTATTTTGAGCTTCTAGTAAAGTGCCATTTCCGGTTATCCGATTTTCACCAAAATCTAATGGGCTCTTTACATTAAAGAAAAAGTTCGATATACAAGGTTTCAAAATTTTCTGAATGATAGTATTTGAGTTAGAGTGGAGGATCCACACACAGACTACAGACATCATCGTGAAAATGTTAAAATTGGATTCTAGGGAACTTAAAACGTGGTCATTTACCAAAATCTCGATATGCGATTTTTAGCACGATCCCTATACCTCCCTTACCAAGGGTAGCGGGAGGTAAAAATCTGATGTGGCCAACACATGACCTCCCGTCAATTCCATGTTTGAAGTAACAATGAGCTTTAAGTAAATAACACTTGCGGTTGATCGTTTGTGAACAAAATCTAATTTGTTGTTCCAATAAATAGAACAGTCTGTAATACCAAATTTTGGATTATATTTTTTTATGTTTTTCCTCGAAAAGCTGTTAAGAGCTCAAAATTATATTTTATTATTTTTAGCAAAAAGTTTCGCTTCCGGTTTGTCCTATAGGTATAGTGAAAATCTAATATTGTTTCAAATTATACACGAAATTTAAATACCAAATTTGAGAAGTTTTGGATCATGTTTTAACATATTTTTTCAAGAAAATCTGTTTATAGCTTCCTGTAAAGTACTACTTCCGGTTTATCAATTTTAGAAAACGTCTAATATATCGTTCTCATTAATATAAAAATCTTAAATACCAAATTTGAAAAGTTTTGGATAGTATCATTTTATTTTTCACGAAAATCTGTGAAGAGCTTCAAATAAAGTATATATCACTTCCGGATTATCAATTTTAGCCAAAATCTAATATGTTGTTCCCCTTCATACAAAAGTCTTAAATACTAAATTTGACAAGTTTTGGAGTATATTATATTATATTTTTCACGAAAATCTCTTTAGAGCTTCAAGTAATTTATCACTTCTGGTTGATTAATTTTAGTTAAAATCTAATATGTTGTTCCCCTTGATATAAAATTCGTGCTTATTTACTGAAAACTCACCATCGAATTTTTGGACCGATAACATTATCTCCCTTACCTACGGTATGACGGGAGGTAAGAAAATTTACAAAAACGAAAGTCATGTAAAAAAATAATTATAGTCTTCTTTCGATATTTCAGAATCATATGATCGTCCTCGAATTTTTTAAAAAATGTTTAATTTACTATATGTAATAGTGCTGAAAACAAATTATATACAAAAATTGAAACAAAATGAGCTTGTTACACATTTATCAAAAAGTATTTTAAATGAAAATTTATGCAATATTCTTGTTATTAATAATTATTTTTTTTAAATAACTTGTTGTTATTTTCGTGAATAATTAAATACAAATATTGGCGCCAAAAATAGTCATGAAAAACAAGCCCCCACTCCTGTGTCGTAAAAGCACATACATTACGTCATTCTCAGCCAATAGAAAAACAGTTTTTCCATCACCTACGTTTATTTTTGTTATTTAGATAAATAAACGTAGGCGATAGTTTGTCACGTTTTAATAACAAACTCCTAATTTGACATTTGACGCTGACTCTGACATTTTCCATTATAAATCAGTAATAAAGTAATAATGGCTAATACAGACTACACTCTAGCTAAGTCGGACATTTCACCGAAAGTCGATAGCTGGATGGTGAATGAATTTATATCAGAAAACGACTGTTTTAGTTTTACCGAAATAGGTGTGTTAAAGAGTTAAGGTAAAAACCCAACCATCAGCTCTTCAACATACTGCATCTTTTGGCATATTTATAAATTCAATAGTAGGTTTGTACTTAGCGCATTTTTGTATGAAGGGACAATACGATACTGTAAATTACTCATTTTATATTGAATTTTTATTATCTAACGCGAACCAAACTCAAAAATTTTACACGTGTTTGACAACTTTGACAATATATTTATCATAACACTTTTAACAAAACACAAAGAATTGACACTATAAAGGGACCAATTGGAGCCGATGAAGATGTATGTGCTGTGAGGTTACATTCTGTTTCAGATCACGTGACTTTTTCAAAATACTATCTAAATTTCAAAAATTTACTGTAAAATATCTAATGAATATTTGGTGATATCTTTTTAAATTTAAACCTTAGAAGGTAGTATTCGTACCTATACACCTACAGTTATGAAATTATTTGACACAATAGTACATTTAATATTTAGTGGTATGCTCATTGGCTTTAATTACCTATAGTTTCAAGGAGCCTAGGCATTGATTTTATTAAATTAGATTAGGGTCAGTTTCCTTTCAAATCAAATGTAGGGAAATGTTTTCAAAAGAAACCACATCTATTAAATAATCTAAACGTCAACTTTCATTCGCTAGTCATACTATACGGATTGCGAGCGCAAATTTAAAATTGTAAACATTTGTGTTTCAGAAAATGTATTTATTTAAATGTTTCTAATTACAAACATCGCAGATCTATATCAAGTTCTAAAGAAAAGAGTTCTTACGAACAAATAAATGACTACATGAAACAATTTCTGATCGAAATAATCTAAACAAATGATTCCGGTGGCCTTTCATTCTCACTTGAGTCGTATATAAAATTTTGTACAATTACCAGGGGCGCACACAGGATATTTTTTTGAGGGCGGTCCAATTGACCTCCAAGGAATAAAAATCCGCTTTACTGCTACGAGGGGAGGTTCATAAATTCGCTCCCTTAATATGAAGTAGACCAGATAATAAAACAAAACTGTATGTTTTTTGCTTGCACATTGCACATCTGTCACAAGTGTAATTACAAATTTTGGTCAGTTTCGTATAATTAGTTCAATTTTTTTACTTAAAGGAGTAGTGATTTGAACAAAAATGTAAAGACTGGACAAAATTGAACATAGAGCCATCATAAAGTTTCTTACTCTACTTCCCCCGACTATACAATTGGAAAGTGGAAAAGACGATTTTAGAAAATGCAAGGCTCAAGAAGAAAGAAATAGCAAAAATATGTCGCATATCAGAAAAAAACAGTTTTACGGATCCTTCATGATCATCTCGGTATGTCAAAGGTCTCTGCAAGATGGGTGCCTCGCTTTACTCATACCTGTACAAAAACGAGCGCGAGTGACCACATGTAAAGAGTTCGTAGAATTATGTGGAGATAATCCAGCTGAAATTATTAATAAAATTGTAACAGAGGATGAAACGTAGGTTCATTTTTATGAATCAGAGTCGAAACAAAAATCGATGCAGTGGCATACAAAGGGCACAGAGGACTCCAATAAGTTTAAAGTTGCGCAGTCAGCAGGAAAAATTATGGAAACAATATTTTGGGGTTTTAAAGGAATTCTTTTGATTGATTATAAGGAAAGGAATACAACGATAACAGGAGAATATTATGCTAACATCCTACCCCGTTTAAAAGAAGCCATTAAAGTAAAGCGTCGTGAAAAACTAGCCAGAGGTGTGTTACTCTTGCATAACAATGCCCCTGTCCACAGAGCTCGCAAAGCAGTAGCCGCATTGCAAGCATGTGGATTTGAAAAAATAAATCATGCATCCTATACAGTCCTAACTTAGCCCCCAGTGACTTATCTTTTTCCAAATTTGAAAAAGGAGCTAAGGGGACAAAAGTTTTCGACCAATGAAGAACTGATTACTACTGTAAATAACCATTTTGAAGACAAAGATAAAAGTTATTAATTTGAAGGTTTAGAAAAATTAATTGATAGGTGTCATGAATGTATTAAAGTCAAAGGGGATTATATAGAAAAATAAATATATTGAAGTTTTTATAGAACTTTTCTTTTACACTTAGGGACCGAATTTGTGGACCTTCCCTAGTATTTTTTAAATTCGTGACTGTGGCATAATTTTTGGTGAAAAGTAAAGTAGGATTTCGTAGTTTTTTATTACTTATTTATAATCTGCATAGCAGTTTTCTTTTACACTTAGGGACCGAATTTGTGGATCTTCCCTAGTATTTTTTAAATTCGTGACTGTGGCATAATTTTTGGTGAAAAGTAAAGTAGGATTTCGTAGTTTTTTATTACTTATTTATAATCTGCATAGCAGTTTTCCATATGTATTTGTTGTTTTTATATAATAATTGTCAATTTTAGGGGCGGTCTGGACCTATTGGATATTTATTGATACAAACATTCGTTACCAAGTAAACTTAAACATAAAACTAACAATGGTTGTTAGGGAAGGGTATCGGTCACTTGATTTAACAAATACTTTGACACCATTCAAGTGTCTAACCTGTAATGACATAATATGTTATTGTCAATTGTCAACGTCAATTTTTTCAATGGCACACCACATATCTGTGACGTCGTCGAAGAGATCCGTCGGATAGGTCCGACTGACTTTACGAAAACGTCTAAAGCGAGTGTTTTTTATCAATACTTGTTACATTTCTTTTATTTACTGTATGTAATAACAGAATTATCATTTCTAATTCTTTAAACATATTTTATATTTTTAAACGTAAATTAAATATTACTAGACGCTGATTCTTATAAATAATTAACTTTAAACTTAAAGAAAAACTATTCTGTTTGGACTTCTTTTCAAAACTATTTATATAATTTACCAAGCTTGTGCAAAAATAAATCAGTAAGCAAGTCAAGTTTTAAAAGTCAAAAATTCTTGAATTTTGAAATGTATGTTATTATTGGTACTTCTCGTCGAACTTTACTTTTTACTGTAAACATTTGGACAAGATAATGACCTCCTACCCTATAATCACCATATCCATATCGCTCTTTCCGTATAATTGTAAATATTCAATATATAATTACACCTGGTGGTCTTTTCAGTACTGATCATATCTCCAGGTATTGCTGCTTATGTATTATTAATTTCATGCCACATTATAACCAGAATTTTGCAATCACTGAGCCCCAGAATCATTTTCAAAGAATATGAAGTTAATTACTTTAATTATTGATTAAATCATCTGACCATCTGGTGGAATTTATAGAGGTAATAAGATTTCCTTTTGTGGTTGCGTAATACGGGAGTGACAGGGGATGTTTACCCTTCCAGTGGCGTAGACATAACTTTTGTAAAGGGTTGTTGACACTTTATAAGCGTGAAAGTGAATCATTTGTTTTTGAATGGTGGGAATTTTTTGTAATATAAATATGTAAATGTATTTCCTTATTGCTGTATGTTTTATATTCTGTTTAAATGTTAATGGCTTCTATATTAGTCAGATAAAAAGTGAAGATAATATATTTATTTATTCTTAATTGCCCTCTACTTTTCATTTTTGTGAAATATACATAAAACTGTTACAATATAATTATGTTCTAATTACTTATTACTTCTATGCATATAATTTAACATGAATACTAATGAAATCTATATTTACGACCGATATTCCTAACAAATGTTCCTAACAACTATTCGATAAACAAATTTATTAGGTACACTTATTAGGAAGATAGCAAATTTCGGTATTTCTATGTAAAGTTGCTATGCAAATTGTTATTATATACTTTTTTGGAATCCAGTTGTAAAAATATGATGTGGCCAACACATAACCTCTCTCCAGATATTTTAAGTAACCGAAAAATATTTTTAATTACAAATACATATATCCATGTCTCACTACAAAATAATTCTCACATATATTTTTAAAATCTATGGGATATTTTAATATAAATTATGTACAATACATACATTTTCTTTATATTCAATTATCCTGAAATTTTCTTTTTCTACTTTCCTTTTCTTTTTCTTTATATTTGTCATTTTTTCGCAAATTCCTTTTATATTCTTTTTTACGTATATTCTTTTGCGTTGTTGACTTTTTTTCATAATCTTCATAATGATGTACAAATATTTTTGACAGTGACATTTATGTGTCAATTACAAACTTGAAGTAGTTTGATCTGAGAATTTTTACATCAAATTATTTTATGTTCATTTCTTTATCTCTAAATCTAAGATATAATAATGAATTTATATTTATCGAATAATGAATTTAACGTTCTTTAATATAAGTATTTACATAAATTATCGATAAATAATATTTAGATGATGTTTTTTTCTTGTAACTACTACTTTCGGTTGTCCAATTGTTACCAAAACTTAATCAACTCTTCCCATTATTGTTGGATTGAGGAATCCGTAGTTAAAAATGTCTTAAGTCTTATAGTATTTGAGAAATCGTGGATCCAACATCCATACATCCACACACACATACGGACATCATCGAAAAATGTTATAATCGGATTCTAGGGACTTTAAAACGTGCTTATTCACTAAAATCTGGATATGCGATTCTTAACATGAATTCAATACCTCTCTTAGCGAGAGGTAAAAATATAGAATAAATTAAAATAATACGTGACACTGACATTTATGTCACATACAAATATTTATAAAGTGTGCGAGTGCGCAAGTAATATCTTAAAAATATGGACAAGAAACGGACATTAAACTTTTCCAAGGCTGAAGTTCTTTTATTAACCGATTTAGCATTCAAATAAGACTACGAACTCCACATCGTGGGAAAATAAGTAGGAGATTTGGGAAATCCTTATCGGCGAATTTAATGCACAATCTGGTACCGTCCACCGCGATAGCAAATCATTTCGTTTAAAATATGATTGCATCAAAAGGACATTAAAAGAAACTGCAAACAACAAATTTGTATTTTGGGCTAGTGCTTCTACAAGTACTTCTAAGATTTCTTAAATTTGTTAGTATCTTTTTTGATAATTTTTCCTGCTGTTGATTTATGTATACCCCCAAAATCTCCAATAGTAATATAGAAACTCCACGTAGCATAAAATCTTAAAGTTAGTAATAATTGGTGTAACGGCGAAAGACATGAATTTCTAAAATAACAATCTGTTACTGAATAAACAAACTATCGAATTCTTAATAAGATCTGCTTAATTTTTTTGTAAAACACCTTTTTTGTCTGTAAAATCAAACTCCTATATTTATTAAACCTACTACGAAATTCAAACTATGAACTCGCGCCAAAGGCAAATTCTTACTTCACTTTTCTGGTTTTTATTGAAAAATCATAGTTTGTAAAAGTACCACAATTTTGAAATTATCTATTTCAGGGATATTTTATATAATTTTCTACTAATTCTAACTGATAGGTTTCGATAGCCGGAATCTTTGGAAAAATTTTTCATTGGTCCAAATATTTAAATTATCAGGTCTTTGTCGCACACTATGTATTGTATTTTCCTTAAGGGATTAATATTTTCAATAATTTCAAGTTCTTCCTCTTCCAATATATAATCAATTTCATCAAAATATATTTCCATTTTTTATTTCAAATGTAAATGTGATGACAACTGACAATGACATTTGTTTTATTAGGTAGCTAACAAATTTATTAGGTACTAGAAATTCCTCTCAAATTTGTTATTAAATAAACAATTTATAAGGTACCTAATAACTTGTTTGGACATTGAAATACGCAAAAAAATGGTTGTTGGGTAAATAAAATTTATTAGGAAGTTGTTAGGAGATTGAAATACTAGGCCTTAGTATTACAAACAAATGAAAGCTACTAAAACAACTATAGTATTACAATTCAAATTATTTTAATGAAATTTTTAGGATGTTCATAAGATTATTGATTTTAAACACTGAAGTCGTGTTTAAAATAGTTCAGTTATGCCGTAGCCAGATTGTAAAATCCATCGTTTAATAGAACGTCTAGGTTTCGTTGACTTAGCGATGTTTGGGTAGTTTTAAAAGCACATAACTCGGCCCGAGTTTATCATAGTTATATTGACGTATAGAGGGTCAAAAAGAAAAGATTTACGCCTGCGAACGAAATTTGAAACCGGACGCATAGCGGCGTGCTTTTATTCGTCAATGTCATCTATATTCTTCTGCATTTTTAGCCCCGACTGTAATTTAACAAGTGTACCATCTAATGGAGCACTCATACGTGGTAAACGAGATATGTATATTGTAAAATTGTCCTTTTACTTTTTGTATAATTCTTTCAGTTCAAAGTAAATGTTTGTCAACGTATTCAACAAAAGTATCATAAATTCGAAAATATTTTGCCAGCGTCAAATGATCCCCAACATGTAATAATAAATTGTCTGACGGTGCGTAATCGATTTCTCACATTATTTATTAATTAATTCGTAGTTCAAATTATCTTAATCATCAAAAAATTTTAATATATCCATTTGTTAATAAATCTGCACTATGTGGAAATGAAATGAACTGGTTATTCGCTACCTACCTACCGAATAATTTATTCCGCGAATAACAAATGTTATTCTTTGGAATAAATTTATTTGCAAGTGAAAAGATAACAAATATATTTATCCGAAGGATAAATTTATCTAAACATTTATTCGCAAGTGAAAATACCGGCCCTAAATGGAAAGATTTATGAAATGAGAACAATTTGATAGAAAATTAAATTCAAAATTATAAATTATAACAATGAATAAATATTTGACACAAGTTTCAAATATCTAACTGTTGGTATTTCACAAAGAGGGAGGTAAGTTCAACTGTAGGGAAATAAGGACAATCCTTACACCCCGTCGCTAATAGAAACCGATATCTTGACAGTAAAATAAACATACATCCCTACAAACAATGTCCTAATAACTTACTTGGTGGGAAAACAATTTTAATGCAGTTATGCCTAAAAATGTTTACGATATAATGAATCATAAACGTCTTATTACAGAGTTCTGTCTATAGTGGTAAAAAAATTACGTGCTGCTAAAACCATAGCAACATATATACAGATTTATTTATTCAATATTTCGCTATATGATTTCAAAGATTATTTGGATCAAATAGTTTAATATATTGTGCTGTACGTTCTAATATTTTTTTTTTCAAATTATTTACAATGCGCTAACGTGAAAGATGGGTTAATTCCCCAAATTTAAAGATAAGGGAAAATTCCCAATAATTTTCCCGGAATTTTTTTTTGAGAAATTTCCCGAGGAATTTCCAACGAAATATCCTTCGGGAATTTCCCAAGGAATTTCAAAAATGAATAAAAATTGTAACTGTAGGTTTATTTAGGAAAATTAAATAACTTGGAAAAATTAACAATATTATATATTTAATAATTATTTATAACAACTTGCACCAAACATCAAGGCCAAAATCTTTTAAAATTTACGGGAAATTTGCAAAAATTATAATCACGGGATATTTCCAAAAAAAATCCAGGAAAAAGGTAACAAAATTTCTTTCCGAAAATCGCGGATGAAAGACTTTCCGGGAATTTTCCCGGGGAAAATAAATTCCCGGCGGGAATTTTTTGACCGTACATCACTAGCTACCGTTACCCGAAATTTACGTGCTCACACGAATAACAAGCTCCCTTCGCTCGCTCGTTAGGTACCGTGCACGGCCGTAAAGTTCTTATCTACGCCATCAACGGTCCTGCAATGTAAATTACTGTAACGTTTACCTAGTTTATCCCGCTTGAAAATGGGTTGAATCGACCCGATTGAAGTTAGCGGGTTGAAATGATCGGAATAAACGCATTTTCAACCGGATTGAAATTTTCAACTCGACTCTAAAATACAAATGGGTTGAGCTTATTCGACCGGATTGACTTTACGGGATAAACGCTCAACCCGATCGAAGTACATGTATGATTCACTATCGTTAGAAGTTATCTGTCAGTTGCATTTTAGCAGTCAAATCGTATGTGATTATATGAATTATGTCAAAAAGAAACATTTGGCAGAATCAGGAGTAATGTATATTCTTTCCTTAATGAAGGCAATGAAAATTCTCGGTCTTATGCACGGAAAAAACTTAGAATACTCCATAGTCTTAATAGCTAGCGAGACAATATAGTGAAACAGCAATATTTTTCTAAAAAACTACAATTTTAGAAGGGTCGCTTAAAAAATATATTTTGGTTTCAATTTAGTATTTAGTACCTCGCAAATATAATTAAAAGTGCCTTTAGAGACTCTAAAATTTTCTGTTCAATCTGTATTTGTAAATTGTAGCACAATTTTGTCCACCAGTCAAAACTTCGTATTTTATTTTTCATTCGTAACCTTTTATTTTAAAAATATATGCGTAATGTCATTACTTGTTCTTGTTCAATTTTAGATTATATTTGTCCGCAAAAATCAAGTAAACATAACCAAACAAATATGACATTTCGCCAACACTTTCGATCGAGTTCAAATAGGGTTCATTCGACCCGCTATAACAAGAGCGAGATAAACGGTAGAGAGTTAACCTTGAAATTCGACCGGGTCGAATTTCAACCGGGTTGAAACTATCGGGATAAACTTAGTAAATAACAATATAAAGCACAAAACTCGGCCCGAGTTTTCCAACCAAGCGTGACGCTTTTGCGTTAAGTTAGGTTATGTTGAGGTGTATTGAGCGAAATTGAAAGCGTCGTTTTATAAAAATATTCTTTGAGATTCATTAAAATGAAAACAACGAAAGTACAAGTGTCTAAATACATCTCATCACTATTAAAACCTGATATCGTACGGCACGACACTGGTTAATCACTTTCACCTTAATTGCCCTCCTCAGATCTGCGAGCTCGGCTTCCTGACATCTCTATAGCTTGTTAATTCCCTGCCTTATTCGGCATATCATCGCCGGTATCTGTCGGCCCGTCCGTGACTTTGTCGTCTCTGTCATACGGGCAAGCTTTGTCGGACGATAAATGCCCAGTGGCTAATGCTGAAGCCATCATTATTGATTGCGCTACTGTGGATAAAGTCGCAAGGCTTAGAAGATTGATTTTGTTGTAACTGGCGGGTAGAGTACATGTTTCTTATACTATGGGAATGTTGTAGAGTAATTATTTAGATTGGAATAGTTTTACTGTTCCTGGACATTTAGTTTTATTGGTTTTGAGTGGAAATCAATAAAAATGATTTCAACAAATAAAAACAAACACTTATTAGAAAACTATTACTTTATACTACAGTTAATATCTTCTTATTGGTTAATATTTGATCAATTATAAATCACAACGCTAAACTAAATAGGGGATTACAGCTCAATCGAATTAAGAGAAATTAGTAAAAAAAATAGTGAAAGTAGATGCTTAATAATAAATATTAATAAAGAAATAAAATGATATAAGTGAAATACTTCGGAAATAAGAGGGTTTTTGTTTTAGCAGATCGTCACTTATAAGAATTCCATATATATATTACTTTGATTGGCGACTCCAAAAACCACCTATAAATATATAACGAATACCGAGTTAGGGGGTGGAGTCTACTACCAATGGAAGTAGCCAAATTCAAATAGCGGACCCGTGGCTACCAGTCAAACAGTTTTTATTTGAATATAAATTTCTTACGTTAAACTTAAAAAATTTCATACACTTGCAATTATAAAGCATGTAGACGTGTACAGTGTTATAATATTAATTTGTTTTTATAAATGTAATTCAAAAATAGCATACATTTCAAGAACATTTTAGATCCACGAAGAAAACAGTTTTATATAAAAACTTATATTCATGACGCCACATTTATATTTTCAAACTTCGGGGTATCATAACTCATTTATTAATAGGAATTTTTTCACCGGATTTTCACCAATAGTCTTAGTTTTACTTATACTTTCTGATGAAATTATAAAAAAATCTGATGTGGCCAGCACATTACCTTCCGTCAGTTCTATGCATTTTGTACAAATTCCACACAGAAAGTTTTTTTGCAAATGATTCCATATTTCTAGTACATT
The DNA here is from genome assembly GCA_963082715.1 of Harpalus rubripes. Classification (NCBI taxonomy): domain Eukaryota; kingdom Metazoa; phylum Arthropoda; class Insecta; order Coleoptera; family Carabidae; genus Harpalus; species Harpalus rubripes. Next base: position 13,773,055 of record OY720462.1, on the reverse strand, counting down.
ACCTTCAGTCAGTTCTATGTATTTTATACAAATTCCATACAGAAAGTTTCTTGTAAGATTCTTTATATTTCCAATAAAATTATAACTCAAACATATTATGTAAATTGCAGTTTGACACTGACATTTGTGAATCAGAATTTTTTTAATGTAGTGGATTTTTTCATATATAATATCATAAGTGGTAATTTTTTGCAGGAAAAAATTTCAGATTGTTACGAGAGCCGGGCGCCTAGCAATTTATTGAGTGACATTGACAAAAATATCACGAGTTGTCAAACGAGTGATTTTTGATGAATGTCACGAGATAAATTGGCAACAGGCTCGAGTAAAGCAATCGGAAAATTTTTCCAGGATAAAATTTAACCACGAATGGTATTCGGATGACTATTTCTAAAATAAAAATCAGGTAATCATTTATATAATTTTTTTCTTGACAAAAATCTTGTAATTTTTATTGTGTTTAGAGGTATTATGTTTCAGTTTGCTTTTTCAACGTTTTAAACAGATTCCTGTTCGAATCGACTCGTTTTTAATAAAAACTGATAACAATGAAATTATACAGACTTTGACAGGTATGTAAACAATATATTTCTAAAACGTCAAAAATTTTTCGCTTATCAAAACTCACTTACTTGTAAAAATACGACATCTTATTGGCTTAAAGGGTGCGAACAAATTTTTGTGACAGTGTTTTGCCAAAGTGAAACTTGGTAACTAGGTCGAATCCTGAATTTGGATTGGTTTATATATTTATGAGTGAAATAGTCATGTTTATAGTACAGCTGGCTGCTTTGTAAAATTTAATTTCTTTATAATTTTTTAACTCTATAAATAAATAAAAAATAATGTAAATAAAAGCTTCAACAGAAAAAATAGTATACAACACATGTTATAGAATTCAAGCACTCGTTCGTTTGCCCACTCGTCGTAGCGCGCTCGTGTGCGAATTTACAACTCTTGCTAGAATACGTTGCCTTCTGTAATTTTTGTTTTAATATAAAATATACTATTCCTGTTGCAAATTAAATTTGTCGAATTGTAAATGCCTGCTTAGCGAGCATAATTTTTAAAATTTTCCCTGTTAACATTGACAATCATCCATTGAGAATTGTCCAGACGATTGTCGCCCGATTGTCGGTACCACTCCAGGTCTATCATACCAAAAGTGAAAACTATGTCGCTGATATTGTTCATAAATTGAGGAATATGTATAGTCTACAAGAGTTCTGGATTTGAAGATCATACTTGCGTGATATTCTAACCAATTTTGAAATTCTGAGCTATATTTTATATTTTAGTAAGTACAAGATCTACTATTTGTTGCTAAAAACTAGAACACCTTTGACAAATTTTTAGAAAAAAATGCTCTTCATTTTGCTCTCTTGTAGGTATCTTCTTGTATGCGCGTACACGTTCTCATCGTCGTCTGTGTTCTTTGTATATTGTCTGATGTAGGTCCTATCCGTGGGCTATGGCTACGGCTGATACACGCTATGCTACCTCGGCAGCGAGCAGTGATTTGATTGTTCCACGCGCTCGCTCATCAGGCCGAGCACGGCTCAACTCTGGCTCCGGCTCAGCGTGGGAACCGCGCGGCCTCAGGCGACCCGGGCACGCTTCCTTCATGAGGTTTCACCAGAAAGAGGTCCTCAAACAACAACACGGATTCTTTAGTATTGGATAGGAATATGATCTAGTATGGGAATCAGTACATTACAATAATCCAATAATATTGTAACGTTTTTAATTTATTTATTTGGGTAGAGTATAAATATTAGACAATTATTATTAATTAAAATAAAGGTTTGTTACTATAACTAAATATTAAAAAGCTATTAAATAATTACTAATATTGAACAAATATTAAAAACTAATTAAGACTAAAACTATAATTAACTAGATAACACTATTTCTTTATTTAACCAACGACCAAATATAACTAGATAAAACTTCATTTGGTTTGTTTTGATTTCGGCTGGCCAGACAGAGAAACTAGAGATAGAGATATGTCTTGTCTAGTCCGAGTATTTCGCACTAGAGGTCACCACGGAGGCCACGTAGAGTATCAGTGTCTAGTTTGAAGGTTGCTCACTAGTTGCGCAAGTGTTCTTAGTAACACGAGGGGGGTGGAACTGGACTGATGATACTAATACTTCTTACTGTTTACTGATGATACTGATGATTACTCTTTTTTCTTACTGTTTACTTCAGCGATGACACACTAACTAACTGACTGCTGTTAAAGGTCTTCGTGAGAAGGAAGAACACACACAAACTAACACTTTCACTTGATGAACACTACGGACATGAACATATACTTGTTATTTAAAAACTAACTAAATTTTTTTACATGATTATTAATCAACACTAAGCCTAATATACGCAACTAAGTTACATTCTGTAAACCAGCCGGCGAACGTCGCCCCAAAACTAAAACACATTACATTCGACTCGACTATCTTTAAAAACAATACGCTATCTTCAGGAAAGGATTATCTTAGGGGTACGGGGTGCATCCAAAGTCACGCACGTATACATAATAATTTCCAGACTTAATTATCAACAAATAAATGTCGTGAGTATCATAATACGAAAAGAATTTCTAAACTGAATTTTGACATTTATAACTTAAACAGATAAACAGAGTTAAAATATGATTATTAAAACTATAATTTAGAAGAGTTTATAAAAAGTTATTTATCCGTTATTGCGCTTACCCTCGTCTTATTACAACATTTAAGGTTAACATTAAATAATTTATAAGGTTTAATATTGTCACTCACAAAACTAATGCAACTACAAAATAAAGATAAAATACACATGCTTCTACGTGGCCTCTAGTGAGCAACGTTCAAACTAAACACTAGACTATACACTGACACTCTACGTGGCCTCTAGTGAGAAATACTCGGACTAGACAAGACATATCTCTATCTCTAGTTTCTCTGTCTGGCCAACCGAAATCAAAACATTAAGTTAGGAGGGATAGGGAATGTTTTGTCTAGTTATATTTGGTCGTTGTATTTAACCAATCAACCCAATATTTATTTCCACGATATTACTAATTATTTATTTCACTACGCGTTCCAATCTTAGATTGTCGGTCTGTTGCAGACTCTTGTAGACTGTTTACGCGATATTTATATAACTATATTTAAGACACTGTATACTTATATCACGTTCAACTGTGCGCCTACCGACCTCCACAGCGTCTATATATTCAACTGACTCAACAGCGTCTGTATATTCAACTGCTCGGACAGAAGTCACACTTTTCACCTCACTACCTGTCTCTTTATGTAAGTAACTGTCTAATTTCCACAGCTTCAGTATCACCGACTGTCCGTATGCCACAATTCTTCACCACTACTGCCGAGTATCCACTTCCACTTGCCGTTACTGTCCTCGTATACCTAGCTTCTCAATACTATTCAACACTACCGAGTATTCTCTTTCAAAGCTATCCCGGTATACCAGTAACTTTTCGACTCGTCGTTACTGTGCTTGTATACTATAGCTCGTCAACACTACCGAATATTCACATCCACAACTATCCCAGTTTACCAGTAACTTCCCGAGTACCTACTCGACACAAACTGCATACGCTCACCACGATACTGCTGTGTTTCTCCTTACACTTTACCCTCTAAACTACATTCGCAGCTACTTAATGCCTAATGATAATGCATAATACATAACTTTAATACATAATGCTAAAGCGTAAGGTTAAGAAAAACATAGCATTTTCTGCAACACATTTTAATTGATAGTTGACATCTGTATTTACTCAAATTACCTGTCAAAATTGAAGTTTATCAAGGCACGAAAGGATTGCTGAAGCGTATTTCCTTGTTTAATTTTATTTGAACACATGGTATTACAAATGTAGCACTAGATGCTGCTATATGTTTTCTTCGAAATTGAAGTTTTTGAGATTTCTCGTAAATTCATATTGACAGCTGTCACAAATTTACTTAATGCATAATGCGTAATGCATAAAAGTTTGGTGTTTGCAAACTTTTGTTGCTATGCATTGTGTTTATGCATTATACGTTAATATTAAAACTAGCTGTGAATGGTCATGGGCGTTGCAATATATCAAACTTCGTTACTCATTATCTATTAGCACTATGTATTAGCGTTATTCACTAAAACAGTAGCTGTGAATGAAGCTTAACACTCCATGTGAATGTCTCTATATGACTCCCTATGTAACTCACTTATTTCCGAGCATAGCTGCGTCGCTTTTATACAGCTGCCATTAACTTCCAGAGAGCTCTAGAATGTTCGACCGCATAATAACAATGAACACAAAAGGTTCAGGCGACCGGAAGTAATTAAACACGTCGCGGCTTGTTTTTTACGTAGCCCGGATGCTAGCGCGATTGCATCATTGCTATACTTAGACCCTTGTTCAGCGTAGCAGCGGGGCTCACACGTTACAATATGGTGCATGTGGAAAATGATGAGCCATCTTGAATGATTTTTAAATAAAGGAGCATAATAATCAAAGAGATGTATATGTATTCATTAAATTACATTCATTCAGCCTTGCTACATTTCGTATGCACACATACCCGGATTAAAGTAAAATACTCTTAAACAATAACAATTATTATAATCAGTATGTGATTAATCATTTTCATTGTTGCAATCAAATTTTCTTTATTATAATTAAGTACGAGGTAGCGTCAAAATGTTCCCGGAATTGGTCAATAATATATTATTGATAACAACATCTTTTAACATTAATTTCTTTTAAAATACAGCCCTTTTGCACTTACGCACTTGTTCCATATTTCGTACTACCATTCAAAACACTCCTGGAAACTATTTTCTGGAAGTTCTTTCAGCTGCCTTGTCGAATTTTTGTTTTTGCTGGATTAGCAAAATGGTGTCTCATTAATTTCATTTTTAGACGAGGGAACAGGTAAAAATCGGCTGGTGTAAAGTTGGGACAATAGGAGGGGTATTCCAGAGTGATGACATTGTTCTTAGTAAGGAAATTTTTCACCATCAAAAAGCGATGAATCGTTTCCTGCCCAATTCTCAGGACGTTTTCGTCTGATTGCATCTCGCAGGCGTTGAAGGATTTCCACTAAATATACTTGTTTACAGTTTGGGCTTGAGGACAGTGCCGGCTTAACGGGGGGCTTTTGGGGTCTATAGCCCCCGGTGGTAGATTCGTAAAGGATGGTACCCCGAGCAGAGTACGTTCTTAAATTTTTTTAATTAAAAAATTTAATTAAAGTTAATTTAAGAGCCAGGGGAAAAATATGAATGTCCATTTTCTAGCAAAATGAGATGATTTAAACTTATAGATTGAAGGTGGGCGCTTTTAAATGGTATGTATAAAGGAGGCAAAACGGCAACTATCCTAAGATACAGGCCTCAGAAATTGCAAGACTAAGGCCCAGTTGCATAAAGCATTGTTAACTTTGAGAAGGATTTTTGTCCAATGTATTTTTGATACGTATCCATGGTTACAATGTGTAGTTAAACACATGATCAGCTAACAACGTTTTATGCAACTGGCCCAAGATCTAAAAAGGATAACGGTCCAAGCGGCAGGGTATAAAAAGATGAATGTTCGACAGCTATATGCGCAAATTACAACTTGGTCGGCCGACTTCTGTTCAGTACGCGTACTAAACAGAAAAAATTGTTAAGCTAAGAGCGGTGTCAGTTGCTATCTGATGAGATTCCGTAACTCAGTAGTTAATTTTTAGCAACTGGTTAAAAATTTAACCAAATAAGTACCTATGTTGACATAATAAAACAAACAATTGGATACAATTTTTAACCAGTCGCTAAAAATTAACCACTGAATTACACAATGAATAAAACCACCAAACGACGCAAAAAGTTTGGACAAATGACTGCAAAGTCGTGAAACTGGTGAACATTTTCCCTGTGAACATTTAAATGTTCTATTAACCAATGTTTCAGAACCGATTCGAAAATAACTTGTCATTGAATTTCAAAAATATGGGAGTTCATGGACTTTCATAATTTCTACCTAAAGTCTATTCCACGAGACCTTTCATTAAATCAGGACTTCGAATCGAAGCTGAATCGAAAACCGTAAACTGGCAAAAATAACGGAGAAATTCTGTTAGGTCCCACATAAGTAGAAACTTGACCCATCTGTGGGTATAATAATTTTAAGAAATGACCAATCTGAGTTTCGAAATAAAATTAATACACTGTCATTCCAAAAACATTGGATGGTGTTTCAAACTTTAAAATTCGCGTAATGAAAAAACAAAATTTGTAACATTTATCTTTTTTCCCCTGGCTCTTGGCAGTGATGATGGAAAAACAATTTTTACTTTGTTGAGAATGGCGGTGTTTAAAAGTTAACCCCGGGCGGAAAAATGTCTTAAGTCGGTACTGCTTTGAGGAATGAATTCGTGGTGAATCACGCCCTGGTCAAAAAAATCCTCCTAATCACTTTCCCTTTATATTATCCAAGCGAAATTATTGCTTTCGCCGCTCGGATGCAGTCGATTTTTTCATCGCCTCATTTCCATATGCTTTCTTTAGCATATGAATGATGAGTCTAGTCATAACGCCGGCAGATTCCCGAAGTAGCACAATGTATGTTCCAAGCGCCCGCAAAACCCGGGTGGTTATATTAGTTATTAAAATAAGTTTAAAAAAGAAGTATAAGGATTCGAGTTTTGTGAATTAGGTATTGTTTTTGTCAGGTTTTTTAATATATATTTTTTTTAAATGAGTGTAATTTTCCACTGGGAAGACATCGTGTATCTTCGGAGCTTCTGCCGGCGTGATAGCTAGGCTCTTGTGCATATGAAGGGTCTCAGATAGTTATTTCTCCAGCAGAACACAGATTTTGATGTTTGCACGCTGCTCAGACGACATTTCAAAATCCAACGAACGAAAAACAAAAAACGCTTTCGTAATGCAAACAGTAACTAAGAGGGGTGTCGAGCGGCTCGACGCTTTCGCTAATAGTCGCTGCAAACCACCTCCTTGCTCTAGGCAACGATTCCGGGTACTTTTTGATCCTACCTCGTATTATTTTGATTGGAATCCATTCTTGGTTTACATGTTGAGTAATCTTAACCTCACTTTAAGAAAAAAGAGCTATTAGGACCTCTGATATTGTTGGCATATTGAGTGCTTAAATAGTTTTTATTTTCTCTTGATTTTAAGTTTAAAAGTAATTTTTAATTAATAGTACGAATTTGTCAAGTAACGAGTAGCACCTATAGTATAGTTTGTGTCAAGATAAATGCACATTGACTTCGACTTCTTAAGCTCGGTTAACCCATCACTCCAGGGTATTTTCTTACCTGTACTGCCAGGGGCAGATTACCAAATTTACAGTACAAACCGGGAAATATACAGTTAAAATCTTTTAATGTATATTGACTGTATAAATTTCGCTAAACGTTGTATCACATTATTCTTGTTTCATTTGTAAACAACTGAAGTAAAATGTGGCACCCATGGAGTGATTTTCCGGACGAAGAAAATAATCTAATATTGAAGGAGAACATATTTTTATAATGTAAAAAAATATATAAATAAATTATTGAATAATAAACTATAGTAATTTTATTATTAATTTTAATATCTGATTTGTGGTTACTGTTTTAAATTTGGTAATTTGGAAAAATTGTGGATACCTCTCTGTGTGCTTACCCTTTCAAATCTTTTAAGCAAATACCTATGATGTGCGTAAAAGTCAATGTGCATTTATCTTGACACAAACTATAACAGTCAAGGTTCGACTATGGCAGTCGAGTCACTGATTATAATTTCTATGAGTATAGTATAACTACCAAATGAAAGTTGATTTTTAAATTATTTTATAGATGTGGTTTCTTTTCACATCAGGTATGAGGATTTTTGCAAGTACCCATTCAAATACTGGACTAGGAAATCCTAGAAATACATTAGCATGTTGTACTCAAAATACATGGATGACTACTGTACCTGCAAGATACCAGAATGACAAGAAAGGGTGCATTTAAAATATTTCATAATCATCCATTTATTTTGAGCAAAATATACTTATGTATTTCTAGGATTTCCTAGTCCAGTATTTGAATGCGTACTTGCATAAATCATCATACCTGAATGTGGAAAGAAACCACATCTATAAAATAATTTAAACGTCAACTTTCATTCGCTAGTCATACTATACGAATGTTATTGTCGTCGAGTTTTTACTTGGCAAAAGCCTCCCTTTCTCGTTGTTTGAGATGCGCAATTCACAGTAGATGTTCTGCACGCGACTTGTTGCGACCTCTGTTATCGTGCTTCACCCAGCACGCTTCTTACGACACTCGTGATGTGAAAGATTCACAATTTCTTCTCAGACTCAGCAATAGTAACAGTTCCCGGCCATGTTTCGCTTCCGGACTTTTAATTGTTCATACCTTTCTTTCCTTCATTAGCTCACTCACAAATGGTGCTCGTTATATACGACGCACTATATGAGATAATCTAGGCAGGCATAGTTGAGTAGAATAGAATACAGAATTAAATAGTCATTTTTCTACACGAAGGTAACATAACAATAAAAGATATTTGTGAGTCTAATGGCCAGTTGCATCGCTTATAGTTAAATTTTAACTGTTGATTAAATTGACAATATCGTATCTAAACGTCAATTGAGTTGTTAAATATTACTATCAAAATTTCGATACGCACTTTTTTCGATAACCTGGGGCTTGTTTCTCAAAAAATACGGGACTAATATTACTAGTCCGTACACTAGTAACACTAGTGAAGTTTACTAGTTTTTGTTTCTGAAATATACAAGTGTAAAATACTAGTTACAAGTTGGGAACTAGTATTTACTAGCGTATTTGACAAAAAATACTAGTATTTTGTTTCTCAGAATATTTGTGATGTCTGTCAGACTAGTAATTTACTAGAGAAAAGCTACAAGTGTGTATCAAAAGTCTTGTAAATTTTGGATATAAATTTTACTTATAGTAGTATTATTTTACAGTTCGTGTGTTTTTACTTCCTTGTACAAAGTAAAGGAAGTATTGTATTCGCGAAAAATTTCGGTTTCCAGATTTCAACGGAAATATCCATTTTGGCCATCCCTGAATCCATTTTGACTAATTTCGTCGTGACGTATTTCGCATAACTCAAAAACGGTAAGCCGTAGAAAGTTGAAATTTTGTATTTAGGACTTCTATAACATCTAGTTGTGCACCTCCCTTTTTGGTTATTACATAATTTCCAGAAATTGTACTTTATTTGAAGCCTATAATATATTTTAATGAAAAACTATATTAAAATATAATCCAAAACTTTTCAAATTTAGTATATAAGACTTTTATATCAATTGGAATAACATAGCAGAATTTGGTTAAAACAGGCTAACCGGAAGTGATATATTACCTAAAGTTGTTAACAGTTTTTCTTGAATAAAATGGTTTCATTTTTATTTTAGAAATAAATGCTTCAAATAAGAGTTTTAGAGAATTAAATTCTGCGTCTAGCACATCAAGTATTATTAAATTAGCCCTTTGTATAAGCGAGATATGTAAATTTAAAACTTATATACTTTTTGGTTTTTGTAATGAAGCTTGCTATGGATTAGGACAAAAAATAACAAAAAAAATAGATGTTAATGTCAAATTACGTCAAATACGTGCAATTTTATAATTGAGTCTATACTTCATCTTCATATTGGTCTTGCGTACAAGGAAGTCGTGTGGTGTCCACATCAGATTTTTTTCTTTTTCGTATATGTAATACAATGGTCCTTTGTTAATGTTAATTCAGTTTCTTGTAGTGTCTGTCGTTTAATGTTAATATCTATATATATATATATATGTTAAATAGTATAATAATGTGGTCAAGCGACTCTGAGTCTAGTGATGAAGAAGTAGTGCATCGTCAAAAACTAATTAAAGCAAGAATAAATTATGTCCATACAGAAACCTCATATGAATGAGAGATTACTCACGGCAAATAATTTAGAAACATTAATTAATTTATTGGGACCTATTCTTCCGCTAGATATGAACAGAAACCATGCATTATCCGTTAAAATACAACTTTTTTAAGTTTGCCCAAAATTTGTAGTCTTTGTCTTGTGTACTCAACCCGAAGCGTGACAAGTTTGGCAGATTTTTATCCATCCATTGACTTTAAATGCTTTAGACAATTTATTTAGAGAATGCTCGAAATAAAATACCTTTAGCATCTCGAATCATTCCCAAAATAGTTAATTTCGCATCCAGCGTAGACATTTTTATTGAAAAATATTTTAATTTCAATATAAAAAACTTGAAAATGTCAACGTTAGTCAGAAAATTAAATCACTTGATTTAAAGAATATTGAATTAAATATTAATATTTTTTAAGAAAACTACTAGACTATTGAAAATGTTTCAGCACCACTAATAAAATTTCACTTGTAACTATTAACTTGTTAACTAGTATCTTGTAAACTAGTAAAAAAACTTTTCAGAAACACAATTTACTAGAACTATTAAAAATTTTACTTGTAACTTGTAAACTAGTACTTTTTGAGAAACAAGCCTCTGTAGTTAAGGTGCTGCACTTGCAATCTTTGACCATGTATGGTTTTGCAAGTGTACAGGGTGAGGTAGCAAGTAGGCGTGATCAGAAAACTTCCCCTACTCCGTAAAATAAGCGTGCAAGGATGGGTACTTCACAGCAGGTAGCAGGTTGTTAGTATTCACTGAACAAATGGAGTTCTATGACACTGTTTCAAAACTTGATATTTCATCAAACATGAGTCAGTAAATATACCGCTTATTTATTGATAAGCAATTTCGAACAAATACACGACTAACCTATCATAGAATATAAATACATAGTTCAAATAATAAATGAAATTCACATCAATTAAATTTGAAGTTCTGCATAATGTAATCGTTTTAAATTAAAGGCTCGGCATGTGTTTCAAAATTTAAAAAACATTTTTTTTTATCAAAAACAAAACAGTAAATTAACTTTTAAAGTGTTTATTTTCAACTGTGTAATATGTAACAAAACTTTTCCAAATTTATAAAACATGATCATAACATAAATTTAATGAAGATAGATGTTTCTACGTCCGATTATTTTCCAATTTAAAACTGTTAAATATATTTGTAAGTGTTACAACTTCAACATGTAACACACAAGTTATACAATATAAATGTACATTTTAGTATTCCCTGATGAAGTTACAAAATCACTAACGAAATATTGGAATTTTAAATAAAATTAACAACTAAATGGGTTATTAAGGCCAACGCGCACTTCAGCGACCGAAGCGAAGCGCGGCGAAGAGAAGTTTTTTCATTCAATGTATTCTTATGTGTATACACGCACTTTGGAGCAGCGAAGAGCAGAGCAACGAGGCGACTATTCACATAAGAATACATTGAATGAAAAAACTTCTCTTCGCTTCGCTTCGCGTCGCTCAAGTGCGTGGCGGCCTTTAATATAATTCCTGCCAATCACCGCCGAGAAATCCATTATATATTTTATCAATTAAGAACTATATTACTTTTACATCAATTTCTTTAACTCTAAATTAATTAGAGCCATAAAAAGAATACAACAATTCATATGCGTGTAAATATTTTCAATCGTTAGTAGTAGTCAAGAAATCATAGGAGAAATTAATAGAACTATATATGGTGTCAATAAATAAAAGTACGGTACTTTAAGTATCAATTGCCTACAACAAAAGGATAAGAAGCCTTTGAGACCTTGATTTAGAAAAATAGCACTTTTATTTTTGTATTCATTCTTAATTATTTTTATCAATAAATTATAGTAAATACAAGATTATTTATATTGGATTTACAGGATGATTTAAAAAATCTATCAAACTGAGAAAAAAATTACCTCCAGTTATTTCATCGGCGTAGGGAAGATACATTCTTGCAAAAGTGGTCAATCTATGAACTAACGTGTGTAATAAGAAGAACAGTATATAATTCATGACGGCGCTTTTAGTTATTTCGTTTTAGCGAAGCATTAAGCAGTAATATTCTGTGGTCTGAGGACGTGAGGCCTCATAAAATTCTTGTTATATTGATGAGAGAAGAATGCCGAGTGGGTAGAGACGTTTAAAAGTAGATTCCTGCCTGATAGCTCCATCAAAAACATTTTTCCTGATATAATAAAGAATTTAGTACTTTCGTCTGAAGAAGAGATTAATGCTGCAATTCATGATTATATTAAAAGCATTCAGCATTCTAAAAGAGTATTGGGTAGAGGAACTTTAAAGAAGAAGGAGGAAAGAATGGTGAAGTATTATATTATTGTAGCAGGAAACTAATGTGAACATATTTAAAAATAATATATTAAAAATTGAACCATGTGCCTTATTATAAATAATTTTAGCATGACCCTCGTACAATCTTGAATTTACTAATATTTATTAAACATTTTTATCATAGAATTACATACACAAGCCACAAACGCCTACGTCTAAAATGACGAATCATTCAAAGAAGTCAATTATAATACGAGCCCAAACTCATTACAACTAGGTCTGTTTATATTTTCAACCAATTATAAAATATATATAAATGCATTGATATTTGTACAAAAAAAATTCAGTTACTTTAAATATAGAATTAAAACTTTTAAAAAGCGGTGGGCCAAATGACTGGTGATAATAGTTCGACCGGTATTTCAGGGATCATCTTCTAGTCCAGATTTAGCTTCTACCGAAACCCTTTACTTGCAAGGAAAGTGCGCAAGACTTAGGGATACAATGTCTAATAGAATTAAAGCTGGTATTACTAATATAGGCGATGTAATCCAATGTTAAATGGCGGAAAAGTTGAATAACATATGAGCCAGGGAAAAAGAATGAATGTCCATTTCTAGCAAAATTAGATGATTGGTCCAACTAATAGATTGAAGGTGGGGCTTTTAAATGGTATATCTAAAGATGGCGAAAATAATGGTATAGGTCTTGCCACGATATACCGTTTTTGACTTCATTACATCCTCACAGCTGGAAAGTTGTAAAAAGATTATAAGGGCAAGAAACTCAGGGTTGTACTGTGACAAGGCGAGGGTAAGCACAATAACAGATAAATAACTTTTTATAAACTCTTCTAAATTATAGTTTCTTCATATTTTAACTCTGTTTATCTATTTAAGTCAAAATTCAGTTTAGAAATTCTTATCGTATTATGATAGTCACGACATTTATTTGTTGATAATTAAGTCTAGAAATTATTGTGTATGCGTACGTGACTATGGATGCCCTTGCCTATGCATCCCATACCCCTAAGATAATCCTGTCCTGGAGATAGCGTTTTTGTTTTAAGGCAGTCGGTATTAGTTAGCCATGGAATAAACATGGGAGAGTTTTGGTTTGGGGCGACGCTCGTCCGTTGTGTTACAGAATGTAACAGTTTTGTTAGTTATGTTAGGCTTAGTGTTAATTAATGTAACCGTGTAAAATAAAAGTTTAGTTTTGTAAAACCAACAAGTTATGTTCATGTCCGTAGTGATCATCAGTGTAAAGTGTAAAAAGTGAAGTGTCTGTGTGTTCTTCCTTCTCAAGAATCCATCACACGAAGTCGTGGACGCCAGCCATCCGAGGCGTCCACCAGTCATCAAAGTAGTATCATCATCAGTCAGCTTAGCTTCAGAGACCCCCCTCGTGTTACAGTGGATCAGTCGGTAGAATTGCCATCAGCTTCTCAAAGACCCCCCCCCTCGTGTTACAGTGGCGCAGTCAACGGGTAGGATAATGAGAGTAATGATTTACTCTTATTTATCCGAAAAGTTCCTACATGAGTTTCAGTATTAGTTTGTGACCGAGGAGAGGGTACTTGGTGTACAGTATGTACACATTTGCGACCACGACGCCAGCGAAGATACAGCAACCCAGGCCGTATCAGCCGTCACCAGATATTATTGACGTATTGCTTGAAATAAATACGTTCTCTGGTGATGGCAGTGTAGGAGAACATATCCACAACATGGGAGCAGCCAGCAGACGATACGGCTGGGATGAAGTTTTTCTCGGCAGCGCAATAGTGTTTAGGCTCAGTGGTAAGGCAAGGGAATTGTATTTTGAAATTCCATTGTACAAGCGGCCTACCACTGGCACAGATATGGTGCGTTGGTTAGAAATAACATATGCAGGACGCACCATATTACCACCGTCATTTTTTCCGGCTTGTACGCCAAGTTTTTATGGTCCAGCATGGACGCACCAGGTCTACGCACCGCAGGCGCCGTTAGATTCGTTGTCTCCAGGGCATGGAGTGCACGAGTTGCCAGTAGGGAGGATCAGTTTAGAAGAAATTGAGTCCTTGCTGGCAATAGAGGATCGTTTTGCGGTGGTAGACATACCACGACCGGAAAGTCCGACAATAGTCGTCACAGCGAGTGACAAGGGCGTACAAGAAGGAAAAATGATTGAAGAGAATTGCCTGCCGGAGGAAACAGCGAAATGTGAGACTGAGGAAGAACACAGCGAAGTAGCTGATGAACTGGACATGAACACAGTATATGACGACAACCTGCACGAAATGGATCTGCAAATGGTCAACGAAGAGGACATCGAGAATGGCGACTTGGGCATGAACGTCGGAGAGGACAACTTGGCATGCCCACCTGTGCAAGTTTTACGCCGCACCCATGGAGGGCACGCCACTGGTGGTATCGTGTTACATTCCAGGAACGACGTTATCGCTTGCAGAAGTGTTCCCAAATTTTTTGTAGTGCCATCCCTTAGACCGCTTAGGTGTGAACACCCCCCTCCCTCGTTCAGTGCAGTGACCTTTGTGTTGTTTTCATTTATGACGATTATATGACGATTTTTGTTAGTGTTTAGTTTTTTTTGGCTAGTTAAGTTGCATGTTAGATTAGTAATTTTTTTTAGATAGGAAAATAAAATGATACCCTTTTCCTGTTAGCATGAATTTGGAATTTGTTAAAACGTTTTAGGTACGTTTTTATTGAGTTTACATTATGTTTATAATGTTTTATGTTCGTATGCTTTTGCATTTGTAATGTCATAGGTTTTATACCTTTTGTCTGTTTTTAACATGTTATGTTGTGTTTGTACATTTGTACCTGTTTTGCAATTTGTCTTGCGATTTTTGTATTCTATGTTTTATGCTTTGTGTCGTATTTGTAATATGTTTGATGCTTTATGTTGTTAAGCTTTTTGCTTTTGTAATGTCGTAAGTTTGATACCTTTTGTGTGTTACGAATTATGTTGTGCTTGTACATTTGTACCTGTTTTGCAATTTTTGTATTCTATGTTTTATGTTTTGTGTCTCATATTTGTAATATGTTTGATGTTTTATTTGTTCTATGTATGTGTTTTATGTTCTGTGGTTGCAGAATTTGAAACTATCTTCAGTTCAGGATTTAAGAATAAATATATCGATTTTGCGATATATTTATGTCTTAAGGGGAGGATAATGTGACAAGGCGAGGGTAAGCACAATAACAGATAAATAACTTTTTATAAACTCTTCTAAATTATAGTTTCTTCATATTTTAACTCTGTTTATCTATTTAAGTCAAAATTCAGTTTAGAAATTCTTATCGTATTATGATAGTCACGACATTTATTTGTTGATAATTAAGTCTAGAAATTATTGTGTATGCGTACGTGACTATGGATGCCCTTGCCTATGCATCCCATACCCCTAAGATAATCCTGTCCTGGAGATAGCGTTTTTGTTTTAAGGCAGTCGGTATTAGTTAGCCATGGAATAAACATGGGAGAGTTTTGGTTTGGGACGACGCTCGTCCGTTGTGTTACAGAATGTAACAGTTTTGTTAGTTATGTTAGGCTTAGTGTTAATTAATGTAACCGTGTAAAATAAAAGTTTAGTTTTGTAAAACCAACAAGTTATGTTCATGTCCGTAGTGATCATCAGTGTAAAGTGTAAAAAGTGAAGTGTCTGTGTGTTCTTCCTTCTCAAGAATCCATCACACGAAGTCGTGGACGCCAGCCATCCGAGGCGTCCACCAGTCATCAAAGTAGTATCATCATCAGTCAGCTTAGCTTCAGAGACCCCCCTCGTGTTACAGTACTTAAATAAAATTATACGGTTTTTCAAATTTTAAAAATTATTTAATTTAACATTAAAGTCAATAATAATACAGGTACACAATCAATTACACATGCAAAATATAAAATAATATTAATATACAAAATTAAATCTAATTAACAATTATATCAAAATCGCTTTCTGTATTCTCGTCAGTTGAATCAGTATCATTAGCTTTACTAACATTTATAACAAGACGTTGTACAATGTACAACATTATTTACATTGAGATATTTTTCTTCAAACTCCACAACATGTTTAACACTATTACACCAATGTTCTTTTGGCAAATTGTCTACTTCACTCAGAGCCGCTCCGTGCGGGTGGGCAGGTTGTGCTCCGCACAAAGGCGCCTTGCTTTGAGGGGCGCCGTTTCAAGACAGTAAAGTAAATAATAGTAAAGAAAAAATTAGTATAGAACTGCACAAATTAACGTGATAGAAGTGTAAAATATACTTTTTAATTTGTCTGCATTAGAACTCTAGTTATAAGTAAAATAATTATCTTACCAATCGGTTCGTTATTTTTCAATCATTGTTATATTAAAATAATAACTGTGAAAATGTTGATTACAACAAATATATATATATATATATATATATATATATATATATATATATATATATATATTGATTATAGTTCAATAATATTGATTACAAGAATAAATCCTGCAATGAATCCAATATTTAAATACCTACTAGCATTTTGTGACGAATAAAATGCTTTATGGTTTATGTACATACAATTCTGAAATCTTAGTGAAATAATTTTATTTTTATTTTCTACCGATATTAAATTTCCCTTATTTATTATTAAAAATTAAAAAGTAAAAGAAATATTCTGCCCAACAGATAATTTTCTTACAACAAAGGATTTTGATCATTACCTATTGATTACAAGAATGAATCTAAGACAATTTCATCAATATATTATAATTTTGCACAAAGGCGCTTTATACTCATGGAGCGGCACTGATTTCACTTTAGATCAATCTTAAAACATGTTCACAATTGGTCACAGGACTATTTTTAATTCTTATACTTGATTTGATTTGACCCCAAATTAACTCAATAGGATTGAAAATACAGTGGAATGGTGGCAAACGCAAAACAGTATGGCCAAATTTTTCGGCCAATGTATCACATACATATTGTTTTTTTGTAGGTTTTGTATGAATAATCTCCAACAATTGTTTATTACGGTAATTTTCTTCAAAATACAGATCGTTTTTATACAAATCTTCAATAATTTCGGCTTTATTAGTAGACTTGGACGGAACTTTTACGCTGTTTGGTGGTAAATTAGGAATAAGTTTTTTTTTCAAACCATGATTTGAATATATATTTGCTGACATATTATCATGATAATCTAAACAACTATCTTTCACATTCTTTGCCGATAAAAATAGTGCGTGGAGCTTCCAGCATGAAGAATAATTATTCTTTTTTCACGAGATGCGGGAACTTCTAGCGCACAATTTTTGCTTCCGTCACTCCAACCTTTTTGGACAATATCGTACGAATCAAAGGACGTTTCGCCCAAATAAATAATTGGTCTATTTTCCAATCTGTACTGTGTTAAAATTGTTAAATAATGGGACCGCCATTCGCGTAGTTGGTGTAAAATTTGTATAGACGAAACCTCTTTTTCATTGTACAGTGTGTAAATTTTTGATATCTGCTTCGAAATTACTCACTGCTCGTATTTGTCCTGCATCACACCTTTGTTTCTTGGCCCGTGAAATAGATAATGTAGATGTAAATAGCACAATTTCGGTAATCCCCCCTTACCACTCAGGTAACGAAGTTACCTTCTGGGACAGGGGTACACCGCAATTAGTGAGCCAGGTCAAAAACGGTATAAATTGGCAAGAGCTATACATAGCACAGATCTGTGGATGCATCTGACGTCCGCGGATGCGTTTATGTATGCGTCCGAAGTCTGTAGGAATGAACATATTTACAATCCGATGGACTGTACAATAGTAGGTTGGAACGATATTTTAAAATACGCATGCGTCTGATGTACATATGACAATCCGGACTAGCTGTAGGAACAAACCTATAATGTCCAATCTGAGTTTTAGACTAATATTTAATACATAATCTTACTTCAAAAATAAGGTTTCAAATTTAAAGTCTTTTTTTCCTGGCTCTTCATATCCACTATTTTTAAGTTCAAAATCTGCATTTTAAACTAGTGTTTCACAAAAAACAAGATATACTCTTGATCTTGTCTTGAAATCAAGACAAGACCAAGACAAGAAGTATTTTTTATTTTCCTAGACAAGACAAGAAAGTATCATCAAGAATCAAGATTTCTTGTCAAGGAATCTTGATTACTTGATAATTAAAATTGCAAATCCACATTTGTATGCTATGTGTGTGGATCCTTTTAACGCTCTAACTCAAATACTATTATTTCTATTATTATTTCTGCCTTATTCTAATATGGAAAGAAGAAAGAATCCATTAGATTTTAGTGCAAATCGAGCAACCGGAAATGGCAGTTTCCGTGAAGCACAAAATAGTTCTTCGCGATTTATGCTATATTTTAAATATTAAAAATTATTAAATTTTCTATACGTATTATATTGATACTTTTTCTATATATTGTAACACGAGGGGGTCTTCCAGAAGATCTGAAGAGGAAGGGCTTCTTGCACAGGTAGAACACACACACACTAACTCTTTACACTGATGAACACACTTACGTTACGAACACAGAATTTTCGGACATTACGGACTTACGGACATATACTTAGTTTTTAATAACTAAGCAGATACTAAACTGTTACATTCCGTAAAACAGCGGGCGGGCGTCGCCCCAAAACTAAAAGACACTACATGTCTCGTCAAAACAAAACACGTCTTTACGACTCGACGAATTAATCTCGACTCTTAAAACAAAACGCTATCTTCAGGACAGGATTATCTTAGGAGTACGGAGGGCATAGGCTAGGGCGTTCAAAGTCACGCACGTATACATAATAATTTCTAGACTAATGATAAACAAATAAATGTCGTGACTGTCATAATACAATATGAATTTCTAAACTGAATTTTGACTTAAATAGATAAACAGAGTTAAAATATGAATATTGAAACTATAATTTAGAAAAGTTTATAAAAAGTTATTTATCTATTATTGCTCTTACCCTCGCCTTGTCACAATATTTTAAAATAAATTTATAAAATTAACTATTTTAATAAGTCCTGTAGCCTATGATTTATTATATACGAGTATGAACACAATTCCTTGGTTGTTGAAATATTCAAATACATATACCAACACCGACTATGTACATTATTCCACTATCTACTTTTACTGTGACATATATAAACAAATATGCTGTGACATATATTAGTTTTGAAGTTTAATAATACATATTTAATTTTCGGCAACATCTCAATTACTGTTGGGCCTCTAATGTCTCGGGAACTAGGTGCCCGGCATATCTTATGTGAAATGAATGAAACAATAAAAAATAAATAACGAGAGGTATTGTGCTGTGCTGGTCACATCAGATTTTGATTAGATTTTAGAGGGAGACATATTATTTTGGGATAAAATCGATTCCGAATCTAATTTATATTTCTTTCCCCACTCATTGTTTTAAATAAAAATTACGGAATATTGAAATAACACAATAAATTAATAACCAATGAACAACATCTAGTAATCCATTGAATGTGCGACGCGACCATCAAAATAACATTATTTGACTAAAAGGGGCAAGGGCAGACGCAGACGCCAACGTTACTTTTGAGCTTTCGGATTGGATACAGCGTTAGAGAAAGGGATTCCCGTAAAATGTCAAGAAACAAGAAATATCAAGAATTCTTGAAACAAGACAAGAATTACGTCTTCAAGAAACGAGCAAGACAAGAAATTTTTATTTTCTTGTCTTGAAAATCAAACCAAGACAAGAAAAACACTATCTTAAACTAGTCGAACCAAATTTCTTATCATTTGCAAAGGTTTTATAATTTGTTGAAAATGTTAACCGGCTGAACTTATATAAGTTTGGGCTCGTATATCGCCTGACTATAATAGCTCCCAAGAAAATGTAACACAAGAACCTCTTCTCTAAACACGCGTTATACTAGTCTTCCCACTTTACAGAATCCGTTCCCATGTTGAATGACCCCATCCACCACCCAAGGCTATGATTACCATGACTGATTGGCCTACAAGGGATGCACGAGTTAACAGCCGTAGGAATTAATTTCATGATGATGCTACAGGTTAAAGGTCCACTAGTCTGCCACAGACCTGTGGCTGGCTATTCCACGGCCACGGCATCTCCTGCCTACGAGACTGCGTGATACCACTAATAACCTCTATTCATTCTAACTTATTATGTAAAACGCATAATGCCATACAATTTCGTCAAATTGGTTTATGGGATTTTTGTGGGAACGAAATTAAGTGGAAAAGAATAGGTACTTATTATAGAGCAAAGAAAGAATTAGCTGTAAAAATGAATTCACCTATTACATAAATTTTTATTCTATACAAGTAATTATTGTGGTGTACTCCACGCAAAATACTCATATGATTATGCACGAGTTGTTACCATGCAAATACGCAAAACTGGATTCTGCAATTCTCAAGTGTCAAAGTGATTGTTTACCTAATTTCGCGGCCACTACTATGACAACGGTCGCGAAATTCAATTTTGCGGCTTGTATTACGGCTGCGAAATGCTTATTTCGCGTTCGGTTGCACAAAAAATATGTTATGGTAATGCTTATTGCATATGCCTTATTTCTTATTCTACACTAAATGCTAGTATTGAAATATTAATGAAATTTCCTTTGTTGGATTTTAGATTCATTGTTGTAATCAATATTCTTGGAATGTAAATATCCTTTATTGTAATCAACATAAGAAAAGTCGGAAAAATTATGTAATAAATATTTGTATATTTTCCTAAATTCATTTTATGTAAGTATTTCTAATGGATTTTTCCTGTTTCTATATATTTTCTTTAGCAATGGCAAGTGATTTTCTCTTATTTCACGCATCTTACCCTTACGTATCTCTATCCATTTTTTTTTAAATTATTATTATGACAATCTATTGTTTGCCAGATAAAAGTACATAAAATAGCCTTTGGTGCTACTAATTTACACTACTAAATTTCTCTTTTATTAGGTACTACTAAGTTTTACTTGCACTAGTTTTACTTTATAAGTGCAAATAATTTAATAGTGACTAGTTGCAATTATTAGTAGTGCTACTAATATTTATTAAAACGTTATGAGCTTGGCTCAATATATTTCCAGTTTATAGTTTTGAAAATTCGGTATAGGACACACCAAGTAGGATTTCAGAAAGAATACGGACAATAAATGAAGCACTTGATAAAAAAATAAGAAAATTAGTACCTATTAAACGCCATTAAATGTAATTTTAAACAAAAATTGATATGATTTTGTTTAGATTTACAACTCTGTAGTATTACAGAAGATTACAGAGTAGCACCATAAATTAAACAATTAAGGTGAACGGTTTTCCAAAAAGTACACAATAGCTATTTGTGTATTAAGAGCGCAAAGTGGGACATTGTCGATTGAGAGGTTGTTGCCGCGCGACGCAGGAGCGAGGCATTCTCTCGAAATCGACAATGTCCATTTGCGCTCGCAACACACACAAGATTTTTTCTACAGTCGCCACAATGGGGTCCTCCACCATAACAAAAATTTATTTTTTATTTATATTTACTTATCGGTATTTTCCATTCTTCTTGAGCTATTGCTTCAATCTAATCTAAGCATTTTATACTTTCGGTTTTGTAATTGAATGTCCTATTTTATTTTCACAGCAGTGCGGCATTTTGTATGGTTATGTAAGTGGGTAATGTGTAACTACAGTGTCATTAATTCCTGACTAAACGTTTCCATTAAGAATGTAGCCAAGTAACATATCTCAACATTGTATAGTTAGAAATTTGAGGAGCGAGCGTTTTTTCTACTTTGTCGCTCTAGAGCGGCAAAGTGACATTTTGCGTTGACAAAAGAGAGCGCAAATGGCTACTTTGTATATAGACTGTAGAAAAAATAAATTTTAAAACCAGCCAAGACTCATGAGGCAAGCCAGAACTTAACGTCGTCGTATAAAAGAAAATGGTCAACTAGTTCTATATTAAACATTAATGTTAAAGCGTATGTTAATTGTTGTAGTAATAAGCAGATTCAATATATTTTCCTTAAATCACAGTAACGTCCATTCAATTTTTTTTCGAAATTTTATGACACATATGTTATGAATGTTTGGTTCACTAACCTTGCAAATTTGAAACACAAAATTAAGTAACAACAATACGAATATATAATTTGTTTATAAGGCAATAAATTTGGCATATCTCTCTAATAAAGACATTTAAAATCTTCAACAATCCAAACTAAGATACAACTCACGACTCAATCTGAAAAACTTTATCACACGTACCATCTCAACAACTCTACATTCTCTAATTGGTAGTCATCATCCAAGTGCGCCTTGATTGTGTGGTTCATTTGTTCTGCGTCTGCGAGTGCGCGTAACCAGCAAAATGTTAGGTTATGTTCTCTGCTTTCACTCCATAAACTATAATGCCGTGGAGATGAGACTGTTCCTCATTTTTTACGCCTAAAATGAGTTTCCGTCTGTCACTGGGATTTCTTCTTATGTTACGCGTGTTATGTTAATGTGAAGATGAAGGATATTCGGTTGAAATAAAATGAAGAGTCTTAATGACTTGTGTTGTTGTTTTTTTGATGATTTTATGGTGGTGTTTAAATTTTATAATTTATGAATGCCGAAGGAAATGAGAAATTATTAAATTTTTATGACAAGATCGTAAATAATTGTGTGAACAAATGGATGTTATTTAATGATGTGTAAAATCGTAAAAAAATATCTCAGATTTTTTGTTGTTTGTCAATAATTATTTATTTGGTCAGCGGTATAAGGGTACGAATTAGTGTTGTAGAAAATAAGACCCAGGTTTATGTAACAATAATACTGTCACTATCACAATCATAGTCTGAAGTTATAATCATAATAACAGTCTTAATAAGATAGTTGACAGTTTTCAGTTTATGTAGCATTTTTGTTGTTATTAATATGTCACTTTCTAACCTCAATTACTTTTACTTATAATAAATTGACGTATAAATATAATAGTATATTATTACATGAGGGATTATGGTAGTCATTATTCACGAAGATAACGTTTGCCTCACGAGCCGTAGGCGAGTGATGCAAATCATCCGAGTAAAAGATTCTTTATCCATAATCTCGATAATAATAATATACTTCTTATATTTTGCGTTTATAATGAAGTCATTACGATAACGACCTTCATTTCGATACGCAATTTTTTTTTTTAGACGGTTGGTACTAGATGACGTTTCTTTAACCCATTTTTACCTAATTTATTTTTAGTTAATTGACAATTCATTTTAATAATATAATGTCGAAATTATTATTATTATTTTTTTATTTAGGGAAGATTATTTACATGAAAATGTACAAATTGTTACAAATATAATCACAAATTGAGTAATTAAATGTTATTGTAGAAGGCGCAAAATATAAAAAATAGTATAAAGAACTCATTTTATAAGACTTTCTTTTGCACTTGTCAATTAGACGCGTGCGAAAATACATGTCTTATAAAACACGTTCTTTAATATACTATTTTTTTCAAATATAAAATTTAAAAATGTGATCTGACCAGCACATTACCTTCCGTCAGTTCCATGTATTTTGTACAAATTTCGTATAGAAAGTTCCTTGCAAAAGATTCTATATCTTGTACATTACCTGCCGGCAGTTGTATTTGTTTTATATAAATTCCATACAGAAAGTTTCTAGCAAAAGATCGTATATTTCCAGTGAAATTATAACACAAACATAATCTGTCAATTGCACTTGACACTGACATCTTTCAATCAGAATTTTCTTAATATAGCAGCTGTTTCCAGAGTTATAGCATAGCTGGCTAATATACATATGATATTTAATTTCTTTATGATTTTTTAACTCTATATCCATTTAATATGAAGTATTCAAATCGTATAAAGAATAATATATATTTTTTAATATTTATAAAAACATTAAATGTGAAAAAATTATATTTAACATCGTTTTTTCACGAAAAACTGCACACGCACACACACACACACACACACACACACACACACACACACACTCACACACACACACACGTGACATTAAATTCTATTATAGGCTTCAAATAAAGTACCATTTCGGGAATTTATGTAACGACCAAAAAGAGAGGTGCTCAACTAGATGTTATAGCAGTCCTAAATACAAAATTTCAACTTTCTACGGCTTACCGTTTTTGAGTTATGCGAGATATGTGCGTACTCGTATGTACGTACTTACAGACGTCACGACGAAATTAGTCAAAATGGATTCAGGGATGGTCAAAATGGATATTTCCGTTGAAATCTGAGAACCGAAATTTTTCGCGATTACAATACTTCCTTTACTTTGTACAAGGAAGTAAAAATTTGAGTGGAGAACCCTATTAGTACTTCACTACTATGAAAAGAAAGTTTAGATTGACTGATTATTTATAGGTTACTTTATCTCAATCACAAGTTAATCAGATTTATAGTTTAAAAAAATGATTGAAAATATTTTAAAAGTAGTTCCGGTATGCGATACAACTATACCGGAACTGTATTCCGGATCGTTCCAGTTTCAGCACACTATTGCATACAACCATTTTAAATACCATACACTTCTCTGCGCTATCACAATCTCTTTCATCTTACAGAGTTCCTCCTCGTTGTTTTCCCTGCAGCTTTCCCACGGGGCAACTACCGGTCCCTCCCGCCGCCACTGTCGAGGCTTGTGCCGTGCACGAACGGCACTGGTGCACGCCATGCCCTCACGCTATACGTTACATTACATGTGTTTGTGTGTGTGTCGTATGGTTTTTCATGGTTGTGAGTGTGTCAATGTGTGTGGTATGGTAGGGTGAATGGTGGTGTGTTAAAGTGTGTCGGAATGAAGGGTGAGTGGATGTCAGGTGGTGGTAAATAGGAGTGAAAAAAGGGGGAGTAAAAATGGAATAATAGGAACTATGAAGTCATTAGTAATGTAAATGATTACCGTTATTTTGTTTTAATAATGAAACAGTACCTATAAAAGGGGCAATATGTGTTACAGTTGTTAACATATGGCTTCACCTAATACGTTGATTGACTCAACCAAATATATACAAATCAGGATTTTTTTATATAAATTTTTGATTTACAATATCTTTAGCTAAGAAGAATAACAGCTAAATATAAACTTATGATATTTGATAAAAATAGTTATTTACGTATATAGAGGGTCGAAAGAAAAGGTTTATGCCTGCGGTCGAATTTTTTTATTTTTATTCGTCGGAGGGTGTAAACTTATTTTGGCCTGAGGTATGTAGAGTGGTGGACAGACAAAAATAGGACAGTAATTTTTTCTAGTGTAAACTGATCTTCATGTTAATGACAGAATTTTTATTAATATTATAACGCTGGGCAATTTGTCTGATCGGCATTCCTATTTTCCGCTCTAACAATTATCGAACACTTCACTGTATCGCTAATTCGAGGCAATTTTTTTACTTAGATTCGACAGTTCAGTTTTTGATAAATCAAAGTGACAAATGTCATAATTGCAAAGCCAAATTCAAGCAACTAAATCCTATAGAAGAAAGTTTACTTGATTTTTCGACATGTCCTATTTTTTTCTGTCCACCACTGTATAACGTTTTACTCACTACTGTAATCAAATGAAATAATTTTACCTTCAACCGTGCGTACATACTTTACGCCCTCTTTACAGTGTGTAAAGAGCCACTTTTCAAGCACTAGTGGGTGAAATGTAAATAGACGTTGATAGGTAACATACATACGGGCCTATTCTGTAAAAGTGGTTACTTTTTAACCACTGGTTAAAATTTTTATCCAATAGATATTGATTGACAACTAAAAATCCGATTTTTTGTTATATGTCAACATATTTGATTGGTTAGAAAATTTAACCAGTGGTTAAAAAATTAAGCATTGAGTTACAGAATAGGCCCGATAATCGGTTAATTTACCCGTCAAGTTGGTAATAAGGTAATAAATAATATATTTTTTAAGAAATACTAATGTACGCTATAAATTAAACAAAAAAATTTTATAACAGATTGAGTACTAACCTAATTCGTAACAACATTAACATTTTCTTAACATATCTAATGAGTCCTAACCTATCCTAATTATGAGAAACAGCACTAACATTTCGGTTGTATGAAAAATATTGTATGCAATATGTGTTTTTTTTTTGTCTCGTGCTATAATTTACGCATTCTGCTGTGCTTCATGCGTAAAACATCCGATTCGTTCAAAAAGTACTACTTTATACAATTGTTGCATAAATACACATATCTATTTTGAATACATTTAAAGCTTTTTGGTATGTAGAAATATTAAGTGGCCATGTGGCCATGTCACAAAACAATAAGGCGATGCGTCGTATTAAATGTCAAACTTGGAGGAGATTTATGAGGAAATTCCTCAAGCAATTCTAATAAAAGCTAGTTAAGCTTTAGCGGAACTGACATTTTTTTAAAATAATAGTATTGATTATTTATTCAATTGTATTTTTGACGTTTTGTTTACCAGTCGCAGGGCTTTTGCGTTGCTTTACCGCCCGCATATGTTACTTTACCGCTCGCAGGCTGTTATCTTTCAGTTTGCCCCAAGGTAACTTAAGATATAAACAATCAAGTTTAATGCAGTTGTGCATAACAATCAAAAAGTCAAAATAACCTGTTAATAGTTAATAAATATTTTATTAATGTCCAATTTATTGAGGGAAAACAATAATTTTTAAATTAAATAAAAATTTATTTTTTATTAAGAAGCGCGAAATTATTATTGATTTTACTGAAACAAATAATTTATTAACATTAATTAATCCTAGTATATAGTAATAATATCTTTAAGAAAAAATCGGGATACTCAACTTTAACTGTTCAAATATATATATATATATATATATATATATATATATATATATATATATATATATATATATATATATATATATATATATATATATATATACATACCGGGTGGAACATCATACCTGTGTACATAGGCGATTCATATGAGAAAAACAGTTTTTTCGTGCCCATTGCTCCCCAAATTATTTTAGACAAAAATGCTTCAAATAAATATTGTAGAGCATAAAATTCTGCATCTAAATCAATAAACAGAATTACTTTTACATGCTTTGTAACGACACAAATTAAATAAGAAAATATTGAAAATTTCGTTGAAAATATCAAATAGCCATGGAATTGAAACAAAAATAGAAACAAATAAATAGGTAAATTAAATTCATACAAAAATCTCCATACCTATTATTACGACAATTGTACATTTCAATGAAATATTTATTTTTTATAGGATTTTTATTGAAAATCTTTTTAAATTGGAAATAATTCATGTAAACATTAAGACCTATCTACTACAATTCAAATTTCAAACAGTAATTCTCTGAATAAAATAATCACTACAATTTATTATTATAACAAATATTCGAATAATCCTCCGTTTTCAGCCAAGCAATAACCAAGTCTATTGTAGAATGAATTTCTTACATTAGCGAGCTGCCTATTTGTGATTAAGGCGCTCTCCTCCATGATAACTTCTCTCAATGAATTAATATTATATAATAGGTGCTAAATCAGGAGATCTGGCTGGCCAATTTAAAGTTCCACCACGACCAATCCAGCGATTTGGAAATGCTTGGTTTAAATAATCTCTAACACTTACTCCGAAATGAGGTGGGCAGCCATCTTGTTGAAACCAAACCTCCTGATTTTCGCGCGCTACGCTGTCTAATGCAGGGCCGATCTCATTAATCAAGAGTTCTAAGTATGTTTCAGAATTTAAGTTGCCAACGATCTCAAATGGTCCAATAATATTGCTATTAAAAATGCCTGCCCAAATATTATTTTTTTGAGGATATTGCGTTCTGGTGGTAACATTTAATCTTGGATTTTCTAGAGCCCAGTGCCTATCATTTTGAACGTTTGGTTCATTGATTAATGTAAAAGTACACTCATCGGTAAAGCAAATAGATGGAAGAAAATCACGATCCCGATTTGCTCGTTCTTGCACAAAAAACTCGCCTACTTTCTTCATCAATGGGCGAAATGTCTTGATGGCATTGCATCTTATAAGGGTGGTATTTATGTTTTTTAAGAATGCGCAATACAGTAGAATGAGCAATCTCACATTCCTGCGCTATTATTCTTGAACTTAATTTAGGATTAAAATTTATTAATTCCAGAACTCTTTGTTCGTTTTCTTAATTAATGCGATTATTTTTATTTCCTATAAATAAAGATATGATTTGTTTGTAAATCTCTTAAAAAATATTCAAATTTAAATTTACCTGTACTATTTTCCGCCGCAACACTTGCCGTGGATTCAAATTTTTGAACATACGCGCGTATTGTTGTAGCGCTTGGAATTGGCCTATTTGGAAATTTCACGGCGAATAAATCTCTAACTATACGTAAACAATTTCCACTATAAAAAGTTTTTATTATAAAAACCCTTTCTTCGTTAGAATAAACTGAATTCATTTTGATATTTTACCGTCCAATTAGTTATTTATCTGTCAAACGTCAGACATTTATTTGTTTCTATTTTTGTTTCAATTCCATGGCTATTTGATATTTTCAACGTAATTTTCAATATTTTCTTATTTAATTTCTGTCGTTACAAAGCATGTAAAAGTAATTCTGTTTATTGATTTAGATGCAGAATTTTATGCTCTACAACATTTATTTGAAGCATTTTTGTCTAAAATAATTTGGGGAGCAATGCGCACGAAAAAACTGTTTTTCTCATACGAATCGCCTATGTACACAGGTATGATGTTCCACCCGGTATATATATATATATATATATATATATATATATATATATATATATATATATATATATATATATATATATATATATATCATATTTCAGATTTAAAATTTGTTAAAAGATTGGGTTTATCATTTCCCAATACGTATGCATTTGAAGGTAAGTTATAATGAAGTACATTTACAATTTTTTAATTATTCACTTATACCTTTTCTCTATAGGTATTTCAACGGCCAAATAATCCACCCTCTCTAGATTTTTATTATGCGCAAATGATGCTTCCAAGAACCACCTTATGACGCCTAATAGTCTGGCAACCTATGGATTCTATTATTTAATAATTTACCTTATTTGTAATGAAGATATGATCTTTCAACTGATTCTGTATACAAATACTTAATTCACAATAAATTTAAATATTCACCTAAACCCGAGCCTAAACCTGAAAAACGAGTTGATGATAAATAAACTGTAAATGTAGCATTACAGTGTTAATTTTCTAATTATTAAAATATGTACTTTCTAAAGAAAATATTGTTTCTTCACCGTTAAGGAATATTGGTTAAGTTGTTAAGTATAAAATATATTCTGTAATATTAAATACAATAAACATGTAACATTAAATATATTTATTAATAGTTAACAAAATTTATTAACTAATTTGGAAGCAATTATTTATTACTGGGAAACATATATTTGTTCCGCCATATTTCAATAAATAATTTATTTATATTAAATCAGCCTGCATAACATCAACTAAATCTTTTTCTCAGTGTATAATACTGCATGTAACGTTTTTATTTATTTGGATGAAGTGTAAATATTACGAAATTATTACTTAATAAAAATAAATGTTTATTAAGACAATAAATAAATATTAAAAAGATAACAACAATGACAATTACTAATATTAAATAGATATTAAAATCTAATTAAGACTATAACTGTAATTAACTAGATAATACTAACACTATTTATTTATTTAAACAATTAACACGAGTATTTATTTCCACGATATTACTAATTATTTATTTTCACTATTTGTGACACTTCACATTCAACTGTCCGGCCTACCGACCTCCACAGCGTCTATACTCCACTGACAACAGCGTCTGTATATTTAACTGCTTGGACAGGATTCACAACTTTCACCTCACTATCTATCTATTTATGTAACTCTCTCACTTCCACAGCCTCAGTATCACCGACTGTCCGTATGCCACATCTTTTCAACACCACTGCCGAGTATCCACTTTCACTCGCCGTTACTTTCCCCGTATATTGTATGACTAGCGAATGAAAGTTGACGTTTAAATTATTTTATAGATGTGGTTCCTTTTGAAATCCTAGAGAAGAATAGAATTATACGAAATATTCAGGTATGAAATTTTTGCATGAACTCATTTAAATACTGGACTGTACAGAAATACATTACTATGTGTGGCTGGCTGAAAATAGATGGCCGACTAGGGTAACTGAATGTCAAAACAGGGGTGCGTTTAAAATATTTGAATCATTTTTCGTTTATGTTGATTATAACAAAATATTTTGATCTTTAAACTATTTAGTTTGGCAATTCTATGAAATAGGATTAATTTTAATTTCCTCTAACAGTAATTCCGACTCGAGGGTTGCTTACACCTGAGACGAACGAACTAGAATTTGCGGTATTAATTTTTTTAAATACATCCCTGAATCCTGTTGCTAAGGTCATTTTAAATGCCTCTTGGTGTTGAGTACAATTCTAATCTTCTGTAACGGAATACATAAGGGTCAGTTTCATTTCAAATCAAATATAGGGAAAGGTTTGAGAAGAAACCACATCTATTAAATAATCTAAACGTCAACTTTTATTCGCTAGGCATACTATACCTAGCTTCCCAATGCTCTTCAACACAACAGAGTTTTCACTTTCACAGCTATCCCAGTATACCAGTATGTAGTATTTCAAGATATTTGCAAATCTACCTGCCTTCGTAATGACGCGATACACCGCAAAACAGCATGGTATGTACGATCCTATGCATCAGGGGAGGATTAGCAAAATTTTGGAAAACGATGTAGAGGTACTTTCTCAAAATCCCGCTAATTAATATACCTGGTTTTATTTATAATTTGTAAAAATTTGGTGTAATGTCATATGTCTGTATTTCTTAAAATTCAAGTGAAACACTAAATTCCACACAAATATTTCGTGTGCTGGATGTCTAATATTTTGTTACAGCCCTGTCATGTTACTCATTAACCCCACTTAAGAAGCCAGCCGCTGCGTAAGTCGAGGCAGGTACGTTTGCAAATATCTTGAAACAAACTATAACTTCCCGACTATTCCACTCGACACCAAACTGCCTACGCTCACCACGATACTGCTGACTTCTTACTTGTGTCCAACGATCACAAATACACTAGATATAACTTCATAGCATTTGTTTTGTTTTCGGCTGGACAGAAAGAGACAACTAAGGGTAGAGATATGTTAAGTCCCCTCACGGAGTATTCGCTAGGGTCTCCTAAGCTGATGATGATAATACTGCTGATTCCAACGATGATACACTTTTCACTTACTGCTGGACGCCTCTGATGGTTGGCGTCCAACTATTCGTGCCGAAAGCTTCTTGAGAAGGATTTCGCGCGAAGGAAGAACACACACATACTAACACTTTCACTTTATGAACACTACGGACATGGACATTACTTGGTTTTTAATTAACTAGACTTTTATTTACATTTAAAATAATACAACTATAACCAAGGCATTCCTAATAAGTTACATTCCGTAACCCAGCGGGCGGGTGTCGCCCCAAAACTAAAACACTACATGTTCAAAAACAAAACACGTCTGCCCGACGCGACGAACCCCATGGCTCTCTTACATGTTTATCCCATGACTATCTAAACTCGACTATCTTTAAAAACGAAACGCTATCTTCAGGACAGGATTATCTTAGGGGTACGGGGTGCATAGGCTAGAGCATTCAAAGTCACGCACGTATACATAATAATAATTTCTAGACTGAGATCAACAAATAAATATCGTAGCTATCATAATACGAAAAGAATTTATAAACTGAATTTTGTCATTTGTAACTTAAATAGATAAACAGAGTTAAAATATGATTATCGAAACTATAATTTAGAAGAGTTTATATAAAGTTATTTATCTGTTATTGCGCTTACTCTCGCCTTATTACAGTTTTATTAAAATGAACTGTACTATATTTGAAACATTTGAATTATTATTAATGAAAACCTATTATAAAATGCATAAAACAAATTGTTATTAGTATTAAGAAACGGTAAAAAGAGTTGTATATAATTATTTATTTTATTCTATTTGTAGTTTTTTCTAAATTTATTTTTGTTTCATGGTGGATCCGGATTTCAAATAAATGTCTAAAATTAAATAGAGCAATTGAATGCCATGATTATTTAATAGATTGTGATCCAGGATATCGTTATGAATACAGTCCGACCGAAATTCTCGTAGTGTAAATTTATCATGGTAGTATTAATTAATTGTTTTTTAATTAATAAGAGTTTTTAGAATTATGTACATTTTATTTCAAAACATGAAAAAGGCAATGAAACCGGAAAACTCTCGATTTTTCAACTTTAAGTTAAATTCTGTCTGATTTCAAATTCTGTCGGAATTGGGTTTTCCCTACTACGAATTCTCCAGATCAGTAGAATTTGGAATGACAGAGTTGAGATTTCCACAATTATTTCTCCGGGTAGATTTCAAATTCTACTGGTTGCTTGAGCAGTAGAATTCGTAGTGGGGAAAACCCAATTCTGACAGAATTTGAAATCAGGCAGAATTTAAAGTTTCAAAATCGAGACCCGAACGACTTCACAACTTCCAAACAAAGGAGCAAAATGTCACAAATACATTATAAGGACCGTAGAGACATCTCTTGACAAACTTTAGAGTATACTTTATATATCTCTATCTCTGGTTGTCTCTTTCTGTCCAGCCCAGAACATAAGAAACAATAGTGAGGTATACGGCATGTTTTGTCTAGTATATTTGTGGTCGTTGCTTCTGTCGTTCTGACGGACTAACACTCTTATGTGAATGAATCCTCTTCCGCACACACGTACGTCGCTTATATAGATAGTGGCTCTTAACACCTTCTCTAATATTCTCGTAACGTCTCGAACTGTATAACAATACACGGGTAATTACGCATATCTCCCCTTGTTTAAGTAGCCGCCCGCCTCACGTCGCCCGCCTATCGCGCGGTGCACTGTTATTGATCGCATATCTAGGTTCCTCCTTTTTCTATACAGTGTCCCACACTCTATGTTCAGTATAGGGTCTTATGGAGTACCATGTTGCTATATTTACCTGTTGCTAGTCTACAAGATAGAAAGAGCAAAATAGAGGCCCAAAAAGAGATGAAATATTCTGGGTACTTCATTCAATGTATTTATGACTGGTGTATTTTCAGTGTATCTAAACAGGTGGATGAAAAGAAAAAATAAATAAATAATAAACTGGTCAGTTTTAATTATTAAGCATTATTTTTTTATTTAATTTATGTCATCTTATTTGATAATTTACTAATATTAGACTTTATAGAAATACTGCATATATTTTACATATTTCATAATCTCATCAATGAATTGGAAGAATCTTGAACATTAGAAGAATAAAAGGAAACTTGTTCATAGAGTGAATTAAAAAATATAAATACATATAAAGAAGATATATGTTTTGTGTGTACCAGACATGCTAAATATGTACTATACTTATATAGCCTAATATGAAAATTGCGAGAGGTCTTGTGCTGGCCACAACAGATTTTTTTATTTAATTTATATCTTATTTGATAATTTACTAATATTTAGTCTTGATAGCAATACTGCATATATTTTACATAGTTCATAGTCTTTATACTTTCTTTATAATCTCCAAAATGAATTTATAATATTTTAATATTCTAATCTCTAATGCATTTATTTGATCAAGATTAGTATGCCAGGCGATTTTAAAATATTGAAATATTACTTATTACAGGTACAAATAGCTTCAGCATGTTTTTTACACCACGGTTCCAACGCGGCCCTGTGTTTAAAACTATTTAGAACTGCAGACAAATTTCGGGGGAATGGTGAATACAATAAGCCCTTGGGTAAATAACAGACCATCATAAAATTTAAATTGTACAGTGTTAACTAACTTTGGTATAGCAATAAAAATTTATCAATGTTTCAATATTACATTACATTGAAAAATTGGCAACATGGTACAGAAAACGTCCATAAGAATAACATTGGCTATCTCCGCCACACTGAACATAGAGTGTGGGACACTGTATAAAATGATTCTATGCATGATCGTCGGCTCGCACGCGCCAGTCGGGGGCCCGCGGACCAAATACTGTAGATACTCCCGCGTTGCAATACAATAAAAATAAAATATAACCTAAGCGATTTTAATAGACTATTTACAAATCTAAAAATGAGTTTCCAATATTATAATTATCTGAGATGATAATAAAGACATACCTACATGGTAGATGACATTTAAATTAAATCAATTAAACATTTTTAAACTAGTTAATTTTTCTTTTATCACTGGCATTAACTATAATAGCCATGTAAATATCTTATCACAAAAAACTTTTAAATTACAGTCCTCGGATTGAAGGGTAACATTACCTACTATACATTTAATTACCAAGATTAATTAAATCCTTTCTCACGATCAGCATTAAAAATCCGGATATATGAATATGTGGAACATCTCAATTAACCCCACAGTCCGATGCAATGGCTCCCTACAATTAATGCGTGACTTTTTCTTATTGCCAGCCAAGAGATGATCGTTAGGGATGCTGCCATTCATTACAACTAGGAAATTATAGGAAATCATCGGGAGTACTGTAATTAAATACGAATTTGAAATATATCTAATATTCAGGAGTAGCTAGTCATTAAAAGCCGGTACGAATAAGACTAAATCGTTGATTACTCGATTAATTGTTACTGTTACCCGGCATAATAACTAAGGAATGGAAATAGTAAGCGAGAGCTGGTATTATTACATTTAATACGGATGAAAGGCAGAATTAAATTATTGTTTATCTTACTACCATATTCTAATTTTGAAATATCGGTGATTGATTTGGAAATAAAATAAATCGTACAAAAAACATAAACATACCTGACGGTTACGTGGCAGTGTGCGTTACATGAACGGCTGTAATTCAAATGGTCTGAGTTTGATTCCGATCAACATCAAAATTGAAAATTATTATCAATTTTTAAATAGCACAAAAGTTACCCCTATGTTTTTATGTACAAATTTGTGTTAATTACCTTATTTATGGTTATATATTATATAGTATTACCTTTAATTTGTTTATTATTATTATTATTATTATTATTATTATTATTATTATTATTATTATTATTATTATTATTATTTGTGCCAAGGGACAGGTGTCTTCTGGTCCAATGGGCCGTCCAACTTTTTCTGAATTTTTTACATGTTACGAAGAATTTAAAAATAGAAATTCCGTATTTTTTGTTTTCTTGAAATTACGCTTCATAACGCATAAAATAATTATTAAAGTTTTGGCACGAAAGTTCTGACGTTAGCGTCACTCCGTCATAAGTAGAGAGAACCGACATACGTTACCATTAATATGGCAATATACAATAAATATTGCATGAATAAAAATATGTATCCATTACAAACTGTGATCAAAAATCTTTAGAGCTTATGGTAATAAAGTAAGCCAGATTGTTATTATATCATTTCAAAATATATATTTGTTTAATTTACTTACATGAATAGATATAGAACTAGTGTTAAACGGTAGTTTATGAGAAACTTCGATGGTTGGTACATATTACACATATATAAAAACCCGGTTCCCCAGATTCGCTACCAGATACTCAGGCACGTGGCCACGAGAATCCATATAAGTAGGGAATGAAAACATAACAAGCATAGGTAAACGAATTTAATTATCATATACACTCCAGTCAACTTAAAATTTAATCCTATTTATTAGAAAATTTTCGGTCATTAAAAACAAATGTACTTACCAAAACTGCAACTTACCGGCAAAATTAACAATGCAGAGAGATATGCAGATGCAGCGGTCTCTTAATAACTAAATTACTTAATTATGGATTACAGAATCACATTCCCTAATTGCATTATATAATAAAGAAAAAGTATGTAGCTTTCCTATTTACATTGTAAGTCGGCAAATAACTTTTTTTTCGTTAAAATTCATCAGATAGAAGTTATAGGCGAAAAACTGAAAAAAGTGCCGATTTATGGTGGTTTGTACAAGATGGCGGAGGGAGCGAAGGAAGGGGATTTGTGGAAATTTGGATTTTTCATTAACCAGCCATCCTATACAACATATCAAAAATTCAGAACTACCCGACCTTTTGTAAGGTAACCACCTTTTTCGACCTCTGTTCACTGGACAAAAACAGTAAATTGAAATTTGAATCCTTTTTGTCATAAATTGTGAAAAATTTCGGATAAATACAAAATACAATAAGCCCTTGTGTAAATAAGAGACCCCCCCCTAAAACTTAAATTGTACAGTGTTAACTAATTTTGGTATAGCTATGAAATTTTATGAATGTTTCAATATTATATTACATTTCACTTAGCAACATGACGTCATCAATTTCCTCCCTCCTCTGGCGATTTGAACCATATGCTTACGATTGATGATGTGGCGATCAAATCGTAAAAACGGACTTTACTTTAGTGCATACTCGTATAAGAAAATTTTTTGAGCCTGCTTTCATTTATTCATCTATTCGAACATTTCAGTAATTATAAGGCGTCTCCTCACTAACTGTAAAAGCTGTCATGGAGAGAGCACCGCAGGCAGGCCCGGATTACCTATAAGGCCAACCTAGGCCATGGCCTAGGGCGCAGGCTCCGCACATCGAGTAGTTGGAAAAAATGAAAAAACAGAGAGAAAAAGAAGTGCCTGCAGTTGCCAGACGACGTAAACAGTCACATTTGCTTTAATTACACAAGAATAGTATAGTAAAGTGATAATCCTGTTGAGCTATGAGCTATGACAGTTGTCAAAGATTTTAAACAATTCTAATATTTATAGTCTATTTTTTATGAATCTTAGCAAATATAATGGCAAAATTTTCATATGACTGTAATATCTGCTCTATGAATCTTAGAATAAAAGTATAAATACAAAAACTGTTCGGAATTAAAAACTACATCTAATAGGTCCAAAATTATTGTTTACTTGCGTTTCGTTCGAGAGATATAAAAGCAAAATAAATGCAGTAATCTTTAACTACTTATAAAAAGATGGTAAATGTATCTATGATAACTAATAATAGTAGGTGTATTAAAAAAAACAAATTTCATAAGGCAACAGGAAAACGGGCCGTTTCGCGGTGAGATTTACAAAGGACGAGTGCGATTGCAGGCCTTATATGAAACATGCTTTTATATTATTTTTAATTGAACTTCACAGATGGAAATTCATTATTGACTGACAGGTATTTGATGTTGATATATATCATTTATGTATCTGTTTTAAGAGCAGTCTGTCATATCATCTCTAGAAAACGAAAAGCTACAAAAACAGTGCGTTTATAGATCTTCTTAACGTTATGTTTACAGTGCGTTTATAGACTCAAAAAGACACCGAAATAGAAAAAGAATAATGAAACATTATTAAAACTTTGTCACCATGAAACATATTTCTTATGGCCCATACAAAAGTAGACACTCGGTTTATATTGAGAGGGGGAGGGGGGGGGGTGCAGTCATGAACATTGGCCTAGGGCGTAATGAAATGCTAATCCGGGCCTGACCGCAGGGGTTACTTTGGTTGCAAATAATGTTCAAATTTGACGTTGATCGGAATCAAACCCGGATTATCTGAACCACAGCTGGTCACATAACGCACATAGACCTCTACCCCACAATTTATATTTTTACCTTCCGTCACCTTTAGGTAAGGAAGGTATTGTCTTTGGTCAAAAAATTCGGTGGTGAGTTTTTAATGAATAAGCACGTTTTAAGGACCCTAGAATACGATTTTACTATTTTTACGATGATGTCTGTATGTGTGTGTGTGTGTGGATGTGTGTGTGTAACAAAATTTTCGTCTGCGATAACTCTAATACTACAACTCCAAAAATTATAATTCTTTCGTATTCCTCTTCGTTGCATCCATATGAAGAGCTGATTATATTTTGGTTATAATTGGTCAACCGGAAGTACCTTCATTTGAAGATTTTAACAGTTTTTCTTGAAAAAACTATGTTAAATATCATTTTTTCACATTTAATGTTATTATAAATATTAAAGAATATTGTATTTTCTATACGATTTGATTGCATTTTATACCTAATATTAAATGGATATAGAGTTAAAAAATTATAAAGAAATTAAATTTCATAAAGTAGCCATAGCTGTGGAAACAGCTACTATATTAAGAAAATTTTGATTGAAAGATGTCAGTGTCAAGTGAAATTGACATAGTGTGTTTGTCTTATAATTTTACTGGTATTAGGTATAGGATCTTTTGCTTTCTGTATGGAATTTGTATAAAATACATACATACTTTAAGGTAATGTACAAGAAATAACAATAATAATAAATCTTTTATTTCTGCAGATACATTACACTGTATATAGAAAACGTCACAAAATAATAATTTTCTGTATGCAATTTGCATAAAATACATGCAACTGCCGGAAGGTAATGTACAAGAAATAGAATATTTAATTTAGCAAGGAACTTTCCGTATGAAATTTGTACAAACTACATAGAACTGACGGAAGGTAATGTGCTGGCCACATCAGATTTTTTTATATTGCAACTTTTTCATTTTGATATGTATATCCTATCATTCTTTAATTTACAACTACATAAAATAAAAATCTTTGTACTCCGAAATAAACGATTATGTATTAATTATCCAATTTCATCCAATTTTCCCATATTCCGTGTGAACCATGATAAAAATCCATCCGAACGCATGTCTTACAATTACACCAATAACTCTGCTCTACCCTTTCTTTATCTTTGTTCTCCCATCTTCCATCGCGGTAAAACACACAGTAGAGTCGGGAATGCGTGGAATTAATCGGAGGTAGTCGAGTGTTACCGAATTTTCTCAACGTTCAGTGGTAATTACAGCGGCGGATTGCCGCCGGCCACTTCGGATTCAAACCCTCGGGCCATGGAGGCGATGCCTCGGGGTCACGCAGGCCATGGGATGGTCACAAGAAAAACAAGAAAAAAGAAAGAATACTTATTAAGAGTTTCTTCTCAATGAAATTCGTACGCCTTTCAAATAGTATGGAGATGTTCTAATATACAAATACGTTTGTACACAAGGCTAATGACAAATTGGTAAATATTTTGATAAGTAATTCATTTCTCATATTTTACAAGATCTCAATTTTTTAGAGACCTACTAAGTACGAAAAAAAGAGTTTCTGGTAAAAAACAACTTATTTCCAGTATTTTAGATCTGAAATAATAAAAAAAAACTTTCTATCTTCCGGTACGGTAAAAAGTTTGTTGTAGGTAATTCAATTTAACAAGTCCATGAAAAAATAAAATAAAAATATATATCATCATGGCATATTACCCATTCGCAAATGGATGTTGTGTATAGGTACTGATTTTGCCAAGGCTTTTGACACCATAAATCATGATTTTAAATTGGAGCATCAGTTTGATTTTTCTCCAGACTTATGTTAATACGTTCGTATATCAGTAACCGTAAACAATTTGTACAGTATAATAACCACAAATCTAATTTTTTCACTCCCCAGTCTGGTGTTCCTCAGGGTTCCAATTTGGGCCCCCTTCTCTTTGTTTTATTTATTAATGATATTACTAAGTGTTTGGAGTTTTCAAATAGTCTTCTTTATGCTGATGATTTGAAACTATTTAAAGTCATAAATACTTCTAATGACTGTCATGAACTACAAAAAGATATTAATAACCTTCTAGCTTGGTCGTCTTCTTCATATCTATTTTTCAATTTTTCTAAATGTAAAATTATGTCTTATGCCATGAAGCACAGTCGGATTATTGTCTCTTACTGGATGGAGGGTGAGTGTCTAGAAAGAGTGAATAATCATAGAGATTTGGGAGCTGTATTTGATCCGAAATTACAGTTTGATTTGCATTATAATTATATTGTAAATGCTTCTTATAAAAGCTTGGGTTTTATAATACGCAACTTGAAATTTTTCAAAAATCAAGCAACACTTAAATCCCTGTATTACTCGCTTGTTCGATCTTGACTTGAGTACTGTCTTATTGTTTGGAATCCAATATACGACTTGCACAGTAATAACATCGAATGGGTGGAAAGAAAATTTGTACGATATTGTGCACGAAAAATTTCTATAAATTTTAATCTCCTGAATTATAGTTATACTGCTGCCCTACTACATCTCAATATGTTTACATTGGAGTCCAGACGTAAGATGTACTCTTGCCTGTATCTACATAAATTATTGACAAACAAAATCGACGACACTACTGGCTTAAACAATGTTCACATTTATATTCCGCGCCTTTCATCTAGAATACATACGAGCATTACATTTTATATGTATCACATAAGGAGAAATTATTTTCCAAAACGTCCAATTACCCGACTGTGTTTCATTTACAATGATATTGTAAGGAAAATAGATATTGAGGTTGACATTTTTAACATAAATTACGCTGCTTTTAAAAATATTTTGAT
Source organism: Harpalus rubripes (assembly GCA_963082715.1). Classification (NCBI taxonomy): domain Eukaryota; kingdom Metazoa; phylum Arthropoda; class Insecta; order Coleoptera; family Carabidae; genus Harpalus; species Harpalus rubripes. The sequence goes on along the minus strand of OY720462.1, from coordinate 13,732,318 downwards.
TTCTAATCTACGTACATTTTGATATAAATAGAACAAATCTTATCCATATATATTTTTTCCTTCTATTGTGAATTATTTTTATTATTTTTTGTGTATGTATATTGTGTTTCACATTTTGTCTACGTCAAACATGTTTTTTTTTTTGGGTCCTTACTAATTTGTGTATTTCTGACCCCCTTGTAATTGGGATATTATATCCTGTAAGGAGGTCAATGATAAATAAATAATAAATAATAAAAAATAATTGCTGGCTGTGTCAATCTGTTGCACAGATTTCGGCACTGGCGTGTAGAGTGCACCACAGGGGTTGTTTCTTATGGGGTTTCCCTGAGTTACTTTTTTTAATTGACCATTTCTAACCCTGAAGCAGACTGTTGTACAGTCGAAACGTAGGCCAGGAAATAAATAATTCTACATATTCGATTATTTTCCATTCTTCCATTCAAAATAAATATATATGCCACAGTGGATAATAATTGCTTTTACCCTATGATAATAATTCTCTTTTCAGTTGTGTAGCTTTTCAATATGACGTCCATTTAAACATTATAACTTTGACATCATAACTCAAAATCCAACATTGATAAAAAAATGAGCTTCGTCGTACGAAAGAATTAAAAAAGTGATCTAAAAAGTGTAAACCAAAATACCATAAGCTAATTAAAAAAATTATAGTCTTCCTTCAGGTTTTTAAATTTTTATTGTTTAAATACCTACTACCAATTTCGGATATTGATAAGTCCACCATCAGGTACCTATATGTCCGAAAACGGTGGTATTTAAACAATAAAAATTTAAAAACGTGAAGGAAAACTATAATTTTTAAACTTACCTTATCATTCGGGTTATCTATTCATTTACGACAAAATTCCATATTAATTCATATTTAGAAGTTATTTGTAAAAATAAAAATATGCAAAATTTTTATACAAATGCATCTTTAAAATGGTCTTATAATGGGGCAACTTTATTCTAATTTAACCAATTCCGGTATGTATTATAGTTTCCAAGATCCCAGTGGTGAGCCTCAAAAAACAGACCCCCTGTAGAGGGCCCCATTAGAATTGTTTGCACATGGGCCCCGTTTTTCTTAGTTACGCCATTGTTTGTACCCTCATAAGAACTAAAAGAACGACACTACTGAATTTGACAGAACAAAATCTTAATTCATACAATTCGTAGATGATCTTGATCGGACATCTTTAAATATTTCATTTTATTATAATCTCCTTTTGTAAAATGCAAAGAGAAGACATATTTATTTATTAGATTAAAGCATTGCAATATATTTAAATTTCCTTTCCATACGTTCAGTTTATCAATTTTATATGCCAAAAAATTTTTCAAATGAAATTATAAAATCTAAGCATGAGAAAATCTTTTTATGTTAAACGAAACGATGATTTTTGACATGTCCTAGTGGCCGCCATTAATTTAGTTTCCTAAAATTCCGCATATGTCGCATGTTATTTTGCGATTCCTAATAGCGCACAAACCCGAAACCAATAATGACAAAGGTATAAGAACTCAGCTGGCTCACTCTACTCTTTTAACAATATTCTTACTAACCGTACATCTTCATACAGCAAATATACCTTACTCTTAATATATTAAAGATACCTATTTTCGGTAGCGAAAGCGAAATATCGCATCCGAACCCAATACCGACTAAAGACATTTTGCCACCCGGGGCTAATTTTTAAAAACCGCTTTTCTCAACAAAGAAAAAATCGTTTTTCCGACATCAAATTGCCAAGAGCCCGGGGAAAAAGATAGATGTTACAAATTTTGTTTTTTCATTACGCGAATTTTAAAGTTTGAAACACCATCTAATGTTTTTGGAATGACAAAGTGTATTAATCTTATTCAGATTGGTCATTTGTGAAAATTATTATACCCACAGATGGGTCAAGTTTCAACTTATGTGGGACCTAACAGAATTTCTCCGTTATTTTTGCCGGTTTACGGTTTTCGATTCAGCTCCGGTTCGAAGTCCTGGTTTAATGAAAGGTCTCGTGGAATAGACTATAGGTAGAAATTATGAAAGTCCATGAACTCCCATATTTTTGAAATTCAATGACAAGTTATTGGAATTGGTTCTGAAACGTTAGTTCGTAGAACATTTCAAATGTTCTCAGGAAAAATCTTCGCCAGTTACATAACTTTGCAGTCGGAGCTTTTTCGCTACATCAGTCACTCGTCCAAACTTTTGCGTCGTTTGGTGGTTTTATTAATTGGGTAATACAGTGGTTAATTTTTAGCAGTTGGTGAGAAATTGTATCCAATTGTTTGTTATATTGTCAACATTGGTTAAATTTTTAACCAGTTGCTAAAAATTAACTACTAAGTTACGGAATCTTATCAGATAGCCACTGACACCAGTCTTAGCTTAACAAATTTCTGTTCAGTACGAGTACTGAACAGAAATCGGCTGACCAAGTTATAATTTGCGCATATCACTGTCGAACATTCATCTTTTTATACCCTGACGCTTGGACCGTCATCCTTTTTAGATCTTATCTTACAATTTCTGAGGCCTGTATCTTAGGATTGTTACCGTTTTACCTCCTTTACACATACTATTTAAAAGCGCCCACCTTCAATCTATAAGAACCAATCATCTCATTTTGCTAGAAAATGGACATTTATCCTTTTTCCCCTGGCTCTTAAATTTGCTTAAAGTAAAATAGTTAATTCCAGAGATTTTCGTTTTATAAAGCAAGAATAAAAATACTAGCTAAGTAAATCTACAGAATAAATTACTCCACCGGTTTTCAAGGAAGTAAATTTTATTTTATAGAATAAATTTGACACATCAACATTAATTAAATTAAATTCATTATAAATTTCATCTCGCATTATGTTTACATTTATTTATTTATATCCAATATATTTGCTTTGTCTATTTCTGTGTAATTTTTTCCCCGTTCTCTCTTTTTTCCATGTTAGTTGACACCTGGCACTTTATGACACACTTTATTTTCTATTTTGACTTTTGGACTTGTTTCGTGTCAGGAACATACAGAATACAATATTATTAAAACATTCTGCGACACATTGCTTGGAATAGATTCTCTTCAGTTAGAGATTAACATGATCGTCAGTAGTGGTTTTAAGGGATACCGTCTAGTAATGTTTTATCCTGGTTTTATCAATCTCTCTTATGCTCCAGTAATGGAAGCTTAGCCGATATAAGAAACCGTAGCCTGAGTGTACTAGGGTATTCACATACTCTTTATGTTGCAAATTCATACAAAAATAAAATTTTATTACCACTCTGGCCTATAGGTTCTTAATATAGTGAAAAACAATATTAAATGTATATAATTATAGAAAATATTAAAATATTTATATGCAAAAATCACAAAAAAATGACAGATGTCATGTCTCTGTCGGTAAATCACTAGAATAAAATATTTACTCTGCTAGTAGTTATTTTACTCTGTAACGTATTTTATAAAACAGGCATTTCTATTTACTCGTCGATTAAATTTACTTTAATAGTAATAACTCAGCAGTTTATTCGATGTTTATAAAACCGGGCATTAATTATTATTTTTATTTAAAATACGTTAAGAACGTGCTCTGCTCGGTGTACCATCCCTTACGTATATACCGCCGGGGGCTATATACCCCAAAAGCCCCCCCGTTAAGCCGGCACTGTCCAAACCACAATAATAGACGCAACACATTACTGTACAAACACACTTCTTTCGCCTCATCCATATTTATTATTGCACTCAAACAAAAGAGCTCAGCTGACGTACTCCACTCTTTTTAAGAACATTCTAATTAGTCAAACATCTTAATACAACAAAAATTCGCTGTACTTTATTATTAATCAGTTGTAATAAAAATCATAATTTCCACATCCAAAAAACAGTTACAATCCCATCCCTAACATTACAACGATGTTGCATACATTTCTTCATATTGAACACGTTCCAGTTAACAATACCCATTCGCACATTCCTTTCCTTCTCTTTCCTATTCTACCCTCCAGGTGTGCACGCGACATAGGGCACACAGTCGAGCACCCGCCACGCACAAGGCCCTAGGCAAGGCGCAAGCAAGGAGCGAGGCGGCGTGGCTGAGCATCTGTGCGTTCTAGCCGTGGGAATGCCAAGAGTCCGAGCGTTCCCACAGGCAAGAAGACAGACGGTATAGTAAGAATACAAGAGTGGAAGTGTGTTGTGGAATGACACGCATCAAATGGGGCAAGGGATGAAGGGTATAGGGATGTAAAGGAATTGAAAGGAGATGAAATATTGTGCATTGTTGTGTAATGTGTATAACAATATTTCGTATTGGATAAGCTGTACTCTAAATGGAAAACCTTTAAATACTACTTATCAATTTATTTAAACAATATCATATTTTTATAAGATAGAAGGCTGATCGTAATCGTTTATTTAATTATTTACCGCATATAAATTAATATGGGGTCTCGTGCCTGAGTGTCGAATTTTAAATGGCACAAAATTTACCCCTGTGGTGCGTTCTCCACGCCAGCAATGAGTGCCCGTGAGGTGATGCCTGGTAAACGCACGCACGGTACAAATATGTCATCATCATTACCAATGATTTCATTTTATTTATTCATATAAATTAATGACCCTAATCTAATCTGTTTAAAACTAATTGTGTTGACGTATATATTAAACGCAGACTAACAGATTCCGCGTGCGTATATTGGGCTTCTATCCACATTTCTGCAAACATTTGTTTAAATTTTAAATCGAGACTTTTGACAAAATATGACCGAAGCTGAAGGGCTTTTTTGTGATTTATGTCTAAAGTTTTACAATAACCTCCAAGACAATAACAAAATAATGACAGTTGAGTTTGAAATTTGACGTTTGGCAACACTATGCGCATGCGTTACCTCAAATTGGGAGTTTGGATCTTGCAAGGTTGGAATTGGAAATTGATATTGTGAAAAGTGAAATTACAGTAACGTTCTTTTTACATGGTATCTCAGTTCGTCTAAGCTCACCTCAATTGCCTCACTAATTTTGACCGTTCTTTTTGACGTAACTAAAATGAGATAAAGTGAGACCGAAATGAGAAGAGTTTCTTCCCCCTTCCCGATTCTTAGTCACCTCAAGAGCTTGTGCCTGTTAAATTTTTAACCTTAGATGAACGGTGGGAATGAATGTTTTGCTGTCACTGCCTGTCACATACAAATAGTTTAGTTAATGAAAAGAATATATGTGCTTATTCCTTTAATAATATTATTTTTTAAATAAATACATAAATATATCATTACGGCATATTACCCATTGCTGAGTGTGCCAATCTGCTTTGTACGCAGATATCGGTAATGCTGATGACATATTTGTACTGTGCGGGCGTTTACCAGGCGTCACCTCACGGGCACTCATTGCTGTCGTGGAGAGTGCACCACAGGGGTCAATTTTGTGTAATTTAAAATTCGAAAATATTTGGTGTCGGTTGGGATCGAACCCGGTTTCCCAGATTCGCGACCGGACACTCAGGCACGCGGTCACGAGACCCCATATTATTGTTTTATTGGTTATTTGAAGAAAATGACCAATAATATGAAAGATATTGTGCTGAAGTTAAATAATCATTGTTTAAAATTTATTAAAATATTTTAAATTTATTTTTAGGAGCAATTATTAACTTAATTTATTTACGTACGTTGTATTTACACAGACACTTTTTAGATCTCAAAATATATGAATTTGGCTTTTGGCGGACTGCACTGGCAAGTATTGAATATCGTACGACGAGTAATAAGTAAGTGCAAGACAGTACTCACTCAGTAAGGTTCAGTTCTCTCGAAAAGTATAAATTTAACACAAAAAACTCAGCTAGTGCGCACTGATTATATAATTGGAAAACGAGTTATATACTCAGTGCAAAAAAGTTAATAGTCTTACAGATCTGAAAATGTGGGAAAAAAAACGGCAAAAACATCTGTTTTTGTTGATTAATATAGTTATATATGAAAATGGCAGCTTTAGTTGCAATTTTGTTAATAATTTACAGATTTACAGATCTGTAAGACTTACAATTTTGAACTACATACAGCCATAAACTCTTGTGGTGCCCTCTCCTCAACAGTTAAGATTATCCATAAGATAAATAATGTTAAACACGCTTTATTAATTATCATTCAACTCTCTGACTCTTGTGAGAATTTTACTTGAATTTAGTGGTGCAGGTAGTTTATTTTCTATAGTCTACAAGAGACAAGAGACCGACAACTTATAGTGACATCCAAATCACTCAGTCTCAGATACATTTGGGCTATTAATTAGACTCTTGCGAGACGTGAACCCATCTACGCACAAATTTATAAAATATAAAATTTGCTTCTATTAAGCAGGTAAGAACCTATGTAGTTAGAAATACTTCTCTTGAAGGTCAAAAAAAAAAAATCTATTAAAAGATAACGATTTTTTAACAGATAATAAATAATTTGAAATTATCATATAAGTGCAGACTATTTAAATTTTAAAGATTAAACGTAGTAAAATTACGACAATTAAAAGTATAGAAGGTGATACTAGAAAAAATTACGATTTTTTAAAATGATAACAAACAATATGTTTTGTGGGAAATAGCTTATCGGAAGGAGGTAAATTTTATAATCAAAGGCAAATTAAATAATAAATGTTTTGTTTACTGAATGGAAAACTTAGTACATTTTTATTTATGCATATGTAACGAATACGTGCCCAAATTGATTTTTTTGATAATAAATTATGAAGTGTTTTTCTAATCAGAAAATAAGCTATAAAATGTTTTAATGAAATTTCATAGAAGGTAAGAATGTTTATAGCAAATTTAATACACAAATTTGAATATTGTTAAATAATGTTTTTCATGTTTCACAGAAACATTAATTAACCACATACAAGATAAAAAAATCTGATGTGGCAAGCACATTACCTTCCGTCAGTTCTATGTATTTTGTACAAATTTCATACAGATAGTTCCTTGCAAAAGATTCTATTTCTTGTCCATTACCTTCCGGCAGTTGTATGTATTTTATACAAATTCCATACGGAAAGTTTCTAGTAAAAGTTCTTATATTTCCAGTAAAATTATAAGTCAAACACACTATGCCAATTTCACTTGACACTGACATCTTTCAATCAGAATTTTCTTAATATAGTATCTGTTTCCATAGCTATGGCTACTTGATGAAATTTATGCGGCAATTCTAAACAAATACGTAAGTCTTACAAATCAGTAAATCTGTAAAAAACTGACAAAAACGCATCTATTTTTGTTGATTAATATAAAATTATACATAAGAATGGCAGCTTTCGTTGCGATTTTGTTCATTATTTACAGATTTACAAATCTGTAAGACTTACAGATATGTTCAGAATTGCAGCATTATTTCTTTATAATTTTTTAACTCTATATCCGTTTAATATTAAATATAAAATGCAGTATAGAGAATAAAATATTCTTTAATATTTATAACATTAATGGGTCGATTCTGTTCACATCTGTAAGTCTTACAGATCTATAAATCTGTAAAACCCTGACAAAAACGCATCTATTTTTGTTGATTAATATAAAATGCAGGTTTCGTTGCGATTTTGTACATTATTTACAAATTTACAGAACTGTAAGTTTTACAGATGTGAACAGAATCGACCCATAAATGTGAAAAAATGATATTTAACATAGTTTTTTTCAAGAAAAACTGTTAAAATCTTCAAATGAGGGTACTTCCGGTTGAGCAATTGTAACCAAAATCTAATCAGCTCTTCATATGGATGTAACGAAGAAGAATACGAAAGAAATATAATTTTTGAAATTGTAGTATTAGAGACGAAATTTTTGTTACACACACACACACACACACACACGCACGCACGCACGCACGCACGCACTCGCGCTCACACACACACACACACACACACACACACACATACATATGCAGACATCATCGTAAAAATAGTAAATTCGTATTCTAGGGACCCTAAAGCGTGCTTATTGATTAAAAACTCATCATCGAATTTTTAGACCAAAGACAATACCTTTCTTACCTAAAGGTGATGGAAGGTAAACAATGTTTTGTAAATTACAGCAATTGAGACCAGAACGTAACATATTTTTTCGATGTGGTGGTCTATGAATTTTTCATAAATTTATTATTTTTTGAAAGGCCTTAAAATTCTCACATAATAAGCTCTCAGCTTAATCCACGTGCAAATCTAGTAGCCTGGGAGTTTCCCCCACTCTGTACCATCGTATATAAGCCGCGTACCCTGTCCGTCTAGCCACTCTTGTTAAGTTATTGTGTGTGTAACCATGGCTCCTACATCCTACATCTACAACACCGAGTACAGCGACGAACCAGTCAGCCGTACCTACCAATACCGCAAAGTTATGAAACCGATGCTTGAACGTAAACGTCGAGCTAGGATCAACCGTTGTTTGGACGAACTCAAGGACTTGATGGTCGGAGCTTTGCAGTCCGAAGGCGAGAACATCTCCAAGCTGGAGAAAGCAGACATCTTGGAGCTTACTGTGCGTCATCTTCACGGCCTCAAACGACAACACCGCCTCCTGCCCGAACAATCCTACGCGGACAGATTCAAGCAGGGGTTTACACATTGCGCCCAGGAAGTTAGTCAGTTTTTGACGACTCCTAGTGACCTGGTGGATCCTGTGTCCAAGGCGAAGCTCCTGCAGCACCTAGGGGCGTGTATCAACCACCTGGAGAATAGAGTTGATAGCCTCACGCCGCCCCAAAGTCCAACAAGTGTCAGTGAGTGCAAGATGTGGCGACCCTGGTAATAACTTTTTGGAAAGGGCTGATACTGTGATATAGATTGTACCTGATGTATATAGGAATTGTATTTATGGTAATTTTTATACGATTAAATATAGACTAGAATTGAATTTTTATCAATGTCTTTATTTATTTGTTTTCCCTAACCTTTTACCAATACTATTATCGTCTTGGTTTTATGCTTCTATTATTTATATATCATACCTATTTTCAAAAATGTAAATAGCGATAGCCATGCAACTGAAACTAAAAATTAACAAATGTTGGGCCCTATTCTGTATCTCAATGGTTAATTTTTAACTACTGGTTAAATTTTTTGCCCAATAGATATTGATTTGACAACTAAAAATCCAATTTTTTGTTATATGTCAACATACTTGATTGGTTAAAAAATTTAATCAGTGGTTAAAAATTAACCACCGAGTTACAGAATAGGCCCCGTTGGCTATTTATCCTACAAGCTGGGTTAATTTATTTTTATTATTCTTTGTAACTTCTGTTAAGAAAAATTATTTATTTAAATTAATAGAAAATTTGTCACTTAAATAAAATAAATAAATAAATATATCATCACGGCTTATTACCCATTGCTGGGTGTGCCAATCTGCTTGGTACACAGATATCGGTAATGATGAAATATTTTCTCCGTGCGGGCGCTTACCAGGCGTCACCTCACGGGCACTCATTGCTGGCGTGGAGAGTGCACCACAGGGGTTAATTGTTCACTTGAACTACAAATAATATCTAATTGACCAAACTTAACAGGTAAAACGTTAAACATTTATTAATTTGTAACCTATTCAGAGAAATACAGTCATAAAGGTTGCTATGCATATAAAGATTATTATAAAGACATTTGTAACAATCTTTACGAATTTGTCAATTCAGAACCTACGTCGGTATTACTAATAATATTTACAAAATAATACTTGTGAATGAACCAGATTATTTGACAATTGCTAACTTCATTATACATATATGAACCTAATCTAACCTTAATCTTATCTGTCAACGCTTTAATTTTTTTTTTTAAATAATGAATTGTCAATTATATTTAGTACGCAATCGTTTCCCAAAACAACTAAAGAACAATATTATATTGATGTCATATTTGGAAACTTGATTGAAAATTTATAGGAAGATTTAAATTTTTTATTTTGACTGAATATGTAACAGAAACATCACATCACACAGTTTTCAAAAATACCACAGAATGTCAAGAAGAACTTTCTTGCACCACAGTCTTTATCGTTCTTATGCTCATTATTCAAGTAGAAGCAGAATCTATACGTACAATAAACTGCATCCTGCTAAAATATAAAAACACCAATATTTGGGAGAAAGGTCAATATTAATAATATTTGATTGATATAATAAGCTGTTACATGTCAAATAGCAACGTGATAACAACCATAAATACATAGTTTTAGCAATCGTTATGATAAAGACTGTCAAAACCTTAACAATTGCTGACAGTAACCACTTTCAGTACTGAGAATACCAAATTCGATTTTAACAATCTTTATAGTACATAACAACCATAAAGACCATAACGACTACACAAATATTGAGTTCTGAATAGGTTCCTTTATCTGTTTCAATTCCATGGCATCGCTATTTTTGGGTTGATTTTCGATTATTTCATACCATCATACCTATTTTCTGGCGGTACAAAGCAAGTAAAATTATATTTGCTAATTGATTCCGATGCAGGATTTTAAGGTCTATAACTTTTATTACTTACAAATAATAAAGCAGGAAATTACGAAAATATGATTTTACATTTTAAAGTCCTATGTTCTGGTGTCAAGGACAACTCCCTGTATAAAGAAATATTTTATTTAGTTGCTTTTGATATCTCTATTTCCTTTACAATCACTAAGGTCCGTATCCAATTAAATGAAAGTGACGTTTAACCACTACTGTAAAAGCGCGCGTCATAATAGGTTTCTTCGTTCCGCTATGCGTTTTACCGCAAAACGCGGCGGTAATTGTCGTTGCGTTTTGCGATTCACTGCCAATCGTCGCGGTAATAATTTTAGTAACTAAAAATTATTTTTCTGTTCGATCCGTTTGCGTTAAATTATTTTCGAAGATACTTCAAGCTATTATAATTATAAAGGATACTCAGTAAAAATATATTATTCCATTTTCCATTATTTTAATTATTTACTATTGTTATCATTTAAATTTACTTTATTACAAAACATAATTCATATGACACTGACATTTATATATTTTGCAAACGTATTTCAATTTCTAAAACTGAAACATTACATAGCATACTTATTGAAAAATATAAATTTTTTCATATGTAGATGCGAACGGTGCTCCTTGATGCGAACATTACCGCCGATTATTTTTATACCACCGAGTCATGAGTCACTGTAAAAATTATCACCGCCAGCTGCCGCGGCGTTTTACCGCAAGTTACTAGAAAAACGGAACGAACAGAATCTAGTGACTTTACAGTGAATCGTGAATCGAAAAAAACAGCAAATTTCACCGCCGCGGTTTGCGGTAGACGCAGGGTAGCGGAACGAACAAACCTAATATCGCTTTTATTATTTTAATAGTGCGTTCATAATACGAGCCATAACTTTGATGCCTCTATGTGTTGAAATCTCCAATCTTTTTGATGTTTTCCCTCGTTCTTGCTAACTTATGACTTCCGCAGTTTGGATCATCTTCAATCGATTCCCGACCGCATTGAAATTGCTTACACCATAAACCATAATTTCACTGTAAAATATATTAGCGCACCTTCTTCATATGACGTATGCAGGCTGTTTCAAAAATACTATAAATAATTTTAAGAGTCTGACCAAAATAAGGAAAAAAGCTTAATTAACATGGGTCAGATCTTCAATAGTTTCCGAGATATAAGGCAGTGAAAAATGAGTTTTTACGGGGTTTACCTTTGCTATCTCGAAAACTTACAACTTTGATTAAACGAGACTGTTTGTTTACCTTTCAGAAGTAATCCTAGATGTGCTTTTGTTTTTTTAAAAAATCAAGTAATTGTAGGGGAGACCGGTGTCAATTGTACAAAATTTAAATTTTTATTTTTCACGAGTTAACGTTACATTTAGAAATTTTGAAATTACCTATATGAGAACCTACCCACCTTCGTGAATAATATTTTGAATTTTAAACTTTTCAAAATGTGACAAATATAAAAGTATAAGGATTTTTAGTCAGGCATTACAAATGTTACAATTGATACCTAACTGGTGTCAATAGTAACAGGGCCAGTGTTAATTGTAACAAATTTTAACAGTGATGTAATAAGATAAAATAACAGATAAAAGAAGAAATTATTGAAAAAATAAACATTTATTTCTTACCTCAGAAAATATAAAATTCAGATGACTCAACTAAAAGCAAAGAAAATATATATTCTGTTGGTGATATGGACCATTTTGACCAATGCTTTTAGACGCTAACGAAATTACAGTTTAGGTAAACATAAAATAGGTCTTTTTTCGTACAATTTAACTTGCCCGGTGTCCAGATTTTACATTTTCGCCACTGCAACCAATCTCCTGTGCTCAAAAAATATGGGCCAATATATATCAGAGAGTTTCCTCATCGGAGCCATCTGAAGAGTAATCTGCGACTGTTACTTTCGGAACTGTTTTTCGTTTTTTGCTCTTCTTCTTTTATGTTTTCGATAGCAGTAGTTTTTCCTTGTAATTTTTATCATGATCAATACTGTACTTAATTATTAAGCACGTTACAATCGACACCGTGGCATGTGTTACAACTTACACCGCTTAACTTATAAAGATATTTTTTGGTTTTTTGTATTTATTAGGTAATAATTCGAAATGGTTTTTAATGAAAAATAAAAGCAGATATAACTCACAAACTTATCCTTAACTTGAAATATTTCCGAGCAGAGCACTTATAGTGTTTTAGAAACAATGTGTGTCACTACCTGTATTTACTTTTTTGTCGATTTACAGACATTCGTCAGAAACAGACGCCGTATTTGCGCGTATGCACTTACACTAAATACCAAAGAGCTATGACCCTTTCTGCTTCACTCTGCAAGCGCGTTTTAATCTACTTCGAAAAGATGGCCCTGTTACCTACCCTTGTAACATTTGACACGTGTTACGATTGACACCGGTCTCCCCTACTAAGTTAAAAGTTGCGGCGACCTTGGCCAATATTTAATTTTCAAATAACTTCGTAATTATTAGCAAGTGAGAAAAATTGTTCATATAAAATTTTATTGTTTTTTACCTCTCGCTAAGAGAGGTGTATTCATGCTAAAAATCGCATATCCAGATTTTAATGAATAAGCACGTTTTAAGGTCCCTAGTATCCGATTATAACATTTTTACGATGATGTCCGTATGTGTGTGTGTGTGTGTGTGTGTGGGGATGTGTGTGTGGATGTTGGATTCACTATATCTCAAATACTATGAGACTTAAGGCATTTTTAACTACGGATTCCTCAATCTAACAATAATGGGAAGAGTCCAGTCAGTTTTGGTAACAATTGGACAACCGGAAGTAGTAGTTACAAGAAAAAAATCGTCTAAATATTATTTATCGAAAATTTATGTAAATACTTATATTAAAGAACGTTAAATTCTTTATTCGATAAATATAAATTCATTATTATATCTTCTATAGATTTAGAGATAAAGAAAGGCATATAAAATAATTTGATGTAAAAAATCTCAGATCAAACTACTACAAGGCAAGAAATTCAAATGTTTCTAATTGACATATAAATGTCACTGTCAAAAATATTTGTATGCCTCTGTCAAAAATATTTGTATATTATTATGAAGATTATGAAAATAAAAAAAATTCAACAACGCAAAAGATATACGTAAAAAAGAATGTAAAAGGAATTTGCGAAAAAATGACGAATATAAAGAAAAAGAAAAGGAAAGTAGAAAAAGAAAATTTCAGGATATTGAATATAAAGAAAATGTAAGTATTGTACACAATTTATTTTAAAATATCCCATAGATTTTGCAAATATATGTGAGAATTATTTTGTAGTGAGACATGAATATATGTAATTGTATTAAAAATATTTTTCGTTTTATGCGTACAACCAGGTAAAATATCTGGCGAGAGGTTATGTGTTGGCCACATCAGATTTTTTTTTGTAGTCTATTTACTGACATGGACACAATTTTGTTCAATCAATATCTTTGTCAGTTTTTCGTTGATTTTTCGTTTTATCGATAACAATTGAAGATCAGACCCATGTTGATTAAGCTTAGTATAAAAATTAAAGATTATTAAATTTTCTACAGATTTGCATTAATACTTTTTCTACATATAAATGTCACTATCAAAGAACTAATCATTTAAAAATAATAATAGTAACGTTTTAAAAAGAAAAAAGTAAACAGAATAATAGGAAAGGAATTCAGTACAGTTTCCAGCATACGTAAATATGTAGGCATGTATTTAGATTAATAAAAATTAACGATTCACAAATAAATTTAAGCTAATCCTCATATTTGGATTATACTGTATTTCAAATTAGAATAGACTTGGTGGCGCTGAGAAGCCAGCCTGTTTTACACCCATAAAAATTATTAATTAGTTTTGTTTCATGTGTGACATACTTGACAGCTCGAAAAGTAAAAATTTGATCACCTTTAAATCTTTAGTAAGTAAACAGTTACTTAAATAATTCGTTAAATAGATTATAAAGTCAAAATGGAATAAATAATTGCTTACAAATTGCTATTGTAAACTTGGTTTGCGTTTAGACCAATCAGAAAGCTGGAATCGTAAACCCTATTTTACTAGTCTATTTTTATCTGAAATACAGTATAGTGAATTTTATTCTATCCCGGTATTTAAAATTTAATCTTCATTTTATTATCAAAAAATATTGTTGCTTGGATGAGAGTATATTTTAAGAAATAAATTGCCTAAATTAGAGCAAAATTCGCTAATCCAAAAATAAGGATTAGTTTAATCATAATTGTGACTCGGCCTGTAAATGGCGGGAGGTATTCAGGCCCGGATTAGCATTTCTTTACGCCCTAGGCCAAAATTCATTACTGCACCCCCCGCCTCTCAATATGTACCGAGTTTTAATTATGCATGATTTCATTAAATTTTTGTTCTATATCGGTGCTTTTATGAGTCTATAAACGCACTGAAAACATGTTAAGAAGATCTATAAATGCACTGCTTTTGGAGCTTTTCGTTTTCTAGAGGTGGTATGACTTACTGCTTTTAAAACTGATACATAAATAACATATCAACATCAAATTGCTGTCAGTTAACAAAGAATTTTCATCCCCTGAAGTTCAATTTACTAGAGGGAAGTTCTACCTACGTCAGTGATTTTACAAGTCGCATTTATTAAAAATCTAATAGAATTATAACATTACCCCAATAGAACAAATTATATAAAAACATGTTTCATAAGAACTGTGATCGCACTAGTCCTTTATAAAACTCACCGCGAAGCGGCTCGTTACCAAAGTTGGACGCGTGGGTTAACAGATTGCCTTATGAAATTTGTTTTTCAATATACCTACTATTATCAGTCATCAAAGATACATATACCATCTTTTTATAACTAACTAAAGATTACAACTTTTATTTTGCTTCTCTATCTCTCAAATGAAACGCATGTAAACAATAATTTTGGACTTATTAGATGCAGTTTTGAATTCTGAACAGTTTTCGTATTTATACTTTTGTTCTAAAATTCATAAAGCAGAAAATACAGTCATGAAAATTTTACCATTGTATTTGCTAAGATCCATAAGTAGATACCCGGTATAGAAATATTAGAATTATTTAAAATCTTCGACAACTGCCATAACTCAACAGGATTTACCAATCACTCTACTATACTGATTTTGTATAATTAAAGCAAATGTGACTGTTTAGGTAGACTAGTAGAGATGGTGCCAAATGTCATGACCTATGAAATGCGCAGATCAAGAAGAGAGACAGCTAGAGTAAGGTCAGACAATAGGGGAGAGAAAAAGAGAAATATAGAGTTTTGCTTTCTACGCAACAGCTCTTGAGATTTGACACGACTATTACTGCAGGCACTTTTCTCGCCGTTTTCCCATTTATCCAACTACTCGATGTGCGCCCCCTCCGTGCCTGCGCCCTAGGTCATTGCCTAGGTTGGCCTTATGGGTAATCCGGGCCTGGAGGTATTGTGTTGGCCACACCAGATTTATTTACTTAAACTCGGCAATTAGATGAAGAAATTTAATTACAAATCACTTCTTAAAAGTAAATTAAACTCTTTTGTCTTTCGTAGATATCGTATAAATTATAAATTGAAAAATGAGGACTAAATATTCTGTTCTGGACTTTTCTCTTACTAATTTGTGTTAATATTAAATCAGGCAATGGTCTACTTATATTTTTAATTTATCTTTCTAAATGAAGTCTGTTAGAGTTCGTTTTTAACAAAACATTAACATTATTCACTGCCATATTAATTTATTTGTGATTTATCATACCGACAAACAATGCACTATAACAAGGTATTTATTTTAAAATTGAGCAGAAGCCGTAAAATAAGTGCGGCCACACACAGCTTACTACAGTCATGGCTAGCCTACCCTAGTTACTCAAACATTACGTTACGTTGTCATAGCAACGCGGGCCGCAGAACGCTGAGCGGTCAAGGTTTTTGCGCGGTGGTACATCTCGCGTCTAATTTATGGTGCTATTCTGTAATTTTGCTCTGTAAGACTGTAACTCTATAGACTCTGTAAACTATAGAGCTCTGTAAAACGACAGCTTACAGAGTAGTAAAATTACCTACTCTGTAACTCCCTCTATAACAAGTTTCACTACAGAGTTATTCTTATAGAATGTCTAACTTCATTCCTGTCTAGCTGTCAAATATGCTGTAGTATATTAGACAGTAATTTTATAGACATTCTAAAAAATATGAACTAGAAACGATTGTTATATAAATAATACACTATAAAATGGTAGGTATGTTGGTTCAAAGATACATATTCCATAATAAATTTATGTAGTTGAGTAAGCAATAGATACCATCACGATTTTTTTATTATTATTAATTTCTATAAATACATCAGATGTACACATATATTAGTATATTATTCAACGAGCGTATTATGATGGCTATTATTCACGAAGATGATTTTAGAACACGAGCCGTAGGCGAGTGTGGTAATTCATCCGAGTGAATAATAGCCATTATACGCGAGTAGAATACGATATTTTATCTACACCTGCAATTGAAATCATATTATACCGGGTGACACTGAAAAATGGTCCACTCTAAATAACTTTCTTATTTATAATTTTTTTAATTTAATTTTAACTTTCTTAGATTTTTCAAGTAGTAAGGAAAGTGAGGTTATATCAGCTGGTTCCACAATTTCCGGAGGTGTACACAATAAGTTTTCACTTTCGTTATCATCTTCCATTTTTCTACGGTTTAAAATTCGCGCTTCCGTCAAGTTTTAGGCATCAAAATCGTTCAGGAACTGTCAGATTACTGCAAATATTATAAAAAATCTATAGTTGAGTATTTTTAGTACAAGAAAATGGAATATTTATAGGTCTTGAACATAATTGTAAGTAATTATAATTAAATTTGCAGTGAAAAATCCAAATAAAATTTTGTAATTTTTCAGGTTATGATATAGGAATGAAATGGCGTGAAATGTACAAAGAAATGAATTATGTTGATTTAAATAATGTGCACAATGTAATATATTTATAAAATTCATTAATTTGAAATTAAAATATTCTGATGTTACCAACATAGAAAATTTCCCTAGAATTTAAAATTTGAGTAATAAATAATAATAAACAGAAAAGTCGGCACATAAAAATCTTGTCTTTCACATGTCCAGAAACCGTTTTGCGGGTATTTGCATGCACATAACCTCTAAATGAACATGATTGTGAACCCTCAACAATAAATTTGACAATTCCATGTCTTATGTAACCTCAGCCCGTGGATTATAAGTCAAAATCCACGGGGCGTGGTTAATGAACGGTATTATGTATCCATGGTTACGTACATAATTAATATATTATTAAACAGGTGTAGATAAAATATATAGGTTTATGATTAAATGAAATATATAAATATTGAATCAAAATACGTTATGTTTTGATTTTTGCAGGTAATCAATTTCTGTCATTGTTGTAATCAATGCTTGTCATTGTTATTAATTTTTTTTATCTCTTGTTTTAATTTTTGTAATCTTTTCTCCTCCTTCATTTAATGACTGTTTCAATTATTCTATGAAACTGTGAACAGTTCTCTACCATTAATTTGTACTCGTACAAGTAGATAGGGTTTTCTTCAAATTATCTTGACTAGCGGAAACTGCCCTTGCCTTAGCTTTGAAACAATAATTATGACAAATTCTTAAGTATAGCTATTTAAAATTATTCAACTTTATATTAAAGATAAAAAAGTCCCTTTAATTAAAGTTTTACAATGAGTTTGTTTAAAAACATTTCTTAATTAGTAATGTAATTCATTATCTGGTACACTGATCTGAATGGATTTTGATAAGTCTGGCAAAATCTTCTCGATTTACATGCTAAAATATTTTTTTTCATATAACATGTATTAATTTTTTCCAATAGTGGCACTCTTATTATAGCCATATTTAAATCAAATTAGTATAAAACTTTACATGTATTTTTCTCAAAACAATCGTTATGTATGGGTATAAAAATATTGTATACTGAATTCAGAATTAAAGTCTCTAACGAATGAGCAAATAAAAAAAATGTTCTTATTTATAATAAAAAAGTTAGGTCCTGTATTGAGAGAACCACTGGTCGAAAAAAAATAATTTTTCTTACTTTAAATTTGACTTGTGAAATAGAAATTGTTTGCCCATTTAACCGTCTTTGTAGCTTTTATAGTTCTTGAGATAACAATGGTGGCTCATTTAAAATGAACATCCTGTATATTTGTAACATTACTAAAGTCCGAGCAGGTACATACTTATAGTTTCAGTAGGTACAAAATTTTTCTTCTATATTTAATATTCATATGAACAATACATAAAGTTTACTTAAAAATATCATCTTAAATTTTATTTCAATAACATACAACTCCACCACAAGGATTAGGGTTTGTAGGATAACTGGGAACAGTAGGATAACTAGGTACGATGTAACCTGGAGATAGTGGTATTAAGGTGATTCTTGGTCGAGTTCCTGTTCCAGTTTTTTGAGTTGGTTTTTGACAAACCATCGTATTATTGCAAGGAACTTTGCAACATACTTGAGTTCTGCTGCAGTCATCATCAGTTGAACATCTTGTTGCGTTTGTGTTCAGTGAAATCCAAGAAGTACAGTTTTTAATTACAGGACAGCCTTGGTTTGCGCTTTCTGAAAAAAATAATACGTACCTATATTGTATATCGAAGAAAATAAAAAGTGCATTAAAATTATAAATTATGGGATCTCATTGATTTTAGAGTTACAGTGTGTTATAATTCACTCCATTAGATCTTTATTTGTGGGACTAGTTTGTTGGAAAATAAGGTTCGCAAAACAAAAGTGAACAGTCGAGATGCACAAATTTATTGTATTTAGAATGTTGCAAATAGGATCATCAAGGTGCAAATATTTTATCATTGCCGATATCTGTGTACAAAGCAGGTTGGCTTTGGCAATGGGTAATAAGCCGTGATGATTTATTTATTTCTTTATTATTTATTTTCTGAAACATAATTTTATACAATTTAAATATGCGCGCGCAATCTGTACTAACCCTGCACATGGATCAGGGTTGAAAACCGGATCGATTGACTTTACGCAACCGCCTTAAGAAAGCAGCTGCAAAGTAAGAATAGGAAATTTGTGCAAGAAACAGGAAACGATGAAAAAGTTTGTGCTCATACTCAAACTCTACTTCTATCTGTAGAAGAGTATTTGATTATATTATTACTTCTCATTATATTTGACGTCAATTTCTTAGACCTACTTTTACAATCATTAGATAAACCTTGTATAACGCTATACCAGGTATAAAATTGGAAATTGTATTTTACAAACCTCGGATAAACCTCAGATAGAATAAACACCAGTATTTCTTATCCCATGGAAATCAGTCGTATAAACATCGGATAACTTTATCCCTGGTTCTTATGGTTACCACGTAAACACAAACGATGTGTTGTTATTCATACGTTTGAAAGATGTCAATAAAGTATTTCATCATCACTCTCAGAATCAAAAACATTGTTTATATCATCTAACATCGTGAAAAATGCAAATTAGAAGGCAGAAATAATAACAATATTGAAGAAAAATAGTCTAACAAGAAGATAATTTTATTGTCAACCTAAAGTGATTTAAAGTAATTCCTGGTATAACCTATCTGATAGATAAAAATGCATTGTAAAAGACAGTCTTGTTTATCGAAGGTATAGTTGCTAGGATAAAGTTATACCTCCGATAGCTATACCATAGTTTATCCATCAATTGTAAAAGTGGCCCTTAGTTTCTCAAAATTATTAAATGTACCTGATGGTTCTTGAAGTCCAACAAAACATTGTTTTCTACCAGTACATGGATTGTCACAACAAGTTTCTCTTCTTTTGCAATCATCTTCAACTGTACAATTAGTTAATGCAGTATTATTGTTCAATGTACAATCTACCATAGGACAATAAAGTTTGCTTTGTCCAGGTACGCCTGGTAGACCTGGTATGCCTGGTATACCAGTTCCTGTAAAGTAAACAAAATCTTGTAAATTATCCTTTTTCATTATTTTTTAAGAACTTACCGGGAAATGTTGAAATTCCAGGATATGTTGGAACTCCGGGATATGTTGAAATTCCGGGATATGTGGAAACTCCGGGATATCCTGAAATTCCGGGATAAACTTGTCCTGGACCTGTAAAAAGATATTTAATAAATAAATAATATTATACATAAAGTATACCATTATAACAAGTTACTGTGACATTTTTAACTATACTTATCAGAATTCAGAGCGTTGCTGTTTCTGATAAGGTAACTCCTAGCAAACGTTTGTCACATTAAGGCCCAGTTTATCAAGTATAAATTAACATGTCCAGTTACCGCCGTAAAAGTTTTTCCACACAAGTGAAAACTGCATGTTAACTAACCCAAAGTGTATGGTTATATTTATAAGGTTGATATAATTTTGTCATTGAAAGTTTTATACAGTTGACAACACTGAATTTTGACAGTTATTTGTTTTGTTCCATACCATTTCATTTGGTTTGGGTATTTACGTTGTGTAAATGTGTAAATCTATAGCACCTAGACAATTTGGAAACGAGCTATATTGTAAAATTCGCGTTTTCTTTCTGCAAGTTCTTCAGGGGTGGAAGGCATTTGTATACAATAAGGTCTTATTCGAACAATCATAGGCGCCGACTGCGTGGGGGCTTCGGGGCTCGATTTATGTACCAATTTTAAGAAATAAAGTTTTATTTGAAAAATTTTCTGCTGCCTCATTTTAGCCCCCACACGAAAATCTAAACATCGGCGCCTTTGCGAACAATATTTTGCTTGCTGTTGATTTAGAAACTTCACAATAATCTGCGGCAACTGATATAAATGAATATGTAGCATAATATCTTAAAGCCGGCAATACTTGTTCTACAGGATATAATGCATGATTTCTGGAATTATATAAAATTTATATAATAATAACTCTTATTAATTTAAAACATATTAACCCTTATACTAATCGAAAGAGAAAGAAATAAACCATTTTTGAAGCAAAAATCAAATGTAGGTTCCATTTAAGAAAATGTAAATTTGTGTTATATCTGGAGTATATACTGATAGAAAAATTATTTTCGTACGCCATTGGATAGATAATAAAAGTTCACCAACAACTACAAAATAAGAATAATGTTATTGGATAATATTTTCAAAAACATTATTATGTACGGAGCAGAAATCTGGGGATGGAGAGAACAAGAGACTAGAAAGAATTCAGCTAAAATATCTGAAATGAACCCTGGGACTGGATATGAATACTGCGGTGTATTCATATCCAGTCAGTATTCATATTGTTCTAGAAGAAACAAATAGAAAGAAATTACGGATAACGGCGGGTTTAAAAGCGACAAAATATGAAGAGAAAATAAGAAG
This sequence comes from Harpalus rubripes, assembly GCA_963082715.1. Taxonomy (NCBI): domain Eukaryota; kingdom Metazoa; phylum Arthropoda; class Insecta; order Coleoptera; family Carabidae; genus Harpalus; species Harpalus rubripes. Next base: position 13,710,423 of record OY720462.1, on the reverse strand, counting down.
GTGAGATCCAAATAGAATTCTGTACCAATGCTGGATGGAAATAAAGAAAAAAGAAGTAAACAGACTACCAAGAAATAACTGGGAAATCCACAGGACAAGATATTATGAAAGAAACGGCTATGCACCACTGGACGTAGAACGAAAACGACAAGAAAACAGGGACATTAACGGGGAATTGTGTAGAAGAGACCAAGACACACAAAAACAAAACCAAGGCTCAAGGTATAACGAAATATACAAAAGTATTCGTCCCATATCAACCCCTCAATACCTCGAAAACAGGAACGGGAAATCTATAAAACTCGTAGCCAGACTAAGATGTGGGAATGAAGAAAATGATAATAAATATTGGAAGAAAGAAGAAGAAAGAACATGCAGACTGTGCACTGAAGGCCAAGAAAATATAGTACACTTATTATATAATTGCAGGGAACTACCAAGGCAAACATATAGCGTACCATGTCCTAGACCTAGACGAACTGGGTAGCGGGGAGACATGGGGAAAGGCGCTGAAGAAGAAAAGAGAAGAAATAAAATAATGTATTGTAAAAATTTAGATATGATATGTACTTTCAACATTTAATATAAAGGTTACCAGTTTATGTAAAAAATTCAATGCTGTAAAGCACGAATTAAATTAATAAATAAAAATAAAATAAACTTAGTTTTTTGAAGTATTGTCAGTAAACATATGAAATTAACTAGAAAACAATTTCTGCAGTTTTGGCGAAAAAAATAGATAAAAGTAAATGAACACCCACTATATTCACCTGATTTGGCAATGTGCGACTTTTGCCTTTTATTTGGACTTATTTAAAATTTTCGTAGTAGATTTTCGTCTGAGGAAGAAATTGTTGTTGAAATTTATGAATATTTTGAAAGGATTCAGCATTCCAAAAAAAGATTGATTGAGAGCTTTTTAGGGATGGACGGAAAGGATGTGTATTATTTTTAAAGGAAAATACTTTGAACATATTTAAAATTAAAATTCTAAAAAGTAAGAACCATGTGTTAAATAAATTAATAATTTCAACAATAGTCGTGATGACAAATGAATCCAAAAAATTATCGCAACTTACTCTGTCCATAAGGAACGTCACAACAAATCCTAATTCTTTGAGTAGTTATTGGACACCAATTGTTGCAAATGGCATAGGATCCAACTCCTGTAACTACGACAAATAAGGTAATGCCACAATATTTCAACAACGGAATCATTTTATTCAAACTATTCAAACTGCTACAAAATATTCAAGTTGCATTTTATATATTATGCACTTTGACGAGGTTATTAGGCCACGGACAATAAGATTATATAATTTTTTCTAACGTTATCTTTGTCTTTGATAGCAAAACTAACGTTTTATTTTCTAATGGTCTTGAACTATGTGTATATATTATTGTGTAACAAGGGCAGAAAAGTACGAGTACCTATAACTATTTCTTTCACTTTCAACTGAAGTTTCTGTTTATACAGGGCGTTATGTAAGTATGTGCCAGTTACGGAATGTTATGATAAAGACAACTGAAAGAAGTTATATTTTGAAATTTATTCTCCACAATATGCCAGGTTGTAAAAGTTGTAGGACTGTAAACCAATTACGAACCAGCTTCTTATTAAGGTAAAATCTAAAAAATCAAGTTGTTCAAAAAAACTAAATTTGTTCGTACGTTGAATGTGCAATTCTGAAATGGCGCAGTACTTAGATATTTAGAAATGACTGTTAATTTCACTCCTTAACAGTACACCTACATGCATTTGTTTTAACTTTAAACCTTCAAAAATAACAAGTGTTGTTGTTTTCTCTCAAACTACTCAGATTCTTAAATAATTCTTTATTCAAATAAATAATTGTTATTGGTCCATTTTGAAGTGCTTTTACAACTGCAACAAGCACAATAGAAAAGAAATTAACGCAGATTACGATACATTGTAATCTTGTTTATTAACTGGTAATGTATGGAATGATACTTACATAACACCCTGTATAATATGCTACACTCTATATCTGAATTCAAGCATTGTCCGAAAAAATTACTCAGAACTAGTTTTTAATGTTTTGATCACCTGAATATTCCCAAATCCGAATTTTACAATTTCGGTGGATATTACTTAATAAGAATTGAACTATACTGCGTAATAGTTAGGTTAGGTTATGTTAGGTTTGTTTGAAATAAAATATTTAAGTTGTTATAATTGAAACAGGGGCGTACATTTCTAATGAAATTTGTGTACAGCTTTTTATATATTTACCTCCCGCTACCCTTGGTAATGGAGGTATAGGGATCGGGCTAAAAATCGCATATCGAGATTTTGGTAAATGAGAACGTTTTAAGAATCCAATTTTAACATTTTCACGATGATGTCTGTGTGTAAGTATGTATGAATGTATGTATGTGTGGATCCTCCGCTCTAACTCAAATACTATCACTCAGAAAAATTTGAAAACTTGTATTTCGACCTTTTTCTATTATGAAAAGAGCCTATTAGATTTTGGTGTAAATCGGATAACCGGAAAAGCTCATAATATTTTTTCTTCGAAAAATACCTTTAAATGTTATTTTTTACAGTATTAATGTTATTATAAAAATTAAAGATTATTAAATATTCTACAGATTTGCATTAATACTTTTTGTACATATTTTATGGATAAATTTATAACATTATCTATAATTTAAATCCCGGAGCCTATGCTTTAAACAAACAAAACTTCTTGGTTACGCAGTTATTCAAATATATGTAACTGACAGATAAATGTCACTAATAAAAATTAAAGATTCGCAAAAAAGTTTAAGCTAATCCACATTTTTGGATTGGTGAATTCTATTCTATCCCGGAATTTGAAATTTAATCTTCTTTTTATTATAAAAAAATATAGTTATTTGGATTCGATTAGACTATATTTTCAGGAATAATCTGCCAAAATTAGAGCAAAATACGCTAATCTAAAAATAATGATCAGCTTAATCTTTTTTGTGACTCTGACTGTAAATGGCTGGAGGTATTGTGTTGGCCACACCAGATTTTTTTCTTATAATTCATAAAAATATAGAAATATTGGTAAAAACGCGATGTTAAAGTTGGAATTATTAAGCGAGATATAAATTTTTGAATGAAATTATTTGTGACGTCATAGTTCCGAGTTAGTTATGCTTCTCAAACAGTTAATTCTGGGGGTATCTGCATTAGGAATATATTTTTATTTATTTTTATTAAAACTTCTTTCCCTTGTCAAATGAATTAATAATGAATACAGAAATAAAGAAAAATGATTAAAATAAATAAGTTAATTAAAATAAATATTATATCAATCTATTTCTTGAAACATTTTGACAAACAACGAATGGCATAGTAAGTCTAGTTCACCCGAATTCGTCCGAAATTATACAGTAATAACCGATTAGTAGGCTTGGGGTGTCCCGAGGGACTATGACGTCATGTTTACAATAATTTAGCATTTTTATTACAACAAAGTAATATTTCATCATTTTCTTTTTACTAAAACTCTTAATTTCACATATGCTATCTTCTTATTATTGAAGTTTACTATTTTTTTGCATTGGTAGAATACCCCATTATATGGCTCGAGCAGACACGTGACTCGAGTGACCTTGACGTGCTTGGAATCAGCTGATTTGTGTGCGCATGTCATTTTGACAAGAACAATGCCACGTTGACAATACCAATGTTTTGATTTATTTTGATTTTGAACTGCTTTAATGTTATTATTTTACAATTTTTAAGCAGTAAAACCTGAAATTAAAAATAAGACATTTTAGCAGTTAAAAATCAAAATAAATCAAAACATTGGTCTTGTAAACTTAACATTAGGTACGTTATATCGGTGTCAGAAATATTCCTACTAGAATAAGAATATTCTTAAAGCAATAGAACGCTCAGTAGCAAATAACTGTCAAGTACTGTCAAGTAAAAAAATAAATACAATAGAACAGTGACAGTGGCTATATGTTATTGTTAGTTAACAATTAAAGATAACTTTGTATGTTTATTTTGGATCTTCCATATGTTGTTATGCAAATATTACAGAAATTATAATTTTATAAAAATATATTAAATAATAAAAACGTAAAGGAGATATTTTTGTTGAGCACAGTCTACTCTAAACATTCACAAATGTGACAAAAATGTACGCGCGACAGTCGGCTAGTAAAATTTTGAATTTATCTCCACTCTATATATCTTCCTACCAACGCTTCTAACTCTGAAGTTGGAATGATTCGCAGGAATATATCGATTTTTTTGACGCAAAAGAACGACCATTGATGTTCTACTAGAAGAAATAGGAAGATTTTTGACACCAATAGAACGTACCTATTGTCCTTGTTAAAATGACATGCGCACACAAATCAGCTGATTCCAAGCACGTCAATGTCGCTCGAGTCACGTGTTTGCTCGCGCCTTATATAGGATCTGCCTAACAATAATTTTTATTTCAAAAATACTCCGGTTAGTTAACTTCAAAATTTGGTTAATGGGGAGATTTATTTCCACGTATAAATGTATACCTTGGTTAGCTAACCTTACATTTATTCTTACTTTGATGAAAACAGCCCTAAGCCATCTACAAGTAGTATCAAGTAAATGATAAAATTTGTAAAACCTGATCAAACTTCTTACACCATCTTATCTCAAAGTACCTATTTGCTTTGTATTTGGGTCAATGCAATCGCCAACAAAAATCGGAAATAGGTGGATGAGCAAAATGTTTTATCTGTTTATCTATAAATATGCACTATAGGTGCAGTGCATATATCTTTAAATGTTATTTATATTTTGTAGTTCGAAAAGACAAGTTGTGATATCTATTCGAAAATGACAATTAAATTTGTGTTAATTTGTGCAGTAATTAGTTTTGTATACGGTCAGGATTATTTTGATATTGATTATGAAAGTTACCCTGATTATGACAATAACTTATTAACTGATAGTGATAATTATGAAAGTATCGACAATAATAAAAATATCTGTTGTGGAGGTAAGATTAGGTATACATTTAACATGAAATTTTGTTTTTAATATTATATAGTTCAATTTTCCTAATATTTATTTAAAATCTAATTCCAATTTTTAAACTATTTAAAAATTAAGGAAAAGCATGTTTATCCGCCTTATATTCCCAACTTTGCTCCATTCGATTATAATAAATAAGGAAACTGAAGTGCAAATCATTTTTTGATTTTTAAAAAATATTTGATATTGTGAGCTCGATTCCTCTTACTCTTTGAAAAAAAAATTGAACAATTGTTTGTTATTATATTTTGCAATATTGTAATACTGAAGTATTAAAAAATTTCAGCTATTATGCCCTGGCAACATATACCATATCATCAAAGCCACATTTATAAATGTAAGTTGATATAACTATCATTTGGGTTTTGAATATAGAATTAATTAGTAATATTTAATTTGATAGATGCAATGCCACATTGGCCACATGTAAGACATGCATATCATCATTCGAATTTCAGACGTAAGTTTTATATGAAATACTTATTGCTATACATTTTACATATTTCATTTCGGAATCATAAATAACTATTTTCTATTTTGGTTCTTTCATAAAGTACATATTAAACAACCGAAATTGAAATTCCTAGACATGAAATAACGTACATTTTTTGAAAAAATGACCAAAATAGAAAAAATAGTATAAAATACACGTTTCATAAGACATTTCAGCGCACTTGTCCCCTTAGAAAACTCGCGGCAAAGCGCTCGTTTCTAAGAATGACACGTGCTCTAAAATCATGTCTTATGAAACTTGTCTCTTACTAATTTTGTACGATCGGGTATTTGTTAATGTTTCCCGAATGGGTTTTCAAGCACACAACGCTAGCGCCGCTCTTGGCCGCTCTCAAAACCAATGCAATAGGTACTTTTCTAAGGTAAACTTTCAAAATTAATTATAAAAAAACTATGCAAAATTTGGCGTCGATACGTTAAACGGTGTAGATTTGTAAAGACGTCAAGTTTTTACTTTATAAGATTACTGATCGGTAGTTGATTGTATTTACTTTCCGATCAGGAGGTGAGGCGAGAAGAGTAAAAAATATATAGTTTTTTACGTTTGTTAAAAAAAGTACACTTTTTTTCATTAAAATTGGTTTTGGCTGCGGAGTGAAATATTGAAACGGTATGGCACTTTTTTCACACTTTTATTACAGACATAAAAAAATCCTCAAGCGGATTAGAATATTCATATTATGCTACAGTACACACACTATAGAAGATATTAATTGTCTTACTAGTACAAAAATGTTGTTATTATTGTACCAGTAACAAAATGTTAGCTTCTTAGTATACCGCTGGCGGCGGTAGTCGCCACAGCAACACAGATCATATTGAAAATTATTATTTGACAGTTGTATTGTTTGTGTTTTGTAGTGTACACAGCCATCTTTGGCGGAAATTGCAAATACTACAAATAAAAATATTCCAAACAAAATACCAAAAAAATTATTTGAAATACTTGGAGTAAAATAGTATGTCATTCGGAGTAGAACGCCCTTTTTGTGTTTTACCCAACTTGCCAGGCCTCGGCTAGCGCCTCGGCCGCAATAGCTAGGTTCAACACAAAAAGACCGCTTTCTACTCCTAATAACTTAATATTCTATTGTATGCAACTTTCAATATTTTATAATTTACTTGATACTACTCCTTTCTTTCTTTCTTTCTTTTGGTCGCGAATCTGAGGAACCGGGTTCGATTCCGACCGACGCCAAATATTTACAATTTTAAATGGCACAAAATTGACCCCTGTGGTGCACTCTCCACGCCAGCAATGAGTGCCCGTGAGGTGACGCCTTGTAAGCGCCCGTACGGTGCAAATATTTCATCATTACCGATATCTGTGTACAAAGCAGATTGGCATACCCAGCAATGGGTAATAAGCCGTGATGATATATTTATTTTTTTATGCAACTTTCACTAGAAGGAAAATTTGCCGCACGACCCGAATGCTTTACTCACTTGTTACATAAATAACTATTATAACATCAAGATAAATTTCAAATATTTTTAAATTTTAATTTTCTTGTTGCGCCGTTCGTGTAAAAACGTAATAAGCATTGCGGTCATTAAATGTTTCCTTAATCGGTATCGGATGTATTGAAGATCTCGACCTCATCTCGATCTTCAAAATCATCTTCAACCGGTAGGAAGCACTTACTGCCCTTAATTCTGAAATTACTATAACCTTTTTAGCTCCCTTACACTACAACTTCTACAACCCTTGCCTCAACGTCCAGACTCCATGTTACAATGTAGGCTTGTACAGATGTTGCCGCGATTACTGTAACCGATCATTGTGTTACATCTCATATACTTACCTTGTGGTAGTCGAGGATGACGTCGAAGGTGACGTCGATTCAGGATCAGGATCAGGAGCTGAACCAGAACTTGAAACTAAAGCTTTGACAAAGGATAGAGAGCATAGGGTGAAGCCAGATTTACGAAGAAGAAGAAGACAAGATGATGGAGACACGTTTCTGGATGACGAAGAGTGAAATATTTGAATGTGAAGCTGTATTTTTATTTTTATCATACTTATTTCTTCTTAGTGCCATTTACTGAACTCAATATATTTACTGGAACACGCTATGGAATCTATAGCGTTTTACATTTATATATTAACTGCGACCTTTTTTGCACTGAGTGCATAACTTGTTGCAACTTGATTTTTGATGTTTCAATTTCAGACCACGTTCATAATTATTCATAATCGGAGCGTAATTTGTTATGTCTTCGTAATCCAAAATTGTCCAAAATTTAATATTACCTACTCCATTTTACGATTATTCCTAAAATTATATTTACCTAAGAACGAAAATCATTGCAGAAAAAGTTAAATACCGCAAATAAATTATAAAAATAACATTGACATGGACAAATACGAGTATGTACAGGTGTCTCATTTTCGATGTTTTTTTAAGGTATCTCGGGTAATATTAATGATACACCAAAACCGTTTGCATATTCCAGGGTCAACTTTTCGAGAAAAGTTTAATAGTCACCACAGGAATTTTCGATTTTTGAAAATATATCATATCTTCTTTATTATGACAGTTACAGAAAAATTATTTTTACAAAATTTTTACCATTTTATAGATTCAATAAAATGGCGTAATTAGATTTTTTTAAAACTTAATAATTCCCGAGATATAACACAAACTTATGATTTTTTAATGGGAACCTATGTTGAAAATAGTCTCGCCTTTTTCCTTACTTTATAAGCTTTTCAATTATATGTAACAAATCTACATTCTTTTGTTTTAAACTTGAATAAAGGTAATTATTAATTTATTGGGTTGAAAAAATTTAAAATTATTAAGAAACAAATGAAAAAATCTATTACAGATCATCATTTGCATATTTCTAATAGTATTTATTTCAGTTTTACTCATTTTTTCAATTTATTTACTTCAAAAACATATTAAAACATTTTTTTCGGATTCTGTCAAAGCCAACTGTAACGTCGATAAAATTAGTAATTTAACTAACCCGAAAATAATGGTTAAGAATAATTTTGTGAACATAATTAATAGATATGGAATCAAAATAAACAAATGATGATTTGTAATAAATTTTTTCATTTGTTCCTTAATAATTTCTAATATTTTCACCTCAATAAATTAATAATTCGTCTTTTATTAATGTTTAAAACAAAAGAATGTAGACTTGTTATATATCACTGAAAAGCTTATAAAATAAGCAAAAAGACGAGACTATTTTCAATATAGGTTCCCATTTAAAAAATCATAATTTTGTGTTATACCTCGAGAATTATTGTTTTCAAAAAATCTAATTACGCCATTTTATTCTATTTAAAAAACGGTAAAAATTTTGTAAAAACATTTTTTCTCTAATTATCGTAATAAATAAGATACGAGATATTTTCAAAATGAGCAAAAAACGAGTTTTTACCTGTAGCTCAGAAACAAAAGAAGATCGAAAATTCCTGTGGTGACTATTAAACTTTTCTTGAAAAGTTGACCCTGTAATGTGCAAACGGTTTTGCTCTATTAATAAGATTACCCGAGATATCTTAAAAAAACATCGAAAATGAAACACTCTGTACATCTAAAACGTCAAACCTACATTTGATCATTTTTTGCCCAAATTGAAATTCATACTTCTCGAATTTTTCGCAAAAATATTAAGTACCACTGTTGTCGAATGTCATATTCGAATTTCGTATAGCTATCTTTCTCTAAATGCGTTAGTAAGACAACGATGACGCTATTAGACATACGTATCGAAGATAGAATATAGGAAATCATAAGTAAGACAGAGATAAATATACAATTACTTGTTATTTTGCGGTTCAGAAATTAATGACGTGAGTGTCAAGTGAGAAAAATCTATGTATAGATATATAAATCGAAAACGCTATAAATTGTGAACGAGTAATCATTGCAAAATATAGATATATCTTTGTTTATACGTTCCATTATATTTCATTGAAAAAAATTTCATCATATATATTTGTATTGAATGTAGTCATTTTCTTGTTACTTGGTTAAGTTAAGCATTACTTATTTTTAAGACAAACAAAATTGCTACAATGAATAATGCTCACGAATTTCATTTACATTTACGCCACACTTAGTTTTTAGTTCTTTGTGCACAGTATACGAAGTCATAATCAATGAATTTCGGACTTCATACGCCTTTCAAATTTAATAAAGTTTCGATTATTTCCACAAATTCCCACTGACTCAAATCATAAAATTTTCGCAGAATATAAACTGACTATTATAGTCACAGTACATAGAAATTTATAGTTTTATTTGTTTATAAACATAGCTTAAAATAAAGATAAAGTAATTGCAGGCATAAATTAATAATTCATGCATAAAATATCTAAATGAATTCAAGAATGTCCATTCAGCTGTTACTCGTTTTTCCCTTTTCCTGAAAAGCATTGATTCATATCATTTAAGGCCGTCGCGTACTTGGTCGAGGCGAAGCGAGGCGAAGCTAAGCGCGGCGAAGAGTCGTTTTTTCATTCAATATATTATTATGTGTATACGCGCACTTTGGCGAAGCGAAGAGCAGAGCAGCGAAGCGACTTGCCGGAATACTTCGGGGAGAATATTTTTTTCTGCTCTTCGCTTCGCTTCGCTGAACTGTGCGATAGCGCAGCGCAGCGCAGCTACCTAAATCAGAACGAATACTCCCGAGACACATTGAAAATAGTCGGTTTAGAATTAAATTTCACACGTTTTATATCAAACAATACGTATAGGTTCTATGAAAATGTCAAACACAAAAGAGAAATTAGTTCTTCTGGTTTCAAAATATAAAGATCTGTACGATATAGGATGTGTCGGGTATTCTAATCAGACATTGAAAGACAACTGCTGGTTAGAAGTAGCAGAAGAAATAAATATAACCGGTATAATATGCTATGTATATTAAGTTTATTAATTGTAAATATAACAATGTACATTACAAAATGTTAAATTTTAAGCATTTCATTAAATATTTGATCCAATAGATATGGATATGACAACTGAGTATGTACTACTACCTAAAACAAAAAAAAAAACTAAATATATTATTATAAATAAAAATGAAGTCAATTAAAAAGGAGATTATCTATTTAGTTATACAATGTAGAAGAATTTTTCAAAAAAATTAGTTCTGGAAATTCCTTACATATTAAACGATTTCTATTGTACAAAATAGTATTGCAGACTCAACAAAAAAGGAGATTAACTACTTGGTTACAGAATGTAGTAGATAGTAGAATATATCAAAAAAATTAAACATTTTTTCGGTTTCTCTGTACCATGGAATTTTGCCACTGCACTAAACCTACGGATGAAACAAAATAATTTATAAATTTGTCTCGTATTGATAGTGCATGCGTTGTTGCGTTTCCTCCAAGCTGTCCATCTTTTGAAGCAAACGCGGAGGTTTTTCGTTGAAAACTGCTCGCAAGTGCGCTTTGGTTCTAAAAATGACTCTTCGCCGCTCTTCGCTTCGCCGCGCTGCGCCTCGCTCAAGTGCGCGACGGCCTTTATAGTCACTACCAATCATTCGCACTATTCTTTAAAATAATAATTTTAAATTGTACTAAATTTGAGTAAATTCTACTGTTCTTGTGAGACTTTTTCCTAGTTTTATTTTGAAAATAATTGAAGAGCTCGTATCAAAAACAACCTTAGTTCATTTTTTTGAATGTTAGATATTTAATCAAAGAAACAGCTTTCTAGCTTCCTTACTTTTGTAGATTTCTGTTTCTGTAACTCAATTTATTTCACTATTTCCATTTATTTCATTACACGTTCCAATCTTAGACTGCCGGTCGGTTGCAGGCTGTTATAGACTCTTTACGCGATATTTATATCACTATATTTATATCACTATATCTATATCACTATATTTATATCACTATTCATTTCACTTTGCGTGTCTTCCCTGACGGGTTTATATATTCCGGCGTCGTTTTCTAGAAGGTTCTCCAACATTGCTTGCGATAATGACATCGAATACAAAGGATCAGGCGACCGGAAGCAATTAAACAGGTCGAGACTCGTTTGTTTATTTCGCCGCTGCTCGCGACAATTACGTCATCGTTTAGACAATATGACTACGTTTATCTCAGCGGATTGAAAATAGGATTGAGTTATTTTCAATCTTCTTTAAATTCATATCGAATAAAAGAAGATTAGTTAAATACTAGATTATGCAGACAGAAAGGGAGAGGAATATGATCTAATTTCATGCTGGATATATAACCTCAAAATCTAAAAATTGTCATGTTGTTATTTGTCTTCCCCTTTGAAAACATAAAACAAATATTTGTTTCTTCATAACTCCAAATATTTCGCTTTTGGACAACTTTACTAAGTTTTATGTCGCGACTTTTATAAAATATGATAAAATGCAAATAACCAACAAATGATATGAATTTAGTAACACTCAAATATATTGCGGATGTACGCATGTGTAGCTACATTCTTTGAAGCTTCACTGTTTATTTCTACAGAAATCGAGTCATTCGAGTCGCTTCATAAGTCTAAGCCTGTTATTTTATAGGCTTGACTTGACATTTTCAGGCGGCTTGAAATATTAATCTCGATCGTTTATTTCGAAGATTGAAAAGGGATTTATTAAATTCAAGCGGCTTGGAACGTCGAGATAAACGTAGTCTATAATACTTTTGACGAAAGATAGTTTTACCAGTTTGGCATCTTTGGAAGTAGATATCGCTTTATAGTTCATATTTAAAATATTTGGACTATGGTTTTTTCCGCTAAGAGATCTTCAATTATTTCTAGATATTTTATTTATTTGTTTATTTAACTTTATTAATATTAAACTTTCAATAACTTTGGTAAAGGTTATATGAAGAGGCTAGCACGAGTAAAAATGAGAGCAGTATACATATACGAAAAAATCATTTTTTATTGAGGCATGGCCTAATTTAAATGAAATTGTTCATGATTATTTTTGTTATATTATTAAGTTAGTCTAAACAAAGACAATATTTGCATTTCATAATGTTATTGTTGTTTAATTAGTAGGAACTGGAACGTACAAATACCTAGATTCTAATGTATCAATGATTCATTTTGTATAGTATTGTATTTAATTATTACGAATACAATAGTATGCGAATAATAAGTATTGATTAATTATATACAGGATGGGCCGAAAGATTAGAAATCTGTTTTCCTATTTCAATACTTACAGTATCTTATGATAATATACATCACCATTTTTACCTCCCGCTACCCTTGGTAAGGAGGTGTAGGGTCGTGCTAAAAATCGCATATCGAGATTTTGGTAAATGACCACGTTTTAAGGTCCCTAGAATTCAATTTTAACATTTTCACGATGATGTTTTTGTATATGTGTGTATGTGTGTGTGTATCTGTGTATGGATCCTCCACTCTAAATCAAATACTATTATTCAGAAAATTTTGAAACCTTGTATTTCGAACTTTTTCTGTAATGGAAAAAGCCATTTAGATTTTGGTGAAAATCGAATAACCGTAAATGGCACTTTACTAGAAGCTCAAAATAGTTTTTTTTGAGATTAATATTATTATAAAAATTAAAGATTAAATGTTCTATGGATTTGCATTAATACTTTTTCTATATATTTTATGGATAAATTTATAAAATTATCTATAATTTAAATCCCAGATCCTACGCTTTAAACAAACAAAACACAGTTATTCAAATGTATGTAACTGACAGATAAATGTCACTATGAAAGAACTATAATCATTTCAAAATAATATTAGTAACGTTTTAAAAAGACAAAAGTAAATAGAACAATAGAAAGGAATTCAACACAGTTTCCAACATAACATATTTATGTAGGTATGTATTTAGATTAATAAAAATTAACGATTCACATAAATGTTTAAGCTAATCCTCATTTTTGAATGAGTGAATTCTGTTCTATCCTGGTATTTAAAAGTTAATCTTCATTTTATTATATCTCCGGTGGCTCAATGTTTAGAGCAACGCCTCATAAGTCATGAGTGCGCTCGGGGCTCTGGGTTCGAATCCCACTAAGGCATGGATGTGTGTGAATGTGAACCTACTGTGTAATTGGGATTTAATCCTGTTGAGCGGATTAAAGAAAAGGTAGTTACTTGGGTTAGATTAGACTATATTTTAAGAAATAAACTGTCAAAATTAGAGTAAAATTCGATAATCTAAAAATAAGAATTAACTTAATATTTTTTGTTACTCAGGCTGCAAATGGCGGGAGGTATTGTGTTGGCCACACCAGATTTTTTCCATTTCCTAAATGCTTAATGGTTTCAAAATAATGTTGAGGTGCAACATATAAATCATATTCTAGCACACTTATTGATTTTAGAATGAGTTTCATTCTTGGACGATTTTTGGTGACATTTTGTGATTTGAGTTTGGTATGACTGTTACTCAAAATATCTAGGTAATTGATAGAATACAAAACACTTAGATCTTAAAGCATACGTATGCTTTATGAGCTAAGACAAAACACAAATCACTGTTACCAACCTAACAATTTTACCAAAAAAATCGCTTAATACAAGTTTTAAAATATTTTTATAATAATACTTATATCTAATATAAATGAAAGTTGAAACAGAGAAAATAATATAATCCACTCCTTACAGAAAGCTAGTCAAACACTCGTTCTTTCACCCGCTCGCCGCTACGCGCTCGAGTCCGAATTTCTAATCTACTATTCCAAACATGATGCAAAACGGTATTTTATTTACTATCGACAATATAATATTCAAAAGAACTATATGTCATAGGTTCTCAAGAATACAACAATACAAGTGGAAACTGATAATGAAAACGCAACGTACATAGTTTTCTTACAAGACTAGTTCTTCAAGACTAATACAATATTACAAACCCAAACCCATAATATTTGGGCCGAATTCCATTTTCAACAAACAAAGCATAAAACCTACACAATTTTTTCTGTGAGTTTTGTTCCATCAGTGGCGTAACTAAGAGTTCTGGCGCCCGCCCGCAAAAAGTTTTTGGGCCCGTTTTAACTGTAGCGTTTATCATGAGGAACTACATACCACAAGAACTTGTAGAAATTGTGACTAGGCTTACTTTCATCTGAGTTTTTTTACTATAAAAATGTGATTGGCCCGTATTTTTTTTTAATATGAAATTGGTGGCACAGGCCATTGGTGAAAGTTAAAGGGAATTGATTCATACATTTTTGGTATCCCAAATGAAAGAACTTGGACAAAATATGGTATTAGCAAGATGGATCAGTATCATACAGTTTAAATAGTAGCAATTTTGCGAAAATCATTCTCGTATCGTTATTTAATCCCACGTTTTAGTAATACACTTTGGCCGCCAGGTGTCTTGATTTGACAGCCCCAGATTTCTTTTTATGGGATTATTTTAAAGGAAAACTCTAGATCAGTTGCAGGAAAATATTTGCTAAGAAATCGAAATTCTACCGGCCGAAATGTGATAGAAAATAAAGAGCTTGATTTTGTATAGTGGGTAAGGAGCCCCTTAGTCAATATTATTCTTAGAAATTGTCATTTAAAAACATAAAGAACTAAATAAATTTGTATGTTGCTACAAAAAAAATATTAAATTCAAAATTTCGCGGTAGTAAGAAAATTATAAATCATGTAAATTGGGGCCTCTCTAGAGCCGGGGGCCCGCCCGCAATGCGGTGTACTGTAACGCAAGAGTACCTACAACAATTTGATCCGCGAGCCCCCGACCGACGCGTGCAAGCCGACGCCTATGAATAGAAGCATTCTAGTAGGAGGAGGAGTCTAGGTAGGCGATGAATAACAGTGCAGCGCGCGATAGGCGGGTGGTAAATACGGAGAGATAAACGTAATTACCGAGTATTGTTATATACGAGTAGTTCGAGACGTCACGAGAATATTCCAGACTATATAAGCGACATACGTGTGTGCGAGGACATTCATTCAGTCACATAGAGTGTTAGTCCATCAGAAGGTCATTTACATAAAAAGACAGGTAGTGAGGTGTGAATTCTGTCCGAGCAGTTGAATATACAGACGCTGTTGTCAGTTGAGTATATAGACGCTGAGGAGATCGGAGAGTTGAATATGAAGTGACATAAATACTGGAAATAAATAATTAGTAATATCGTGGAAAAAATAGTCGTGTTAATTGTTTAATATTAGTAATCGTCATTGTTATTATCTGTTTATCGTCTTAATACACATTTATTGTAATTTATAATAATTGTCTAATATTTACACTTCACCCAAATAAATAAAAACGTTAAGGCCGTCGCGCACTTGGGCGTATCGAAGCAAAGCGCATTGAAGAGCCGCTTTTTCATTCAATATATTATTATGTGTATACGCGCACTTCGGAGCAGCGAAGAGCAGAGAAGCGAAGCGACTCGCCGGAATACTTCGGGGAGAATATTTTTCTCTGGTCTTCTCTGCTCTTCGCTTCGCTGATCTGAAGTGTGCGATAGCGCAGCTACCTAAATCAGAACGAATATACCCGAGACGCATCGGAAATAGCCGATGTAGAACTAAATTTCACACCTTTCACACATCATAACAAAACAATATGTATAGATTATGGTAAAATGAGAAATATTAGTTATTTTGGTTTCAAAATACAAAGAAATGAATGTACAAAATATAAATTTGATTTAAATGTCGAAACAGTTTATAAAACTAGTTCAGAAAATTTCTTACATATTAAACGATTTCGTTTGTACAAAATAGTATTGCAAAAAGGAGATTAACTACCTGGTTACAGAATGTAGTAGAATATATCAAAAAAATTAAATTTAAACACTGCACTGAACCTACGGATGAAACAAAATAATTTATAAATTTGTTTCGTATAGATAGTGCCTGCGTTGTTGCGTTGAACTGTCCATCTTTTGAAACAAACGCGGTCGTTTCTCGTTGAAAACTGCTCGCAAGTGCGCGTTGGTTCTATAAATGACTCTTCGCTGCTCTTCGCTTCGCCGCGCTGAGCCTCGCTCAAGTGCGCGACGGCCTTTAGTGCGCACTGGATTTTTTACGAAGTTGTTTTCCATTGAACCAAAAGCTAAGCCTGGACTAGAAGATGATGCTTAAGATGTCTATATTTAAAACACCTAGCCTAAAGAATTTTGTAGAAATTTCTAACTATTTGTGTAGATTGTATTATTTGTTGAAAATGTAAACCGACCGAAATATTATACGTTTGGGCTCGTACTTTCTCACTAAGAAATTCACTGGAATAGCTTATTTTACAATAAGTTGCAGATAAAGAAATCATTTAATTATTATCGCAAATGTCCAGGTCCAGAAGTTATGTATATAATCATAGAATCAGAACTATATGTACTTAATAAGTAACCATCCTGTATAGTTATTTTACTTCCACTAACTCATTTATTCGTGCCATAATATAAACATCTTCAACGATGTTTATAAGTATATCAAATAAACTTATATGTCTTCATTATAAGAGTGACTTCATTCATTATCGGTTTTCCTTAGCCAAAACAGCAGTTTTGAGAAGTGTTATCTTGCAGTTACTCACACCTTCTGTGTGATATTCAAGCACTTTTAAAGATAAGGACAGTCCTTAAGTGCATTTTATTAATTCAAGGTGCATCTTACTGCACAGAATGAAATTTTTCTTAGTTTTGCTTGGTTTTGTAATTATCGCTTGTGAAAGTGGGAAGATTGATAAATACAATAAAAATTTGAAATGTGAAGGTAAGTAGGTAATTTTTATATTTATTTTAAAGCTAATTGATAAAGTAAGCATTGGGGCATGGGTATATCCAAAATTTAAAAAATTATAGCTGTCTTTTGGTGTAAAATCATGCCAATTCTTTTAATATGTGGTTTGATTTTTATGAATTTATAAAAAATATTTATTTAATTTTGGAATCATATACTTGTTTATTCGCCCTTAAAAGCGAGCGCAATATGGCTTTTATTGCCCGAGGGCCTATAAATTTGCCAGGTAACAGCTATTTTATTCAAACATATCAAAAACGTGGTTTATGGATAAATATCGGGTAACACAAAAAAATTAAATCACATTTTTGAACACCGCCACTCGCAAAACTTTTCGTATTCTTGTATAAATCTTTTGACATTTTCACTTCTGCGGAACTCGTGGAACTTGCCCTGTGCTCTTGTGTAACTTCAAATTCATCGATATTTCTTTAGAATAATCGATATCTGTCATCTTCATTTGTTACTAAATTAAAATTGTTTATAACAAACCACAGCATACTTAAAATTCACAATGCCATACAACGATAACTAATATACAAATACGAGTATACCTATTGAATCTTTGAATTTCGAGAACCAAAATAAAATAAAACGTTGTATGTACCGCGGGCATAATCAAGATTGTAACACTTTTATTTATTTTTGTCTGTTAGTGAACAAAGATTTTTATGAAAAATTCAAGTCCCAGTAGTTCATGAATTTTTCACAGTTTCTTCAGTATTCAATCTTGCATCTTTAATCGTTCACGGTTCTGAATTTTATAAAAATAACTGTGTAAAAACAGTTTATCATATATTTACCTGCTACTATTTACATAACAACACGATATATAAAACACACCTAAAAAATAAATAGAAAACAATGTTTTTGCAAATAGTTTCCTTGAAACTTTTATTATATGTACTCCTAATAAACTTTTCAAATCATAACATAAATGATATTTTGTGGTGTAATATTATTTAAAACCAAACATGTTTTTCATTTTATAAATTATATTTATATTTTTTAAAACATTATTGATAATAAATTTAATATTGTGCTCCTCCACCATAGTTACAACATTAAAACTAGACCTTAAAACTGTATGTTAAAGACTATCAAAGTTTAAAAAAGTTATCAGTTTTTAAAATAATGGAGGTTTTAATATCATTTCCTCATCCCTATATCTATGTCACACAATTACTCTATTCCAAATTGTCATTACCTACTTTCAAACCTACTGCTATCGCTTTTTTTAAAATACAAAATCCATCTTCAAGTAGTTATACGAATTCAAAAAATAACAACAAAAAAACAACAGAAGTAAACCAAATAACATTTCAATTTATGATGCTACTCCATTATTACACCTGTTATTTTTTAATATTATCAAATAAATCTAATTGAAAAAATAGTATTGCAAAGCCTTTTGTATTTAATGTATTTTTTAATCATTCGCCATTGTATTTTTTAATAATATAACATCTGATTGTTTTTATAATATTGGATAGCAAATTTCATGTACTTTTCAAATTTGAATAAATATATGGGTGTTCCATTTGAAAATATAAAGTTACATAACATTGCATAAAAATGGAACACTCTAGAAAAACCTTTACTACAGATTTATAGACGTTTTAATATAAAAAAAAACTTCGTTTGAAATAATTCTCAATAATTTTTAAAATAATCGAATTATTAAAACACACCGATATATCATCCTGTTTGATGGTAATATTTAAGAGGATAAAGCTTTTACACAATCTAACTTGATTATTTTCACAGTACTGAGAAATACACTATTATTCACGAGAGATGATATTCAAGGTCATTTCTAAGCCGTCTGATATAATATTACTTGCAGATAACTTCATTGCATTTCGTATGCATTGGCGTGCAACATGAAATAGTTATAGACACATTTTTATTTATAAAATAAGAGCAATTCATTTGAAAATTATGTTTCTTTCTAAATAATGCCTTTCTGAAAGATTTATGTTCTTCACTTATGTTTTTGCAAAATACAAAAACATAGACTTAATTTATAAACCAAGGAATAATAATTTGATTTAAACGTCAACGCCACTGGGTAAATATTAGTACAGAGGGCAGTGTAGTAGATAATTAGGTATCTGTAATTCTACGACATATGTCATTATTATTTATAATGTGTTAGAAAGTAATGCCACTATTTACGTATATCTGTCACACCACATAAATAAATAGACATAGGTCAAATAATCTTTCTCTTTCTAATACAAAATGTTGCTAAGCTACTGCTATAAAGTGATGTGTATTCTTTCTTCGAACAAATGATCTTGAATAGTCATCTTTCGTGAATAATAGTTTATGTAGTTTTGTTTATAAAAATGTCAGCCTAAAAATAAAGTTGAGGATTTTCTCACAAAAATCGAAAAATTTCCGGTTTATGGTGTTACAATGTGAGCAACAAGTTTTGTTTGTCAAAAAGACAAGCAAAGAACGAAAAATATGATGGTATATGTTTCTAATTCCAATTCCAAATGAGTACTCCTCTTTATTCGAAATTTGTGTAAAGGCTGAGTATATCTTTTTCAATGAATTTCATTGAAATTTGATTAGATATGACTTTATGCTAAATAGAAAATAATTTTAATCGATTCTCAATAAAAAAGATAAGAAATGTGAGTGTAATTTTCACTTTTAGGAAATCGTAATAAACTAAAAAAATTAATGGAAATGTTTATAATAAAATACAATACAATAATTATTTCTTTCAATTAACTAATAATATAGATAGCTGAATCTCAAATTCCTTTGAAAGAAATATTATACACACATACTGAGTATAACAACAAATAATTCTAAAAGAAAATAAATTTTTATTATACCCTGTTATTAAACCAGGAGGAATTCAAAAGTCATATTGACAACAATAAAAACTGGAATAAATAAATAAATAAATAACAAATTTAAATTATTGAACTTTCAGTCAATACATTATTATATTAAGAACTGTTTTTTTTAATTCGGAGTTACCGCATAATGAAAATGAAGGCATTTTTTATTCAGGTAAAACAGATTATAGGCTGTCTCAAGATATATGCACATTTGTACCTTCGCCCTTCCCAGCGGGAGGCAGTTTAAATACATTAGAGAGGCAAAGAGTACTGGGACGTATTTATTTATTTTTTATTTTTTGAAGTAATCAAATATTAATTTTCATTAAGTCAATTTTGCGACATTTTTATTGTTTAGTTGTTATAGAAATTTATTTAGTAACATTATTTCGACGGATAAAGCTAACAATTATTTAAAAAAATACAACTAGAGACAAAGCTCTGTAATAAGACGTTTACAATTCAGTATGTCGTAAATTAAAATCCCAGTTTTTAATTTACATTTTAAACGTATTTAGTTGTCAATTTAAACAAAATTAAATTTGCTTTTTCTTAAAATTAATTTACCGATAATGAAATTGCTTTTGAAATATAATTTACATTTTATGAGAATGAACTTACCTTATCTGGAACTGAAATTGTAAAGGTATAGAAAAAAATGTAACTTTTAGGTAACCACTCTGGCTCTGAATTAAAACGTCTTTATAGATATTTTAAGTTATGGATATACATTACAACAAACAAAAATTATTTGCATTTGAGTGTAAACAAATACTTAACACTAGCCCATCAGAAAAACAACTAGTACACTATTATTCACGAAGGATGACTATTCAAGGTCATTTGTTCGAAGAAAGAATACACATCACTTTACAGCAGTAGCTTGGCAACATTTTGTATTAGAAAAAGAAAGATTATTTGACCTATGTCTATTTAATTTATGTGGTGGGACAGATATACGTAAATAGTGGCATTACTTTCTAACACATTATAAATAATAAGGACGTATGTCCTAGAATTACAGATACCTAATTATCTACTACACTGTCATCTGTGCTAATATTTACCCAGTGGCGTTACCGTTTAAATCAAATTATTATTACTTGGTTTATAGTTAAGACTATGTTTTTGAATTTTTCAATAACATAAATGAAGAACATAAATCTTTCAGAAAGGCATTATTTAGAACGAAACATAATTTTTAAATAAATTACTCTTATTTTACAGTTAAAATGCGTCCATAAATATCTCATGTTGCACGCCTATGCTTACGAAATGCAATGAAGTTATCTGCAAGTAATGTTATATCAGACGGCTCACAAATGACCTTGAATAGTCATCTTTCGTGAATAATAGTTTACTAGGGAAATTTTATGTTTATATCTTTTAAGTAGTATACGAATTACAATAATATGTTTTTAATATATTTCAGAACATAAAGGAGTATGCCCTGTGTTCCCCAAAAATTGTGAAGAATTCCACCATTCCAAAATATCATGTTCATGTGACGATTTGTGCGAACCACATCAAAAATGCTGCGACCATCCTTGCTACTCTGAAAAAATATGTGTATCCGCACATAAAAAACCAGAAAAACACACCCGCCGCAACCCGAATGACTTCGTTATAAATACAGCTGATTTACCCCAAAAAAATGTAAAATTCACTCATCATAAAAGTGATTCAAATCCAGCAGATTTACTCAAGAAAACTGCAAAACAAAGTCACCATTCAGAAAACTCTAATAAAAATATTACTAATCCAGCAATTTTTCACAAACATTCCATTGAGCAACACAAAGAATTCAAGCCTTCGCCAGAAATGAAAATTAATGTCATTTATAACATCGTCAAAAAAATCTATGTGCAACATATGAACGTCTATAAGGACAAAGTCGAAGTTGGTGACAAAAAAGTAGAAACAATCACTGAATCAACAAAAGTCGAGACATCCATTGACTTCAAACCTGAATTAAACTCTCAACCAACTCCAGTTTTGACTACCCCAGCTTCTGGTTTAGAAGACGATGAAGATTCTCTCCCTGAAAATGGATCAGGATCTGGACCAGTTATTCTTGTTGAAAATGAGAAAAGTCCTGAAGGATCTACAGGAGATCTAGATGGTTCTAAACTTGAATTGAACACTCCAGCTTCTGGTTTAGATGATGATGAAGATAATCTCCTTGGAAATGGTTCAGGATCAGGACCTGTTATTCCTGATAAAAATACGGAAAGTCCTGAAAGATCTACAGTAGGAGATCTAGATGGAAGTGGCGATGTTGAAGTAGATACTCTAGATTTGGAAAGTCTAGGGCCCAATAAAGAAATAATGAAAGTGTTGAAAACTACGGACGGGAAAGATGTTATCATTTTAAATGATAATAATAATGATTTTGATCCCGATATTACTTTTGAAGATTAAATATTGAAGACAAAATATTTATAATGTTATAATAAATTTTGTATTTCAGTTTTATTTGTATAGTTATTTATATTTGTATTATGAAAAATAAAAATTAAATAATTTTATATTATGAATTACTATTATACTAAGTGGCTGTTAAAAAACGAATCCTGTTTGTAACTCCTTAATCCAGAGTGCATTGAGATTTCGATTTTAAATTTTTATGTCTTGCAGACTAAGGGTTTAAAAGTATTGCTTGAAAATTTCAAACATTTATATAGAAAAACAATTGGAATATGATTTTGTAAATTTGCCATTGAAATCTACTATTAACTTTGATAATTTTACAATCAGCTTAAAACAAATTAGACTATTATTGAAACGAATGTAATGGGATCCGGTACTCATTTTAAATTTTTTTTCTGAAAGATTTAATAAAATGGCGAATTTTAGCGTTTATTACACATTCCAAATGTATACAGGATGAGTCTGGGAAGACGCCCCCCTCCCTTTAACTTTTTTATTATAAGTAATAGAAAAAAATGGCTCATATGAAAGTTTTATTATTTTACATATACTATTTGATGGCAGATGTACATATTTTTTATAAAGTCAGGTTTACAAGATACGACTATCAACTTTTATTTTTCAAATGGCAACCTATAATTATTTTAATAAAATTGAAACCGTCATTTTTTTCTCTTTTCAACGATGTATTATTTTTTATTAATGTATTTGAAAAATTTCGAGAAAAATGAGATAATTTAGAAATATTAGAAATAATTTTTAAACAAATATTATAGGTGGCTATGTGAAAATTAAATTAATGTCAAAAAAGTATACATTTGTTTGTTACTTAATTTAACTTATTTTGTAAACAAAAAAAAAAATATTTTGAAATGTTTACGAAGAACGAAATAATTGATATGATTCTAATAATTGGTGAATCGACTGGAATCATACGGGAGCGGTTTCCTAGACATGGTCGTAATTTTGAACATTTGTTTTAAGTTGTTTTTGTTACTAAATTTGTTGTTTTACTTTGCTAAGTTGTATAGCACTGTTACGTTTTGTTTATTTTCACATAGCCACCTATAATATTTGTTTAAAAATTATTTCTAATATTTCTAAATTATCTCATTTTTCTCGAAATTTTTCAAATACATTAATAAAAAATAATACATCGTTGAAAAGAGAAAAAAATGGCGGTTTCTATTTTATTAAAATAATTATAGGTTGCCATTTGAAAAATAAAAGTTGACAGTCGTATCTTGTAAACCTGACTTTATAAAAAATATCTACATCTGCCATCAAATAGTATATGTAAAATAATAAAACTTTTATATGAGCTATTTTTTTCTATTACTTATATTAAAAAAGTTAAAGGGGAGGGGGCGTCTTCCCAGACTCACCCTGTATAGTTTTTGAAATATACTTTATTAAATTTAATTAATTTTATGACGTCATATCTGCAATTTTACTTTGCCTACTGACTAAAATTGTTTATATCTGTTAAGCCTTATTCACAATACGAAATTAGTAGTTAGTGTTAGTTGTTATGGTTAGTATTTATAATTAGTAGTTAAAGAATGGTGAAAAGCATTCACAATATATGAAATTAACGACTACGAATAACAATTTTTGTTGGCAAAATAGTACATTTGCTTCAAAGTTTTTAAGAGCTGGTTTAATTTAATACTTTTTGCTTAGTAGATTTGACTATTATTTAATATTTTTGTATCTTTCTCTTTTTGTATAAAAAAAGTTCAACAAAATAAGCTTTTATTGCCTACAACCTACAAAACTGATATTTTTATAAGACACGCATTTTAAAAATGTTTATTTATAACAAAATAATAAAGTCAGTACCTTTCAAATTCTACTTCAATTTAACAAAAATGTAATTTATTTCTTTTAAAACAACTGTCAAATTCAACAAATATCACAACATCTTTCTTTTCTCTGTTCTGTGATTGGTTATTCTGTTAACCACTAAATATAAGTTTGGAGCTTACAAACTCTTGCGCTAACTGAACTTTGCGCAGAACTGAACTGCGCTAATTTCGTTATTGTGGATACTAACCATTAATTTCGTGTTGTGAATGAAGCTTTAATGTCATTAATTCTGCCAAAAATTGAAGTCAAGAAGGGTTACTAGTGACAGCTGTCACTTTCAGAAAACTATAGTTGTACCTTGTCAAAGGCAAAATCTGTTATAAAGATTTTAAATAAATATATTTTATTTTAATAAAAGTGATAAATGTTTCATACATTTTCATGTTAAATAGAACTACATATAAATATATGGATTTTATTTTCAAAAGTTATGAATAATATAAAATTATATTCTTTTCGCTTGGTACACTGATACAAAAATACAGTTGTGACGTCATATCGTTAAAGTGCTAATCGTTTTTATTAAAATTATGAATGAAAAGTTTAATATTATAAAAATATTTTGTTGCACAATCATTTAAAACTCGTCATATTTTCATAACATGACAAAATATATGCAACTTTTTTTAGTACCGGACCCCATTGGCAGTTACATTTCGAGTTCGTTGTAACTTTGTCAGAAATTTGCTCTAAGTTTTGTCCAATTATCACGATATTTCTTCTAATAATAGAATTTTACTTAAATCTGACTTAGGCCCAAGCCCGATCCTAGCGGGTGTTCATTTTTTCCCAGAACAAAGGCGGCCAAGCATGGGGGCGGCAAAACCATCCTAACTTTTTATAGAAAATAATTTTAAAAATATCAACAATTTATGAAATAAAGATATTAATAAAGCATTATTCTTTTAAATACTTGGTTTGGCTGACTGGTAACATATCTACACAGATATATAGTTTATTTTTTTAAAGACTGAGTATACCTTATGATGTCAACTAGTGGCGTAACTAGAAATCTTGCGCCCCTGTGAGAAATTTTTTTGGGCCGCTTTGATTTACAACGCTTCAAGAAAAAATTTAAAAGCAAAAAATTATGAATTTTTACATTATCCGGTGACAGTAACATTATAATCAATTTTTTTACGTAATTATTAATTAAACTTTTTCATTATTGTAATCAAGTTTTCTTTGTTTTAATCAAGCTTTTTTGTTGTAATCAAAAATCTTTAGAAAAAAACCCTAAGGAATATAATCCGAGTAACATATTTTCATTACATTACCCAACTCTTGATACAGATATACATAGGTATAGGGTGTTAATCAAAAAGCGGGCCATAGGCGTTTAATATTGGAAATCAGTTTTCCTTTGCGTAAAAGTTCCCAATTAATTTTAGACAAAAATGTTTCAAAAACGCCTAATTCACTAAACTTGTTTTTAACATAGTATTAGGTGAATGATTTTATTTCTAATTCATTGTGTTTAGAACTATTCTCTGTTCCATTTAAGCCATTCAGTAGATAGTTTTAAGTCAACTAGACTCTTGTCTCCAATTTCAGCCAATCAGAGAAATCAAAACAATTCCCTATACTCTGCAATATGAATGGCTTAAATACTTGAAAAAATAAAATGGGGGGGGGGGCATTTTTATATAAGAACAAAGGCGGTTGATATGTTAGGATCGGCCTTGCTTAGGCCCAATCCTACCACCTCCAGTTAAAGTGACAGTTTATTAACCATTAGTTAAGAATTAAACTGAAGGTTAGAAGCGTTGCGAACAACAGTTTTAACTTTCAGTTAGCTCTAACTAAAGGTGGTAAGAACAATTTTCAACATAACCGTTGGTTATCACTTATCACTAACTGTTATTTTAGTTAGAGGTGTAGAGATCATTACAACTGGTTAACAAGAAAAAATTAGCGTAGCAAAAAAATTGCGGAAGAATTTCCAGGGAAGCGATGACCAGTTTTAAACATAAATCGTGCTATTAAGCGACTGATATAAACTGACTCAACTTGAGAAAAATAGCCATAAGTCTCATATTGCTAAATAAGGTGAGTATGCAGTGTTCTATTAGTATATTTTTTTATCGCCAGAAACTTAAAAAATGCGTTCACATTTTTACTCACGATGCTTTAAAAAATTAACTAAGAACTTACTAACTTAACTTTTGCAACAAATTCAAATGACTAAATAACTGTTTAAAATGATAATGGACATTTTTATTTCTACGTCCTACCTGATTTTCTTATTCTCTATAATTCTAGCGTGACCCATGTAGTACTTGATATTATTATACTCAAAGAAAGGAATGGACCCCGCTCTTTTCTGTGGCCAACCCATATATGGAATGTTTGTATTTATTAGGTTTGTTTCAACAAAAGTACAGAACCGGTCAGAACTTTACGTTATACTGAATCGTAAACGTGTTATTACAGAGCTCTGTCTCTAGTGGCAAAGAATGTTTTTACGGGCGGAACCCGAAAAAAATTACGGACTGTTAAAACCATAGCAACATGTATACAAATTTATTTATTCATTATATCGCTTCGCCATGTTTCCATAGTATTTTGATCAAATAGTTTAATATATTGTGTTGTAGGTTCCAATATATTTTTTTACAAATTATTTACGATTCAGTATACCATAAAACATTGTACAATGCTCAACCGTTACCCGAAATTTACGTGCTCGCACGGATAACAAGCTCGCTTCTCTCGCTCGTTAGGTACCGTGTACGCCCGTAAAGTTCTTAGTAACGGTCTTGCAATGTAAATTACTATTACTGAGTTTGCGCAAAGCGATGTAACCGTTCCGACAAGTCGAATTTAAAATTCAGAACTTATAGTGCAGTGTTCCAAGAACGAGTGAATTGTGTTCCGAACTGATTCTGAACCGTTCTTAAAGTTCCAGGATTTTACCAGAATTTTCAATTCTGAATAAGTTTGACGTGTTGTCTAACTTGACTTATTTTGTTTTTGTTATTAATGAAATTAGCAATGTAAAAGACAGGGATTTTTCCAAATTGTCAGAATTTTCTAGTGAAAGTGATGTCGAATTCTTGGACGATGTTATGGAAATAAAGCAAAACAATGAAAATTACCTACGGACAATAGCGCCTCAATACAGTGATCAAGTTTTTTTTAGAATATTTTCGAATTATATACATCTATTATATTTTAATCATGAACTTAACTTCCATTTCTTCAGTTTAAATATATTATACCCAATCAAAAGCACAATGTTTTCTGACAGGTGTAATTTTATAGGTTAGTATATACAAACAAAATTCTCAACAGGTTCTAAATCGTTCCAACACTAGTCAAGTCAGCTCTAGAACTACAAGTTCTAAGCAATTCTGAATCGTGTTCTGAACGATTCTGAACTTTCTGTTGGAACAAACCTATCGTGTTTGTATTTTATTCTAGTATCTGTGATTTGCTATATTATACTTTTACACCTTATAAACACTTTTATTAAATATAAAATAATACAATATATCGAAAAATGTAATGCCACAATATAAACGCACATTTCGACAAAAAATATATTAGTCGCAGTTATATGGACCTACATTATCAATCACTTCAAATTTTCCTTCATATTCTACTTTCACATCACCTATTTATAATAAAGAAAACAAAACAAAACTACGCTGACACTGATGCAATGGCAAGCACAAAATAATGAAGTTTAAAGCCTGCAGTGGGATCGCGCCGTTTGGAACTATAGAATTGAAGCGATAGATAGAATACGCGATAGAAATAGAATTTGGTATCACGCCGTATCGTTTTGTAGAATAGAAATGTAATTCGGCTACTTTCGGTTTTTGTATGTTCTGTTTTATAAAAATTGAGTAATATTTTGGTATTTTGTACTTGTAGGTAATTCTTGTAATCAAAATTAAATTTTCTATAACGAAAAATTTACGTTTCGTTTGTATCTATTTTGACGTAAGGTTGCGAAAAAAATGAATTTTTTTTTCTTGGCGCGATACCGACTTGTACTTTATATTCTACAAATACTGTTTTCCTAGCAACGAGTCGCCACTTTTCTACATTTCTGTATGGCGCGATTCCACTACTGAGCGGTCAACAAACAACTGAAAACTACACTGAGAAAAATGACTGGTTTTTAGCAAATAAATATTCATAATTAAGGGGTACTTCATTCATCCAATTATTGCAATCTTGCAACAAATACAATTTAATCTTTAATATGAAATGTATTTTATTCATCTAGTTATATTATTTATTTGACCGTCATTTATTTCATTTAAATTTAACTTAATTTTCTCAAATAAACTAATATATTTATGTATAGTATTTTAAATTGAGATTTTTAATAAATAAATTTATAATTTTCTGAAATATTTATTTGTTTCTTACAAATATGTAATTGTTTAGAATTAAATTCATAATATATTTGTGTAAATTTTATATTAATTACAATGAAAAATAGTTTTTATTGTATGAATCTATATTTATTTGTCACAAATAAATATTATTTGTGGCAAAATGATATTTCCATTGAGTGAACAATGTTCTATTTGTCAAATGACGATTTTAAGTGAAGTGACTTGTATGGACTTGTTCATTTGTTGTACGTTGCATCTTGTGTATGGTGGTGCTCATTTGTGACAATGAGTACGTTTACACCACGCGTACTAAACATTTAGTCCGCATACCAAGTGACGTAACAAGATGGCGACGAATGGTGTAAACACTATGTACCAAACCTTTGGTACTTAATTGGTACACATTTTTGGTACGTTCAAAGGGGGATGTACCAGACCTTACTCATGCACGGTGTAAACAGCAAGCGTACCAATGCGATTTTTCTGCCATCTATAACTACTTTTAATTCAATTAAATTGTGTATTAACATTTAGGGAAATTGTGGAAGTTTAGTAATATTTACAATATAAATAGTGTGGCGATGTAAATTACATATATTCACAACTATTTTTCCTTATTAAGTAATTTTAGGTTAGGGTGACTCTGACAGTTAAATCTGCGCAAGCGCGTATAACGAACCAAAGTATTTAATATGTTTATTTAAATACCGGTGTAAACATACCATACTAAGATAAATTTTAGTATACACTTGGTCTGCGTATCAGAATAGTACGCACGGTGTAAACGTAGCCAGTGTTCATTTCTGGCAATTTGTTTTTCATTCGTGTGCTAAAAAGTAGTGAATATGGTTGACGAAATAGTGAAAAATATACTACTTGAGTGGAGTTTTGAATATTTGCTTTGCATTTTTCAGTGTATCTTTTATACCAAGGCACATGCTTCGGTACCTGTACAGATTGTGTATTTATACTTCTATAATTTTTTGTTATATGTACATTAATATACTTAAGGATGTAATTTGTTTGATTTTTTTTATTTAATTATTTTCCTTCAATTTTAATCTATCTAGAGTGAACAGGTTATGGGAGGTAGGTATTTAAATTTGGTTCAAATAAATTATTATAGTATATCCAATAATAATAAAATAAATTTAGCGCAATTAAAATAATTTTTAAACGTGAATAAATGCATAGTTCTCATGAAATAGAAGATATAATTGATCTCAATATATATTTATTTGAGACAAATAAATGCTTCAAATAAATAATTACATTGCTTCAATTATAGATATATTTGGATCTATTCAAGCTTAGGATTTATTTGTAACAAATGAATTTACAGTTCACGTAATTATATCTTTTTCTCAGTGTACTTTCAAATTGCCGCCAAGTTATTGACTCTTAAAGTGACAGTCACATCCCAAACATGGATTGGCCACAGACTGTGGATCACGAGTGAGCCCCCGATGGATTTTTCGCCCTAGTCACCTAATGAAATATTTCAACCCGTTGCCTATGGTATAGTTTTGTCAATAGTTGTAGCGTTTTGTTTTGAATTCGTTGCAATAAAGAAGGAAATTGTAACTTGTAGTTAAACGAATTTTTGAAGTAAGGTACATATAATAAAAGCCGTGTTTTGTAACGTTTTTATTTTACGTTAAAATATGTTTATATTGTTTTAACAACAGTTTTATTTTGTACATGTATTAAGATGGTTTAAAAGCCAATTAAAGAAAAGTTTAACTTCAATATTATAGAATACGGAAAATATTATTTTCTTTTATTATTTACAATCGGTGAGAACCGTTTGTTAGTACAACACAATTCCAGTTTTACACAATTTGCTAAATAAGTGGTATATAGTTGTACAGTTTTGTTTTGAATTCGTTGCAACAAACAAAGAAATTAACGTTTTTAAAACGTTCATGCATACAAGTAGCTAAACATTTTGTGCAGCACGGAGCAATCTGATTACAAGTGACATTTCTCAACATTGTATAGTTAAAAATTTGGACAGCGAGCTTTTTTACTACTTTGTCGCGCATGATCGGAAAAGTGACATTTTGCGTTGACAAAAGAGAGCGCAAATGGCTACTTTGTATATAGACTGTAGAAAAACAAATTAAACATCAGCTTTTCTGGATTTAATTCTTAAAAAGTTTGATATAATTTCCGGCGAGTTTATTTTATCGATAATATCATTTTCTATACTAAATATTTCAACGAATATAGCTTATCTTGTCCCAATGTAAACCTATAATAGTTCTTAATTCTTTTTTGCGTCGAAAATGAACGTGCGCCAATTTGTAGCTGGGATATATAAAAAAATCGAAGATATGTGTGTTGTTAATTTTTATTTTAATACTTTGTCTCAATGCTTGGTGCTTGACGGCGGCGCCCCTTGAGCGTTTCTGCCCCTAGGCAGTCACCCATTTTTGCCTATATCGGTAATATGGCCCTGGCCCGGCATGATGGATTTGTCGAGCTTAAGCAGTCGAAGTCAATGTGTATTTATCTTGACACAAACTAAAGGGTTTTTCAATAAGGGCGGGTCGATGTTGAAATGGAATAAAACAAGATGTGTGTGAGGTATTAACGAAATTCTTTTTTTTTTATTTGAAAGGCCCATGTATGCCATTATATATGGAATATAATATCCTTCAAATGTCCGCCGCGGCTTCTCACGGTGGCACGGATCCGAGTGGTCCAATTTTCAATGACTCTGCCGCATAGATCCGGCTGAATTTGAGCGATGGCATTGGTAATGTTAACTTTAAGGGCATCCGTCGATTGCGGCTTATTGGCATAGACCTGCGACTTCAGGAAACCCCACAAGAAAAAGTCTAGTGGTGTCAAATCGCACGATCTTGGTGGCCAATTCACGTCACCTCTGCGAGAGATAACCGTACCCTCAAATCGTGCATGCTGAAGGTCCATTGTGGCGTCCGCTGTGTGGCACGTAGCGCCGTCCTGCTGGAATAACATGTCGTCTACCTCCATATCATCCAATTTGGGAAAAACGAAATCTGTTATCATCGTTCTGTAGAGCTCGCCATTGAAGGTGATGGCCTCACCAACGTCGTTTTCAAAAAAGTACGGACCAATGACGCCGCCGGCCCAAAATCCGCACCAAACGATAACTTTTTGTGGATGCATTCCGACCTGGTGAACCTCGTGTGGGTTGGTGTCGTCCCATATACGGCAATAGTGTTTATTAACATAGCCATTCATCCAAAAATGCGCCTCATCGCTAAAGATGATTTTTCGGCCAAAATTAGGGTCCTCTTCCAAACGCTCCGAAGCCCAGTCAGCGAACAAACGGCGTTGTCTATTGTCATTAACTTTGAGCTCCTGGGTCAGTTGGATCTTGTACGGGTGTAGGCTCAAGTCCCGACGCAAAATTCGCCAAGTTGAAGTCTGCGAAAGGCCGAGTTCTTGTGCACGGCGAGGAATTGATTGCCTCGGGTTCTCCTGCACACTTTCTCGGACCGCGGCAATGTTCTCGGCCGATCTGGCGTTCCTTTGACGTACGGGTGTTGGCTGATTATTTACCGAACCAGTCGTCTCGAATTTGGCCACCAAACGTTGGAGAGTCGACTTTGAAGGGCCATCGCGTCTGCCGTAAAATGGGCGCAACGCGCGCAACGTTTTCACTAACGAGCATTCATTTTGATAATACAGTTTTATCATTTGGAAGTGCTGCTCAATCGTGTAACTTGCCATGGTGATTTGGCATCTGTGACAGAATAATAAACAACAGATTTGACAGGCGCCACCAAAACAACATCGCTGCCACAGCCTGCCAACATCGACCCGCCCTTATTGAAAAACCCTTTATAACTAGCTCTTGAATATAAACTGCACTGAGAAAATGACTGGTTTCTTACAAATATGTAATTGTTTAGAATTAAATTCATAATATATTTGTGTAAACTTTATCTTAATTACAATGAAAAATAGTTTTTATTGTATGAATCTATATTTATTTGTCACAAATAAATATTATTTGTGGCAAAATAATATTTCCATTGAGTGAAAAATGTTCTATTTGTCAAATGACGATTTTAAGTGAAGTGACTTGCATGGACTTGTTCATTTGTTGTACGTTGCATCTTGGTTATGGTGGTGCTAATTTGTGACAGTGTTCATTTCTGGCGATTTGTTTTTCATTCGTGTGCTAAAAAGTAGTGAATATGGGTGAGGAAACAGTGAAAAATATACTACTTGAGTGGAGTTTTGGATATTTGCTTTGCATTCAGTGTATCTTTTATACCAAGGCACATGCATCGGTATCTGTACAGATTGTGTATTTATACTTTTATAATTTTTTATTATATGTACATTAATATACTTAAGGATTAAATTTGTGTGTTAATAAAAATATGGTGTACGAATAAATTAAATGTACTAGTCTTTATTTAATTATTTTCCTTCAATTTTAGTCTATTTAGAGTGAACAGGTAATGAGAGGTAGATATTTAAATTTGGTTCAAATGAATTATTATATATCCAATAATAATGAAATAAATTTAGCGCAATTAAAATAATAACATAAATAAATGTATAGTTGTCATGAAATAGAAGATATAATTGATCTCAATATATATTTATTTGAGACAAATAAATGTTTCAAATAAATAATTACATTGCTTCAATTGTAGATATATTTGGATCTATTCAAGCTTATTTGTAACAAATAAATTTACAGTTCACGTAATTATATCTTTTTCTCAGTGTGTCTCACTGACAACAAAACAATAAAATAATGTCATATTTTCGTAGTAAGGATGACGAAAATGTAATTGGTTTATTCCTAGTACGACAGTAAAGTACATCAGATTACATTAACTATATAATAATCTAAGCGTGTTCCTTTATAGATAAGGCTTTATTTTTTTTTTCACAGTTTGGTACATTTGCCGTATCTTTGCTGATAAAACTAGTCAAGGTATTCTACAATTTTTTATGTATTTTATTGCCTTTATTGATGTATTACTTGTGTAGTGTGTAGTATGTTATAATATTTTAAGAAAGAAATTGTTTAATTTGTTGGTATGTGAAGCGAACTATTTTAGTGAAAATGAAGTTTTTATTAATAGGGTTCATTTATTTGATAAACAGTGACGTTTTAAGTTATTCTGATATTTATTATCAAAATTATGATTATAATGTTTGTTGTACAGGTAAGTTCAAGTTCAATTATATAGGTATTGAAAAAATCTGTCACAATATTAATAATTTAATCTTTATATTGAGAAAAATGTTGCATGGTATACAAAAAAATGAATATACAGGGTGCCAAAATAAAACCATATATTGGGGGACTCATTTTAAGTAAAAAATGTTATATCCGGAAACTTTTCGTTACAGCTGCACTAAAAATTTTTAACTTGATAAGAGTATACTACTTTTTTAGATGTATGTTTATACTTTCTTTTGTTTCTGTATCTCAACCAGAGGCGTCTCGTAAGGGGAAGTCATGAACGTTTTTAAACGTTAGTTTTTTTTACCTATTAACATTTTTTCATTGTTTCTTACAAAATATTACATACAATGCAAAAATACACAAAAAGGTACTCTTGCTAAAACTTGATAAACGCTGTAGTTTTTGAGATATTTTAATTTTTCATCTCTATATATTTATATCGCAAAATTAGAGTCCATTACTTATATGTTTAAATTTTTATTTCATATAAATAGTTTATTACACAAATTGGCTGCAATCAAACACTAAATCCTTATGTATTCCAAATTTTGTGCAAATCAGATACTGTCCTTTACCAAATCACGGTAAATTTTTGAGTAAAGTGCATTTTACTTCATTTTATGACTTTTGAACATCCCTGATTGGAATAGCTCTCTTCGTGTAAAAATCTTTTATAGTTTTGTGGCACTTTGAAAATAAATGTTTCAATTATTTTACTATTGTTAACCCTCGGATGGTGTGGTAGGGTATAACATACCCCACGACTACTTAATTGATGTATAACTTTCGAAATACGCATGCCAGTGCCATGTACGTTCCAGTACCTTCCAAACATCGAAATGAAAATATTTAAAGTAATATGATTACTCTACTCTTAGGCCGGTTACACACTAGGCTGTTTTTACCGCGGCGGTATATTAACCGTCGCCGTCGTTCCTTCAGTGGTACGAAGAATCAAATGGGAGTTTGCACACTGGGCGGAAAAAAAGCCGCGCGGTAGATTTGCCGTTGGCGGTAGCTATGCTGCCGCCTACTACCACTGGGGCTGACGGTAGTTTTGCCGTCGCCGCCTAGACAGTGGCACATGTGAGCAAATGGGCGCTTACACATTCAGCGAATTTCTCGCCGCTTGCATGTGTTGGTAGTACACATTTTTATTTTGAAAAGAGTACAAAATCGAAAAATGAGTGACGTAGATAACGATCTTCTTCTTCAAATGACAAAACAGATACGAAAATAATTAAAAAAACTTGGTGTCGTCATTCCTCAAATCTTCAAATAATGTATTAAAAGCTCCAAATTCTCTTTTCTTTTGGTTGATTTGATGGATCCAAATAAGGCGATTTTTTCTTTTCCTATTTCTCCGTCGACGGTATAACAATAAAGCGAGAATTTCTTGGCGGTTCATTTTAAATTTACCCAATTAAATAACTTATCAATTGGCAAAGTCACCAACTCGAGTGGCTGCACTTTTACCGTTAGTAACCAGCCTTACTATTACGTAGGTTACAACGTTTTAAAGTCGTTTTGGGTATAGTATACCCCACCACACCAATAGCGTAACTTTTTGAACAAATGTAAAAAGTAATACTTATTATTTTTATTTTTTATTCTATTGATATTATATTTTATCATAATTAGCTGCGTTTTGACCAATTTATTTATAAAATTACCTGCGAGCAAGACCAGGAAATATACTATTAGCGATATGGGAAGAAGTAAGGTTAGATCCTGAGTAAATACTGTTTATACCGTGTGTCTATCTTAAAGGTGTACATAGGAGATTAACATGGGATATCAGTTTTTTGCAAATTCCTGCTCGCCTAATAATTTTAAGCAAAAACGCGTCAAATAAAAGTTTTAAGGCATAAAATTCTGCATCTAATTCATTAAACAGAATTACCTGTACATGTTTTGTAACGACAGTAATTAAATATGAAAATGTCGAAAATTACGTTGTAAATATCGACAGCCATGAAATTGAACAAAAAATAAGTAAATGCTTGACGTTTTATCTGTCACAACGTAAGTTAACTTATTTGACTTTTCTGACAATTTGATTTGAAAAATATCGTTAATTATGATAAGAGAAATATTATATTAGACTAATAAATAAAGTTAAAAAATACAGTTTTGTTTAAATAATATGAATTTATTAAAAATTCAACTGCCTAACAAAATTGTGTATGATGCTGTGATGTACGCCCAACTCATTTCCAATACATCTAGTAATACAGAAGGGAATTACACTTATTCCTAATACTCTTTCTTCCAGTAACGCACGTTTTCCTGCTCGTCTCATTACGCGGCTAATGTGTATTTTTGGAAGACACAGCAGTCTTCAAATTTTGTCACGAATTTAGCAATTGTGAAATCACGCTCTTCATTAGTATAAATATTCATTTTCTAATAATTTCAGACAATAAAATTAGAGACGAATTCAAATGGTCAGAAACGTCACATAAGTTACGTTGTGACAGATAAAACGTAAAGCATTTATTTTTTGTTCAATTCCATGGCTGTCGATATTTTCAAAGTATTTTTCGACATTTTCATATTTAATTATTGTCGTTACAAAGCATGTAAAGGTAACACTGCTTATTGATTTAGATGCAGAATTTTATGCCCTATAACTTTTATTTGACGCGTTTTTGCTTAAAATAATTAGGCGAGCAGGAATTTACAAAAAACTGATTTCCCTTGTTAATCTCCCATGTACACCTTTAGGATAGACACACGGTATATATAAAGTCCGTTTCCACGACTTGATCCCCATGTCGTCAATAATAAACATTTGGTTCAAATCGCCAGGGTGGGAGGGAATTGATAACGTCATATTGTTACCATAGTTTTATTATAGGGATTTAATTTTCTAGTTTGATATAAGGTGGCGTATGACAAGACTTTGTCATGTTTGACATTTTCAATATTTTATTTGCAATAATTTTGTTATTCGCTAATATAACATATACATTATTATTCACGAAAGATGACTATTCAAGGTCATTTATTCGAAGATAGAATACACTTCACTTTATAGCAATAGCTTAACAACATTTTGTATTATAAAGAGAAAGATTATTTGACCTATGTCTATTTAATTTATGTGGTGTGACAGATATACGTAAATAGTGGCATTACTTTCTAACACACTATAAATAATAATGACATATGTCGTAGAATTACAGACACCTAATTATCTACTACACTGCCCTCTGTGCTAATATTTACCCAGTGGCGTTGACGTTTAAATCAAATTATTATTCCTTGATTTATAAGTTAAGTCTATGTTTTTGTGTTTTGCAAAAAACATAAGTGATGAACATAAATCTTTCAGAAAGGCATTATTTAGAAAGAAACATAATTTTCAAATGAATTACTCTTAGTTTTTCACTTAAAATGTGTCCATAAATATTTCATGTTGCACGCTTATGCATACGAAATGCAAGGAAGTTATCTACAAGTAATATTATATCAGACGGCTTACAAATGACCTTGAATAGTCATCTTTCGTGAATAATAGTTTACCTACTGTGAATATTATTATTCATCAAAATTTGAAGTGACACATAAGGCGATTTCGGGCGACATACCCGTTCACTTCTTCGAATTACTTACGGTTATTACAGTGTGATATGGTTAATGGTGGCGTCAAAAATCGTTGGTTCACTTGTTGACACCGTGCTTGGTGGTTATGTATATTCTATTACATTTAATACTGTCAAAAATAGTGTCTGACAATTAAAATGCATTAACGGAGAAAGATAGTTTTGTCCATATTTGTCCAAAAAAAAAAAAAGAGTCAACGAAAATAATTTCACCCTGTTCGACATAAAACCACGACTCCGACTGTTTTGACTTTTGACATTTCAAAAAGACATGATAAAAAGAGATAGAAATAGTGAACAGAGAGCTGACCCGACTCGCAAACCCGTTCAGCTGTGAGCACTGATCCAAGCATACCGGGTATGTTGTTCCTAGCGCCCGAATATGTGACCGTACCTGAACGCAACATACCGCAAGTGAACGGTTGTCGCCCGAAATCGCCTATATATTTCGCAATTGAATAATTATGACGTAATGTCAAAACTGGTAAAAACTGACAGTATGTCCTATACTGTGTCAATTTCATTATTAATCAAAATTCGAAGTATAAATAGTTATTTAGAAATAACAAACCAATTGAATAAATACGATGTTAGTATTAGATGAAATATACCTCTTTTTATTGTCCAAAAGCAATTTGTTGCAATAATTGTTGGACTTGTTACAAACACCGTCTTTGCAATAGCAATATGTACAGTATGTATAATAACAAGAATTAACAAAATTACCAACACACAACGAAGCAAAAATTATTATCGACGCCAAAATCATCTTAATCACATGAAGCACAGAATGACATGAATATTCAAATAATTCAAATTTTTGAAAATGACACTCGTTACCGCGGTTACAATAGAGTTCCTATTTCATTTTTTGCCGTTGGTTAGACGGAGATAGCTTATACCCCTCCTAAACACGCTAGAGGTGGGCGCGTGAGTAACTTTTTGTTCACGATCACGCACGCGCACGAAATTAAAAATGTATTCACGACCACTCACGCACGACTTTTTATGTTTGATTCACGATCACTCACGCTCACGATTTTATTTTGGCGCTCACGTCCGATCACGCCCGGCGGGTCACGTTCGTGTCACGTAATTGTTTCTATGTACATTAAAGTCTGTTTAACACAATCATAAGTTGATTGTTAACAAATTGGTAATAAGTTATATAACAGATTGGTTTCATTGGAAACGAATGTTTATGGACAAATAGGTTATTCTATTCCATCACAAATATCATTATAAATTTGGTAACAATTTTGTTAACAAAGTTATGATCTTATCAAACAGGTTTAAAAATTTGTATATCTTTAGTGAAATGGGAGCAACTGTGTATACAATTTTGGGTACAACAATAACACTATTTTTATGCAAAAAATACTGTTGATGACATATTTGGAAATAGTAATAATAATAATGTAAAGTATAAGATGGAAATTGACAATTTTTTAAAATAGAAAATAGAAGAAAACTTATACTCACGCCCGATTAAATTTCAATCACGCCTGATCACGCACGATAATTTTTTAGTGCCTCACGCTCCAATCACGACGCAATATTTAAATTATATTCACAATCACGCGGGTCACGTCGTGACCCATCGTGGCCCGACAAAATCACGGCCCGCGCCCACCTCTAAAACACGGACGACAATGAGATAGCGAATAAAAAGTCTCATATATGCCGTATGTGTACGACAAAGATGCTAAATAAAAGTTTTGCAATTCTTGCATCAGAAATTGATGACGTGGGGAACAACTGGTATATAGAGTATATAGAGTGTATATATATTTCCAAAATAAAACATATAATCGACCGATCAAACGAGCCCGCCGAAGGCGGGCGAAGTTCGATCGAGATTATATGAAACGTCTCGTTCGAAGATGATAATATGTAGTAATGCTTGTCATTGCTAAAATTCCACACGTTTAGAGTTTGAATTTTTGGACTACTTACCGCCCATTCTCTGTTCGGTACATGGTGCGCCATCTGTTGTCATTCTTTTAGCGACAAAATGTATGAGCTTTTATTTTCCTGAAGATGGTCAGGGATATTTGCGGGTAACATTTGAATATAACTAATTATATTTATTTTTAGGGTGGGAAAGGATCATCTTCGAAC
The DNA here is from genome assembly GCA_963082715.1 of Harpalus rubripes. NCBI lineage: Eukaryota > Metazoa > Arthropoda > Insecta > Coleoptera > Carabidae > Harpalus > Harpalus rubripes. Next base: position 13,670,717 of record OY720462.1, on the reverse strand, counting down.
GAGACGTTTCATATAATCTCGATCGAACTTCGCCCGCCTTCGGCGGGCTCGTTTGATCGGTCGATTATACTACACGTCTCGTTCTCGATGATAATATGTAGACTTTTAGATTTTTTAAAGCTCAATTATTTTTTTTTTTTTTTTTTTTTTTTATTGTTTTTTATACAAAATTATAAATCATTATGATGATACAAAGATGAAAAAGAAATATATATATATATATATATATATATATATATATATATATATATATATATATATAAATCATTATCATGGTACAGAGAAAAGGATTATCGCATTTTTACATTTGTAAAGTTGAAATTGCGAAGTTTTTTGACACTACTATAGGCTTGTTGTAGAAATTTGAAAAAGTCTTTGACTTCTCTGACCATCCTGCTGTACGTCTAATTGTTTCTATGTCCACTCCCTTTTTATATGCAGAAGATACAGCAGCATGCTTGGTGCTATATGCTGAGAATTGTTCTGTATCAATTCCTGCTTTAGTTAATAGTGATTTAATCCAATGGCCTATTGTCTGAGCGCTAACATTTCTGTATAGTTTTACAGTTGTTAACAATAATCTTTTGTTATTATTATTTCTAAATTCTTTGGTAATTTCTAAGTATTCTATTATTACAGAAGCTACACATATCTTTGGTTCTTCCTTGTAGAAAGGAATATTTAGTTCCGGTTGATATTTACCAGGTTTTGATGTCTTTATCAAATCAGGGATTTTTATTATAACTCCAGATTCTGAAATTTCTATATTATTTATATTAATTAAGGAAATAGTTTGTAATCTATGAGCTGTTGTAAGTACTAGTAGAGTGGATATCTTCTCAGCAACATCTTTAGGATTCAATTTTTTAAGTGGATGAAGTTGTTTTAAATATTCCAATACTGGAGTAGTATCCCAAGTACTGGCATATTTAGGTTTTGAAGGTCTTTCTCTGAATATACCTTTAAAAAACCTGGATAATAAACCATCCTTGATTATATCTTCTGAGGAAATTAAAGATATTGCTGAACGTATAGAGTTTAGGGTTCCATAACTAGCACCCTGTTTGAATCTTCCCGTTAAGAACGTGATTATATCTTGAGTCTTTGCTTCAAATACATTTATACCGTTTTTTGTAGTAAATTCCCACCATAATTTCAATGCATATTGGTATTGTTTAAGCGTAGCTGGTGCTATTGAATTGACCATGATGTCTGCGGAATCTTTATCTATTCCTTTCCTGATGAAAGATGCCCTGATAAGTTCCCTGCCATTAGTGTAAGTTTCTGTGCAAGTGGGTGGAAAATTTCCCTACAAGGAGATTTTAATAAGTATTTATTTGGATTGAAGATTATGGGAGTTGTTGTCAATAATGATGTAAACAAAGGATACCAGGGTTGGGTTGGCCAATATGGCACGACTACCGTACCAACTGCCTTATCAATAATTATTTTTCGTAATGTTTTTAATATAAGTGCGAAAGGTGTCGGGATCTGGAAATCTAGAGCAATATCTCTTACACTTTTTATTTATTCTTGAGGCGAATAAATCAATTGAAAATGGGCCAAATTCTTTGACTATTTTTTCAAATGCTTTTCTAGATAGTTCCCACTCGGTATCTAGGTTAGACACTCTTGATGCTAAATCTGCTTCAACGTTATGCTTTGATGCAATGTATGAGGCAACAATCCAGAATTTCCTGCTTTCGCACCATTGCCAAATATTTTTGGTTATAGTGTTTAAATGAGGGTATTGTATGCCCCCTGATCTATTGATGTACGAGATTGCAGAAGTGTTATCTATTCTCAGAAGTATTTCACAGTTAAATAATTTATCTGCAAAGCTTTTTAGACCAAGGAAAGCAGCTAATAGTTCAAGGTAATTTATACTGTGCTTCTTTTCTCCTTCGTTCCAAAACCCATGTACACTTATACCATTACAATGAGCCCCCCACCCTGTCAAAGATGCATCTGAAAATATCTCTAATTTGAATTCATTTGTTCTAATTGGATAACAACTGTTAACTATATTTCTTTTCCACCAGTTTAAATCTACCATCATTAGTTTATTAATTTTTATTTTTCCTTCATAATTGTTATCATTTACTGTTAAAGCTAGGTACTTTTGTCTCTCTAGACCTTTACAATACACTGGACCATACATTACAGCCGGGCAGGCTGCATTTAAAATTCCTAATAATTTAGCAACTTCTCTAATTTTATAGCTCTTTTGTTCCTCGAATGAATTTAGTGCATTTGATATTTGGACTCTCTTTTTATCAGTCAAGTTTAACGTAAACTCAATAGAATTTATCACAAAACCCAAATATTTACAACTTTGACTGGGTGTAAGGGAACTTTTATCATAATTTATCACAAAGCCTAAGTTTTCCAGTAAATTTATAGCAAATCTTAAATTTTCATTACATATTTCAAATGAGTTTCCAATAAGAAATAAATCATCAATATAGATTATTGATAAAATTCCCCTATTTCTTAATACAGACATTACTGGTTTCATAATTTTTGTAAATACATATGGGCTAGTGCACAACCCAAAGGGTAGACATGTGAATTGAAACATTCTTCCCTGAAATCTAAATCTTAAGTATTTCCTAAATTTTTCATTTACTGGAACCATATAATACGCGTCCTTTAAATCAAGAGAACACATAAACGCTCCTTGAGACAGTAAACTTTTTGCTGATTTTATATCTTCCATTTTAAAGTGAGTAGTTTCTATAAATTTATTTAAATATTTTAAATTTATTATAAATCTACTGGATCCATCCGGTTTCGGGACCAAAAAATATGAAGAGACAAACTGACCTTCAGTGTCTGTACAGTTTTCTATTACTGCATTATTTAATAGCTTATCAACCTCCTTTTTTATTTTAATCAACTCAGTCTGTGACCATTGTTGATCTGGTGGGGCTTTTTGTTGATATGGAATCTGATTAAAGGGAATTTTATACCCTTTCAGGCATTGTATTACAAACTTATCTGTTGTAATTGTATTCCACTTATCAACAAAATATTTTAATCTACCAGAACTTCTTCTTACCTGTTCTATTTCCTTGTTTTGTTGTAAAATTGGTTCGTCGACCGATTGGATGATCTTGAGTTGTGACTGTTGCGCTGTTGTTTGGGTTTGAATTTCATTCTGTTTTTTGGATAATTCCCCACCTGCCTGTTCCCTGCAGGTGGGGTTTTCAAGTTTCCCTGGACTCGTTGCTTTAGCATAGGAGGTCTAGTTTGTGCTTTAATACCTGCACAAACTTTTTCAACGTCTTTGGCCTCCTTTATCTGATCTGCAAACTTTTTTCCATACAGCCACTCGTCTGCTTTAGTAGCTTCTACTGTTGTTTTAATTGATTTACTCATAAACGGAGTAATAAAGGCTTTCCTAGCAACTGACTGTTGATAAAATACGTCTGTTACTAGTTTTCCAGTATCACAGAGGTACTTCATAAGGATTTATTGGTCTATCCCATCTTCAGGGTTGTCTAAAATCATTGAAATCGCGACTGCTAAAGCGGATATCGCTGATCCTACGCAGTTTTGAGTTTCTGCAAAATGCTGATCCCTTTTTAAGGCAATTTCAGTAAAAACTGGAGATATTTCCAGATTAATTTTTGGTGCCTCTGTAAACAAGTCATTGTTGCGAGGGTAATTGTCAAGAATTAATTTTTTCTTTTCATCAGGGAAGCCTTCTTGCATCCATTTTTGCCAACGAACCTTAAGTTCTTCATTAAACTTAAGAGAAATTTCCTTTTTTGCATCCGGATGTTCTCCTAACATCTCCAACATAACTTCATCAACAACTGCTGCATTCTGTACTATATTTTGTTCCTCGCTTGCAATAATACTTTCATCTGAAGGAAAGTTTATATTATTATCAACTTTATCCTTCTCTAGATCTGAAAAGGAAGGTAGAGAACGTGAGTTAAAACTCTTAGTCATGTGAAATTTTTATTCTTATTGAATAATCACATAAATTTCGAAGGGCAGTTAGGACTCCATTGTTCGTATGGAACTGGTGAGTCCAAAGAAGTAGCATAGAGCTATATTTTCTCGTATGGAGAAAATATATGATACGGGTTTCGTATGGAAACCTCAGTAACATGAAGACGAGACCTTTACCTACCCACAATGATTTCTTTCCCAGAACCTTCATTGTGCTCAGTAGCTTGGTTGATGGTTGAATTTGCTTTATTAGCATTAATCCAATCAGTGAAAAGCGATGTTAGGTTATGAATTTGTTGTTCCATTTTTTCCACTTTATCTTCTATTTTTTCTCGTTTCTTATGTCGCTCTTTAGAACGAGAACGAGAATGTTTTCTTTTCTTATCCGAAGGCATTTCTAACACTTATTACTAGAAATAAACTTTTATTAATTCTCTCAACACGTGTGAAACGTTATGCACAACAAACAATAATGACAACAGATGGCGCACCATGTACCGAACAGAGAATGGGCGGTAAGTAGTCCAAAAATTCAAACTCTAAACGTGTGGAATTTTAGCAATGACAAGCATTACTACATATTATCATCGAGAACGAGACGTGTAGTATAATCACAATGAGTTCATTGTCTTTTCATTTTATTGTAAGCAAGCTAGCATACTCGTGACAATTTTTTACTTAGTGTATTTTCACACCATAGCAGTCTTTATATACATTTTGGGGTATGTCATACCCCACCACATTGTTCACGTAATTATTTTCCAGCACACTGTCCGAGGGTTAAAAATAAAAGATTTGTCATTATAAGAGTAAGGATATAAATAAATTTTTAATTCTATGATCATTATAATAACAACAATAAATATCTAATTTAAATGCAATTAATTAAGTTGTATTGTATTTTATTATCATATTTATTTTTTAGATAATTCTAATTGGCAATACATATCTTATTATGACCGATATGACCACATAGGTAATCAGATAAATATTTAATAGATTATCAGTATATAAACAACAACTTAATTTTTAAGGTGATATGCCTTCATGGCCTCATGTTCGACACCAAAATCATTACTGGAATTTTCAGCGTAAGTATTAATATTAAACCATTTTATTTGTGATTTTCTCATAATAGTGTGGTTAGTAGTTATTTATGGTCCCAGTGATTAAAAATTTTCATCCTGATCAATTTATCATTAAAGTGTTTCTTTAGTAATGAGAATTTAACAATTATAGTGTCACTTTAAATGTACTGTATCGTATCGTACATAAATTGAGCGACTCTGAAGGATCTAATAAAAAATACTCCCCTATATTTTAATTATTCAATATATTTTCAAACTTCTTATAGTGTTCAAAAAAAATCTGACTAGTAGTAGGCTATGAAAAAGGAAACGTATGACAAATTAATAGGGCGCGAGCAGACACGTGACTCGAGCGACCTTGACGTGCTTGGAATCAGCTGATTTGTGTGCACGTGTCATTTTGACAAGAACAGTGTCACGTTGGCAATACCAATGTTTTGATTTATTTTGATTTTGAACTGCTTTAATGTTATTATTTTACAATTTTTAAGCAGTATAATATATGAAATTAAAAATAATAACATTTTAGCAGTTAAAAATCAAGATAAATCAAAACATTGGTCTTGTCAACGTAACATTGTCCTTGTCAAAATGACATGCGCGCACAAATCAGCTGAATCCAAGCACGTCAATGTCGCTCGAGTCACGTGTCTGCTCGCGCCCTATAGTATGTTCCGTTAACGCAACCGATTCGATCATGTTCACGGTTTAGTCTGGTATTCTTATCCCCACTACCTAACCTAACCTAACCACGAAATAATCCTGGTTTCTCTGGTATTCTTATCCCCACTACCGCTACTTTCAAACGTCATCATAAGAAAATCAAACGATATACGTCAATATTTAAACCGCATTAGTAGTATTACTAATATTTATTATAGATGTAAGTATGAAAACATTATTTATATTTGTTATATTGTAGGTAGTGTTATTATTATTGACATTAAACGTAATAAAATGATCAATTTCGTTATAATGTTCAACGATATCAATCATTTGGTTAATTCTTATTTTTGTTGGGTTGTCAATTTTAAATGTCATTTGATTCAATGTCAATCTGTCCAGAAAAAAGATTAAAATATTCAGGAACTATGGTGTACCCGGAATCAAAATACTGGTTTTTTTGGTTGACTTACGGAACATAGTACAAAAAGTATTTAATTAAATATCAGTTTGACACGAGGTATTGTTAAAAATGTTATCTACAAAAATTAAAGCTTTTTGTCTTATATACGGGCTGTCTCACAACTCGCGCCCCAGAGCGAATGAGGAAACACGAGACTGTACTCGGATGTGTAATTTCGAAGAAAAAAAAACCTAGCTTAAAAGATATTCGAGAAAAGACGTCTTAAAATTGACCAATCAGAGACCTACACCTTTTACGTGTGTTTGCCGTAATTTTACGTTACTATGATTTTATACAAATCAAATCTTCTTTAAAATGTGTGGGCGACTGTAGTTTTCGAAAAATGTCAGTTTCAAATTAAATTTGACTAGGTGAATAAAAAAGGCAAATTCTTACCATGTATTCAGCCGCTGATTACTTAGAAATGATTATAATTTTCGGAGAATGTGGACGTAACGCCAGAGAGGCAGCTCGAGTCTCTTCGTTGCACTGTACGATATAAATGATGATCTCGGATGACACACCTTCGCTAACCAAAATTTGTTGACTGAAAAGTCAATTCTAAAGTGTCAAAATTACAGTAAGTCAAACAAATTTTGTAACTCACTAGTAGTATTTTTAAAACCTAGCAACCAGTTTTATTTTGTAATAATATCATCACACCTCAAGATATCCTTCCTGGATTGGTGGATTAAAAAGTCTTGTAACTCCGTTATGCAAGCAGCCGCAAATTATTTTCTTCTATATATATTAGATATGGGAATAAAATAGTTCAATTATCAATTTTCACAACTTGACTTTTGAATTGAATAATGATTACGAGTACACATACGTTTCTCTATACATAGCCTACTCCGAGTTAGGATTTTTTTGAACACACTGTATTTAAATTTTGAAAATGGTATATGAGCCAAAACAATGTACAAATAAAAATTATATATTCATTAAATATTATCAACAATATTTTGTTGTAGCTCCTCTTTCCTATGGCTACTACGATCCATGTCAGACTGTGCAACAACAATGCTATACTGTAGCGTTTTACAAGTGTTGTTATGATTGTTGTAACAGAGTACATTGTTCTGTAGACTGTGTATCATCATCTTGTTTTATTGAAAAACAAGTTTCAGAAGAAGAAGACGTTGTTCCAGAATCTGAAAGTTCGACACTTATTTCAGCTGATAGTAGGCCCGAAAGTATAGAGGAAACTACTACTACGACTGAAGAAAAAACTATTGAAACTACTACTGCCACAACCACTGAAACCACTAGTGAAACAACTACCCAAACAACTACAGAAACGACCACTGAAACAACTACAGAAACTACAACTGTCACAACTCCTGGAACTTCTGCAGAAACGACTACCGATACAACTACTGAAAGTACCACTGAAACTACTATCGTAATAATACCTGAAACAACCACAGAAACAACCACTGAAACAACTACAGAAACTATGGTTGAAACTACTTCTACGCAAGTAACTATTGAATCTATAACAGATGATGAAACTACTACTGAAACTACTACTGAAACAACTACTGAAACTACAAAGGAGACAACTCCTGAAACAACTATTGTATCATCACCTGATACTACCACCGAAACTACTACAGAAACTACCACTGAAACGACTACTGAAACAACTACTGAAACCACACCTGAAACAACTACTGAAACTACTACTGAAACTATAACTGAAGTAACTACTTTGACGACAACTACTACTACTGAAACTGTTACTGATATAACTGCAGAATCTGGATCAGGAGTTGGTCCAGATGATGGATCCGGATCAGGAGATGGTCCAGATATAGATGGGTCCGGATCTGGAGATGGATCAACAACAACGCCCGGACAAGAATTTCCAGATCTACAAAGAAGGAAAAGAAGAGAAATATTCAATAACTTTGATGAATTCTTTTTCGAATTATAATAAGAGTAATTATAGCTAAAATTGAAATATTAAAATGTGTGTATAAGTACAGTCCGATCAAGGTCATCAACGAATTATATAAATTAAGATTTTAGCTCCGCCCATTGGCACCTAGTATGATCACGGTTTAACCTAAAACACTGTTTTAAGAAATGTCAAATTCAAATTTCAATATTTAATTTCGCCCTTATGTTTAAAGAACGATTTTTTTTAAATATTCGTTTGAATACAAACTATGTTCTGCTTTAAGACCATATTTTGATAAATTTGATACAATTTATTATTGCTATTAAATAATGAAATTTGACATTTCTTAAAACAGTGTTTTAGTTAAAACCGTGATCATACTACGAGCTATTCTGTCAAATTCAGTAGTGTCGTTTAATTGTAATTATGAGAGTACATAAGACACTACTTTTAATTAATTATAAAAATATATGTTACAGTATCAGCAATTATAATTCAAAACTAAGTCAACTAGTAAGTACTACTTACTTGGAAAACAAAATATGTGAAAAATAAGATACTAACACTGGATCAGTGACACTGACAGAAAATAATGCTATACGTACAGCTGTGAATCAAGGTACTCGTATACCCTGTGTCTGTCTTAAAGGTGTACATAGGAGATTAACATGGGAAATCAGTTTTTTTCAATTTCCTGCTCGCCTAATTATTTCAAGCAAAAATGCGTCAAATAAAAGTTTTAGGGCATAAAATTTTGCATCTAAATCAATAAACAGAATTACCTTTACATGTTTTATAAGGACAGAAATTAATTATGAAAATGTCGAAAATTACGTTGAAGATATCGACAGCCATGGAATTGAACAAAGAATAAATAAATGCTTGACGTTTTATCTGTCACAACGTAAGTTAACGTATTTGACGTTTCTGACAATTTGATAAAACATCAAGCATTTATTTATTTTTTGTTCAATTCCATGGCTGTCGATATTTTCAACGTAATTTTCGACATTTTCATAATTAATTTCAAATTGCAAATATATCTTTACTTTCATATTATCGCTGAAAATATATTTATTAATGAAATTCACATAATTATGTACTACAGGAATAACACCACACCACTGCAAAAGAAACACCGACAGACAAACAATTCGTATAACATTGTTAACTTTTAAATTATTCATCGAACTTCAAGTACATTTAATTTAAAGTAATTCAAGTACATTTAAAATATTTCAAGTACAATTAAAATACTTCAAGTACATTTAAAGAACTTCAAGTATTTAAAAATACTTCAAGTATATTTCCAAGTATTAAGTACCAAGTACACGTGAATAGACTTACTTTGTCAAGTACAAAGTACTATAAATAGAAAGTACTTTTCTTGCAAGTATTGCCCAGCTCTGATAATACGCTAGTTTTTCAAAAAATTATATTGTTTCGACTAAGTTAGGACATTCCATTTTAAAACGAAGCTCATTGTTGACAATACTTTCAGTATAACGCAAGTTTATTTATTAATTCAGATATACCGTGTGTCTGTCTTAAAGGTGTACATAGGAGATTAACGTGGGAAATCAGTTTTTTGCAATTTCCTGCTCGCCTAATTATTTCAAGCAAAAACGCGTCAAATAAAAGTTGTAGGGCATGAAATTCTGAATCTAAATCAATAAACAGAATTACCTTTACATGCTTTGTAACGACAGAAATTAATTATCAAAATGTCGAAAATTACGTTGAAAATATCGACAGCCATGGAATTGAACAAAAAATAAATAAATGCTTGATGTTTTATCAAATTGTCAGAAACGTCAAATACGTTAACTTACGTTGTGACAGATAAAACGTCAAGCATTTATTTATTCTTTGTTCAATTCCATGGCTGTCGATATCTTCAACGTAATTTTCGACATTTTCATAATTAATTTCTGTCCTTACAAAGCATGTAAAGGTAACACTGCTTATTGATTTAGATGCAGAATTTTATGCCCTATAACTTTTATTTGACGCGTTTTTGCTTGAAATAATTAGGCGAGCAGGAAATTGCAAAAAACTGATTTCCCACGTTAATCTCCTATGTACACCTTTAAGACAGACACACGGTATATCTGAATTAATAAATAAACTTGCGTTATACTGAAAGTATTGTCAACAATGAGCTTCGTTTTAAAATGGAATGTCCTAACTTAGTCGAAACAATATAATTTTTTGAAAAACTAGCGTATTATCAGAGCTGGGCAATACTTGCAAGAAAAGTACTTTCTATTTATAGTACTTTGTACTTGACAAAGTAAGTCTATTCACGTGTACTTGGTACTTAATACTTGGAAATATACTTGAAGTATTTTTAAATACTTGAAGTTCTTTAAATGTACTTGAAGTATTTTAATTGTACTTGAAATATTTTAAATGTACTTGAATTACTTTAAATTAAATGTACTTGAAGTTCGATGAATAATTTAAAAGTTAACAATGTTATACGAATTGTTTGTCTGTCGGTGTTTCTTTTGCAGTGGTGTGGTGTTATTCCTGTAGTACATAATTATGTGAATTTCATTAATAAATATATTTTCAGCGATAATATGAAAGTAAAGATATATTTGCAATTTTTTTTGGCATAAATAAATTAATTCTAATCTGTATATTGCATATACATATAATGTTTGTATTACATAACTAGAGTACTGGGACTTTGCGTATCGCCTGGCGATCGCATGACGTAAAACATCTCGGTACAGCTTCTCGTATCGCTTGGCGATCATATGACGTCAATTTTACGTCATGAGATCGCTAGGTGATACGGCAGTCCCAGCGAGGAACTCTTGTTTTAAATAACCAAATAAATATCGCATATTGAAATTTTTGTCAACAATCACTTTTTAAGGTCCATATAATCAGAAAAATATCAATTATCTGAAAAAGTGCATCCAAATTTGCAAGTACTTTTTCAAGTACTTGGTACTTTCAAGCACTTTAGAAACTAAAAAAGTACTTGTACTTCAAGTACATTTAAAAACATCAAGATACTTGACACTTGTATTTCAAGTACTACTTTCCGGTACTTTGCCCAGCTCTGCGTATTCTATCCATCTTTATCGCACACGCTTCTAGTCATTGCAAATGAGAGAGATAAATGTATGACAATTTGTTAATTCGTTTATGATATAGTGACCTTGACGGGACTTCTTTTTTTTACTGTATATATACATATTTTTATGTAGCTACCTATACCTTGTTCCATTTAAGCCATTCAGTATTGCGAAGCATAGGGAATAGTTTTGACCTCTCTGATTGGCTGAAATTAGAGACAAGAGACAAGTTTATCCAATGTAATTTCGGCTACTTCAGATTTGCGCTGTTGCCAGTGCCATCTACTGAATGGCTTAAATGGAACACAGCTTACTGTATTTTTTTAATATAAGGAATATGTAAATAATCCTACAGATATTCCACCGAATATCTGATAGTATCGAAGTGTAACTCAACTCGAAACTTGCAAACTGCCAGGTTATACTTACAGATGAAAATAAAATCGACGTTTTTTATAAATGATTTCTTAAATAAATAAAATAAATATATAATCAAGGCTTAATACCCATAATATCATAAATCATGTGTCCAATATTTGACTGGTTTTTTTTAGTACCTTTATACTACCGTGTGAATATGAAGAAAATATTTATATTTTTTTATTGTTTTGTTCCATACACATCAAAAATAAATCAAGAATAATTACTGTTGGTAAACGTCCAACCTCTGCAACACGACATCAAGTGAGCATTGCCTTGTTAAACAAACGCAACATAAAAAGCACATAAACAAACACTGTAGTGAATTACTCACTCCAGGAAATTTAACCGTTGCTACAAAAACAAGGACGTAAAATGCTAAAATGGTCACACGATACTAAACTAAACTGATTTTTTTTAAGATTCCAAATACGAGTAAATCGTTTTATAATGTTTTATTTACACTTCAATTACATAGGTATTGATAGATTTATTTTTAGATTAACTTATGCGTCTTATCAAAGTTTCTATATTTATTTTATTTATTACTTTGTAATTAAGTGATAACGCAAAATGGGTAGGGTTTCCCCAATTAATGTTTTATTCTACTTTGTTTGTACCACGGTCCTTCAGTTATTTGTAGATATAATGATACGATAAATCTATTTTGGGAATGGGGTTCGGTACTAAAAAATAGTTACATATATTTTGTCATATTATGAAATTATGACTAATATTAAATGTTTTTGTTCCAAAATACCGCTAATACAAAAAATATTGCAACAAAAGCTTTTGTACAGAAAAATACACTGATACAACACCCCTCGCCAATTTGGAAAAAGGCGACATATTTCGGTTTTTGACATTTTTTTTTAAAACAGTGATCCGTTTCGAAATTTTATACAAAACAAGATTCTTATTTTTTTCACCTAGGATGGTTCATCATCAATCTAATTTAACTCTTCAACGGTTCGTTAAAGAGTTAAATTAGATTTTCCGAATTGCAAAATAACGAAAAGTATTTATACCGAGACATACCTACACTGAGAAATATTTTTTCTTTCCCTATATACAAAGTTAGTCACGGAAGAGTTATTTTGAAAGTCCGTTTGTTTGCAATCCAAAATACTAATGACAACAGCCCATATTTAATTGTTTAATGTCAAAATGGCAGAACCATCACTAGACAGGCAAAACAATCGTGAATTAAATATTCTATTTTTTTAAGAGAGGAAGCTAGACGCTGTTGTAAATTGTAATTCGGGTTGCACACAAACGGACTTTGAAAGTAACTCTCCCGTGACTAAAAGTTTCGGGCCGGCACTTTGTAGTTCTATTTTACATGACTAAGTATGAGACACATAAAACATATTTATTCAAACAACAGAAAACAGAATGTTCCTTTGACAAGGTACAATTGATTTAATATTAAATAATTATATTTCAAAAACTATACACATTTGGAAAGTGTAACAAATGCTAAAATTCTTCATTTTATGCAATCTTTCAGAAAAAAATAAATTGAAGAATGAGTACCGGACCCCATTGTGAAGTGTCTTGTAGCTCGAAGTGACGTCACCCGAACCATGTTCCGTGCGTCCGGTTCCCATCGAGCGACAATGAGATTTGTCGTAAAAATATATACAGCCACTAGTATTTATCACACTCGGATGCTATAAGCTAGCCACTTATATATATATATATATATATATATATATATATATATATATATATATATATATATATATATAAATGTAGCAATGGCTGAAATTCAACCGGCAGTACGGTAGTGCTAAACACTGCGGCTTGGTGAGTCTGGTTGGAGAAGGAAACGGCGACAGCCTGTATACAAGTCCTAAATAGATACAAGTATACACAGATTTTTCTTTGTATATTATATATTTATCGCTGTCTTACTTATGGTTTCTACATTCCGTCTTCGATACGTATGTCTAATAGCTTTATCTTTGTCTTACTAACGTATTTAAAGAAAGATAGTTTTATGAAATTTGAATGGCATTCGGCAGCAGTTGTACTTAATATTTTTGCATGCTCTTTCGCAACCCAAACTCAGGCGAAATTAGTGAAGTTCCTTATGGCTCACTCTGTTTACGTTAAGTGTTGTGAAATTCGAGAAGTATGAATTTCATTTTGGACAAAAAATGTGTGGAATATCTCAAATATAGGTTTGACATTTTAGATGTACATATTTATCAATGTTAATGTTATTTTTATAATTTATTGGCGATATTTACCCTTTCCTATAATGATTTTTATTCTTAGGTAAATATAATCTTAGTAATAATATAATCGTAAAATGGAGTACTAGTTTAGTTTAAGAATGAAATAATTCAGTATAAAATTTACAAATTTAAGTTAAATTTTGAACAATTTTGGATTACGAACGCATGGATTTCAAACAACAAATTACGCTGCGAATATATGAATAATTATGAATGTGGTGTGGAATTGAAACATCAAAGAAATAGTTGCAACCTTTTACTTGCCTATCAGCAATATTTTTTTATTTTATTCGCCTGCAAAAAAGAAAAAACGAAATTTGTAGGCACCATCCTGTAATATTTGATTTGAAAGGAAACTGACAACTGACCCTTATGTATTCCGTTACAAAAGATTAGAATTGTACTCAATACTAGGAGGCATTTAAAATGAACTTACCAACAGGATTCAGGGATGTATTTAACAATTTTAATACCGCAAATTCTAGTTTCGTTCGTCTCAGGTGTAAGCAACCCTCAAGTCGGAATTACTGTTAGAGGAAATTAAAAATAATCATATTTCATAGAATTGTCAAACTAAATAGTTTAAAGATCAAAATATTTTGTTATAATCAACATAAACGAAAAATGTTTAAAATATTTTAAACGCACCCCTGTTTTTATATTCGGTTACCCTAGTCGGCCATCTATTTTCAGCCAGATATAGTAATGTATAGTGATGTGCCGCCAAAAAATTCGCGCCGGGAATTTGTTTTTTCCGCGGGAAAATTCCCGGAAATTCCTTCATACGCGATTTTCGGGAAGAATTTGTGTTACTATTTTTGTAAATTTCCCGTAAATTTAAATAGATTTTGACCTTGATGTTTGGTGCAAGTTGTTATAAATAATTATTAAATATGTAACATTTGCACACTTTGTTCATTTTTTTGAGTAATTTAAATTTTCTTCAAAATAAATTGTTATTCTGGTTAATTTTTTTCAAGTAAATATAAGTACTTGCGAAATTTAGTACGATGCTTTTGAATTACTCATTTAAGGTTTTATGAATATTGCACCTTTACTTTATGTAAGAAATATGAAAATATATTGAATATTTAAAATATGGGGGAGTATTTTTTATTAGTTCTTACAGAGTCGCTCTACTCGTATGTATGACCGATAGTGCATAAATATATTGATACGAGTATAATTATGTATTTTTTACCATAATTTTACTGAAAAATAAAACTAACTAAACCTACAGTTACAATTTTTATTCATATTTGAAATTCCTTAGGAAATTTTCCGAAGGAAACATCCTGGAAATACCTCGGGAAATTTATCAAAAAAAAATTCTGGGAATTTTCCCGTATCTTTAAATTTCGGGAATTGACCCATCTCTAGTAATGTATTTCTGTGCTTTTCAGTATTTAAATGGGTTCATGCAAAAATTTCATACCTGAATATTTCGTACAATTGTATTCTTCTCTAGGGTTTCAAAAGAAACCACATCTATAATAACATAATTTAAACGTCAACTTTCATTCGCTAGCCATACCATAATTGCGTAGGCTTCCACAGTCTGAGTCATGAGAAATATTCGTTTTCCGGGAATGGACTGTGTCATATTTTGAGTCAGAGCTCAACGTTTCGCCCGCAGTCATATGGGGCATCTCCAGGAGCAAGGGGGATAGTACTGTCTTAAACACGGTTACCCGACGTGTCAATCACGCTAGAGGCCGAGTTTAAGCAACAAGGAGGGAGACTCAGTTTACAAGGTTACCCGACGTGTAAACTGAGTCTCCCTCCTTGTTGCTTAAACTCGGCCTCTAGCGTGGTTGACACGTCGGGTAACCGTGTTTAAGACAGTACTATCCCCCTTGCTCCTGGAGATGCCCCATATGACTGTGGGCGAAACGTTGAGCTCTGACTCAAAATATGACACAGTCCATTCCCGGAAAACGAATATTTCTCAGTCATACCATAGCTTTAATTTGAAGTTTTCACGTTATTAGCGCAATCTCCGTTGAAACTCGGGGCTGCCCTAAACTTTGAGTATTCTTTGTACCGTAGTATGTGAATATGTACCGTCACAGTGGTGTGGGAGGTTTGGATACAGTTATCTAGTCATATTATAAGAAACCGTGTTCTTACAATTCACTTATTCTTGCAAATTGCAAACTAGTTGCGAATTTTGCCGTGAAAACGTACATTATTCAAAAATATAATGCTTCGTCGTATTTCACGTGTATACAACCTTCTGAGTCAACTTCCTATGAAGTCTTCGTCAGAAGGTGGCCAGCACAGCAGGTAATCACAGACGCGTTTCGCACTTCTTGGTGCTCATCAGTGTGATGTAACCTGGGGGCCTCTGTCTCATCCACAGAGGTGGAATCACGGAGCAGAGGCCACCCAACCTAGCTGTGCTAGCAACGGTCTTATGACCGTTCGCTACAGGTATCTGGCCTGTAGAAGGTAGTGTTAATACCCACAGAGCCATCTACCTGCAAAAGGCTTGACTGAGCCAAAATTGCAAATTGCAAACTAGTTGCGAATTTTGCCGTGAAAACGTACATTATTCAAAAATATAATGCTTCGTCGTATTTCACGTGTATACAACCTTCTGAGTCAACTTCCTATGAAGTCTTCGTCAGAAGGTGGCCAGCACAGCAGGTAATCACAGACGCGTTTCGCACTTCTTGGTGCTCATCAGTGTGATGTAACCTGGGGGCCTCTGTCTCATCCACAGAGGTGGAATCACGGAGCAGAGGCCACCCAACCTAGCTGTGCTAGCAACGGTCTTATGACCGTTCGCTACAGGTATCTGGCCTGTAGAAGGTAGTGTTAATACCCACAGAGCCATCTACCTGCAAAAGGCTTGACTGAGCCAAAATTGCAAATTGCAAACTAGTTGCGAATTTTGCCGTGAAAACGTACATTATTCAAAAATATAATGCTTCGTCGTATTTCACGTGTATACAACCTTCTGAGTCAACTTCCTATGAAGTCTTCGTCAGAAGGTGGCCAGCACAGCAGGTAATCACAGACGCGTTTCGCACTTCTTGGTGCTCATCAGTGTGATGTAACCTGTAACCACGTGAAATACGACGAAGCATTATATTTTTGAATAATGTACGTTTTCACGGCAAAATTCGCAACTAGTTTGCAATTTGCAATTTTGGCTCAGTCAAGCCTTTTGCAGGTAGATGGCTCTGTGGGTATTAACACTACCTTCTACAGGCCAGATACCTGTAGCGAACGGTCATAAGACCGTTGCTAGCACAGCTAGGTTGGGTGGCCTCTGCTCCGTGATTCCACCTCTGTGGATGAGACAGAGGCCCCCAGGTTACATCACACTGATGAGCACCAAGAAGTGCGAAACGCGTCTGTGATTACCTGCTGTGCTGGCCACCTTCTGACGAAGACTTCATAGGAAGTTGACTCAGAAGGTTGTATACACGTGAAATACGACGAAGCATTATATTTTTGAATAATGTACGTTTTCACGGCAAAATTCGCAACTAGTTTGCAATTTGCAATTTTGGCTCAGTCAAGCCTTTTGCAGGTAGATGGCTCTGTGGGTATTAACACTACCTTCTACAGGCCAGATACCTGTAGCGAACGGTCATAAGACCGTTGCTAGCACAGCTAGGTTGGGTGGCCTCTGCTCCGTGATTCCACCTCTGTGGATGAGACAGAGGCCCCCAGGTTACATCACACTGATGAGCACCAAGAAGTGCGAAACGCGTCTGTGATTACCTGCTGTGCTGGCCACCTTCTGACGAAGACTTCATAGGAAGTTGACTCAGAAGGTTGTATACACGTGAAATACGACGAAGCATTATATTTTTGAATAATGTACGTTTTCACGGCAAAATTCGCAACTAGTTTGCAATTTGCAATTTTGGCTCAGTCAAGCCTTTTGCAGGTAGATGGCTCTGTGGGTATTAACACTACCTTCTACAGGCCAGATACCTGTAGCGAACGGTCATAAGACCGTTGCTAGCACAGCTAGGTTGGGTGGCCTCTGCTCCGTGATTCCACCTCTGTGGATGAGACAGAGGCCCCCAGGTTACATCACACTGATGAGCACCAAGAAGTGCGAAACGCGTCTGTGATTACCTGCTGTGCTGGCCACCTTCTGACGAAGACTTCATAGGAAGTTGACTCAGAAGGTTGTATACACGTGAAATACGACGAAGCATTATATTTTTGAATAATCACTTATTCTTATTTATATTGCCTTTAGATCCATTATCTTGCTCACCTAAATCTCCTTCCACATCTCCGCTACCCTCTGTCCTTTTCGCTACCCCGTGCAGGTAACGCGTGTCACATTCGTGCCATGATGT
This sequence comes from Harpalus rubripes, assembly GCA_963082715.1. Taxonomy (NCBI): domain Eukaryota; kingdom Metazoa; phylum Arthropoda; class Insecta; order Coleoptera; family Carabidae; genus Harpalus; species Harpalus rubripes. The sequence goes on along the minus strand of OY720462.1, from coordinate 13,652,551 downwards.
GTTGTGTCCGTGTGCAGAGGAAGTGCGTCTACGTCACGGTGCTGACGCGGCCGCCCGTGATGTGTGGGAACGCGACACACTCGCCGGTTCTCACGGCACGCTACCATAGCATGTGCCACTGAAGCCAGAGATATAAGGCAATGACACAGGAGAAGTGAGGATGTAAATTAATAAGGGGATGGGCACCGGCAACAGGCAGGTGAAAATTTAAGTTATTTTCATTATTGTAATAAAATTTTCTTTATTGTAATCAAGCATTTCTTTGTTATAATTAAAAGTCTTTTTTAAATGAACCCTAAATTCTGGTCACCACATTTTTTCAATAAAAACAATGTTTATTCATCTACGGTCACCAACAAATGTGATATAAGCTAGTAAATAATTTAATTTAATTTACCTCTAAAATATCTAATTTATCAACAAATTATGATCTTCAAACTATTTCAATACGAACATATGTTAATAAATCAGTAAAACTAATTAAACATTAAAAAATTATTTTTTCGTACCTCCGTCCAATTTGACTAGTATTACAGAACTCAAAATCGTCCAGAAATGCGCTGTTGCTGACCTAGGCCTGCAAAAGGAGTTGGCATTACTATTCTAGTGATACGTCAATTTAAGATTATTTTCAACACAAGAATTAGCAAAATATTTACAAATTTTAGGGCTAAATCTTTAATTATTGTAACTTAAATAACTAAATTTTGTCATACAAATTATAATATGCTGTCATTACTTACATCTCGTATAGATTAATTATGAGTTTCAACTTTAGGACTAGTTTGTTTTGTAACTACAACTAACTTCACGTGATACAATTGAGTTTCCACCATCTGTCATTAAAAATAATTACGCATTTTAAGCCCAAATGTAAGTAATTATAATTAAACTTGCAAAGCAAAACCGATAAAAATATATGTTCATTTTTTTTAGGTTATGTAACATAGAATAAAGTGTAGAGAAATATGGAAATATACGACGAATGTATGGAGAAGTCGGTACAAAAAATCTTGTGTATCACACGTCCAGAAACTGTTTATCTATAAAATAAACTCGATCTCGCAAATGTTCAGTTTCTGGCCTAGTGATACAAATAACTATTTGTGACTAAAAGTAGCTACACTTTATCATTAAATATATGCCACTATTTACGTAAGATTTAGTCATAAAAAACCGCTACACTGGGAACCCGTCGACAATCAATCACTCCGCTTCGCTCCGTGTTTGCTCCCATCGACGCTTAATTTAACATCCTTTACTACTCTGGGGCGGCAAGAATTTTCTTAACGGTGGTTTTAACTGGGTTAAATTAGGGGTTGAAATATTAGGAAAACTAGTTCTATTGCATGCAAAACCGATTTTGTTTTCATTTTACATTTCCTCGCTCTGAAATCGATACCAATCGATTCGATTCTATAGTGAATTCATATAATTTTCTCATTCACGTGTTTTATGCACGAATTAGCGTTGACTCCACTCCTTGTACGGTGCATTTTTCATTGAATTTATGAATCAAAGATATAATGTTACAAATATATTATTTATTTCGAGACTCTCGCGAGATTGTTGCGAAATTTCTCGCTTCTCGCAGTTGTTATATCGATCTCGCCTCGAATTTTAAACTGTAATCTCGGTCTCGTTCTCGTCGTGCATCACTAATCTACCCAAATGGTTAGAAATTTCTACAAAATTCGTTCGGGTACTTTAATGAAGACTCAAAACATTAAAAAATTGTGGGCCAAATGACAGGTGATAATAGTTCGATCGGTATTTTAAGGGTTATCTTTTAGTCCAGATTTAGTTTCTACCGAGACCCTTTACTTTTGGCACAGTGAAAAACAACTTCTTAAAAATACAGTGCGTACAGTAGTAAAACCTACCTTGGAAAACATGTGGGACTATACTCTCAGGAAAATGTGCAGGGCTAAGGGATACATTGCCTAATAGAATTAAAACCGATCCCAGTAGTGTAATAGGCAACGTAGCCGATTTACGATCGGATGGACCCAGGTTCGAATCCCGCGTAAAGTATTGTTGTTTGCGTGTGTCTTTATCATCTTATCTCCATCAACGTAATGAAAACGCCGCAAAATATATACGAATAAACTAACTCACCCCCGTATATGTATCAAATTGTAAAAAGTTAATGTAAATTAAATACAATCAAGAATTTATTATTTTTAATAAAGACGATGTAATCCGATATTTAATGGCGGAATACTTGAATGATATATTAGGTTTTTGTAAATTTAAAATGTTAATAATAATGTATTTATTTGTTATGAGGTCATTTTGACCTATACAAATTCAATGTTTACATATATACATATAAAATTTACAAATTTTACAGAGATATTTCTAGTGCCCTCTGTTGACACCCTCGTTACATGTAGTGAAGCTTATAGTGACCTCTGCTGCCACTCGGACTCAACGGGGTGTGTCGGTTTTTATTAAAAACGGACTCGTGTGGGATTTGAACGCGGTCCCACACGATCTACCTTGTATGCCAGGTGAGCATTTTTAACCACACGACCACCGATGACCGTTGTAAATTTAAAATGTTTATTTTAAACTAGTCGAAAGAAATTTGTAGAAATGGGGGAGTTTTAGAATTTTTATATCTTAATATGTTAAAATATTTTGAAATCTAAAGCGTTTTTACTTTTACATTTCGTAAATTTTTTAAAAATACCGGAGAAATAATCTTATACTTATGCAATATTCTCTTCCCGCTATAATGGCGTCCATAACATCAACTACCTATGTGCGAATTAGGTCTCGATATATGTGCCCAAAACGTGCTTCATAGAAAGAGACAAGCAAAACACGGCCACCTGTTTATGTTTACATTTGACACTTGACAGTTTAATTTCTGTGTTTATCGTATTTTATAGCTTTTACGTTTACTTATTTAAAATCAAATAATATGATTTTTGCGATTTGACTTTAATTTGACGTTTCAATATCAAATACAGAAAACATATGTTCATGTTTCCATTGTAAACTAGCGCTCGTAGCGGACAACTATGGCGAACCAAAGATGCCGCATACGTCATCGTATTGCGGGCGATTTAACTACTGATAAATTTAATATTGTTTGTACAAAAAAATACGCTATATTTTATTAATTTTATTGCATTAATAGTAATATTGCATATATAGTATTGCAGTAATGTGGAAAAATCATTACATTTCAACATGACTAAACTCCTCCATTTCTTAACATTTGCGTAGATTTTATAATTTGTTTGTTGAAAATGTTAACCGGCCGAATTAAAGTTTGTGTTTATGTGCACATTGAAAAAAAAAATATCCGGTATATTATTTTATCGCTCAGATGTCAGGCGCCCACTTTATCCAGTTGCCTCTCAGCAAATTGGCTATCGTCCAAGGGTGTCGGATGACAACCTGCAGTATTAAAATTTAAATGAAACGTTAATAAGTTTAAATATCAATCGAATTTATATGATTTGAACGAAAAAATATTATCTAATTTCTTCAAAATGACAAAGTCATCACGTTATACTATCTTCCACTTTTACGTCATACGCTTCTAAGCACAATATTGTGTAATATATCCGTCTCACTTGGCCAGTCACTCAATGAACTTCATCTCTGTCTTCATCACTTCACACTGCTACATCTTTCTTTCTCTAACTAGCAGTTTATCTTTTTCTCTCGTGCAGACTTTTTATGCTCTCTCAGTCAGTGGCACTGTTTCGCACCTTTATCTCTTTCTTATGCGTTTTCCCGTCCATAAATCCGTCTCTTTTCACAACTTAAGCTTCGTTTGATATCTTTGTCTGATGAGTGGAGTGGATATAAAGCTGTCTTTGTTTAAGTGAAACTTGGCTAGATTACTTTTGGGAGTTTTTGTAAGTTTTTTTTTTTCGTATTTTTATTACCTATAACATTTGCAGACAAACTTTTTTATACATTTCAAATATGGTTGAATAGGTAGTAATTTTTTTAAAAAAATTATTGTACTATTTTCAAGAAATTTGTTAACAGTTTAAAATATTGTAATTGCTCAAAGCTTCCTCAATCTACCTGATATTGTATCGACTTTCTGTCTTTGTCTAGTATATTGAATTATCCATTACAAATTGTGTATTGTATTGAATCTATCTTTTTCAGTTTCACTTTTGCTGTATTGTTTTCTTCTTGTCTCTTTCCACACGCATAATATTGTATAAATCTATCTCTTTTTAATATTCTTCTCTTCTTTTCCGTCCTTGTTTTTCACATTGATCTATATTAATCCGCATCATAGTCCTGCATCTCTTTCTATCTTGTGTGGCAGGTATACAACAGTGTAACTATCGTCTTCTCTGTCTTTCACATTGGTTCTCACGGCTTCTTGATGGTATTGTGGTTTAGTCTTCTACATTGGAACACGGGTTGGACACACGACTGTCCCCGTGTATGAAGTGAGATCAGCAGGGTTCTTGCCACCCGACCAAATCGTGCCCTGAGGAATTTCTACCCATTTTTTTGGGATGATTTTTTTTCTGGAATTTAGGATGAAATGGATATTTATATAATGCTCACATAGGAAAAAATATGAGGGAGAATATAATAGAAATGTGACTACTTTATTCGTAATTCGTAATAAGTATTTTTTTGTAAATACATCTAGGCTGATTTTTGAAAGTCCGACACCAAGTCATGTGAAAACGAACCTCAAAATATAATACTCACATCTTCTACAGACGAGAATGGAATAATTAGGGGAACATTTATATGTTTCTCTTACTCAAAGTATGCAGAAACATCTTCCAAAACATCAAATTCAACACCTACCCCCCACCCCCCCATCATCTCCAGTGATAAAGGATATAGAACGTTGATGTTTTAAAACTAAATAAATGTTGATAATAAACAAAACAATTAAACAACATCCTTAGCAACGCCAAAGCTTAAGCATTATTGTAATCAAAATTATTATAAATGAAAACTTATTTCACATATTCTAGTGAGTGAGACAAAATCTTGTATGCACCACGAGCGTTGCTAGATGATAATGGCAATCGGACCGCGGACGACATCTTTCTCGGGCCAAAGGCCCTCGGGTTAGATCCTCGTCGCCCCCCAGCATTATCATCATCGTAATGCCCTTGGTACATGAAATACTATTACGTTATTACGAAAAATTTTGAACGCCGCACGGCCGATATGCAAATAATGACCTAATGACGTTCATAACTATAATAATTTAATAAATTTGAGCGATGGTCGACTGTAGAATGGATGAGGGATGCCAAAAGGAAAACTGATCGGACTAGCAATCTACTGATAAAATTATTTATTTCATGTCAACGTTTCGACTAAGACATTAGTCTTCATCAGGGCAAGAAACTTGTCTAATGATTACAGGTTTGTGGCAACCACCCATGAGGAACAATTGTGAATAAAATTATCACAAAGTTGATCGTCGTACAGGATAAAATCATAAATAAATAACATGTAAAACAGATTGAACAGTCAATTGTGAAAAAATAAATATGAACTGATAAAAAAAATCTGATGTGGACACCACACGACTTCCTTGTAGGTAGTGATGCCGCGAGGTCTCGCATTTACGAGATCTCGTCTCGAATTTCTCGAATTTTCGAGACGAGATTAACCTTATTCTCGTCTCGACAATTCGAGACGAGACGAGAGTAATGCCCTCGAGATTTGCTCGAGACGAGAGTGGAAAGTCGAGATCTCGAATGTACTTTTTTTAAATTATCCAATTAAAATACCTATAAAAAAAACAAAATATTCATCGGTATATATAAATATGTGAACAGACCTTTTCAAATTAACGGCTATCTCTTTCTATCGCTGCAAATAGTAAGAAAATGGCGCGAACAACTGCCATTTGGGCTGTCAAACTAAACGTCAAAAATATTGCAGTTATCAAAATACCTGTATTCTCAGTGAATATTTGCATCGTTAGACATTTTACCTTCAATAAAAGCTTTTGTAACTTACTTCAATAAGATTTTTTAAAGTTATCTGAGATATTCTCACATTTTACGTTTTTTTAGAAACAAACGGCATAGATCTCAGTTGTTCTTACTATGCGCAGATCCCCATTGCGCATATCTTCTATCTCTTTAAATTGAAAAGGTCCATTGTCTCTTCATTTATATTCTTATTTACTTATTAATTTTAAAGTTATTTTAGGTTTTACCAAAAAAAGTAATACCTATGGTGTAGTCTTCACACTAGCTTCAAGTGCCCGCACTATACATATAATATATATATATATATATATATATATATATATATATATATATATATATATATATATATATATATAATTTCCAATATCCGCATACAAAACAGATAGACACGCCCAGCAACGGTTACTAAGCCCATGATATTGAGTATTTTTTATACCTAACCATTTAAATACCAGACAGTAATATAATCAGTTTTAATTAGTGGTACTCGTTTCTTTGCTAACTATAAATTCGAGAAATTCGAGACTCTCGAGTCGAGATCGAGAGAAGGCAAGAAAAATTATGACGAGACGAGAGTGGATTGAATCTCGTCGTTTCTCGTCTCGCGGCATCACTACTTGTACACAGAGAAAAATAAAGTGGTAAATCTATATAAAGTTTAGTAAAAATATCTAAATACATTCGTTATAAATTAGCTAACTAATTATATTTGTTAAACTAACTATTTTGAATTTACTCAATCATTTACTTATTATCTTAGATTTATTTTCTAATAAAGTATTTAAAAAAACTAATACATTTGATAATTTTTCTGAGAATATATAGATATTTTATCTATTTTCTTTATCTGTATATACCATTTTTATTATATATTTCATCTATTATATTAATAATTTTATCATCTGATTTTAGCTAATTATGCTATATATTTTTCTTTATTAATCTAATATAATTAGATGTATTACTCATTTCTTTTAGCATAAATATCTATTCTTTATTTAATATGTATATAATAATTGTAGATAAATGTTCTACATATTTTTAATTGAATTTACTAATCAAATTAGGTGTTTGAAATAAAATAAACTCTGTACTTTAAATTTTTTTATTAAAAATTAAACATTCCAAAATTAATATATACCTAATGTATTACAAAGAAATATAAGTGAAAAATTCAGAGATTAAAGAGTTTACTATCTCTTGTGAATCAGAATCTGCATTGAATCGTTAGATTCAGTTTTCTTTCGATTACTTTTCAAATTATAACGACTTTTTACAATTCCTGCATATCGATATTTTTTACAGAGACTATAATATTTATCTGCTAATTTCCCCCTCTGTTTTTTGCTATTTAAATATGTTTTCTGAAACAAATTTATAAAAATTACATAAACTAAATTTAATAATATGTGTTCATCAATTATTACTTCGCTTTCATTTGGGAATATCTTTTTTGTTTCTTCTACTGCTTGGCTGTATAATTGATTATTTACTGTAGTATCATGATTTATCCAAAAATCTGCAATTGTTGATGTTATAAAATTTCTGTTACAAGTAGATAATATTTTATTTAAACTATAACTGTTTGTAACAGATTTTCCACCGACTGAACTATTTAATAATACCAATAAGTCCTAAAAAGTAACGTATTATTCAATTCAACATTCAAAAGATTTCATTATCATTATTATACACTAAATTTCTTTGTTGGACAGTCTGTGTCGGTGGGTCTAATATTGTAACAGGTAATGTATCCAACCAATTATCTACATTTACAATAGAATTATTGGTTACAGTAGAAGCTAATGGAGAATAATATCCCTGAAATAAAAAAATATATAACAACATACTGATGCACTTTTTTTAATGCATACATTTGCTTCTTTCCACTGGAACAAATTCTTCCTGAATTAATTCGAAGTCCAAATTTTTCTTGAGAAATCAAATTGTCGATGTCAGCAGCTGTTAATTTTTTTAAGTACTTCAACGTCAATTTCTTTTACTGTTAGAAACACAAAAATAATAAAAATATTAATGCTATAACTGGTTTAATTAATATTATTTTTTCCATAAATAAACTATGCATTTTACAACTTTATATGTACCTATTTATTGTGCAATTACTTACGATTTTTGTATTTTAATAACTTTACACAGATTCCAAATATGAAAATCATAATTCATATAATTAAGAAAGTTACCCTGAAAATCCGGAATTAATTCCTCTAATTTCCATTCATGTAGTAATGTACTCACTGTATCATCTTGTATTCCGTTATCTGCCATTTTCAATATTTATACATTAATTATCAAAACCTTAGCCTTACAATAACACTCACTTTATAATGTTATAACACCAACTAGAAGGAATTACCCAATATTGTGCAATAGTCACTGTCGTGTCGGGGATGTACCGGCGGCGTACCAACGAAAAATGAATAGAAAATGCAAAAGAACTGAATGTGTCGTTAATTTGTCGGATTTATTTAGACATTAGAACAATATTTTTCTTGTGTTTCATCTACTGAAAATAGTTTATTTGAAATTAATGAAAATGTAGTTATTTTATCTACTGAGTATATAAGTCAACTATACACAGTGCAGAAATAACAGACATTATAATTGGATATTATACCTACTTAAATTCTTAAATTTTATCATTCGTTGCAATAACTAAATATTTAGTTCTTTCAACTAAAATAATGGATATATTAAAAAATATTGTTTTATCAAATTTAAAATAGATTAAATATAAATTATAGATTGGTTAATCTTAAACATAAATAGATGTTTTGTCTAATTCTTTAAATGTTTTATTTAAAACAAAATTATCTATTTCTAATTTATTGTCTTTTCTATTTTATTTTTCTCTGTGTAGGCTAGACCAATATGAAGTACAGACCCAATTATATAATTGCACGTGTTTCACGTAATTTGACATTAACATTTATTTTTTTTGTCCTAATCCATAGCAAGCTTCATTACAAAAACCAAAAAGTATATAATTTACATATCTTGCTTATACAAAGAGCTAATTTAATAATACTTGATGTGATAGACGCAGAATTTAATTCTCTAAAACTATTATTTGAAGCATTTATTTCTAAAATCAAAATAAAACCATTTTATTCAAGAAAAACTGTTAATAACTTCAGGTAATATATAACTTCCGGTTAGTCTCTTTTAACCAAAATCTACTATGTTATTCCCGTTGACATAAAAGTCTTATATACCAAATTTGAAAAGTTTTGGATTATATTTCATAATAGTTTTTCATTAAAATCTATTATACGCTTCAAGTAAAGTTTTTCTTCTGGAAATTATGTAATGCCCAAAAAGGGAGGTGCAGAACTAGATGTTATAGAGCAGTCCTAAATACAAAATTTCAACTTTCTACGGCTTACCGTTTTTGAGTTATGCGAGATACGTACGTACAGACGTCACAACGAAATTAGTTAAAATAGATTCAGGGATGATCAAAATGGATATTTCCGTTGAAATCTGAAAACCGAAATTTTTCGCGATTACAATACTTTCTTTGACCATGATATCGAAGCTACTGAACATCGCTATGGGAAAAATGTATCGAGCTTTCAAAAGAGACTATGAGAGAAACAAAGATATTTTTCCCCAAATATTTTGTGTTTTCTTTGTTACTTCTGGGACTACCCTCTTATCTTCTTGAGTAAATATTGTGGTTCCTAGAATTTATATTGTCATTCATATCTGTTAAAAATTATAACAATTCTGTATTTTGCTGTACAATTCATACAATATCCAAAGTACTTCATTATTCTCAAATAATTAACAATACAATCTATCCTATAAAGATCTGTCTGGTCTGTTTTCTTGATCTAACAAAATATTTTGAAATTTGACACATGAGTCCCAAGCCAATCATTAATGGTTTTACAATTTCAGTGTTACCAATATACCGTGTGTTTTTTGAAATTTCATGTCCACATCTAAATCAATAAACAGAATTACCTTTACATGTTTTGTAATGACGAAAATTAAATATGAATATGTCGAAAATTACGTTGAAAATATCAACAGCCATGGAATTGAAGTAAAAATAAATAAATGCTTGAAGTTTCATCTGTCAAAAAGATAACTTATTTGACGTTTCTGACAATTTGAATTTGTCTCTAGTTTTATTGTTTGAAATTATTAGAAAATGAATATTTATACTAATGAAAAGCGTCATAACACAATTGCTAAATTCGTGACAAAATTTGAAGACTGCTAATGTGTCTTAAAAAAAAACACGTGAGTCGCGAAATTAGAATATAGGACAAGCAGGAATACGTGCATTACTAGAAGAAAGAGTGTCAGGAATAAGTGTAGTCCCTTTCTGTAGTACTAGATGTATTGGAAATGAGTTTGCAGTACATCACAGCATCATACATAATTTTGTTACGCAGTTGAATTTTTAATAAATTCATATTATTTAAGCAAAACTGTATTTTTTAAATTTATTTTTTCACTACTAGCCTACAAACATACCATTATTGACTTGTTATTGAGTTGTGAAATTGTTTTTCTCTACCGCTTCCTTAGCAACGCTTAACAACGGTCAATAATGAATTATTATTGACCATGGTTAATTATGCGAACTGTCACTTTTTAAAGAAATTCAAGCTTCTGAATTTATTTAACTTATTAAACGCAAAGAAAACATTATATTTAAATTTGCCGCCTAATTTCAAGTTGGCAATAGTTAAATTTCAGATTAAAAATCTCAATATTCTACGATCTTATTTCTTATCAAATTTTTCGTGCGTTCACATTATATTTACAATGCGAAATGTTAATTTAGGTATTTATTTATTGTTAAATCTATGAAAAGGTGTTTATTGTAACATTATTTCAATTATCTTACATTGTACATTGTACATTTTTTTAGGGTTATAATTACATTTCTATGTATAAACACAAAACAGGTAACATTTATTTGCTATTTATAGTTGAAATTGATAGTGCAATTGTGACAAGTCAAATTTGTATTGTCCTATATTTTGTGTCGTAGGTTTGCCGTGTCGGAAAGTAATGAACACCTTTGCCATGTCAGGAGAGGGCCTCTTATTTAGATATTTTTTAACTATTTCAACCCAGAAAGTTTCTACCAAGACAAATTTTCTCGAGGATCCATTTTTGCTTTTCGTTATATTTATGACAATGATGTCATCCCGAACGTCATCTCTCATGTGCATATTGCAAAGCTCATCGGTTCTACAAGCGCCAGCCACTCCAATCACAAAAATAGCCTAAGAAAGTATGAATTAGTAAGTTTTTGGAATTTTATTACAACAGGATACCTTCGTTGATAGGAAGACTTCATCTGGCGCTTCTATGAGAAATTTATTAATTTCTTTTTTAGAAAATACAGATGACTTTTTTGGCTTATATGTAGCATTTTGGCGCTTTAAAAATGCAAGTAACTCAAAATATTTTGAAATGTCTATATTTTCTTTTAATGAAATAGTCGATTTCAGCATGGAAAATATGGCCCATTAACTTGAAGCCTTTTTATTGTGTGCTTGCTCCTGGAAATATACTAGGAGTACATTTTCCGAGATTTTAGTCACCTTTTTTGTTAGACACCATTCTTTAAAACTTGTATACACTTTCATATATATCGGTTTAGATTTTTCTGGCAGCAATGTATCAAACTGCACATTTTGTGCCGCTTCTTTAATTTCCGGAGGAGTACAATTTTCCGTATTACTTTCTTCAAACATGTTTACTTATTGTTACCAAAATGAAATGTCAGATATTAAAAACAATATTAAAAAAAAAAAATTATTTCTGCCTTCTTAGTTTTTATAGATATTAATAAATATTAATGTCAAAATTCTTATGTTATTATTAATATAAAATTCGTTAAATAGAATTTAGGAGCTAGTAGTGAAAAAAATAGTATATAAACCACGGTTGAGAAGATCATTATTGACCAGGCGCCTTGTATCACTCGGGCTTCGCCCTCGTGTTACAATCTTGGCGCTGGGTCAATAATGATTATCTTCTCAACCTTGGCGTATAATATACTATTATTAGTCTAATATAATATTTCTCTTATTATCATAATTAACGATATTTTTCAAACCAAATTGTCAGAAACGTCAAATAAGTTAACTTACGTTGTGACAGATAAAACGTCAAGCATTTATTTATTTTTTATTCAATTCCATGGCTGTCGATATTTACGTAATTTTCGATATTTTCATATTTAATTACTGTCGTTACAAAACATGTAAAGGTAATTCTGTTTATTGAATTAGATGAATTTTATGCCCTAAAATTTTTATTTGACGCGTTTTTGCTTAAAATAATTAGGCCCGCAGGGAATTGCAAAAAACTTATTTCCCATGTTAATCTCCTATGTACACTTTTAAGACAGACACACGGTATGTTTAAATGTAAGTTTGTTAACTGGCAGATAACTTTATAATGATAAACAATCCTGTAAAGTTATCTGAGAGTTAACGTTAATTGTTAGATTGTTATCTGGCACTTTTATTCTTGCATTGATAAACCGGCCCTTAGTGTGTCATTCTTCTCATTTGCTGAGAAATAAAACATTATAAATTTCTGATTATTATTTATGTTATAGATAAGCTGTACTTATTTATATATTCATTCCTTTTTATAGTTAATAAATGATAAACTTCCCATCAATTAGTCATACATTTCATTAGTGAACCATTTCCCAGAACGAATAGCGAAACCACCACGCATTAGAAAAACAAAATCAGTTTGGCATGTCGTTCCCATGGTATGCAAATGGTCAGGTTATTAACCGTGCGCTAAACGCGCAGTAAAACTTAAACTGCGGTTGCAGATGACTTTATCACGTGTTGTTGGCTGTTGGTGTTGTAAGTAGAGACGATGTGTCATCGAGGAAACGATAGCAGGAGTGGGAGTGGGAAAATCTTGCGAGATTATAGCGTGGAGAAATGAGCAGGCTTATCAGCTGAACTTTAAAAACAAAGTCTAAACTTAGATTTATGATTATAGGCAATAGATGAAACAGATAATGCTTGTTTTTTAATTCAACATATAATGGAGGGGTCCTCCAATAATTTTATTTTATATTTTTTTACGAAACTTCATCCAAACTGAAATCGATTAGTAGTTTTAAAAAATCTTTATTATTATGCGGTCAACCGTAACAATTTTTTTAATATTTTGTGTCGTAGATATACAGTAATACAGTGTGTCCCATTTAGAGCTGCCACCATAAATAAATATTTTTTAAAAGTAAAAATCAAATATGGGTTCCATTTAAAAAATCTGGTGTGGCCGACACAATACCTCCTGCCACTTACAGCCTGAATCACAAAAAAGATTAAGCTAATCCTTATTAGCGAATTATACTCTAATTTTGGCAGTTTATTTCTTAAGATATAGTCTAATCTAATCCAAGTAACTACCTCTTCTGATAATAGCATGAAGATTAAATTTTAAATACCGGCATAGAATAGAATTCACTAATCCAAAAACAAGAATTAGCTTAAATTTTTGCGAATCGTTAATTTGTATTAATCTATACATACCTACATATTTACTTATGCTGGAAACTGTATTGATTTTCTTTCCTATTGTTCTATTTACTTTTTACTTCCTTGTACAAAGTAAAGGAAGTACTGTATTCGCGAAAAATTTCGGTTTCCAGATTTCAACGGAACTATCCATTTTGGCCATCCCTGAATCCATTCTGACTAATTTCGTCGTGATGTCTGTACGTACGTACATACATTTCTAGCATAACCCAAAAACGGTAAGCCGTAGAAAGTTGAAATTTTGTATTTAGGACTTCTATAACATCTAGTTGTGCACCTCCCTTTTTGGTCATTACATAATTTCCAGAAATGGTACTTTATTTGAAGCCTATAATAGATCTTAATGAAAAACTATATTAAAATATAATCCAAAACTTTTCAAATTTAGTATATAAGACTTTTATATCAATTGGAATAACATAGCAGAATTTGGTTAAAACAGGCTAACCGGAAGTGATATATTACCTGAAGTTGTTAACAGTTTTTCTTGAATAAAATGGTTTCATTTTGATTTTAGAAATAAATGATTCAAATAAGAGTTTTAGAGAATTAAATTCAGCGTCTAGCACATCAAGTATTATTAAATTAGCCCTTTGTATAAGCGAGATTTGTAAATTTAAAACTTATATACTTTTTGGTTTTTGTAATGAAGCTTGCTATGGATTAGGACAAAAAAATAACAAAAAAATAAAAAATAGATGTCAAACCTTATCCATAATATATGTAGAAAAAGTATTAATGCAAATCTGTAGAAAATTTAATAATCTTTAATTTTTATAATAACAATCTCGAAAAAATAACATTTAAAACTATTTTGAGCTTCTAGTAAAGTGCCATTTCGTGTTATCAGATTTACACAAAAATCTAATAGGCTCTTTCCATAACAGAAAAAGTTCGAAAAACAAGGTTTCAAAATTTTCTGAATGATAGTAAGTATTTGAGTTAGAGTGGAGGATCCACTCACACATACACACAGACATCATCGTGAAATGTTAAAATTGGATTCTAGGGGCCTTACAACGTGGTCATTTACCAAAATCTCGATATGCGATTTTTAGCACGATCCCTATACCTCCCTTACCAAGGGTAGCGGGAGGTAAAAATATAACTTTGTGTTATATCTCGAAAATTTGCAAATAAAAAAAATATTTTCGTATAGTATGACTAGCGAATGAAAGTTGACGTTTAAATTATTTAATAGATGTGGTTTCTTTTGAAAACTTTTCCCTGTATTTGATTTAAAAGGAAACTAACCCTTATGTATTCAGTTAGAGAAGACCAGAATTGTACTCAATACCACTCAAATACTAAGAAGCATTTAAAATGACTGTAGCAACAGGATACAGGGATGTATTTAAAAAATTTAATATCGCAAATTCTAGTTCGTTTGTCTCAGGTGAAAACAACCCTCGAGTCAGAATTTCTGTTAGAGGAAATTAAAAATAACCCTATTTCATAGAATTGCCAAACTAAATAGTGTAAAAGTCAAAATATTTTGTTATAATCAAAAGAAACGAAAAATGTTTAAAATATTTTAAATGCACCTCTGTTTTTTTATTCAGGTATCGTAGTCGCCCATCTATTTTAAACAAGTCATAGTAATGTATTCCTGTGATTTCCTAGTCCAGTATTTAAATGGATTCATGCAAAATTCTCATACCTGAATATTTCGTACCATTCTATTATTCTCTAGGTTTTCAAAAGAAACCACATCTATTAAATAATTTAAACGTCAACTTTCATTCGCTAGTCATACCATACACCACTGGACAGACAATGAAAATATCCAACTTTTTTATTTATTTATTTATTTATACTAATAGTTTAGAAGTAATTTCAAAATGAAAAATCAACCAAATTCGTTATTATCTAGTGCCCTATGTTATTTTTTTATATAAGACGATAAAATTATATTTTATCGACGAGCGGAAAGTTTCGCGAGTGAATTATTTTTCGCCAGTCAATAATTTAATTTTATCGTTGTGTACAAAGTTTTATTTTTTTCTATAGATGTTAAAGAAAAAATAAGTATCAACTATAATTAAACACAATTTTGTATGTACCATGTGGGTTACTGTTACTGTAGGATTTTGTATGTAAATAAATAAGTTAAGTATTTTATCTACTTTTGCTGTTAAAATGCTACTTTATCTACACTTGCGGCTAAAGTGCTACTTTATATACTATTTTGAGTAGATAAAAGAGCACTTTAACATCAGCTATAGAAAAAAATATATAAATATGTAAAAATAACACTGTGCTCAATAATTGGTAATATGCTTGCTTAATGAGCAATTTGATAAAATTAAAAAATCTGATGTGGCCAACACAATACCTCCCGCTATTTAATTTTTATTAAGTGATTTAAATATACACACTTACATTACATATTTAGTTGCTCTGTACAGACATTTACTAAAAAAAAAAAACAATTTTACTTAGTGTTTCTAAGAAAGGCATCAGCCTCAACAAAATATTTCTTAGAAATTTTAATCGCTCACGTTAGTTTTTATGACTAAGTTACATTCCACTTTTTAAGTTACTTTGACTAACTTAAGTTACTTTCCAATTTCTGAGTTACTCTAAGTAACTTAAGTTACTCAAGTAACTAGTAACTAAAAACCGTAAAGTTACCAACAAGTTAAGTTACAGTTACTATAATTTAAAACGTAACTAAGTTACGTTACAAGTTACCATAAAAGTAACTAGTTAGTAACTAAGTTACTAAAGTAACTAGTTATTACCCAGCTCTGATTATATTTATCTAAAAATGAAAATCATTATAGAAAAGGGTAAATATCGCCAATAAATTATAAAAATAACATTGACATTGACAAATATGTACATCTAAAATGTCAAACCTATATTTGAGATATTCCACACATTTTTTGTCCAAAATGAAATTCATACTTCTCGAATTTCACGACACTTAACGTAAACATAGTGAGCCATAAGGTTAACTTCACTAATTTCGCCTGAATTTGGGTTGCGAAAGAGCATGCAAAAATATTAAGTACCACTGCTGTCGAATGTCATATTCAAATTTCGTATAACTATTTTGCTCTAAATACGTTAGTAAGACAAAAATGAATCTATTAGACATACGTATCGAAGACAGAATGTAGAAACCATAAGTAAGACAGAGATAAATGTAAAATTACTCGTTATTTTGTGGTTCAGAAATCAATAACTTGAGGATCAAATAAGAAAATCTGATGTGGCCAGCACATAACCTCTCGCCAGATATTTTACCTATGGTTGTACGCATTAAACGAAAAATATTTTTAAATACAAATACATATATTCATGTCTCACTACAAAATAATTCTCACATATATCTGCAAAATCTATGGGATAGTTTAATATAAATTATGTACAATACACACATTTTCTTTATATTCAATATCCTGAAATTTTCTTTT
Organism: Harpalus rubripes; assembly: GCA_963082715.1. Taxonomy (NCBI): domain Eukaryota; kingdom Metazoa; phylum Arthropoda; class Insecta; order Coleoptera; family Carabidae; genus Harpalus; species Harpalus rubripes. Next base: position 13,635,610 of record OY720462.1, on the reverse strand, counting down.
TCTACTTTCCATTTCTTTTTCTTTATATTCGTCATTTTTTCGCAAATTCCTTTTATATTCTTTCTTACGTATAGGGCGCGAGCAGACACGTGACTTGAGCGACATTGACGTGCTTGGAATCAGCAGATTTGTGTGCGCATGTCATTTTGACAAGAACAATGTTACTTTGGCAAGACCAATGTTTTGATTTATTTTGATTTTTAACTTCTAAAATGTCATTATTTTTAATTTCATATGTTTTACTGCTTAAAAATTGTAAAATAATAACATTAAAGCAGTTCAAAATCAAAATAAATCAAAACATTGGTATTGTCAACGTGACATTGTTCCTGTCAAAATGATATGCGCACACAAATCAGCTGATTCCAAGCACGTCAAGGTCTCTCGAGTCACGTGTCTGCTCGCACCCTATATTCTTTTGCGTTGTTGACTTTTTTATTTTCATAATCTTCATAATGATGTACAAATATTTTTGACAGTGACATTTATGTGTCAATTACAAACATTTGAATTTCTTGCCTTGAAGTAGTTTGATCTGACTATTTCACTCATAAATATATAAACCAATCCAAATTCAGGATTTTACCTAGTTACCAAATTTCATTTCGACAAAACACCGTCACAAAAATTTTATCGCACCTTTAAGCCAATAAGATGTCGTATTTTTACAAGTAAGTGAGTTTTGATAAGCGAAATTTTTTTGACGTTTTAGAAACATATTGGCTCGTAGTATGATCACGGTTTTAACTAAAACACTGTTTTAAGAAATGTCAAATTTCATTATTTTATATCAAAAATAAATAAAATCAAATTTATCAAAATTTGATATTAAAGCAGAACATAGTTTGTATTCAAACAAATATTTTTAAAAAAATCGTTCTTTAAACATAAGGGCGAAATTAAATATTTAAATTTGAATTTGACATTTCTTAAAACAGCGTTTTAGTTAAAACCGTGATCATACTACGAGCCATTGTTTACATACCTATCAAAGTCTGTAAATTTTCAGTGTTATCAGTTTTTATTAAAAACGAGTCGATTCGGACAGGAATCTATTTAAAACGTTGAACAAGCAAACTGAAACATAATACCTCTGAACACAATAAAAATTATAAGATTTTTGTCAAGAAAAAAAATATATAAATGATTACCTGATTTTTATTTTGGAAATAGTCATCCGAATACCATTCGTGGTTAAATTTTATCCTGGAAAAATTTTCCGATTGCTTACTCGAGCCCGTTGCCAATTTATCTCGTGACATTGATCAAAAATCACTCGTTTGAGAACTCGTAATTTTTTTGTCAATGCCACTCAATAAATTGCTAGGCAACCGGCTCTCGTAACAATCTGAAAATTTTTCCGGCAAAAATTTACCACTTATGATATTATATATGAGAATTTTTACATCAAATTATTTTATGTGCATTTCTTTATCTCTAAATCTATAGAAGATATAATAATGAATTTATATTTATCGAATAAAGAATTTAACGTTCATTAATATAAGTATTTACATAAATTTTTGATAAATAATATTTAGATAATTTTTTTCTTGTAACTACTACTTTCGGTTGTCCAATTGTTACCAAAACTCAATCAACTCTTCCCATTATTGTTAGATTGAGGAGTCCGTAGTTAAAAATGTCTTAAGTCTTATGGAATTTGAGAAATCGTGGATCCAACATCCACACACACACATCCACACACACATTCACACACACATACGGACATCATCGTAAAAATGTTATAATTGGATTCTAGGGACCTTAAAACATGCTTATTCACTAAAATCTGGATATGCGATTTTTAGCATGAATTAAATACCTCTCTTAGCGAAAATCGGTGTATATTTTATCGCTCAGATGTACAGCGCCCGCTGGTTGATCGCCCAGATGACCATTGTCCCTTCCTCGTAACCTATTTTTGACCATGTCCGACTGATAAGAGTCTTCATCGGTACAAATATATCATTAGTACCGAAATCTGCAAATAATAGCAGACTGGCACACCCAGAAATAGGGTATAAGCCATGATATATGTTTATTTATATATCTATTTTTAAAAAGTTACGTGACATAAAAAAATAATAAATATTACACGTTACTTTCCACAAGTTCTATTTTTATATTACCTATATAAGTCACGTTTCAGCAACAGGCAGGTATATATTTCCAGCAAAATATTTCGCGTGCTTTCCGTCTCTGTAATATGTATTTCTGTCCTTAACTTCTTTGTATAACAGAAAGTAGGGATTCCACCTGTTTGAATCACAATTTATAATTGCCTTATTATGTTACGTAGCTACTGTTATTGTTAGCATTTGAAAGGATTCTACATCTTATGCATAGTTTGTTTTGAACCATTGGTATACAATGGTATGGCAATTTTTGGCTAATATAAAACAAATCTCAGGCTCAGGAATCGAACCTTGAATCATGACATAGTACACCGCATAGTATCTATACAGGCTGTCCGTTTTTCGAGGCTCACTATTGGGATCTTGGATACTATAAGAGTTACTCAGTTATACCTTGTTTCATTTAAGCCATTCGGTATTGCAGAGCATAGGGAATAGTTTGACCTCTCTGATTGGCTGAAATTGGAGACAAGCGACATATTTATCCAATGTAATTTCGGCTACTTCAAATTTGCGCTGTTGCCAGCTTCATCTACTGAATGGCTTAAATGGAACAGAGTATAGTAGACTATTTTAACGATGTATTTGTTTTTCCCGAAATATTCATAGGTCACTAAATTCTAATTTTTCTGATTTTTACTTCCTTGTACATAGTAAAGGAAGTACCTATTGTAATCGCGAAAAATTACGGTTTTCAGATTTCAACGGAAATATCAATTTTGACCATCCCTGAATCCATTTTGACTAATTTCGTCGTGATGTCTGTACGTACGTACGTATCTCGCATAATTCAAAAATGTTAAGCCGTACAAAGTTGCAATTTTGTATTTAGGACTATTATGACATCTAATTGTGCACCTCCCTTTTTGTTCATTACATAATTTCCAGAAGTGGTACTTTACTTGAAGCCTATAATAGATTTTAATGAAAAATTTTAAAATATAATCCAAAACTTTTCAAATTGGGAATATACGACTTTTATGTCAATGGGATTAACATAGTAAATTTTGGTTAAAATAGGCTAACCGGAAGTGACATATTACCTGAAGTTATTAATAAAATGGTTTTATTTTGATTTTAGAAATAAATACTTCAAATAATAGCTTTAGAGAATTAAATTCTGCGTCGAGCACTACCAATATTATTAAATTAGCCCTTTGTATAAGCGAGGTATGTAAATTTAAAAATTATATACTTTTTCGTTTTTTTAATAAAGCTTGCTATGGATTAGCACAAAAAAGTACAAAAAATAAAAAAATTAATGTTAATGTCAAATTACGTCAAATACCTACATGCAATGTTATAATTAGGTCTATATTGTTGGTGTTGCGTACAAGGAAGTCGTGTGCATGGTGTCCATATCAGATTTTTATTTTTACAAATAACTTCTAACGCTTAGGACTTACGGCGCTTTTTATTTTCTTTCAAACGACGATACTCAAATGTTTTTATCACTTTTTGACTTTCAACATACTACACAAACTACCCCTATTTTTCAACGAAGAATTCATTTAAATAATAAAAATGGGTGTTCCATTTTAAAGAACCTGAGATTTTTGAACTTCAACTTCAGGTTCACGTAGAAATTACATTTTTCAAAAATTGTCGATTATTAATTTATATTAGTGTAAACAAAAGCTTTCTTTATAAAACTGTTTTTATACATTATAGAAATTCGATTTCATTCACGAGATATCGAGTGATAAAAAAGTGGCCGTTCTTACAGATAAAATCAAAAAAAAAGTTAAATTACGCCGGTAATGGTTGATCATGAGTAAAATATTTTTATTGTTTCGTATGCAAAATTTTCCGCTGAATTCAATGGTAAAATAAAAAATATAGCATTCCATTTAAAATAAGAAAGTTAGGGTCTACTTCCGATTAAACCGGAAGTGCTACTGATTTGAAAATATTTTAGCTGAAACGGGCATGTCGGAAAACCCTAGATACCAAATTTCGTAAAATAATATTGAATAGTTTTTGAAATAAGGATAGCGTAAGCTCGGGACACCCTAAAATTCTAAACCAATTCATATTTATTTGCTATCTTTATCAAATAAATTGAAAATGATATCATATATCTGAAAATATTTACTGTTTTCTCCTACACAATGAAAGATATAGTAAAAAGTAAGATATTTTTAATGTGCATTTTTAAATTTAAAAATCCATCATGTCAGTGTTAACAGCATAGACAAAAAATTTAGAATTATTTGAGTTTAATCACATTATATGCAAAATATATTTTAAAATAGCTTTAGGGCCGGTATTTCCATCTCCGGATAAAGTTCAGGATAACTATCCGTCAGATAAATGATAAAATATCGCATCGAAATAAGAGCATACATGAGGTAAATTATATTAAATGTCACTTTTTGATGCGATATTGTTCATTTATCTGACAGAGAAGTTATCCAGCATTTTATCTGAAGATGGAAACACCGGCCCTTAGAAAAATACCACTAGATGACAGACAATATGACGTCACATGGCAATTAATGTGCAATGCATCCATTATAATTTACAAATTTACACTTCTACAAAATACAAATATATTTAGACCTTTAAGTGGCTCTGTGTTTAGATATAAAATAACTCATAAGTCTTTGTTCTCTTCACAAAATAAATTCGCATTTATATCACATCCAAAAATACCCTACATCCTCCAATTAACCCTTAATTGCAAACAGGAAGCAGCATTTAACCCATCACTAAATTTAAAAATACCCTCGTTTACATTTTCATTCTCCATCCTTCTCTTTCTGCTTTACCTTGCATCGGTCCCTCTCTCTCCTTCGCAGGTGAGTGGGGGTTGTATTCTCTGCAAGGTGTATATATAGAACGGGCTGCAAGATGGCCTCACACAAACCCAATCGCTCGTAGAGTGCGTTGACGACCGTGTGCTCATTTGTTCGCGTAACGCGGGTGTTTAAAAAGTGCAATGTTGTCAGACTATCCCAATATAGCGAATCCAAATGCGTCCATTTCGAGAACGGTGCAGTATAAAAAAATTACCAAGCCGTTGTTGGAAAGAAAAAGACGGGCGAGGATAAATAGGTGTTTGGACGAATTAAAAGAACTGATGGTTGATGCTTTGGAGGTAGGTGAATATTTTTTATTTATTTTATTTTTTACAATTAAAAACATCTGTCAAATAAATAAATATTTCTAATTTAAAATAAAATATTTTTGCATTAGTACAAGTGTAGTATATTTTTCAGAATTATTTATTTTTAAAATGAATGCAGTTCTTTTCTATTTATTTTTTAAATTTGAATTTATTAATCTGATTTATTTTTCAAAAAATATTGGTAGTTGTTTTATAAATAAAACAAAATGCAATAAGATTTGCGGGGCCTCTACTGTCTCTACTATACATATTTTATAGAAAAATACAATTAATAGTTTATATCTTTTCATATTTTGTGTGCTACAGTATTTTTTTTTTAAATTCACATTTAAAGTTTAAATTTTTGATTTGTAATAAAAATTTTCTTCTTGAATGTATATTCATATTTTAGATTTTAATTCAATCTTATTATTTATGAAAATATTAAAATATTTAAAATATATTTTAAATTATAATAAAATAATTGGCTCGTATTACGAACGCATTATTATAGTAACGGCGCTATTATGAAGTGCGCTCTTACATTTTACCTATTCTTTTGAGGTTAATCGCATTTTTTTTTTATAAAATTGTGTTCGTAATAAGGTCATAATTTTTTAAAATAATTTTTTAAAAGATCTTTATTAATTTTTAAATAAATACATATTTATGTTATTACTGTAGAGCCAGGTCGTTTACAAAACGCGCCTAAATGGGAACTTATAACCAAAGACGCCGGGAGGGGGGTGCAAGGGGGGAGGGCACGTGCAACCCCTTGGCTTTTAAAAAAAATATTGAGAAAAATTTGGTTCTTTGATAATAAAAAAACACTTTCGAAGTAATATTTTTTATTAGAAAAATACACTTACTTAGAAACCTAACCTAATTCAAATAAAAGATTATTATTATATGAACCTACTAAAATTAATACTTTGAATCAAATAATTTTTTTTATTTGTTTTAAATTGTTTTTTATTCAAATTATAAATATTTAGTAGGTCCATATACAAAAAAAGAGTTTGTTTAAATCAAATAAACATATCTCTGATTGTTGTTAAGAAATGTAATTCGTTGTGTTTCTTCGAGAAAAAAAAGCGATGAAGGGGGGGGGGGTAGAGGGAAAGAGAAAATCTCTTCGTGGCACCCCCCCCCCTGAATAAAATCCTACCGGCGCTTGCTTATAACTGCTGTGGAAAGTGCATCACAGTGTAATTTATATACAAAATTTAAAAAAAGATTTAAAAATTATTTTGACATTAAAATTTTTTAGTTGTCATTTTTAAAGTGAGCTTTGATCTTTGTTTTTTTGATTAGTGATGCACGACGAGGCGAGAGTACTCTCGCATCTCGTCTCCTTTAACAACTGTAAGAAGCGAGAAATCTCGGGAGAGTCTCGCAATAAGAAGTATTTGTAACTTTATAGGTTTGATTCATAAATTCAATGAAAAATGCATCGTGCAAAGGAGTGGAGTCAACTCTAATTTATGCATAGAATACGAGACTGTAAAAATTATATGAATTCGCTATATTATTGAGTCTATTTAGAGTCGATTGGTATCGGTCCCAGAGCGAGGAAATGCAAAATAAAAACAAAATCTGTTGTATTCAATAGAACTAGTTTTCTCCAATATTTCAGTCCCTAATTCACCCCAATTAAAACCACGGTTAACATTTTCCGCCCCTACAAAGTAAAGGATGTTATATTAAGCGTCGATGGGAGCCAAAACGGAGAGAAGCGGAATGATTGGTTGCCGGCGATTTACAAAGTTACAAAAAAGAATTGTTTAATGTTTTATTCGTTTTATCGATAACAGAATGCATTAACAGATGTTTGTATTGAAATAGTGACCAGAATTTAGTGTTTCGTCTCTTTATTATATTGACACTTATACGACTGTAAATACACGGAAGACGCAAAATTGGTGCGAACTTGTCTCTTGTAGTTAAAGTTTATTTCTATAGCGAGACTCTCGCGAGACTCTCGTGCGAGAACGAGACGAGACCCAAAAAAATGTGCGAGAACGAGAGCGAGATCGAGATTACAGATCCGAAAACGAGATGAGATCGATATTTTATATTTCTCGTCTCGTCTCGTCTCGCGTGCATCACTATTTTCGATATGAATCACTTACCGATCAGTACCGACTAGTTATTTGTAAGTAAAACCTACTGCTTTGGAAACCTTATTGGTAAACATTAAAAAAACGATCGTATAAAAAATTATATATTTTAATTATTTTTGATTTAAATAATTTAAACAAAATCATTTGTTTTTAATTGTTTATTGCACATGACTCGTGGGATGCATTGTTCACAAAAGATTTAGTGCCGCTAGTGATGCACGCGAGGCGAGACGAGACGAGAAATATAATATATCGATCTCGTCTCGTTTTCAAATCTGTAATCTCGATCTCGCTCTCGTTCTCGCACATTAACTACAAGAGACAAGTTCGCACCAATAGCACCGTCTTCCATGTATTTGCAGTCGTATAACTATAATAAAGAGACGAAACACTAAATTCTAGTCGCGATTTCAATACGAACATAATTTTTATTCATTTACGGTTGCATTTATGAATCAAAGCTATAAAGTTACAAATACTTTTTATTGCGAGATTCTCGCGAGATTTCTCGCTTCTCGCAATTGTTATATCGATCTCGCCTCGAATTTTAAACTGCAATCTTGCTCTCGTTCTCGTCTCGCATAATGCAACGAGGCGAGACGAGATGCGAGAGTACTCTCCCCTCGTCGTGCATCACTAAGTGCCGCATATATGACAGTCTTCGGTAAAAATTTATCGTTACTTTACGAAAAAACTTTTGCTTCCCCAATACTAAATAATACGCATTGACAGACATTATGTATTTGGGTGTTTGTGTTTAATAATACCCAGTTCTGGGTATGCCAATTTGCTTTTAATAATAACAAGAGAAATTTGAAAAACCTAATATGGTGATTTGTATTAAATTTTCCTCTTCTTGCAGGCCGAAGGTGAAAACATCTCCAAACTAGAAAAAGCCGACATCCTGGAACTTACCGTCCGCCACCTCCACCGTCTACATACCCCAGATCCAGTCTCATCCCAACGATTTCAAGCAGGCTTTGGTCGCTGCGCTGCCGAAGCCTACCACTATCTCCTCTCTCTCTCAGTTGCCCCCCATGTTACTCAATCCCTCGCCCGACACTTAGGTGCTGTGCTTCCCCTAACAGTGCAAGTGCCTCCACCTAGGGGCGGCTTCTCTCCACCACTCAGCCCGCCGACGCCGAGAGGGGAGAGAGAAGGAATAGGGATGATAGTGAGTGTGAAAGAGATGGAGAGACCAGTGGAGGGGTTGTTGATGGTGGGGAAGAAGGAGAAGGATGCGAGAGGAGTGCTAAGGGATGTTTTGCTCGAAAGGAAGAGGAAGAAATTAGAAGAGGATGAGATGGAGATAGATATTGAGAAAGTGGATGAACAGATGTGGAGACCTTGGTAATTTTAAAAATAATGTTATGTCTTAATATTATGTAAGACATTTTGATCTCACAATGATGCAATTTGATCAAATATGAAAACTATACGTACATATATTTATGCCTTTTTTTCAAAATTTCTATTGAAATAAACTCATAATTCATATTTTCATTCATGTTCCATGAATTTTTTTTAAACGAAATTTATTTTTATGATAATTAGTGTTCAGCACCAATCATTCCTAAAAATATAAAACATGTTTTTGTAGATATATTAAAAATATTTCGAGTATTTTGTTAATTAATAGACACTTGCGGAATTGACGTCACGCTCTAATATACAGCTATTAGATAATATATGACTGACTCGTCCGCCATATTGGTGCCAAAATGAAAGCAGTAAATTATGAAATAAAAGTGCATTTCTTACAAGTTTATGTAGTAACTATTTTTCATAATTAAATATAACTTCCATATTTGCCATATTATATTTATTTAAAATAATAAAACAAGAAAAAATACGATTCGTTAAGATTTTTGAGGTTAGAGAAAAATATATGTATTGCATAAGTACCTGTAAAAATTAAAACCATTTCTTAAATGATTTGCACAATTTGGAGCTGAACAACCCATCATTATGGATAATTTCTATGATTTATAATACTGTAACACTGGTATTGAATGATTTAAGTGGCTCCAAAATGGTGGACGAGTCAGCTGTAATTTATCTAGTATTATACTCTAATACGCAAGAGAGAGATAGAACATCTCGATATAAACAAACCCCCTCCCGTTGACTTTTCAATCCGTTAAGTACTGTGAATGGCAGATAGTTCTTTGTTTGTATTGCCGTAACCTTAGCAACCATTATTTCTAAGCAGTGCCGCTAGATGCGCTTTGTGCAAATTGCATTTGTGTGTCTAATTGTACATGTTCCATATTTATGGCTAACTGCACCGCTTAAATTGACAATATCGTATCCAAACGAAATGTCAAATGAGTTATTAAATATTTTTGTCAAAATTTCGATACGCACTTTTTTTTTGTTATTAATTATATATCGCGAGTGACATAACAATACTTCTGTCTGCCATTTTTAGCGAAAATGAATTATTAGTTGATTTGAATTTTACGTCACTATTTACAATTTTTATTGTAATTTAAAAATTCTGTAAATACTAACACAGAATTCAATTACAATTCTGTGGCTCTCTGACAATAGCATATATTTTTATTTTTTCATATATTTTAGATTAAATTTAAAAATTGTAAAAAAAATTTGATAGTTGCTAAAACCAGGAACTTATTTTATAAAATGTGAAAAATTCGTATTGCTGGAAGGTGATTGTATTACCAAAAGTTTTGTTTTTAGGTTCACTGAAAGTGACAACTGTTTTGACCACAAAACCATAAAATTAATTAGCTTTTTAAGTTTTACTTTAGTTTTTGTCTGATTTTTTTGTTTTTTTTTCTTCCATAATATCACACAAGTTGTCAAAAGTGTCCGCAAAACACAGATTCTAATGGCTATAGTTATTTTATATTAAATAAATTTTTTATATTTGAACTTCTGAAAATTTTACTGTTCATTTTATATGCAATATTATGTTTTGTTATAATTATTTTTGGAAAATGAAATTATTTACTATTTTATGGAGAAGTTATACGCCTATATGTTATGTAATACTGTACTGCATAACACAGCTGCATTGATGGTTATCGTTACATAACACAATAGATATAAAATTCTTGAATTCTGAATTCTTCACTTATTAATATCATATATGGACTAATAACTGTTATTCAAAATTAATTACATATAATTTGACATGATTCAATCAATAATTTTGATATACCATTAATAATACCGGGTTGCTTTTAATAAAACAAATATGTATACCATTACTCGTTGATAATTTTGTAATCAGCTTAAAACAAAGTAGGCTATTATTGGAACAAATGTAACTGTCAGTGACATTTCGAGTTAGTTGTAACATTGTTATAAATTTGTTCTAAGTTTGGTCCAGTGTTCTCGAGATTTCTTCTACTAATTGCACTGTATCATAAATCATGCTATTTATAAAAACTGGATCAATTTTCATAAAACCTGGTATAGTTCATGTACCAATTGTGAATTTTTGCCATTTGCAATAGTTACTGACCTTTCACTTTAGAAAGTGGTCATGTCTTCCTTGGAAATTGTTCCGCAAATTTATTGTCATGCCAATTTTTTTTCTTGACTGTTTCACTCAAATTTATAATCCAATCCAAATTCAGGATTTTACCTTGTTACTAAGTTTCATTTCGACAAAACACCGTCACAAAAAAAAATTCGCACCCTTTAAGCGAGTAAGATGTATTTTTACAAGTAAGTGAGTTTTGATAAGCGAAATTTTTTTGACGTTTTTGAAACATACTGTTTACAAACCTGTCAAAGTATATATTTTCAGTGTTATCAGTTTTTATTAGAGTCGATTCGGACAGGAAACTATTTAAAACATTTAAAAAGCAAACTTAAACCTCAAAAAAACAAAAATTTGATGATTTTTGTCAAGAAAAAATTATATAAATGATTACCGGTATTTTTATTTTGGAAATAGGCATCCGAATAGCATTCGTGATTAAATTTTATACTAGAAACATTTTCCGATTGCTTTACTCGAGCCTGTGTCAATTTGTCTCGTGACATTGATCAAAAATTATTGTTTGACAATTCGTGATTTTTTTGTCAGTGCCACTCAATAAATTGCTAGGCAACCGGCTTTCGTAATAATCTGAAAAAAATTCCGGCAAAAATTTACCACTTATGATATATGATAAAAAAATAGCAATGAGATAGATACTACTATTAGAAGAAATCTTTAGATAATTTGACAAAACTTATGACAATGTATCAGCTAACTGGAAATGTCACTAATAGTGACATTAGTTTCAATAATAGGCAATTTAATTTTAAGCAAATTATAAAATTGTCAACGTGTAATTATATATTTGAATGGCAAATTTAGAAAATCGCTATTCACTTGTTTTTGTATATAAATGTTTGAAATTTGGTAGGAATACTTTTCAACCCTTTGTCTGCAACATATAAAAATCGATATCTGAATGTACACCGGAGTTATGGAGTTTTAATTATATATATATATATATATATATATATATATATATATATATATATATATATATATATATATATATATATATATATATATATATATATTTAAATTAGGGTTTGTTGTTTATTTTTGATATTTGATCAAAATGCATCGCTATTTTGTACTATTATTGTTATTATATCTTAATGGCACATTTTTATATAATTACTTTACATATGTGATCTTCCAATTTGTACTATGAATATTACATGAATTATTATACTCGTATGTGATAGATACCATAAGTGACCTTTGAAAGCTTTAATGAATTCGTATAAACTTTTTATATATAAATATATTAGTTGGTAAGATTGAGACAGCTTTAAGAGTAGACGTTGCATTTATTCATGTTAGAGATGTATACGTATGTTATTTATTGTGTGGTTTTAGGCTTAGGTGATAGATTGATTACCACGTTCTTTCGCTCATGTTTTTATTTTTATATTTCTAAGGGAATTTATATGTACTTGAGGAAATTAAATTTATATTTATTTTAGCACAAGTTTAATAAGTATTTTCATTTTACCAATATTACCTGTCTTCCATATTAAAAATCCTTTATTCACAACCATTATAGTAATATGTTGTTTCCTAACCTTTTAGAGGTTGGGAAATACGTCATTCCTAACTGTAATGACAATCTCTTGGGTGGGAAATAACCAGTGGCGTTCCTAGGATTTTGGTCTAGAGGGGGCGATATAGAGGAAATTTATATACAGGGAATTTATTTTAACGTGCAACATATGGTCAATCACTTCCATGGTTACTACACACTACTGTCAAAAATGACAGCAATGTAATATTTGTCCATTTTAAAATGCAATATACAAAAATTTGTAGTTATGTATTTTCAATGCCAATTTCCAATAAATTAGCCTACATACTATTACCAAAAAATCAAAACTTTAATGTAGCACATCTTAGCAAACTTTGGCTTACAAAAATTCATAATTATAATGTAATAAATGTTCAAAAATACCTCCATTTACACTGAGACAATATCCTAGTCGCTCGTAGAAAGAATTGACACCATTTGTGATGTGTTCTGGGGGTATCTCCTGTCCTGCAATACTATTTATAATGTTGCATTTTAAAATGGACAAATATTACATTGCTGTCATTTTTTGACAGTAGTGTGTAACCATAGAAGTGATAAACCATATGTTACATTTTAAAATAAATTCTCTGTATAATTTTTGTGTATTTACTTTTCGCGAATTTTTTTGAATATAAACTGTGGACACCAACTTCTTTATTTTAAATAAGATCATATATTTTTTATTTACATGTTAGATAGAAAATTTTATTCTGAATTCAGTGATATAATCTTTTCATATTCTCACATAATGTTTTTTTTTTTGAGAAATATAAAGTTTTATATTAATATGATTATTTTTTCGATGAGTGGTTTTCAAAGTATGGGACCTTTTTTATTTTAAATAAGAACACATATTTTTATTTATTTAATTCTGAATTCAGTGATATGATATATTTATACCCTTATATAACGATTTTTTTGAGAAAAATGCATGTAAAATTTTGTACTAAATTGATTAAAATATAGCTATAATAAGAGTGCCACGAATGGAAAAAATGAATACATGTTACTATTATTACATTAGAATGCCCTGACCGAAAGAAGTGAATGTTTTGTTCATGTAATTGATCACAAATGTCAACGCAAACAAAATATCCACGTATTTCTTTCATGGCATTCTAATTCTATGCCAATAAATAACACGTATTCGTTTTTTCCATTCATGACACTCTTATTATAGCCATGTTTTAGTGAAATTAACATAAAACTATACATGCATTTTTCTCAAAAAAAAAAAATCGTTATGTAAGGGTATAAAAATAAATCACTGAATTCAGAATTGAATTCTCTAACGAATGAATAATTAGGTCCCTTATTTTGAGAACCACTGGTCCAAAAATAATTTTTCTTTTCTTTAAATTTATCTTGTGAAATTGTTTGCCCATATAACCGTCTTTGTAGCTCTTATAGTTCTCGAGATAGCAATGGTGGGGTGGCCCATTTAAAATAACACTCTGTATACGCCTATTTTCATATTCGCACAATAAACCCATTTTGACAAATTTTCTAGGTACGCCCTTTTGGCTTAGGTCGGCAGTATGGATAAACATTTTTAATAAGGTTAAAAATAAATATATACATATTAAATGAATGATAGTAATTTTATTGCACATTTAATATAATAATTAGATTGTTATAATTTTCTTGTAAAAAATATTAATGGAATTAAATGATGGTCTCTGAACTGTCAACGGATATTTTATTTAGTTTACAAACACTGAAACAATGTATAAATTGTTAATAATTAATTCATTAAGCCAAATTAATAAAATTATTTACCTGCTTCAGGACAGTCTCTTCTGTCACAAGCATATCCTAAACCAGGAACACATTTGCATATGTTGCATCCTAGATTATACACAGTATCGTCCTTACAGCTTCTATCAATTATTATATCTAAAAATTATCATAATATTTACAAGACTTCACAAATAAAATTAGTCAATGCAGTATATAACTTGTTCTGAACTTCTCGGATACAATAAAATAATTACTATGTTTGGTACTAAATAATAATATGCAATATTTGAATAGCAATCAAGTGCCACCTGTTGCATTGTATTGGAACTATTACATAATATTACTTAAAGTATATGTTACGCAATGCATACCGGCTAATCGGGTGTGTTATGTAATATTACTGAAGTTATGTGTTGTGCAATACCTGTCGGTTGATCGGGTGGACACTCTTCTTTTTCACATGCATACCCCACATCAGGGACGCATCGACATAGGTTGCAACCTCGGCGTAATGCGCTGCCTGATTCGCAATTTTTATTTTCGAAGATGTCTGAAAATTGCAACATTCGGCCTTATTCTCGTGACCATTGTTAACTTTTTAACAATTGTTAATTAAGCAATATTGTTAACTTGACAATATTTCTTGAAAATGGTATTCTGGTGCCTAACAATGATTGTTAACGAAATTATAAATTGTCAATCTCAATTGTACATCTATCAGCAAAAAAATGTGGCCGATTTGTATTTAACAATTGTTAATTTGAAAATGTGGAACGCAATTTTTTGCTAATGTTAGAAAGTTTTCAAGACGAAGAAGAGTTTTCTTTACTTGTTATTGTAAACAAATTTATAGATTATAGCATTTTATACTACATTAGATATTTTTATTAAATTTTGCAAAATATGGTGGTTAAAAGGAAAAATAAATACTGATGAATTTTGTATCAAGATATACATTCTTCCAGTTATACATTTGATAAGATTTTAAAAAAAATAAAACCCAAGGAATATGTAAAAACATTTGTCCAATAATAAATGGTCGTAAAAGTAATATTAATTGAATCTAAATGTTGATTACAACAAATGTTGATTACAACAATGAATAATGAATTTGTATTATAAATTCTATTTTATTTTTAATACATAAAGTACAACTACTGAAGTATCAGTCACATATAATAATATAATATAATATTGACAGACCAGAAAGGAACAAAATTTGCACAGTTAAAAAAAGAGAAAATGTAATGCAAAATTGCAGTTGAAATCACATTCACTGTACATTGTGTAGAAAATGTCGGAATTTAAAATGCTTGAATTATGGAATTGACAGGTATTTGTAAAGGTCGAACATACTGATAATAAATATTTCTAAATTTAACTAGAAATAAAACAGTTGGTAGTACAATTAAAACACTTCATGTCACTATTTCTAACAATATTGTTCAAACACAAAAATTGTTATCTGTTTTTAGCAATGTGGTCACTTGAATACCAAACCGTAACAAAATTGTTAAGCTCCTTGTTAAGACAATTTATTTTTTAACAATATTGATAAGTTAACAATGGGCACGAGAATAAGGCTGATTGTCATTTACATTACATAATATTTGTATCGAACAAGGTATAAAAAGTACAAAAAATATATAAATAGTTTCTGATAACAAATTAAAGCATGATATACAAGTTCGTCAAATAGACGTTGTGTCGTTTGTACTTATTTTAGGACATAATAAATTTAACTTTTAATATATTACTACAAACTTACCGACTTCAGGCACACAGTATTTCTTTGTACAAGCCCATTCCCCATTTATGCATTTGCAAAGATTGCATTCATTCCTTTTAGCTTCACCTTCTTCGCAAAAATGTGGAGAATTGTTCTTAGTGTTACAAAAAGCAAAGTTGCAGAAGGCATTGGTACCATCATAACATCTGCAGTCGAAACAGTCATGACGAAAGAGATCTCCAGGTATACATTTGAATTCTGGATGACCTGGACGAACTAGAAAATAATAAAAATGGGGTTTTAAAAAAATCATAATATTACTACAGTATTCAGAAAAACATTTTTACTTTTTTTACGTTCATGTATTTTCAATTTTTATATTTTCCGTTCTTCACTGACATATCGTTGGTTGCCTGCTTACGTAATTTAGAAAACAAGTCAATGAATGGTAAAACAATATGCGCCCAAACCCGTAACATTTTGGCCGGTTTACATTTTAAACAAACAAATTATAAAACCTTCGCAAATTATGAGAAATTCCTACAAAGTTTAAAATATTTAATATTGGGTTACATCGTCATTATTAGTAACACCGTTGATTGAGATGTACTTGTATTTTTCAATCAAAGGTAATACCAGCTTTAATTCTATTACACATTGCATCCCTTGGCCCTGCTAATTTTTCTGTGAGAATTGTCCCATATCCGTGTAGAAATGAAAAGTGGTACATAGCGATTTCAATGTTATTTTTACCTCCCGCTACCCTTGCAAAGGGAGCTATAGGGATTGTGCTAAAAATCACATATATAGATTTTGGTAAATGTCCACGTTTTAAGGTCCCTAGAATCCAGTTTTAACATTTTCACGATGATGTCTGTGCATATGTGTGTATGTTTGTATGTGTATGAGTGTGCGTGTGTGTATGTATGTGTGGATCCTGCACTCTAACTCAATACTATCATTCAGAAAAATTTTAAACCTTCTATTTCGAACTTTTTCTGTAATGGAAACAGCACATTAGATTTTGGTGAAAATCGAATAACCGGAAATGGCAATTTACTAGAAACTTAAAATAGTTTTTCTTCGAAAACTACCTTTAAATATTATTTTTTCGACATTAATGTTATTATAAAAATGAAGGATTATTAAATTTTCTATAGATTTGCATTAATACTTTTTCTATATATTTTATGGATAAATTTATAAAATTATCTATAATTTAAATCCCAGAGTCTACACTTTAAACAAACAAAACGCAGTTATTCAAATGTATGTAACTGACAGATAAATGTCACTATCAAAGAACTAATTATTTCAAAATAATATTAGTAACGTTTTAAAAAGAAAAAAGTAAATAGAACAATAGGAAAGGAATTCAATACAGTGTCCAGCATAAGTAAATATGTAGGTATGTATTTAGATTAATGAAAATTAACGATTTACAAAAATGTTTAATCTAATCGTCAATTTTGGATTGGTGAATTCTATTCTATCCCAGTATTTAAAATTTAAGTAAGTGCCGTTATAGGTATGGTACGACTAGCGAATGAAAGTTGACGTTTAAATTATTTTATAGATGTGGTTTCTTTTTTTGCATGAACCCATTTAAATACTGGACTAGCACAGAAATACATTACTATATCTGGCTGAAAATAAATGGCCGACTAGAGTAACTGAATATGAAAACATGGGTGTGTTTAAAATATTTTAAACATTTTTCGTTTATGTTGATTATAACAAAATATTTTGATCTTTAGACTATTTAGTTTGGCAATTCTATGAAATAGGATTATTTTTAATTTCCTCTAACAATAATTCCGACTTGAGGGTTGCTTACACCTGAGACAAACGAACTAGAATACATTAAATTAAATACATCCCTGAATCTTGTTGCTAAGGTCATTTTAAATGCCTCCTGGTATTGAATACAATTCTAATCTTCTGTAATACATAAGGGTCAGATTTCTTTCAAATCAAATATAGGGAACTGTTTTCAAAATAAACCACATCTACTAAATAATCTGAACGTCAACTTTCATTCACTAGTCATACTATACTGATTGGAAAGACAGCCAAACACGCGGCCAACGAAGCACGACACGCTAGCCCTCATGCCACCGGTGCACTGCCTGCCATCTTTAATGTGTTGCTCAGGAGTTACCCAACGTTTCGGTAACACTCCACGATTTCGGGCGGGGTGTGGGTTTCAGTTTGGCTTTCAATCCATGCTGCCATGACCAAATGTGCAATCACAGAGAGAATGTTTAGCTTTTGTTCTTGTACTCTGATTGGTGCTGCCTTTTGCAAGGCGACTCTTAGAGGGGTATGCTGTTGTATACGTGTGTTATTTCTCGTGTGATTTTCTCAATACATTGTGGTGGATGCGCGTGTATTTTGTGAATGATGGCCTCTAGCAGTATTGAAAAAAACATAGAAATCGCTATGTGCCACTTTTCAATTTCTACACCCTGTATATGTCTTTCAAAGTAGGTTTTACTGTATCTACGCATTAATTTTTATGAGGTTGGTTTTCATTGTAACAAAAGTAAAGAGTATTTATACAATCTAAGTCTGGACTAGAAGATGACAGATGACCCTTAAAATGCCGATCGAACTATTATCACTTATCATTTCGCCCTCAGTTTTTTAAAGTTTTATGTGTATATTTACAGTCTAAGGTTAAATATAACTATAGCTAATAAATTTACCTTTTAACCTTAAAATTAATAAAAACTAAATACGTATTTCGAGAACTAAGTTACCATCAGTAGTACAAAAAGGAAAAGTTAAACAGAGAAGTCAAGATTATTCTACATGTCAACCATGCCAGAGGTCCTATCAACTCTGAAAAACAAGGGAGAGAACTGGGGTTACGTAGGGACGGGAGTCACAGGTGAATGAGTCATTAAATTTTAAATCGTCCAATAAAATTTAAGTTTGTATTAAATTTTATTGGACGATTTTAAATTTACTCACTCATTATCATTGGACAAAATTAATCTTAGTTTATAGGTTATCATTCATTCTCGTTCTCTCCCTTGTTGAATAATCTTGACTACTCTGTTTAACTTTCCCTTGTTGTACTACTGATGATGTGAACTTAAGCCACATTCACAGCTACTTTTTTAATGCGTAATGATAATGCATAAGACATAACTTTAATACATAGCGCTAATGCGTAAGGTTAAGAAAAACAGCATTTTCTGCAACAAAATTTAATTGAGAATTAACATCTGTATTTATTCAAATTATCTGTCCAAATTGAAGTTTATCATTGCAGGACATGGTATTATCAATGTAGCACTAGATGCAACTATTTGTTTACTTCGAAATTGAAAGTTTGGAGATTTCTCGCAAATTTATTTTGACAGCTGTCACAAATTTACTTAATGCATAATGCGTAATGCATAAAAGTTTGGAGTTTGCAAACATTTGTTGCTATGCATTGTGTTTATGCATTATGCGTTAATATTAAATCTAGCTGTTAATGGTCCTGTGCGTTACCATATAACAAACTTCGTTACGCATTATCTATTAGCATTATGTATTAACGTTATGCATTAAAAAAGTAGCTGTGAATGAAGCTTTAGTTCTCGAAATACGTATTTAGTTTTTATTAAAATTAATTTTAAGGTCCGAAAAATTTTTGTAGAAATTTCGAATTATTTGTGTAGGTTTTTGTAATTTGTTGCTTGGGTGTTGGGTTCGTGTGTATCTCATTAACGTTTATGCTAATTTACATAGAAAACAATAACTTACTTAATCCGTTGTCACTTGGACATAGCTTATAAGTACAGAATTCTCTCTTGCCGTCTTCACTACATGAACAAGTATTGCACTCCTTCGAATATGTTGATTCAGGAGTACATATTATTTCTGGGTCTATGTCTAATGTGTCGATATTTAGATCTGAAAATATACAAACACATAGGTATTTGTTAGTCACTGGAATTCAACATAATATACATATTTATCTCGTATTGCAAAACTGACTGTCCTTCTGATGTCGTTGACCGAAACGTGTTCAAAACAAGTACCTGGAGAATCTTAACGAATTATATATACATATTATTCAAATAACCGTTTAATCTAAAAAATAAATAAATATATCACCACGGCATATTACTTATTGCTGGTTCAATTTAAAATTTTAAAAAATTTAACACCTTAATATGGGTTAGGTAAGGCCAAATAAAAGCTATAAAACTAATTTATTCGGAACATGAGAAATTCAATTGAAATTGATTTCAGAATAAAATTATTGGTCAAATAACTTTATATCTCGTGAAACTAAATAAATAACTATTTTCAAATTTTTAAAATAATTTTCAGTTTGCCATATAGTCAAACAAATTATTATTTTCGTTTGTTTGGATTCGCAAATCACGGAAAAATATCTTTCAAGAAACGATTTTTCTCTTTATACTTTTTGTTCTCAAATTAATATGTAAAGAGATAAAGCTAAATGAAAGATTCAACATGGTATTTAAAAAAAAACATTTTCCTACAACCGTGCGTGAAAAATACTTTTCACGCACTCTTTACAGTGTGTAAAGAGTCACTTTTCAAGCACTAGTGCTTGAAAAGTAAATAGGCGTTGCTAGGCAACATTCAAATTCGGTTAATTTTCCTGTCAAGTAGATAATTAGGTAGTAAATAATGTAATAAAAATTATTAAGAAATATTAATATACACAGTAAATGAAACAAATGTAGAAATTTTAAGAACATCAACATTTTTTTTTATATGTATTCTAATCTAACTTAATTTATTTATTAATATTAAATGTACAATTTGTACAATTATAGAAAACTAATCCACTTCTGTCTGAGATTCTTCCAAGTGTTTAAGTTACATTTTGTACAGTATCAGGGCCGGCCCAAGTTACAGGCAAGCCAAGTGACCACCTGGGGCGAAATTGGTTTTAGGGCGACATTTTTTGAGACTATTTTTTTGGAAAATAAATTAAAAATCAATTTATAAATTTATTGACTCGTCTAGTGTGTAACTTTAATCATAATGCTGACAATTCCAGTTCTTATATTTTTTACGTTATACTAAGACAGAAGAAAGGTTAAATTCGTTGGCGATTATATCAATTAAAAACATTTTCATATCAAATACTGAAGAAGTAATTGTCGTTCAGGAAATCAACTGAAAAATACCCCCAACATGAAAAAAAATGCAACAAACGCTTTTATACGAAATCCTGTACAGAAAAATACACTGATGTAACAGCCTTTCGCCAATTTGGAAAAAGGCAACATATTTTGGTTTTTGACATTTTTCTTGAAAACGGTGATCCGTATCGAAATTTTATACAAAACAAGATTCTTATATTTTTTGCCTAGGATGAACCGTTAAAGAGTTAAATTAGATTTTCCGAATTGCAAAATAACGAAAAGTATTTATAACGAGACTTATACGTACACTGAGAAATATTTTTTCTTTCCATATATACAGGGTTAGTCACGGAAGAGTTATTTTGAAAGTCCGTTTGTTTGCAACCCAAAATACTAATGATAACAGACCATATTTAATTGTTTAATGTCAAAATGACAGAACCATCACTAGACAGGCAAAGCAATCATGAATTAAATATTCTATTTTTTTAAGAGAGGAAGCTAGACGCTGTTGTAAATTGTATTTCGGGTTGCTCACAAACGGACTTTGAAAGTAACTCTCCCGTGAGTATTCCTGTTATGGTATTAGACAAAAATAAAGCGACTCTGTAGAACCCAAAAGAAAAAAAAACTCTGTATTTTAAATATCCAATATTTTCAAAAAAAATTCATTCAGATTAAGATATTGTGATTGTTCGCGAGTTATGGACACAAATCGCCGCATCTAATTTTTGTATATATATAATCTAAACAAAATTGTAATAAATGAGGGGCGCAATTTACAATTTTCGCCTGGGGCGCTCAAAAGTCTCGGTCCGGCACTGTACAGTATTATGAGAAAGAACACTAACAGTATTTGAAGATGCTGGATGCCTGTACACTCAGTATTATGAGAAACATCATCAACATTTCGGCTGTAGGAAAAATATTGTATGCAACACGTGTGTAAAATAGTGTTTTTGTCTCGTGCTACAATTTCCACATCACACTCGATCAAAAAAGTAGTACTTTACACACTTGTTGCATAAATAACTGTAGAACGCGCAAAATAAAATCTGATTAGTGATTTAGGTGTAGAATTTAATTATCTACAATTTTTGTTTGAAACATTTTTGTCTAAAATTAAGAGGCAAATAACTACAGGAAAATAAAAAATAAAAATAGCATCGTATTCTCCTTATAACAGGTTTCGAATAGACGCCCGATATAATAGTCTTCTTAAATCCTTAGATGCTACAATAATTATCAACTAATTTAAACGTCAATTTTCATTGTCTAATGAACTACAAATGCTTTTAAATTTCGTTAATTTTTGTATAATTTCGTTTATCTTACCTTCGGCAAGGGCGAAGCCAACAACACAGAGAATGAGCACCAATGTGATGACACTGAACACAGACATTTTGTCAAATCAAATCCGGGGGATTTGAACGTGTTGCCTTTATATTCGTATCTGCTCCTCAGAAGTAGACGTGACATTTTTGTTGTTTACACTCCGGTTCTTCACCAACTCTTTCTTTTTCTTTTACACTCGTTCCATTTATCAACATTTTTTATGCCAAGATATATATAGAATTCCAACCGTTGGATATTTGAATTTGAATATTGCAGAATTCACAACTTTGAATATGTTTAAAATGCAGGAATCTTGAAAATTATAAACCTTTTTGCACGATTGGGTTCTTTTAATGTTTACTGACTGGATTTCCCATGCAATAAGGGTTATTTACAAATTACTGATCGGTAAGTGATGTGTATTACCGATCAGGAGGCGGGGGCGTTAAGTAAATAAAAGCAACTATCAAAACTTATATGTCAAAATCTTATTTATTTTAATTTTGGATTTGCGAAAAACGTAATAAGCATTGCGGTCAGTAAGTGCTCTTCTATAGTAAAAATGAATAAGCAGAAGACTCACGTCATCGACCTGAAAAAAACCTTATAAAATGAAATATAACTTATAGAAATTATTGGGTGTTATTTATTTTTTTAAAAAGAGGGAATAAAAAATGCTAGTATTAAGAAACGTATATATTAATGAAATTTACCTTCATATCAAAGTCAATCCTTATTCCTTTTAGGAAATATAAAATTATTTGAAATAATTGTAGTTAATTTTCGTATCATAACGGTAGCACTACTGACAATGTCCATGTTTACATTGAATTTAAAATCGATCAAATATCGATCCTGTCCTTGTCACTTGATTGACAGGTGATTGTCAACTCATCTAATCCAGGCACAAGTGACTTGAATTAATATAAATGATTGCAAATATCAAAGTAGTTATGTATTATTATTTTGTTAATAATATATTGAACTATTGAACTGTC
The DNA here is from genome assembly GCA_963082715.1 of Harpalus rubripes. Classification (NCBI taxonomy): domain Eukaryota; kingdom Metazoa; phylum Arthropoda; class Insecta; order Coleoptera; family Carabidae; genus Harpalus; species Harpalus rubripes. The sequence continues at coordinate 13,612,231 of OY720462.1, read as the reverse complement.
AATAAAATATATAAATATCGTTCTAGTTTCTTCTTAGTATTTTGTGAGTTGTACATACATATATGTACTTTAAATTGTACATAATTAAATCCAAATGTATGTAATAAATAAATAAATAAATAAATAAAAATAAAATAAAATGATTATTTTCAAAAATAGTATAGTTTTGTTAGTAATTATATTAATTACTTACATGCATGTATATTGTATACAGTAAGTTATGCAACACGCATTACATTTTCTAGAATAAATTAGTACCCCATGTATACGTAGTAATAAGTGACGTCATTATCTAGTAATATTTATTGATGACGTGAGTCTTCTGCTTATTCATTTTTACTATACCGGTATCGGATATATTGGAGATCTCGACTTCGTCTCAATTTCCAATTTTTTTAAATTTACACACTGCCAAATCGATTGCGTATTTTTTTTTTTGTCAATAACAATGCTTTTTATTAAAGTCCGTATTTTCAAATACAAAGACACTTTTAAAAAATAATTAACTAAGTTCTAACTATAACTTAATTTCAAATGACAAAAAATAAGTGTTTTATTTTCTACGGACAATATCTGATTTTCTTAGTGTTACTAATTCTAGCGTGACCCTCATATTTTGTATGTTTTTCTTTTACACTAAACAATCAGCTGTGATTGATAAAAGATAATTAACTCTTATGTGTTGCAAGACGTTTACTCACTTCTGATAGAGAGGAGAGATATTGATTTTGAAAATTGCATTTTGCATTGATGTATGCATAATCATATACTTAAATTTAACATTAAATAACCCTATATTATTTCAATAAACTGTACCTACAGATTTTATATAAATCTACATGAATAGAGCTGGCACATTCAAATAATAGGTAGAAATGAAATATGTAGTGTATAAAATATCTGGAATCTTTAATATCTATAAATATATAAATTTAAACTGTACTGATGTGTTAAATTAATTAAGTTTTACTAATATTATTATTATTTTATACATGAACCAGAGTAAAATAATTATTTACAATAGGTCTGTTCGTTTCGCTATTTTGCGGTTACGGTTTACTGCGGCCTCCATACAAAGATTATGGGCGCGGCAGTAAACCGTAGACGCAAGGTAGCGAAACGAACAAACCTATTGGCAAGAACCAACAAAGTAGCTGACATCTGGTGGCAAAATAAAACATATAGGTCGTAGGGAAAACGTTGTGCTATCATATAGGGTTATATAGTAAACAAGAGCCAAAAATGACCAGCAAAATGAAAAGATGTTGTGTTGTACCGCAGTGCAATAATTATGCAAGTAAAGACATATCCGTTCACTTTTTCCCAAAAACTGAAATATTAAAAAATCAATGGAAAATCGCCTTAAAAATCAAGAACATGTCACTATTCAATAATGTTTTTTCACAATAATTTTTGCCTAGAAATTTAAGTCCATATAAGTATTTATATAAATTTATGCTTCAATACATTATTAGATTGTTTTTATAGGCATTAGAAGAAAAACATTTAAAAAATACTATTCCTTGACAAAAATTACCGTAACCAGAAACTCTGGTACAGAGAAGAAAAATAGAGAGGTTACTTACTTGTAAGTAGTTGATAGGTAAAGCGATCCGGTCGGCGTCAAAATAAAAAAGAGAAGATGGTGAAATGAGAAGGCGTGGAGAAGAGAGTTTTTGTTTTTGAGGAGAAGAAAAAAATAAATGTCATTTGAATGTAATTATAATTATTTTAAATAAAATAGTATTCTAGAACTGTGTTTATGTGCCTGATCCAACAGTAGTAGTAGTAATTATTGTTCTTTAACATTATAACTACATTTATTTTATGTTGTTTATAGGAAAGATAGAGAAGATGAAACGGTAAAAATGCCAGAAATCGAGCCAGCAACAGGAAGACGTGCAAAGCATGATGCATGTAAATGGTTTTTTAATCAAACAAAATACAATTACCTTTTTATATATACTAATAAAGCAATGATATTTTTTTATTTGTAATTTTATTTACAACTTGCCTAAAAAAATGGTCAACCAGTAAATGTAATACATTTATAACACAACATGAGTGAGGTAATTATTATCAAGTGATATTTTTTCTTAATATTACAATTTATGGACAAAAATTAACTTATAATTATGTAACTATAATGAATTTTAAATCCAATAGTTTGGTCTCTTCCACTTTTCTCCCTGTCATGCTTTACAGCTGCACACACATTTCCACACGATGACATTTGTGTTATTATTATCACGATAGAGTTAGGTGCCCCATTGTCTTCATATCCGTATAAAATAATGTGTCTATAACTAAAAATAAATAAGTTAACAAGCAAGATAACCACAAATTTGTATTTCATTTTACCTTTATACACTGCTTCTCCTTCGGTTATGAGCCGCACAGCACCATTTAAATAAATATATACATCTGTCATTGTAATAAATATTCTGAATTTAATAAAAAATAACACAATATTTCCTAAAACAAAGCATCAAACTACAACGACTACAAGTGTAAAATTCAACGTTTTCCCTATAAGTCTGTCTTTAGTGCTGCCATCTCTTGGAAGTGGCTCCTCCGAATTATGAAATAAATACTTTCATATTCAAAATATTCACGCGCGCTGCTATGACAACCGGCGAGCTGCCGCCTGATTCGCTGCTGCGCGCCAGCAATTGTTTCAACAAGAATGAAGAAAAATTTTCTAGTATGCTGTACGTAGTGCTGTGCAGTGTGCAGTGTATTAATAAATCAAAGATTTCAGTGATTAATATGTAAGTATCATTAATAATATGTATGTCAAACGATTAATAAATACCTAACGATCAATTTAATATAAAATTTGAATTTGCGAACAAGAAAAATTAGCTTACTTTCATTCATGTATTTATAATTCGGCGAGATTTCATAATATATTTTTGTTCAGTAAATTTTTAGTTATTGGATAATTATATGAGAAATAGTGTGAAGACTGGTAGATACGTAATCACTTAAACAGGAATATTAATTAAAGATATTTATTTAAACTAAACAGGCAGTCAATCATGAATAGTGAACGCTAGTGTACTGTTATTATGCTAGAATCTTGCATCTGTTTTCTGTTTTTTATTTGGGGATTGTTATACTTGTCCTTCAACTATAATTTGTTATAAGTATGGTAATGGTAGTGTTTATTAATTATTAAAATTAATTGAAAGTTTCAATTGGATTTTTAGCCAACATGAATCATGCTTTATTTTTAATTATAAAATGAATCCACTTATTTTCTGGATCTGGAATATGCATTGTTGGTTGCATTCTGGTTCGGTCAAGATGGACAAAATAAATTACTAAACTTGTACCTATATTATTTGGTTTTATTGTATTTATATGCAAAAAACCTGACCAAAGTTTCTTGTTTTAGGGTAAATAGTGCCCGTGCTTCCTATTATGCTTGCCTAAGATGCCTCTTCCTTGATGCTTGGTAACCAACATATGTGGTAAGTTTTTTAAATTAGTTTTCTCGTAGCTCGTAGCCCTTTTGTTTTAATAATGAATAGTGGTTGGTAGAACTCATAATATATTTGTTACTATGGTTATTTGAAATAACTAATGTACAACATTAGTCACTCCGTGGGAGAATATTTTAGAAGTCACGGAGGAATTATTACTGATTTTTGTGTTTTTTTTAATATAAATAGAAAGCAATTTTACAAAATTATTTTATTATTGAAATAATTTAACATTATGAAACTTATTTATTTAAATTAATATTAACATATATGGTAAAATAGGTTACTTATCTTTACACAATGACAGATGTCATGTACGGCTGATGAAATGAAACGGAAACGAGAAACGAATTAGTGGTTACTTGCTACGGAATTAAATTCAAAGATGCGGCTTGTGAATACGTTTTAAAGGAAGGTCCTCATTTTCACCCATTTTAATGTATTTTTTTTTTTCAAATAATTCCCAATGACTGATATTACAGGAAACTTTTTTCAATAACAGTATAACAAAACCATAACAACCATTCAATAGCTACTTTGGAATTAAAAATACATCAATAAATTTGTCAGTGTCAAATGATGAATGAAAACATAAAAATGATTTAAGAAGTTTTTAAAAAAGTGTGTATAAAATGTTGTATTACATTCATGTGGTATATATATTAGTCACTAAAGAAAATTAGCCACCCGCCCCGCGGGCTACCAGTGGCGGCGCCAGGATGTAAATGTAGGGTGGGCACAATCAAAAAATGCTTGGGCACCAGGGGGGGGGTCGTATTAGGTTATGCAAAGGTAACCAGGAAAAAAGGCGCCGCAGGCAATTTTTTTTCATCCAATGTCAAATGCCTTATTATTGAACGTTACATTTTTTCAAGGAATGTGAAGCTGCATGTTTTCCCCCTTTCATGTACAAAAATAAATTGCCAAATCAGACCATTTTAGAAAAGCGAATATATTTAACGGAATGTTAACTTACCTGGATAAACTGTCAAAATTGAATATCATCTGCACTTCTACTATTGCAATTATATTTTAACTGACATCCAACTACGTAATCAAAATTTATATTTGAAAAACAAGCAATCAAATATTAGCTGTGCAAAATACATTATTTAATTTTATTCTTTATCTTACTTTTATTCTTTATCTGTTGAGCACACATTTGTTTTAAATAATAAAGATACCTACCTATATAGTTTTTTTTTCATATACACACATAAAACGATATAAAGACGCGGGTATCTAAATTTAAATACATAATTACATATACCGGGTGTTTACTTTTTTATGACTTACAGGTAATATGTACAATGGTGAAATTTTCATATGGCTGTAATTTCTGCCCTATTAATTTTATAACAAAAGTGTAAATACAAATGATGTAGCAGGTGGGCACTTGGGTGGGCACAAGACTTTTTAGGGAGGGCACGTGCCCACCCTGGCCCCCCCTTAGCGCCGCCACTGCGGGCTACGTGGCTAAACTTTTTCTTTCGTGACTAATATTATACATTCCACACTCATATAATAAATAACTATTATTTTTTTCACAACCTTGTTTAGAATTTGATGTATGATATCATTTATCATAGAAGTAACATATATTTTGTCTGGAAGCATTCCATATTCCATAGCATCTTAATGTCATAGCGCCCAAATTTCATAGCGTCCAAATTTAACAGCGCTCAAACTTTACAGTGTCTAAATAATGCCCCACCACAATTGTCACAGCGTCTAAATTTGTCCTGGTTTATTTCGGCCACTACAAGTGGTGTTGGTAATACAGCACCTGTAAATATGTCAATATTTGTTTTGAACTATACAACAGATGGCGAGTTTGTTGTGTAGGTAATACAGCGCCGTAGTGCCTGTAGGTAGGTACTATGGTAGTTAACAGCAGTTAACCAAATAAATATTGTAAAATATTTTATAAACACATTACGGGTATATATTTTAAATGAAAAATTTGCACTGAAAGATAAATATATTTCAATATATAAAAATCGCCAGAAAGCGCTTCGCCCGAATCATTCAAAAACCGATAACGTGGGCGTGGCCAAGCGGAGGTCACTGTATATTAGGTTTGGTTAGGTTAGATACGCTTTCTGTTGCACAATTCACAATAAATGTTGACATATTTACAGTTTACTGTATTACCAATACCACTTGTAATGGCCGAAATAAACCAGGACAAATTTAGACGCTGTGACAATTGGTGGTGGGGTATCATTTAGACGCTGTAAAGTTTGGGAGCTGTGAAATTTAGACGCTATGAAATTTGGGCACTATTACATGTAGATATAGGGCACGTTCTCTTTTGTCTGTAGGGGGACGGAAATGATAAAAAAAAAACTTTAGGTAGTTTATATAGTTTACGGAATACAGGTCATAAGTTGTAATCGTAGATTTTTCTAAATGTCGTAGGAAAGGTAGTAGTAAAAAAGATTACAATTTAATACTTATACATATTTATTTAACAATAATTGAAACATACATAAGGTTCGTAAACAATATTTATGAACAGATTCTGAAGTAGAGATTATCGTTGACTTTTTCATTTATTCCTCTTTTACCTCTGCAACAAAAATTAAAATAAAATTAGAATTTAGAATATTTTTTTTTTTCATAGGTATGACAGTAATATTAAAATGAAATGGAAAAATGACATGAACAGAACAATAAGACGATAACACGTATGTGTAAGTGTTGAAAATTTTTGAGCCATGCCTCAATTTTAACTGACTGTATGCGAGAAATAGAATTTAAAATATTTATAGATAATTAATTAAATAACACGGTATGTTGAAATCTAAAAATACTATTTCGAATAATTAAGGTGTAAAAATAACGTAAAGCTTTACAGAGACAGTTCAGAATAACCGCACAAAAAATAATTGTGCGTCTAATGCTGCCCTCGCTGAATTAATTCGTAAACTTTTTATCCATCCTTATATAGTCCTTATTATAGCCTTTAGCCTTTATATACCGGGTGTTCACTTTTTTTATAGGACATAGGAAATACAATGTTAAAATTTTCATTATGCGATAGTTCGTTCCCTATGAATTTTAGAACAAAAGCGTAAATACAAAAAATGTTTAGAAATAAAAACTGCATCGAACAAGCTTCAATTTATTGATATAATTCATTCCTGTCATGATATAAACGTAAAATAAAAATTATAATTTTTAGCTATTTACAGTGTGCCATGGAAAACAAAACATACAATTCAAACAGTCGTACTGTTTGAGTTTGACAGATGACATCTGTTATTGTCGTAAAGATTTAATAATTATTACCTTCATTTAAATTATTTATCAGTAATTATGGATACATTTACTATCTCTGAAAAAATTCAGTGGATAAAATGGTATTTGGCTGGAAATTCGTTAAATCAAGTGAGAGATTTATTTAGTGCATTATATCAGGTCCGGCCTATTCCTGCACGTAAGACAGAATTATAAACCTTTTTAATGAAATAGGAAGTGTTATTCCTCTCTGTAATAACTTAATGATAATGACAAATGTTTTGTTTTCCATGGCACACTGTAAACAGCTAAAAATTATAAATATTATTTTACGTTTATCTCATGCCAGGAACGAATTATATCAATAAATTGAAGCTTGTTCGATGCAGTTTTTAATTCTGAACATTTTGCATTTACACTTTTGTTCTAAAATTCATAGGGAACGAACTATCGCATAATGAAAATTTTAACATTGTATTTCCTATGTCCTATAAAAAAAGTGAACACCCGGTATATTATCCTCTCAGAATTAGCAATTATTTAACAATTCATACTCAATCACAAACACGATGGCCCCTATTCACAGACCTACTTTAACAAAAGGTGGTCTGTGAATACGGGCTTTTTTCTTTACCTGTGTGGTTTCTCCGCAAACTTTTTCTGTACATGAGTACCCCGACCCATCGCTATTGCAATAACATGTATTGCAGTCAATGTTAAACTTATCATTCTGTACACAGGGTGTTCCGTTGAAGTCATCCGCGGGAACTTCTATGTAAGCAATAAACCTACGTTAGAACCATGCACATTGTCACAACTTCGGTATTTGTAACTGTTAATTTGGTTCTGTACTGTAGGTTTCATTGATTACAGAGAAGATGAGAGATGATTAACATTACAAATACGAAGTTTTAATGACATGAAGAAGGACATACATAAATGAGAAAAGATAAGAGATAGTTTGTGATGAAAAATGAAATATGGAAATTATTAGTTAGTTTAGTAAAGATAACGATTAAGTCAGACTATAAATAAAATACTGGAGAAAATTTCACTAAACTTCAAAAATGATTATAATGAAAATGATAAACAGATATGATTGTGTCTGTTTTTCTACTACGAGGGGGTACCCAAAAATAACGAGAATTGTTTTCTGGTGGGTGACGCTAGTTCCGACTTCACCCCCTAGGTGTCTTTACTAAAGACCCTGATGCAACCTGATGCAACTTGTTAACAAGTTCTTTGTCCTGTTAGGGAAATTAGCAGCAATACAATTTAAAAAATCTGGTGTGGCCAACACAATACCTCCCGCCATTTACCGCCCGAGTCACTTAAAAGATTAAGCTAATCCTTATTTTGGCAGTTTATTTCTTAAAATACAGTCTAATCTAACCCAAGTAACTACCTTTTTTGATAATAAAATGAAGATTAAATTTTAAATACCGGGATGAAATAGAATTCACTAATCCAAAAATGAGAATTAGCTTAATCTTTTTTGCGAATCGTTAATTTTTATTAATCTAAATACATACCTACATATTTACTTATGCTGGAAACTGTTTTGATTTCATTTCCTATTGTTCTATTTACTTTTTTCTTTTTTAAAACATACATACATACATACATACATAAAATCACGCATTTCCCTTTTAGTGGGTTAGCACAAACCCGAAAGAATAAAAATAACATCATCCAAAAAAAATCAGTCTCTCTTTCAACAACATTCTTACTAACCTAACATCATAGGTACAACATATATTCCTTACTCTTCACATATTAAAGTGACCGATTTTCGGTAGCGGAATACCGCAACCGGACCACAATAATAGTTACGAAACAATCATCCATCGCCATACATTTCTGTCTAAGCACACTTCTTTCGCCTCGGCCACATTCATAATCGCATTCATACACGCTCTTCTTCTCTTCCCACTCGGAAACTTACTCTCTTTTAGTACCTTATCAATCACATCCATCCACTTACACACTGGACGTCCACGCAATCGAACACCCTGAATTTCACCAAGATATATACGCTTTACAAAACGTTCATTCTTCATTCTCTCCACATGACCAAACCATCTCAACTGGCTCATTTCTACTCTCTTAACAACATTCTTCCTAACCATACATTCTTCATACACCAAATTATTCCTCACGCGATCCCGTCTTACATTTCCACATACTCCACATAAATACCTCATTTCCACGGCAGTCACTCTCTTTTTATGCTTTCCCGTCCATGCCCAACATTCGCTTCCATACATCAAAGCAGGCACTAGTACTCCATTATACACACTTAAACGAGCTTCTCTAGATACGTTTACGTTTCGAGCAAACGTACCCAGAGCACCCATTACCTTACACCCTGCACTCATTCTCCTTTCAATTTTTTTATCAATTCGACCATCCCTTGACATCATGCTACCCAAATATACAAACTCATTCACATGCTCTAGTTTCACTCCATCCACCAACACATTGCACACAGTCACCAATTTACTCCTTTCAAATACTAACACCTTGGATTTATCAACATTCAACTCCAGATTCATACTTCTTCCAACTACATGTATTCTCTCTATCATTCTTCTGAGTTGCTCTTCATTTTCACCTAAAACAACTACATCATCCGCATACGCTAACGCAGGCACAATACTTTCACCAATTTGTACACCATCCATTTCACTCAATGCTCTCCGGAACAACACATCCATATACAATTTAAACAACCACGGAGACATACCACAGCCCTGTTTCACACCAACATTTATACGAAACCAATCACTCAACCTACCATCTATTCTTACAGCAGCCTCACTACCCTCATACAATGCACGAATCGCTCCCAGCAAGTTTCCATTCACGCCGTACTCTGTGAGTACATCCCACAAAGTATCTCGAAGAACACTATCATACGCCTTTTTTAGATCAAGAAAGCCACAGAACACCTTCTTCTTGTCAAGTGACCTTTCAACAATCGTACGAAGAGCAAACACATCCCCAAAAAGCCACCCTGAACGTCACTAATTTTTGAAATTGTTAAGGTTCGCACCTTATGATTTAAAACATTACCAAAAAGTTTCCCGACTACACTCAACAAAATTATCGCGCGAAAATTCGTACATTCACTCAAACTGCCTTTGCCTTTGAATAATGGACAAATAACAGCTTTTTTCCAATCATCAGGAACCACGCTACGTTTCAAACAAAATCTAAATAAATAAATTAACCATTCAAATACTTTCTCTCCTCCATATTTCAACATCTCATTTGTAATCCCATCCAAACCCGCAGCCTTACTATTCCTTACACACCCCAATGCATCACATACATCACTTTCATCTATATCATAATCATCTTCATTAACATTTTCACTACAATCGTCCGTCTCAATCTCACCTCCAAACAAACCTTTAAAATACTCGCACCATCTATTCCTTACATCTGATTCATCCCACAATAACTGTCCATTCGCACTTCTCACAGCTTTCACAACTCGACCACTTTCACTCCGCAGTCTCTTCACACTCAACCAAAACAGTCGCTTATTCGTACTAAAATCATTTGTCAATCTTTCACTCAATAAGTCATCAAATCGCTTTTTACTTTCTCTCACCACTTGCTTCACCCATTTATTCTTCCTTCTATACTCTAACAAACATTCTTCTCGCAAGCGCCCAGGCGAATCTTTAACATTTAAAAACTTCAAATATGCTCTCTTTTTCTCAGCAATCGCTTCTTTCACCTGATCATTCCACCTTGCATTTTTCGGACAAGAGCCTAATCTGCTTTCACCACAAACTTCTTTTGCACATTTGAGGAGCGAATCCTTAAATTTCATCCAAACTTCATTTATATTACAATCAAATTTAGACTCACATTCGGGCAAGGATTCATTCAATCTTTCAACATACTGCATTCTAACATCTTCATTCAAAAGAGCAAAGGATTTTACGCGAAACATTTTCCCAGAACATTTCACCTTCTTTCGCCAAAATTTATTCAACCGCATTCGCGATACAACCAAATAATGATCGTTCGTACCCAGTTCAGCGCCTCGTTTCACACGCGTATCTACTACCATACTCCTCAATCGTTCATCATATACAACGAAGTCAAGCACACTACGTTTATTCTGAACCAAATTCTCGTAGGTGTATATGTGAGCTAGCTTATGTTTAAAAGTGGAATTCGAAATGAAGAGATTTCTCTCCAAACAAAATGAAACAATTCTCTCACCATTGTCATTCACTAAAAATTCGTTGGCATACACTCAAAGATATTTCAGTGACTTTTTTCAATTCATTGATTGTTCTACAATCTACAACGATCAGACATGATCGCATCACGGATTTTTTAATGCTTTCGGGCATTCTAGGAGCAATGAGGTCATGCACGATTTTTTATTTTTAACTTTACTCGATAAAGTAATGAAAAATAATTGACCCGTATTTTTTATTTTTCCTCTTTCCCTTCTTTCCTTTCTTTGTGGAATTTGTACAAAATACATAGAACTGACGGAAGGTAACGTGCTGGCCACATCAGATTTTTTAACGTATGTCCAAAATCGTTGTGTGTGAAATGGGCGTAAGAATGACACGCTTGAGCAACAGATCCAAAAGGGTGTCTAGTAGAGGCACCCAACGGGAAAAGTCGAAACTAGTACCCTACGTTCCGCCGAAAATCCATTCTCGTTATTTTTGGGTACCCCCTCGTATCTCATATGAAAGTGGATTGAAAAGTCATAACGTCGCCTAAGTGACAACATCGGCTCTCATTTTTTGGACAAAACAAGGTGTCAACCCATTTCTTATTTAAAATTTTACAGGAAATCGATTGGGCAGCTCAGTTTTACGATCCGGACACCAGAAAGCTCGTGAATCACAAATATTACAACAGTGGCTAGTTAAAATATTTTTTTCGCCAAATTTTGAATAATAAAAATCTGATGTGGCCAACACCAAACCTCCTGCTATTTAATTTTTATTAATTTAAATATATATATATATATATATATATATATACTTACATATTTAGTTATTGCGGAAACCGTATAAAGATCCATTCCATATAACTAGTGTTCTATTTACTATTTTCTTTTTAAAACGTTGCTGTTATTAATTTGAAATGATTAGTTCTTTGACAGTGACATTTATCTGTCAGTTAGATACATTTAAGATATGAACTGTGTAACCAAGGAGATTTGCTTGTTTAAAGCGTAGGCTCCGGGATTAAATTTATAGATAATTTTATGAATTTATCCTTAAAATATATAGAAAAAGTATTAATGCAAATCTGTGGAAAATTTAATAATCTTTAATTTTTATCAGAATATTAATCTCGAAAATTAACATTTAATGGTATTTTTCAAAGAAAAACTATTTTGAGCTTCTAGTAAAGTTCCATTTCCGGTTATCCGATTTACACGAAAATCTAATGGGCTCTTTCCATTACAGAAATAGTTCGAAATACAAGGTTTAAAATTTTTCTGAATGATAGTATTTGAGTTAGAATAAAGGATCCACACACACATACACCCAGACATCATCGTGAAAATGTTAAAATTGGATTCTAAGGACCTTAAAACGTGGTCATTTAACAAAATCTCGATATGCGATTTTTAGCACGATCCCTATACCTCCGTTACCAAGGGTAGCGGGAGGTAAAAAGTTGACAAGTCGTTTGTCCAAAAAATGAGATAGCCGGTGTTGAAACTTAGGCGACGAAATGTTAATCCGCAAATTTTCAATCCACCTCGTATATTGAGGATTAAATTATACTTTTGGTATAAGTTCACGAACCTCTCTTAGAGACGCATCCTTTTTTAGTGCAAGCCCAGTTTCCATTAACGCAGTTGCAGGTATTGCAATCTTGTGTTGTTTTTTCTCCAGGTTGACACACCGCTTCTAAACATCGAAAATAATAAAAATGAAATGTTAATAACAGAAATATAAATATATTTGAATATTGGTAAATACTTACCTCTTTTTTGTCTGGGACAAGTTTTTCTAGTGCAGGCCCATTGATTCTGGCTACATCTACAATTGTTACAATCGATAGTTTTGGTCTCTCCATCTTGGCATGAATCGGTTTGTCGGACGTTTCTCAGAAGGGGAAGGGGCACTAAAATTAAACAAATGCTCAAGATTAACTATTGAAATGATTTTAAACATCGATTGTACAGGTTCCAAAATGAGTTGAATTGTTGAATAAAACAAAAAATGGTTCAAAAAATTATGTTCGACTGTGTTGGGGATGGAATAAATAAAGTTTCGGACTGGTAGTCAATATTACAATTTATTCACGCCGACGTTTCGACTATACAATAGTCTTCTTCAGGGCTAGAATGGTCCAGTTGAAGGAAAAAGCACACGTGTGGATAAGCGTAGATACATACAAGTCGGACATTTAAAAAATATAAATAAATAAATAGTCAAAAAACACAGATCACAGAGTGAAAATCGTCAAATAATAAAAAATTGTCCAAGATGACTACAATAAACTAAGCTGAATATAAAAAAATATTTTAAAATGGTAACTGTTCATGTGTGTTTTACACCAATCTGAAAAAATGGTAGTTTATTTTTTTAGTAGTTACTAAATTGGAAAATTATTTAGCAAAGATTGGTAATTACTCGTTGACGCGTTTTTCTATCCTCAATTCAAAGAAATAAGGGTCAATGAATATGAATGATGCCTCTATCAGACATTACAGCCCAAATAATGACCTTTGGACTATGGAGAGGTCGCTGATGCTTTCTTTTAGGATTCGCCTATGACCAGTAGTCGGTAGAGGCATTAGGCAATATCACATTACAGATGAGGTTATTGTGTCAACTCGTAATTATGCCAATATTCCTTTGAGATTAGAGGAATATGCCAGCAGCGCCAGCGTAACAGTCAACATTATCTTTGTTAAATTATTTTCCAATTTAGTGACTATTAAAAAAATAAATATCCATTTTGTTTATTTATTAATATTTTTTGTTTTATTTAACTATCACATACTCAATACCCATTTTGGACACCATGTATAATTTAAACTCATTCGCTAAACAAAAATTTAAATTTTCGTTATTGTCAGTAAAGCGATTTATCTACAGCACACTTATTAACCTCAGGCTTTTACAAGCATAAATACATGTACATAGGCTTTTCAGGGAATAAAATTCTGTCCGGTATATATCCGCATTTTCTATGTACAAGGTCCTCTATTTTCCAAGTGCCTCCTAAACGCCTAAGCATAAACTATGCCCAGTTTGATACTCCGGTATTGAGAGTTGTATAGATAGATCATAAATCGCAAGAATTCTACAAGCCATTTATGCTAAGTGAAAGAATGATGAACTAACATGCGGGCAGAGCCAAATCATTTTATTGGTTCGGCTCAAAAATTATCCAATTCCGACCAATATAACGACTTGTCTCTGATAGTGAGTTAGTACAAAATTATTTTGCTGTCATGAATTGCTTATTAATCACGCATATTTTTAATTATTACGCACAATACTTATTTTAACGTATTTATATTTATGTGACACCAATTATTAGCGAAATCCACTGTTTGAGACCAAATTCATCTTGTATATCTACATAAAAAATTATTACGGCTTAACGAATAACAATAAAGATTTTCTAAAACTACAAGTCGCTTTCAGTTTAGATGCAATTTCATAAAAAAATATTTAAAAAATAGTAGACGATCCGATTTTAATATTGTATTTTATTTAATTACCTAACCAGTAATTTTTTTCCTAAATGTGGTTTGTATCTGCACCTATCCAAATATTTACATTTCTGTGCCAATAATAGTATTTGTGCTAATAAAATTGCATAAAATTAGACCACGCCCCCATTTTAAAAAAATTGCCTCTGGCGATTTTGGCCTCAATTCGCTCGGCGTCGTCTTTTTTATCGTTTCAAATATGGTCGCCCTACATGTACAAATAGATGGCACAAATAAAGCATATTGTTGATTATAACAATTAAAACACAAAACAATAAAATTAGTCGATTAATATTAGAGAAACATAAATGGACCTTTCCAATTTAAAGAGATAGAAGATATGCGCAATGGGGATCTGCGCATAGTAAGAACAACTGAGATCTATGACGTTTGATTCTAAAAAAATTAGACGTAAAATGTAAGATAACTTTAAAAAATCTTATCGAAATAAGTTACAAAAGCTTTTATTGAAGGTAAAATGTCTAACGATGCAAATTTTCACTGAGAATACAGGTATTTTAATGACTGCAATATTTTTGACGTTTCGTTTGACAACCCAACTGGCAGTTGTTCGCGCCATTTTCCTACTATTTGCAGCGATAGAAAGAGATAGCCCTTAAATTGGAAAGGTCCATTGTAACAATAAAAGTATTAATGACAACAATTGAAATATAGATTATAATAATGAAAACATTAATTGCAAAAATCGGAAGCGATTAATACAATTTAAAGAGATAGAAGATATGCGCAATGGGGATCTGCGCACAGTAAGAACAAATGAGGTCCATGGCGTTTGTTTCTAAAAAAAAAATTATCCGTAAAATGTGACAAAAGTCTCAGACAACTTTAAAAAACTTATCGAAAGAAGTTACCAAAGCTTTTATTGAAGCTAAAATGTCTAACGTTGCAAATTTTCACCGAGAATACAGGTATTTTAATGACTGCAATATTTTTTTGTTTGACAACCCAACTGGCAGTTGTTGGCGCCATTTTTGCCATTTTACGTACTATTTGCAGCGATAGAAAGAGATAGCGGTTAAATTGAAAAGGTCTATTGAAGGGTACAGAATTTGAAAAAAAATAAGGATTTAGCCTTTTTTCAGTATCCTTCAATTTTCTTTTTTCATTTGATTTTTTGATATATATATATATATATATATATATATATATATATATATATATATATATATATATATATATATATATATATATATATATATATATATATATATAAATAACAGCCGTATGCATAAGTGCAAGCTTAAAATAGTTTTAGTAGCATTTTACGTAGTGACCAGTAACACCAGATAAAATGCTATTAGCAGGATGGTATGCATAGTTGTACTTTAACTGGTCACTACTAAATAGCCAACTTGCATTATATTTAACCTGGCAACATTGTAAAATTTGGTTGTTTATTAAGCTGACAGCTGTCAGTTCTATATGTTTTGAGGTAGAATATCATTTCGTGTGTTATTATAGCGTTCTTGTTATTACATTTTAGTTTTTAGTTGATTAGACCAATTATATTAGGTTATATAAATTAAAAAAATAGTGGTTATAAGTGAATATACAGTTATCAAGTGCTGTCATCACATATATCAGGGAGTATGTTTATAAATGGATTTTTACATTTTAATTTGAATAGTCAGGCATTTTATATATAGAACTAACACAATGTAAATTGGAAGAGCGCTTGTTGAATATACACGAGGAGGTGGAAGAAATAGAAGCAATATAAGAATTTATTAGAATCAATGACGAATTGTACCGTCGTAAGGTTTACTAAAATTTGATAATTGTGAAATAAGTGGCAGATAATAATATAATACTATTACCCTTACTGAATCCGGTCACATGCAGAACGGCGTTACAATCGAGCGCACATCCGAACGAGGAATGTTGTGGGAAGACTGTTTGGAATAATGAAAAATAAATTTTGACGCTTTTTTAATGCACTACATCTTCATATAGAAACGGCAATAATTGCAGTGGCTGTTTTGCATAACATTTGTGTTAATGAAAGAATCGAAGAACCTGATGAAGAATTCGCAAATGATGAAGATGAAGAAGACGATGGCAACATTCCTGAGAGGCATGCTTTGAAGGCAATATATTGAAAAATATTTTAATTAAAAACAAATATAATGCAAAAAACTAAAGTGTTAACAAATTACTTATAGTTACACGTAGAACAAAGCTAAAGACAAACAAAATGTGAACTAAAATGTGAATAAATTATTCCTTTACATGTACAAATTCATTGATAAATACTAAATAAATTTAAATATTGACACTATTTACAACTCTTCCCGTTTTTCCCTTAAAGCTATGTAACTCTTGCTTCTAGGTATTGTTTCTCATAATTTATTTTTAATTAATGCATCTCTTCGGCATGCCATAACACCACTACAACTACTTTTTTTTATAACTACTACCGTTGTTTAGAGGTTTCCCTTAAAAGTGTCTTAAACATGCGTCAGTTGGTTACTAACACTTAGTTGCCAACTAACAATTTAAATCCTACTAAATGTCACTATACATAAGGTTTTGCTTAGTGACATTTTAAATTGTTTTTAAAATGATCTTAGTGACAACTAACAAATTTATGCATACGGCTGTAAGTCTTTCTACTTTTAAAAGACAAGTATACTAATTTTCAATTCTATAATACCCGCGGTGAATTATATTTATTAACTTCCATTTTGCTAAGCGTATTTTTATATAAACACATATTTTCGTTTACGTTTACGAATTGATGAAAATTTAATTTACTGTCTTTCTCGCACAACGTTATGCACCAATAATAATTGTTGTTAGTAGGTAGTCATATTAGTCTGCTACTATTATAAATGTTCAGTTAAATTTAGGTTCACAGTGAATTTAATGAAATGAACAAATGCAACACGAATTTTTGACAGCAATGATTAAGAATATGGAAATTTATTCGAAGTTGTTAATTTTATTAAACTTTACTATAGAACTAAATTTAACTGGACGTACAAATAAAATACATGTAGTGTTATATACACATTAAACAAAATTAAAAGTTACAGCTTGTTGCATCTGCAGGAGAGGGTTACCATCTTTAATATAATTTTACGATTAGAATGTTATTACATTTAACATTAACTTGTTAATAGTTATTCTCAAAGTTCACCCCTTTTCAATAATTATCAAAAACGTATGCTTCACATGTTAATATAAAGCATTACTATTACATATTACGTACGAGTTTCTCGTTTTTGTTGTCTTCGAAGAGGTGCAGCACTGCACCCTTTCAAAGTGCAGTATGCATTTCTACCGTCAGGAGTGCAAGTGCATGTGTTGCAATCTTGTTTAAATTGTTGACCTGGAGTACAGTAGCCTGGTTGACCTGCTTGTGCTATCAAGGATAAGGTCAGTAATTTAATTTCTTTTACAAAAATAGAACTTCAGAATTTCTTAAATAAATATACCATCACTGCATATTACCCATTGCTGGGTGTGCCAATCTGCTTTATACGCAGATATCGGTAATGCTGATACATATTATCGTACCGTGCGTATGTTTACTACAGTCACCAAACGGGTATTCGTTGGTGTGGAGATTGCACCACAGAGGTCACTTTTGTTTAATTCAAAATTCGAAATAATTTTGTTGTCGGCAGCATTTTTGGATTTAATTCCGAAGCAAGTAACCACTAACTCGTTTCTCGTTTTCGTTTCATCAGCCCGACATGACAGCTGTCATTGTATAAAGATAAGTAACGTATTTTAGCATAAATGTTAATATTAATTGAAATAAATAAGTTTCATAATAATAAATTATTTCAATAATAAAATAATTTTGTAATACTGCTTTTTATTTATATTAAAATAACAAAAATCAGTAATAATTCCCCCGTGACTTCTAAAATATTCTCTCACGGAGTGACTAATGTTGTATAATAGTTATTTCAAATAACCATAGTAACAAGTATATTATGGGTCAGTGTTGGATAAATATAATTAATAGTAAGATTCTGAAACCCAGCGTTAATTAACTTCTGGCCTTAACGTCAATTAACTCTGATTTTGACAGCTGTGGTATTCTGAAACTCAGCGTTACTTAACGTTAACTCTGCTAGTCGGCGTTAATTCACGTTGGACATATCGAAGCGTTAACAGGGAAAACGGCAGATTGTCTGTGAGTTTTATGGTCTAAATAGACCTGATATTTTTCGTGTACTGCTATATGTACTTGTAAGAAGAATATTTTATTAATAGTGAGTATAGTTATTTATGTTATATATAATTGTTTATTATTTATAAGTAATATATTGTTAACATAACCTTGTAATATATATTTTTTTAGCATTACAATGTTCAAATCACAAACAACGAGTCCGCAAGAGTATGATAAATTAGAATTCAATACAATAATGTATCTTACATCATAGAAAATGACTGATGTATATAAGTACTAAAAAGTGAAGTGGATAAAAGCAATTTTGTGTTGGTTTCAAGAATGTAAAGTATTTTGATTTTTATGTTGTACGAGTATTACAACAAAAAATACTTTCCAGGAAAGTGATATTTGATTATTAATTCCATGAAGAAATTCTGATTACAACAAACAAAATTTTGTTTGATTACAACAAAGAAAACCTATACTGATTATAACAATGTAACATAGGAAAAAATACAGAAAAATATTGATGTATTAGAAAAGTAATTGTTTATAAATAGAACAAATATTTTAAAATATTTTTTTCTTCGCCAGTTATTTGAAATCTTATTCGTAAAGTCAGTAGGTGCTTAATTTTCCATTGCAAAGTAACGTCTTTCATAAATCTTCCAACATCTAACTGCAGACTGGCTAAGGCTAATATTATTGATAATATTATAAACAATTCCACAAGTCTCCATTCTTGTAGGTATACTCTTTATAGGTAAATTAATATGTGTGTTTTTATTATCTATTTTTGTAAAATACTACTTTAATCGTCTTTTATTAACATATGTAAATAAATAGAAATATATTTTAGCACAAAATACCTACACGCAGTAAATATATTCGTTTATTTGACGGTTGACACACAGGTTTGACATATGATTTTAAAATAGACATAAATGTAATTTTTGTTATGTTTAACCGCTTTTTATTGGTTGAAAATTTTAAAAGGGAAAGATCACATGAATGTATTTGACGTGAATTAACGCTGGCGTTTTTAACGATCCACTTTCACGCCAGTGTTTCAGAATACCGATTTAACGCTAAAACGTGAACGTTACTATCGTTACTTAACGCCGAACGTTATTTAACGCTGGTTTCAGAATCCCACTATTACTGTCTTTCTCTCACAACGATATGCACCAATAATTGTTAGTACTCATATTAATCATTTTAAGGCTGGTATTATAAATATTCATTTAAATTTAGGTACATATAGCAAATTTAATACAATAAACAAATGTAACGCGAAATTTTGACAGCAATGATTTAAATATCATAAGAATATGGAAATGTATTCAAATTTATTCATTTTGTTAAACTTTGCTATGGAACTAAATTTAACTGGACTTTAATACCGGTCCTTACACACAAATGAAATACATGTAATCAGGGCCGCGCCGTGCGGGTGGGCAGGTTGTACCCCGCACAAAGGCGCCTGACTTTGCGCAGCGCCGTTTGAAGAGAGTAAAGTAAATAATAGTAAATTTTTATAAAATGCTCTCATTCCTAAAGACAAAATTACTATAAAACTTACAAATTAACGTGATAGAATTGAACAATATATTTTTTAATGTTTGCATAAGAGCTCTAGTTATAATAAGCATTGTTATATTGAAATAATAACTATGAAAATGTTGTTTACAACAATGAATATATTGATTATAATTCCAGAATATTGATTACAAGAATGAATCCCACAATGAATCCAATTTTTAAATACCTATTATCATTTTTCAAAGAATCAAATACATATACAATTCTGAAATCTTTTGTAAAATTGTTGATTACAACAAACGATTTTGATTATAACCTATTGATTACAAGAATGAATCTAGGAAAATTTCATCAATATGATAAATCTAGCATTTTTGAAGAACAAAATGTATAGTTTAAACTTTTGCAAAATTTGCAAATTTTACATGATGAGAGGAAGGGGCGCTAAAATGTGATATAGCACAAAGGCGCCTAACACCCACGGAGCGGCCCTGCATGTAATGTTAGATACACATTAAACACAATACACAATGGGAGTGTTTGGTGGCTATTGTGCGAATTAATGGCAGCACTGGACTAGCGTATTTTCTGGAAGTGTGTAGTGAAATACGTACACGTAGTATAGCGCGCTAGCATAAAGTGTAACTAAATTTGCAGAATTTGTTAAGAAAATTGATAGTTCGCGCCAACACAAGTAACAGGGTTAGGTCCATAAATAAAAATGTGTTCTGTTGTGTTTGTAAAAGTAAACAAACTTGCATCGTTTGCCGAAAGAGAAAATAGAAAGAAAGTTATGGTTAGACGAATTAAAATTTAAAAAATATGCTCAAAATTTTCAGGAATATGTAATACGAGGAAAATTTTGAGAAGAGGTGCAGTCCCAATAATATTTTCCCTGAAGTACAAAACAAACAAACAAAAAAATCAATTAAATTTCACCTTATATAGTCAAAACAAAATGACCTGCCTCTTAATTAAATCACTTTTTCTTCCTCTTACACTCGCACCACGACATCATCAAGCAGTTTTCAGCGTTTCTAATTTCCACAAATTATTTTTTATCCGTCATTCTCAAATTTTTTAAATAACCTCACAACAAAAGTTTGTACATAAACGAACGAAGGTGCAAAATGAACTATTACAAACTAATTAAAGTGAAAAGATAATATTCATCAATAATATATTTATTCAAATTAATATTATTTATGAACTAAATACACAATATGTATTGAATGGTTCACTTGTTATAAAGTTACATCTTTGATGACACCAATTCAAATATTCCCGGGCGTAGTACGCTAGTCCGTTGCTGCCATCTACGATAAGCTTTGCCCAAAGGCTCCCATTATAAGTTACAGCTTGTGTTGCGTCTGCAGGAGAGGGTTGCCATCTTTAATATAATTTTACGATTAGTATGTTATTACATTTAACATTAACTTGTTAATAGTTATTCTCAAAGTTCACTCCTTTTCAATAATTATCAAAAACGTATGCTTCACATGTTAATATAAAGCATTACTATTACATATTACGTACGAGTTTCTCGTTTTTGCTGTCTTGGAGGAGGTGCAACATTGCACCCAATCAAAGTGCAGTAAGCATTTCTACCGTCAGGAGTGCAAGTGCATGTGTTGCAATCCTTTTTAAATTGTTGACCTGGAGTACAGTAGCCTGGTTGACCTGCTTGTGCTATCAAGAATAAGGACAGGAATTTAATTTCTTTTACAAAAATAGAATTTCAGAATTTCTTAAATAAATATACCATCACTGCATATTACCCATTGCTGGGTGTGCCAATCTGCTTTATACGCAGATATCAGTAATGCTGATTACATATTATCGTACCGTGCGGATGTTTACTACATCGTCACTAAACGCGTATTCGTTGGTGTGGAGATTGCACCACAGAGGTCACTTTTGTTTCATTTAAAATTCGAAATAATTTTGTTGTCGGTCGGAATCGACAGAACCGTAACTAGGGGTTTGAGCGTCTGTGGCAAAAATTTTATTTACGCCCCTACATATCAAGAAAATAAAAACAAAATAAACTTCTGATGAGCGGTTCGCGAGTTACTAACAACTTAAACTTACTTGAACATTTTCTAAAATTTAAAGCATCTGTAAATCGGCTTAATTCTCATATTTTCATATACAATTTTGACACGATTAAAGATAAACAATATTACGTATTTAATACGTGTCGAAATTTCAAATGAAATGAGATCTAAATCGATTTGCAAATGTTTAAAATTTTAGAGGAATTTCATATAAACTATTATTCACGAAAGATGACTATTCAAGGTCATTTGTGAGCCGTCTGATATAATATTACTTGCAGATAACTTCATTGCATTTCGAATGCATAGGCGTGCAACATGAAATATTTATGGAAACATTTTAACTGAAAAAATAAGAGTAATTCATTTGAAAATTCTTTTTCTTTCTAAATAATGCCTTTCTGAAAGATTTATGTTCCTCACCTATGTTTTTGCAAAATACACAAACATAGACTTAATTTATAAACCAAGGAATAATAATTTGATTTAAATGTCAACGCCACTGGGTAAATATTAGCACAGAGGGCAATATAGTAGATAATTAAGTATCTGTAATTCTACGACATATGTCATTATTATTTATAGTGTGTTAGAAAGTAGTACCACTATTTACGTATATCTGTCACACCACATCAATTAAATAGACATAGGTCAAATAATCTTTCTCTTTCTAATACAAAATGTTGCTAAGCTACTGCTATAAAGTGATGTGTATTCTTTCTTCGAACAAAAGACCTTGAATAGTCATCTTTCGTGAATAATAGTGTAAGTTCAAGTTGTTAGTAACTCGCGAACCGCTCATCAGCAAAAATCGTCTATACTCTGTTCCATTTAAGCCATTCAGCAGATGGCGCTCGCATCAGCGCCAGTTTTAAGTAGCCAAAATTACATTGGGTAAACTTGTTTCATGTCTCCAATTTCAGCCAATCAAAGTGGTCAAAACTATTCCCTATTCTTTACAATACTGAATGGCTAAAATGGAGCAATGTATAATATATGACATGCAGCAGAATTTTATACTGAATTCAAATTTTCAAACCGCGTTATCATGCATATCTTTAACCGGGTCAGAGTTATGGATGAATTTGTAGGAAAGAGCTGAAAAAAGTTATTCAAATTCATCAATAATAAACCGTTATAAATAGTAAAACCTATTATACTCTGTTCCATTTACGCCATTCAGTAGATGGCGCTCGCATCAGCTCCAGTTTTAAATAGCCGAAATTAAACTGGGTAAACTTGTTTCTTGTCTCCAGTTTCAGCCAATCAGCGAATTCAAAACTATGCCCAATTCTCTACAATACTGAATAGCTTAAATGGACCAAGATATATACTAAGTATTAAATACCTAAAATTGTTTATTTTTTGAATAATTTAAATTCAGATCATAAATTGTTATTCTGGTTAACTGTTTTTTAACATAACTCTTTGAGAGTTCATCCTAGGCAAAAAATGTAAGAACCCTTTTATGTGCAGGAAATTACGGGCTTTAATTTTGTATTCTTGTAAAATTTTGATACGGGCCACTGTTTTCAAGAAAATGGCCAAAACTGATTTTTTGCATATTTGACCCAAGAAAGCGGCAAAATTTGGGGTCGCCAGAGGGTGCAAAATTAGTATGTCTTTTTGGAAGTACCAATAAAGAGAATAAAATTTACGTCAGCTTGTCACCAATTATTTCCACAATAAACACCTTGCCAACTGGCCTATTTGTAGTTAGTGATGCACGCGAGGCGAGACGAGACGAGAAATATAAAATATCGATCTCGTCTCGTTTTCGGATCTGTAATCTCGATCTTGCTCTCGTTCTCGCACATTTTTTTGGGTCTCATCTCGTTCTCGCACGCAATTATTTTTTGTAACTAAAAGTTTCTACACTTTATCATTAACTATATGCCACTATTTAAGTAAGATTTACTCATAAAAAAGCGCTACACTGGGAACCCGCTGGCAACCAATCACTCCGCTTCACTCCGTGTTGGCTCCTATCGACGCTTAATGTAAGATGCTTTACTTTTCAGGAACGACAAGAATTTTATTAACCGTAGTTTTAACTGGGATGAATTAGGGGCTGAAATGTTGGAGAAAAACTAGTTCTATTAGATGCAAAACCGATTTAGTCTTTATTTTGCATTTCCTCGTTCTGAGACCGATACTAATCGACTTTAGATAGACTCAAAAAATATATAATATTCATATAATTTTCACATTTACGTGTTCTATGCATGAATTAGCGTTGACTCCACTCCTTATACGGCGCAATTTTCATTGAATTTATGAATCAAAGCTATAAAGTTACAATTACTTTTTATTGCGAGATTCTCGCGAGATTTCTCGCTTCTCGCAGTTATATCGATCTCGCCTCGAATTTTAAACTGCAATCTCGCTCTCGTTCTCATCTCTTTGCATTATGCGAGAGTACTCTCGCCTCGTCGTGCATCACTATTTGTAGATAATTATTCGTTAAATTCAGAAAATGATTAAAATTTTCCGTCCTTAATAATTGTGCGCCCGTGGCGTGCGCCACCTTTGCCACGCCCTAGTTACGGCACTGGATCGATCATGAACCCGAACCCGGGTTGATTGTAACGATTAAAACGCTTCAGTGAGAGACTTTGTATTTAATCAAAGAAATCAATCAGAAGTAAATTGCAAATATGTTAAAGTGGGATTCTGCTTATTCAACAAAATTTAGATCCCTATAGAGTCCATGCGTTTAGAGAAAAAACAAATCGGCGCAGTAGAAGTTGTATTACCCAACCTACAAATGTTGACTATTAATACTCGCTCAAAAAACATTTACCTGAATAATATTTAAATGTTATTAATTTTAATATTATTATCATTTACGATACATAACATTCATAAACAAGCATACATATAATTATTACTCGCACAAAAAACGTTTGATTGAATATCTTTGTCCATATTTATATCTATAACCTACGCAACAAACAGCTGCTACCTGTCACAATATCGTACCATCCCTCCTTTCACAAGTTCGACTCGCTCGGGTGAATTTTGGCTTGTGCGCCGGTTTTTTCTCTGAACGCACGGACTCTACCTCCCTTGCCTTGAATCTAGTATAGTGGATACGGAAGAAAAAATTATAAAACTAACCAGGTTGACGGCGTTTTCTGCCACAGAGTTTGTAAGTACAACTTGCGGTTTGGCCATCAGGTCCACAAGTGCAAGTGTTGCATTCATACTGGAATTTTTGGTTTGCTTGACACTGGAATCCTGGAGTGTTGGCTGCAAAGAATAAAATATTCCGATACTAAAATTATTTTACACTCATTTTCATTCCCTTCATGCTTTTACAAACACATACAAAAAATAGACACCACAAAAAGCATACTATTGACGGTAACAATTAAAATATGGATTAAAACAATGAAATTATTGTTGACAACAATACAAATGTTGATTTTAATAATGAAAATATGTGGCCCTTTTTTCTAAATCCTTCAATTTTCTGTTTTCAATTGTATTATTGCATATCCCGTTTCAGTAATTATTAATTATTCTAATTTTTTATGTAGGTAATATTGTCGACAACATAAAATTATATTCGCTACGGTAAGATGTTAGTTTCAGTTACATGTCAAATATATAATCGTGGTTTACAGTACAGGGTGTCTCATTTTCGATGTTTTTTAAGGTATCTCGGGTAATATTAATGATAGAGCAAAACCGTTTGCACATTATAGGATCAACTTTTCGAGAAAAGTTTAATAGTCACCACAGAAATTTTCGATCTTCTTTTGTTTCTGAGATACAGGCAAAAATTCGTTTTTCGCTCATTTTGAAAATATATCATATCTTATTTATTGTGATAGTTATAGAAAAAATGTTTTTACAAAAATTTTACCGTTTTTTAAATAGAACAAAACGGCGTAATTAGATTTTTTGAAAACTTAATAATTCTCGAGATATAACACAAACTTATGTTTTTTAAATGGGAATCTATGTTGAAAATAGTCTCTTCTTTTTGCTTATTTTATAAGCTTTTCAATGATATATAACAAGTCTACATTCTTTTGTTTTAAACATTAATAAAAGACGAATTATTAATTCAATGAGATAAAAATATTGAAAATTATTAAGAAACAAACGAAAAAAATTATTACTAATCATCATTTGTTTATTTTGATTCAATATCTATTAATTATGTTCTCAAAATTATTCTTAACCAATTATTTTCGGAATAGTTAAATTACTAGTTATCGACGTTACAGTTGGCTTTGACACAATAAAAAAAAGATGGTTTAATATGCTTTTGAAGTAAATAAATTGGAAACGTGAGTAAAACTGAAACAAATACTATTAGAAATATGCAAATGATGATCTGTAATAGATTTTTTCATTTGTTTCTTAATAATTTTAAATTTTTTCAACCCAATAAATTAATAATTATTTCTTATTCAAGTTTAAAACAAAAGAATGTAGACTTGTTATATATCATTGAAAAGTTTATAAATTAAGCAAAAAGACGAGACTATTTTCAACATAGGTTCCCATTTAAAAAATCATAAGTTTGTGTTATATCTCGAGAATCATTAAGTTTTCAAAAAATCTAATTTCGCCATTTTACTCTATTTAAAAAACCGTAAAATTTTTGTATAAACATTTTTTCTCTAACTTTTATAACAAATAAGATATGAGATATTTTCAAAATGAGCGAAAAACGAGTTTTTGCCTGTAGCTCAGAAACAAAAGAAGATCGAAAATTCCTGTGGTGACTACCAAACTTTTCTCGAAAAGTTGACCCTGCAATGTGTAAATGGTTTTGCTCTATTATTAATATTACCCGAGATACCTTAAAAAAACATCGAAAATGAGACATTCTGTACAGTACAAATTTCATTTAGATTCAAGAATATAATTTAAGTATCTGTCAAATGTCATGCCATTCATGAAAAAAGCTTACCATGCTTACTATTACTATGCGTTTAACAATAATTATTGGATGGATTTGATAACAAAAAATTCAAATTTTTGTTATAATATTGACATACTGGATTGGTGAAAATTTTGAACAACTGGTTAAAAATTAATTACAGAATAGACTTAATATGTAAAAGTAAATATTCCCAAAGATACTTTCTAAATATGAAAAAACATATGAACGATTTAATACCCAATTGGTTAATTTAAATATAAGGCCCATACATACGAGCATTTCTCTTATTAATATGGCGTTGAAATCCTGTACACCCCATTAAAGTACACTCATAATTCCTTCCATTAGAAGAACAATAACAAGTATTGCATTCAAGAGCAAAAGAATGTCCAGGTGTACAATATCCGAATTCTCCAGGTTGTTTTCCAGGATTACCATCTTAAATACAATTTTACGAAAATAATGTTATTACATAGAACATTATAGATTTGAGCAGCAAAAATTAAAACTAACATTAAATTTAAAATTGCTGAGTATTTAATAAATCATCGGGTCCATAGAATACAATTTTACTATTTTTACAATTATGTCTGTATGTATTTATGTGACAACTTGATTACTAAAATCCAAAAAATAGTATATTACATTACAAGTCATGAAAATGTTTCATTGCAGACGAGGAGGCTTGTTTGAAGAATGTGTGGATGCGCTGCGCCCGAGCATTTCTTCAAAGCCTCCGAGTCAAGCAAAGACATTTTTATGACGCGTGATGTATTCTTTTTTTTAAAATCGGCAATTATAGAAGCTTAAAATTATAGAAAAAATTAGGTTTGCATAAATCATCAGAGCTGTGACAAATTTTAGAAAACGTTGTCATGACAAGTAAACAAAGTGACAAATTTTATTATTATAAAAATTTGACGCGTTGTGTTGCTGTCTTGCTACCGGTAGTTTTCCTTTTGAAACCGATGTCGCAATGCGAACATGATTTTGATGGTGAAGATGAAGTACATTAATATAAATATATATATATATATATATATATATATATATATATATATATATATATATATATATATAATTAGTTCTAAAATTTTTGAAAATTGTTAGGTATTCCTGTTAGTTGTTTGTTCCTACAGACAGTGGAAAGTAAAAATTACTTTCAAGACTCAAATTAGTCCGAAAATGAGGATTTTCATGCCGATTAAAAAAAACATTTTTCGTATTTCACGTTTTTATATTTATACAGGATATTAAAAATGGTTATTTTTTAAGGGTATATAATATTTCGATGAACTGATTTTCAATCAAAATGAATTTTGTGCAAAATTAGCAAACTTAACGACATGGTTTTCGAAGAGTACATTGTTAGTGACATTGGTCGAAACGAAATAAGAGGATTTTTTAAAATTAAAAATCTACATTTCAAGAACCATATATGCACA
Organism: Harpalus rubripes; assembly: GCA_963082715.1. Classification (NCBI taxonomy): domain Eukaryota; kingdom Metazoa; phylum Arthropoda; class Insecta; order Coleoptera; family Carabidae; genus Harpalus; species Harpalus rubripes. The sequence goes on along the minus strand of OY720462.1, from coordinate 13,583,674 downwards.
TCGAAATGTATATGTCACAATTGTATGACTATAGTTAATTTGAAACCGTTTGTTTTCGACAGAAGACTTTCAACACGTGTTATACACACTATTTTTTCTACTCCTGCAAGATAAAAATAAGAAATAAAGAATTATTATTTTTTAAACTTGACATTTATTATCAATTTTTGTATTTGTGGATATTTATCTAGGACAACAACAATATATTGTGTACAACATTCATAAGTAAAACGACAATACCTTTCTTACCTAAACGTAAGGTAAAGAATTAATTGTAAAAATGGCTAGTTTTATACTTTTAGTGGTTTTGAGCTTTTTTCAGTAAATATTTTTGTCTCTTAACAGAATCATAAAATTCATTTCATTCACAAATGAAAATTAGGTTTAGATTTATGGTTTACATTTTAGATTTAAAGACTTTGGCTGCATATTATGTAATGACTCCATATTCACATTTCAGAATTTAGAGTCTCTAAATCCAAATCATTAAGCTAAGCATTGCAAGGTCCAAACTTTAGGTTTTTGATTTAGTTTGACGTCACAAACTTCACCAATTAGAACGAGTCTGAAATGATATAGATATATACACCCATCTATATTTAGTATCCACTTGGTGGATTCGGTTTTTTAAACAAATGCGAGAAGAACATGGAGACTGTCATAACTTAATTGCTGAAATATAACCAATAATGCCAAGCGAATGATAGTTTCTCGGCGTACAGGTGCCTTGTTAAGTACTGCTATACCGATAGTTTAACCTTGCTTTTGAAGTATTTACACAGATGTCTGTACATATCAAAACTAATTTTCAGGTAATTTATACTTACATTTATGAATGACTTACTTAAACCTTAAAAAAACCATAAACCTAATTTTCATTTGTGAATACATCTTCACAGTTATTAGTATTTTTGATCTTACTCTTCTTATTGAATTATTGAAAATATAGGAGAATTTATCTTGTTTATATGATATATAGGAGATTTTAACAAAATATAGGAGACTCCTTTTTAAAAATAGTAGGTCTGGCAACCCTAATTACTACTGCTATCATGCAATAATTGTGATATTCATATAATACGCATAATACATACGAGCTTGTCGCTTTTGTTGTGAATGCAAGTGGATGCACGCCATTTCAGTACAGGCTGCATATCTACCATCAGGAGTACAAGTGCACGAATTGCAATCTTGTTTAAAATGTGACCCAGGGGTACAGTACCCTTCTTCACCTGGTTGAGGCTGAGCTATGGGCATAATAATTTCATTTTATCTATGGATCTTTCAAAATTAATGATATACGAGTATGTTCTCTAAACTCAATTATTTACATTGATTATAGGAGCGCGATTCTAATTCATCTGGCTGCAGTCTCTTATATCTTATCATTTTAAGTGAGCATGTATTTGTTAATATTTTATGTAACTAGTAACTATCGTGCAATTGTAATGTAGTACACATTTAATACGTACGAGCTTGACGTTTTCGTTGAGAATGTGAAGGGTTGCAACCAATTTCAGTACAGAATGCGTATCTACCATTTCGCGTACAGGTACACGTATTGCAATCAAGTTTAAATTGTTGTCCTGGGATACAATAGCCTTCATCGCCTGGTTGAACTATGAAGACAATTATTTAATTTTACAAACTCTGTATTCGAAAATTGATAGGTAATTGGTAATACTGTACTTAAAATATTTAAATTTTTGAACGAGGGTCATATTTTTAGAATTTTATTTTGAAAAGTGTACAAAGTTGTTTCTTTCAACACTGGTATATTTTATCTCTCTTCTCTTCCATTTCTTAAAAGCTCCTAATCAATCTTCTCTTGGATTGAGTTCAAAATAATTTCAACTGACTTAAAAACTGTCAAATTATAAATTATGATTCGAAAATGTTATTTCGTTAACTCCATTGACGATACTTAAAAAAATAATTAACTAAGTTCTAACTAACTTAACTTTCAAATGACGCATAAATAACTGTTTTATATAATGTAAATTTTTCTTATTCTAGCCTACCGCCTAGCGGCCTAGCGTAACCCTGATATCTAATATCGTTTTCCATTTATATATTTAGTGCGAACTTTTTTGTATTTACTGAGTGCATAATTCGTTTTTCATTCATATAATCAGTGCGCACTACCTGAGTTTTACGTGTTTCATTTATACTTTTCCAGTGAACTGATCCTTACTGAGTGTGCACTTTCTTCTTTCTTGGACTTATAATCGTGAGTTTTTGAAGTGCACTCTGTTAAATTAATATTAAATAATATAAAATTAGAGTACGTGCCATAGCGACTAAATGCCATAGTGCCCAAATTTCAAACGTCTAAATTTCACAGCGCCCAAACATTACCGCCACAAATTGTCACAGCGGCTAAATTTGACCTGGCTTATTTCGGACACTGAATATTGAGAGTTTTGGTATGGATTAAAAAAGAAAACGTTTTATTTAAAAATTAATTACTCTAAATTCATACCTGAATAATCAAACAGAATCGCGCATTGTACGACAGCGTATCTAATCTAACCAAACCAACCCTAACCTAACCTACAGTGACCTCCGCTTAGCCACGCCCACGTATTCTGGTTTAGAATATTCGGCCGTTGATGACATTCCCGGTGTTAACCAGTGGCGTCGATAGACCATTTCTGAGGGGGCTTGCGCCCTCCCTGTTTAATTTTGCGCCCTCTTTCCGTGTTTTTATTTATTATATATTATTAAAAATCAATCAATTTTTTTACTATTTTATTATGCACTTATTTATCTGCAATATGCAGCGAGACGATTATGTACCTACGACTTTAGCCGAAGAGGAAAAGTTACCGCTGCTCTAAAATATCAAGCGAAAATTCAAATAAATTATTCCTGTATTAGAACTATTAACGCATTAAAAAATTCAACACACAACAAGCATCCTTCCGATACTAACCTGCATTTAAAATAAAAATTATTGAAATCTATTAATACTGGACTTTTCTCGTTTTGCCATTAAAATCAAAGTCAAATACTAATATTTTTCAATAATATTTTTTTTTAATTCAGGTTAATATCGGAAGTATGCGTGTCGTGTGTTTAGTTTTTAAAAATGTTAATAGTTCGAAACAATTAATTGAATTTTCGCTTCATATTTTATACAGGGGTAACCTTTTCTCTTAAGAAAGGTACTATTAGAAATCAAAATGATGCACCATTTAGGCTTTAAAAGAGGCGAAATTATTTAAGGCTATCCCATTGCAAGGACATAATGAAACAAAAAATTTAACAAATAAGGCTAATTTTATAGACTAGTTATTAAAAAAATAGATCCTTTTCTCCAGAATTACAATGTACCTCAAAATGCACATTATTGTTCACTACGTCACAAAATCATGTTATACAGAGTAGTGTAAAATGTATAGTACGCAAAATAACTCCGGAAATTAATAATTGTGATTATTTTGCAATAATAGTAGATGATCCTTGGGACATTTATGCAGAAGAACAGATAAGTATTTGTGTTCGCTTCATTACATCTGAAAATCTTCCAAAAGAAATATTTTTATGTTTTAAACATGAAAAAATTTAAATGCAAAATCAGACTGTCAAAAATTATTTCGTTCTACAGGTGCGCCCTGTTGCGCCCTCCCTGTTAAAAGTACCTAGTGACTCCCCTGCTGTTAACTACAATAGTACCTACCTACAGGCACTGTAGCACTGTATTAACTACACAACAAACTCGCCGTCTGCTGCACAATTCAAAATAAATGTTGACATATTTCTAATTTGTTGTATTACCAACACCACTTGTAGTAGCCGAAATAGGCCAGGTCAAATTAAGCCGCTGTGACAATTGGTGGTCGGGCTTCATTTAGGGTACGTTCCACTTGGCGACCACAACGCTCATAACGCTCGCAAATGCGTTCCACTTAAAGCCGCGGTCGCCGTGGTCGTTCCTCAAAACGTCACGGATTACGTCATTAACAACGACCGTACGACGACCGCCACGCTCATTCCAACAGCATGGGTCGGAGCGGTCGTTTGGCATTTTGAGCGCAATTTTTGAAAATGTTTACATAAAAAGTTTCATTTTTACCTTCGTCTGTATATGACGATCCTTTCAGATTCGATAATTCCAGTTATACAATTACAATTTTTTCATATTTCTCGTCTTTACATCCTTATGAAGATTTGATTAGATTTTGGTCACCCGGGAAAATTCCCTCATTTGAACCTCTTAACAATTTTTCTGGGAAAAACGTAGTGAAATATCATTTTTTGATAGTTTACATTATAAATATTAAAGAATTATTCTCTGCGATTTGACTGCATTTTTTTCTTCATATTCAATGTATTTAGAGATAAAAAAATTATAAAGATATTTTTAAAAGACAGAATAAATTATATAGAAATGACGGAAGGTAATCATGTTAATCATATCAGATTTTTTAATTCTATTTCTATCGAAACATCAACGCGCCAATGACAGCAGCAGCCATCTTGTTCACCAACGACCACAAGCCGTTCCACTTACGTACGCGACCGCGGCGTTTGCAAGCAAGTGGAACGGGAAAATTCGCGGTCGTGGTCGCGGGCGTTGTGGTCGCCAAGTGGAACGTACCCTTAGACGCTCTAAAGTTTGGGCACTGTGAAATTTGGGCGCTATGACATTTAGTTGCTATGGAATGCTTCGAAAAATTAAACCTTCACAGCCCGAATATTGTGTAATGATGACGTCATTAGCTGCAGTAAGTGCAAAACTAAATATATAAATGGAAAAGGCTTTAAGTTTTGTTTCATATCTTCAACGAATCTTTTACATATTTTTATACATCACACACATTGTTTTTGGATAATAAATACTTGAAAGGAAATCTAATAATTTACTTACGTGCTGGTGCTGCTTGGCGTTTGGTGCGTTCAGGGCAAGCCTTCAGGGTACAAGCCGCTTTTGTACCATCATCATGGCACCTGCAGCTGTTGCAATCCTCCTGGAATCTCTCTCCAGGAGTACAGCTGAAGTCGGGATCGCTAGTGCGACCCTTTACTAGAACAAAAATAAAAATAAAGTTAGTATACTTGCCAAAAAAAATATTAATAAAATAGTACATCTTTAAATTATAGTTTGATAATATAAATTGTGGTAAACATAAAATAAACCTCACATTTTAATTTTATCCCAATTTTGGGAGAAGTATTCTACTACATTCTACTAAAAAGAGTTTTCGAGTTCCCCTTTCCGGCTGTCTTAATCTTAATATATTACCAAAACATAATCAGTTTGTCAAATAGATGAAAAAATCTTAAAATCAAATTTCCAATTTCAAAGCAGGGCTGGACTGGGAATATGTTTAGTACCGGGAAATCCGGATGGGGTCGGGCCAAGCCAGTCATTTGAACCGATTTTTTAAAATAATTTTAATCATTATAATATTATGTTTAATAATTTACTTTTTACCTCCCGTTACCCTTGGTAAAGGAGGTATAGGGATCGTGCTAAAAATCGCATATCGAGATTTTGATAAATGACCACGTTTTAAGGCCCTTAGAATCCAATTTTAACATTTCCACGATGATGTCTGTGTGTTTATGTGTACGGATACTCCACTCTCCACCACCACTTAAATACTATCATTCAGAAAATTTTGAAACCTTGTATTGCTACCTTATTCTCTAATATGAAATGAGCCATTAGATTTTGGTGTAAATCAGATAACCGGAAATGGCACTTTATTTGAAGCACAAAATAGATTTTCTTCGAAAAATAACTTTATATGTTATTTTATCGCAATTTATATTATGAAGATTATTGAATTTTCTATAGGTTTGCATGCAATAGTTATTTATGCCACAAGAGTGTAAACAGAAGCTTTATGCCGTGAGGTCAAGTATTTCGTGACGAAGCTTACGGAGTCACGAAAATTATTGACCGAATATCATCCGTCATTATATTTTTATCAATTCTTTTATTGATTGAATCAATTATTATATGAAAAGGTGTAGCAGGTATGTTATTATTTATAATTTGATAAAAGTTATTTGGATCTAAATAAAATACATCCTTATATAAATGATCACTTCATGTATATGATGTCGGTAATACAAAAAAATAAGTATGTATTGCGAATTTAACAATTGGTTGTCAAAAAGAAAAATAGCTATAAATATTGGCACACATTCAAGAGTAGTAGGGAAATATTTCAAAATAAAGAATTTATATTATTTTTGTATCGATTTATTTATTTTTTCAACTTTAAATTTTTGTAATTTATTTTTTATGTTCGTCAGGCCACAAGCCGTCACGGGCCACCGGGAAATTCCCGGTATCCCGCCGGGCCAGTCCAGCCCTGTTTCAAAGTATTACCCAGTAGTGGGAGTGTTAATCGATTCTGGATCCATAGATTTCAGCAATCCTGATATATCTGTACTGCGAAGGGCACTTCCCAGGCGTCATTACATTCAAGTTCAAGGAACGAGTGAATGACTTATTTTACTTTTTGACTTGTGTATCCTATACATGGTGTTTGGCGTAAGTCCGGCAGCAGAAATATTTCGTTTATCTTGAGAGATACAAGAAAATGTTAATAAGCAAACTTAAACTAGACAAAGGGGCTCATAAGATGACCATTTTGCATCACTTCCGGTTTTAGCGGAAATAGGTACAACTTTAAATTTAGCATAGGGAATCTGTATTTTTATATATTTTTCAGAATGTACATAAAATTAGGTTCACAGTGATACCAAAATATCATAGCCATTTCAAAATGGCGACCATGTATTTTCAAAATATGTATGTATTCATATGTATCCAGCATCTTCAAATACTACTAGTGCGCTTTCTCATAAAACTACAAAATATAACTAAAACACTTGGAAGAATCTCAGACACAGAAGTGAATTAGTCTTCTATAATTTACATTTAATATTAAAAATTAGATTAGTACTCAATCTGTAAATTTTTATCACTGCACGCCAACAATTGCCAATTGAGCTATAAATCGAAACGTCAAAAATATTGCATTCATTAAAATACATGTATTCTCAGTGAAAATATACATCGTTAGACTTCGGATAAATATTTTTGTCGTCTTTTCACATGCAAATAAATTTATTCGAAAGAATAACGTCTGTTATTCGCGGAATAAATTATTCGGTACTTGGGTAGCGAATAACCGTTTATTCGTAAGTTCATTATATCTCCACATAGTGCAGATTTCATAACAAAATGGATATGTTAAATATTATGATGATATTTTTAATTATGAATTAATAAATAACGTGAGAAATCGATCACGCACCATCAGACAGCGACATAACCACATACATGAAATAATTTTTGACAGATTCCGATTATGAAAACAATTTAGTATCACATATTGGGGATCGCATTTGATCTCAAACAGTAAATAGGTAAATCGTTATAAAGATCCTGTCATTCGACGCTGGCAAAATATTTTCGAATTTTGGATACTTTTGTTGAATCCATTGACAAACATTTACTTTCAACTGAAAGAAATATACTAAAAGTACAAGGACAATTTTACAATTTACATATCTCGTTTGCCACATATGAGTGCTGCATTAGATAGTACACTTGTTAAGTTATAGTCTCCCGGGGCTAAAAATGCATAATATAGATGACATTGACATTAAAGATGTCAAACAAAATTTTGACAACCACGGATTCAAAAGTAGTTGATACATTTTATCCTTGTCTGCTTAACGTAGCTACGCCAAACTCCATCCTTCTCTACTGATACAAATTCACTCTGCAGGGCTACCAATTCACGAACGTTAACGTTATTCGACAGATACACTATTATTCACGAAAGATGACTATTCAAGGTCATTGTTCGAAGAAAGAATACATGTCACTTTATAGCAGTAACTTAGCAACATTTTTTATTAGAAAGAGAAAGATTATTAGACCTATGTCTATTTAATTTATGTGGTGTGACAGATATACGTAAATAGTGGCATTACTTTCTAACACACTATAAATACTATTGACATATGTCGTAGAATTACAGATACCTAATTATCTATTGCACTGCCCTCTGGGCTAATATATATCTAGTGGCGTTGACGTTTAAATCAAATTATTATTCCTTGGTTTATAAGTTAAGTCTGTTTTTGTATTTTGTAAAAACATAAGTGAAGAACATAAATCTTTCAGAAAGGCATTATTTAGAAAGAAAAATAATTTTCAAATGAATTACTTTTATTTTTTCAGTTAAAATGTTTCCAAAAATATGTCATGTTGCACGCCTATGCAAACTAAATGCAATGAAGTTATTTGCAAGCAATATTATAACAGACGGCTCACAGATGACCTTGAATAGTCATCTTTCGTGAATAATAGTTTATATAGCTATTTGTTTGTGTAAAATGTGTGAAAATACGCAATGGAATTATTCGTTGGATAAATATATAGAATAAATTTATTTAACGAATACTTATTCGAAACTTTATTCGGAAGTGAAAATACCGGGCCTAAGTGCATTATTTATAACGCGAAAGCCGACATTAATTGAAGAAAAACGATTATTTCAGAATTGTTAATTAATAAATTCCTATGTTCACTTGTTTCAACAGTTCGGCAGAGGTATTGGAAATGGACAGTTGTTGTGCGTTTAATGGGAGTTTAATATAAAAAAATCCTCAGTGTTTTATTTCAAAGAATAGCTCTAACAGTAAGTTTCACTATTTATATTTTTTCAATTATTTCGTTATATTGTCCCAAATGAAAATTAGCATATATCCTACCCTACAAATATATAACGGTCGTTTTTGAACTATAAAACACATAAAAATGATAGCAATATCAAAATATTTGATTGTCTCTCATCATGACGGCAATATATAACTTTCTGAGGCTATCAGAGAGTCAAGACCTTTGCTCTAAAACCGGCATATGTAGAACATTATTATATAAATCACGATATTTTGTCGTTACTTAAAAATATTGCACGAAACAGATAAATTGTGTTTTCTAATTTGAATGTTTCCGTCGTTTTGTCGAAATAAATACAATTTTTATCTGGGCGACATATGGGCTGATAATATTACTGATAAGCAGAAAATGTTTCATAAATATTCATAATGAAAAAGGTTCAATGTGTTTTTACTAATTTTAATAGATAGATACACTGAAAAAACAAGAATACTTGATTTTTTTTTTGTTTAACATATTTCCATCTGTTATATAGTATGATAATTTTCAATGTCATCTTGTATTACGTATGTATAGAATATAATAACAGAATATTTGAAATTATTTTTGACAAACGCCAAATTGATTATTATATATAGGTTACTTTTCTACTGTAAACAATGTGACCAAATTTGAATTTGAAAATGGCACAACAATGACTCCTGTGTTTTGATGAAGCCGTTAATGGTACAGATGTATCGTCATTACCAAAATCTGAAAATAGTAGCAGACTGGCCACCCAGAAATTAGTATAGTATGACTAGCGAATGAAAGTTTAAATTATTTTATATATGTGATTTCTTTTGAAACCCTAAAGAAGAATAGAATTGTACGAAATATTCAGGTATGAAATTTTTGCATGAACCCATTTAAATACTGGACTAGGAAAGCACAGAAATACATTACTATGTCTGGCTGTAAATAGATGGCCGACTAGGGTAACTGGATATCAAAACAGTAGTGCGTTTAAAATATTTAAAACATTTTTCGTTTATGTTGATTATAACAAAATATTTTGATTTTTAAACTATTTAGTTTAGCAATTCTATGAAATAGAATTATTTTTAATTTCCTCTAACAGTAATTCCGACTCGAGGGTTGCTTACACCTGAGACGAACGAACTAGAATTTGCGGTATTAAGTTTTTTAAACATATCCCTGAATTCTGTTGCTAAGGTCATTTTAAATGCCTCCTGGTATTGAGTACAATTCTGATCTTCTGTAACGGATTACATAAGGGTCAGTTTCCTTTCAAATCAAATATAGGGAAATGTTTTCAAAAGAAATCACATCTATTTAATAATCTAAACGTCAACTTTCATGTGCTAGTCATACTCTAATACGCCTTGATGGTACATTATAATTTATTTTATTGCATTTGAGTTATTAATACAATATCTATTTAATTGTGCCCGGTTGCAAACTGATAATATCGTATCGAAACGAAACGCCAAAAGAGTTTTCGAATATTGCTGTCAAAATTTCGAGTTGCATTTTTTTCTTTAATCCTAGCTTAAAATTTAAGTATCAGCGATGCAACTGGGCATTAATGTATAGGAGTTATGAGTATAAAAAGAAACCTATTCTCGGGCATCCGCTTATACAATTTTGAAATTTAAATTATTTTATAAAAGTGAATATTTTTTGAAAATATGCGAGTTCAATAGTGTTTTAGATATGTTATGGTTTAAAATGGCACAGAAAGTATTATAATCATTTATCAATGTCTGTAAGAAAGTTGCCAAATCTTAGCTGTCGTGGAGAGAGCACTACGTATGTCATATCTATATTATTTGAAAATGGGAAATCATTTTCAAATTGGAAGTTTGACGTCAGTTAAACCGAAAAAAAATTATTAAATTAATGCTACTGCACCTAAATTAGGTGCGAAGTACTTCTTAATTACAGTAAAAATAATTTACCTGCCAAAGCAGTGCCAAAAAGGCATACAGCGATGAAAATACAACTAACACACAACACTTTCATTGTTAATAGTTAACACTACTCTGAGATCTTGCGTTCATGCTTTTATATAATCGCGTTAGCCATGGAAGGGGTATACTCATATTTCGCGGGATTAGGGATTCACAGAATCACTTTCAATTGTTGGACCAATTACTGGAACGATCTTCATTTGTTGACGTTTCCTAAGGCGGTAGTTTTTGTTGTTTTTATTATTTAGCCATTTTTTTACGAAGATGGATTGATTTATGCTAATGGAATGCATGATTAATATTGATTTTAAGACAAGATTAATTATTTAATTACATTGTATAAGTAATTGTTACATTTTAGATACCTACATGTGATAAAATTATTAGTTTTTACATATTATTTTTTTTTGTCAAAAATATTAGGTATTTTAATGTAATACTTCCTTGAATTGTTCAAAAAATTTTATATGATGCATTTCTTTTTTCTTTAGATAAATGTGCTTGAACTGTCAATTTAATTATATTGTTTTAGTTAAAAAAAAATGGTGTAATGTGATGTGATTCTATACATATATCTGTGTTTATAAATCATTTTAAAAAAATATACAGGTAGTAAGTACTAAACCTATTTATACTAAGTCTTTAAATTAAGTTGGTCGCCAAATTATTAAATTAAAAAAGGCAAATTAAGAATATTGTTCTTTAAACTATAAATAAAACTTTCCATGAAGATTTACGGAATAGATACTGTTTTTTCTTTTTAAGAAAACTGTTTTCCCAAACGTCTATATCACGGATTCTCATACTAAATGTACGTACACTATTATTCACGAAAGATGACCATTCAAGGTCATTTGTTCGAAGAAAGAATACACTTCACTTTATAGCAGTAGCTTAGCAACATTTTGTATTAGAAAGAGAAAGATTATTTGACCTATGTCTATTTAATTTATGTGGTGTGACAGATATACGTAAATAATGGCATTACTGTCTAACACACTATAAATAATAATGACATATGTCGTAGATTTACAGACATCTAATTATCTACTACACTGCCCTCTGTGCTAATATTTACCCAGTGGCGTTGACGTTTAAATCAAATTAGTATTCCTTGATTTATAAGTTAAGTTTGTTTTTGTATTTTGCAAAAACATAAGTGAAGAACATAAATCTTTCAGAAAGGCATTATTTAGAAATTTTCAAATGAATTACTCTTAGTTTTTCACTTGAAATGTGTCCATAAATATTTCATGTTGCACGCCTATGCATACGAAATGCAATGAAGTTATCTGGAAGTAATATTATATCAGACGGCTCACAAATGACCTTGAGTAGTCATCTTTCGTGAATAATAGTATATACGAGTACAGGATTTTAATTAAAAAGCGGGCCATAGGCGTTACATGGAAAATCAGTTTTTCCTTGCGCAAAACTTCCCATTTATTTTTAGACAAAAATGTTTCAAATAAATGTTCTAGAGAATTAAATTCTACACCTAAATCACTAATCAGAATTTATTTTACATATCTAATAAGCTGTACAATCCAATTTGAAATTTTATAAATGTTACTCATTTGTAGTGATAGCCATGAAATTGAAACAAAATTACAAAGAAATGCATATCGTTCGATTTGTCAGAATTTCGATTGTGCAGGTTACAAAATAAAAATAATTAAAATCTGTGCAGTAATTTAGATGTATACTACAAAAAAAATATATTTTTAGGGATTGAGGGTAGAATATAATTACTTATAATTTTTATTTGAAAATCGAATTTCTGATAGTTCAAAGGATATGCGTTTCTTTGGAGTTTTGTTTAAATTCCATGGCTATCACAATTGAGCAATATTTATCAAACCAGACCATGGAAAATACAATGGTAAAATATTCATACGAACATCAAACTATGACGTAAGGGTCAAGTGAGAAAAGTCGGTGTATACTTTTGCTTGATTTATTATAAGCAAAAAAAAATATACTTCAATATCTTGAAACATTAAATACAAAAATATCCGAATTTTGTTTCACATAATATTTGCGAAATTGTTTCTTCAGGATCCATACATGCATGTACACAAAAAATGAGACAAATTTTTAAAATTTGATCTAGATATCTCAATAGTATATTGTGTTATTAGGAGTGATACTTTGTGTGGCGAGCATGGAAGTTTGCACGACGAGCGAAGCGAGTCGGACAATTGCATGCGAGGCACACAAAGATACTTTTATTCCGAATGACACATTTAATTTTTTTTTTCAAACGCACTACTTTTCTTTTTATTCGCTAATTCTGTGTAGTTTCTATGGATATTTGTTTATTTTATTTCTACTCCGCCGGCGTAGAAATTTCCAGCGGCGTAGAAATGAAACTTCTACCTTGTGAATCAAATCACAAATAGTGTCATTTCTACGACGTTTGAAAAAAAAATATATATTAATTTCCAAATTTCTCATTATGCGAATTTTGACAAGAACCTAATATTTTCTGTAATTAGGGTAAACAATAAACGAAAGGTAAAACAGTTGTGTTTGATTCTAATATTAGATGTTGTTACACATCTCCATTAAAATGCAAGTCAAATTTGTCAAGAATAAAGATGGATATGTGTTACTGTAAATAAAAAGAATTGTTCAAATAGGATATATTATTACTATCTATAATTGATTGTTACACATAAAATAATAATCTATATTATTGTTAATTAGTAGTAATTGTTAATCGATTTCTCCAATTTTAAATATAATCTAATTTTTTAGTAAACAAACCCACCCAACATTTTTTGTAGAAAGTGTTTTAATTTCTGATTCATTTATTTACATCTCTTATCAAGTAGATACTGATTAAAGAACTTTTACACTAAAATGAGTAAGATACAACAATTATTTGTATTTACGTACATGACAAATAGAATAAATAAAATAATTAGCAAAAGTACGCCTTGTTTGTAAATAGATAGATGTTTATAGTTGTGGATTATAATGAAGCGGGAATTTACAAATGTGTGGAATATTATAATTTCCTTGAATTATTTTATGTTTTTGTGAATGTGGATGGGGCAAAAATATGTGATTTGATAGAAATTTTTGACGATAAATTATTAGAAAAAAAAAAGATTTAATAGTTTGTGGTAATCCATTTTATTTGAATTGTGATTTTTTGAATATAATGTTGATAGTTATAAATTTTTGCAAACTATGAATACATTAATTTGCAATGTATTACGAAATACATTCAAATGTAAATTTAAATTTATGTCCATGAAAAATTGACAGTAATACGAGATAGTGTAGAAAATTGGGTCATGGATTTATTTTAAAATTTATGTTAAAAACCTATGTTTTTAAAATAAATTTTAGTATGTTGACGTGTTTAACATGGTACGAAAGCTTAGAGGAGCTACAGAAAAAAAATATTTTATTTAAAAACGTCACTAAAGTTCACAAAAATCGTCATTAAAAGTTCAGAAATCGGCACTAAAGTAATCCATTATACAACGATTTCATGAAAATGCAGTGTTGCCAACTTTATGATAATTATTGTACATATAAGATAATTTGGACAGGTGTACGATATACAACAGTAAATTTGTACGTAAAATGACAAATATATGTGTAAGAAGAACGAACTGAATAATTTCGATGAATAATTACGATAACTTCAATATGCGGAGCTTCGCAACACTGAACATAAGTTCATTTGTTTGACTGACAGCAACTGACAGTTTTGTCATCATAACCTATAAAAATAGTAGGAGTATTCTTTTTATTTTCACAATTTTTAGATTTCAAATAATATTTAAGTGCACCTCAACACTGAAGTTGGTTTTTTTTATCACACATATGGTTTATTTTCCTTTTCCTTGGCTCTATGGCCTCGGCAACTAAATTCCATATTTGTGAGAAAAAGTAGAACTTCAGTACCTTCACACATAAATAAGTATTATTATAAAACTTTATTTTTTTTGTGGCGAGAATGAAGAGAAACGGCTTGTAAAGCGTATATATCTTGGTGAAGTTGAGGGTATTCGATTGCGTGGCCGTCCAGTGTGTAAGTGGATGGATGTGATTGACAAGGTGCTGAGCACAGTGTAGTATCTTTAGGTGAATGCATATCCCAATGCATTACGAAGTATGGCTAACTGGGCTAGTTCATACAGTGTGCCGCTAGATGTCAGGTTTTGTTGCAACCCGATTTTCACACAAAATATTTAAAATATTAAATTATATTATGATTAAATATATAACGCATAATATTCTATATTTCCAATACATTACCTTTTATCTTTTGTCAGTTCTATGAATGTATTTTATACAAATTTCATACAGAAGGTTTCTATATTTCAGTAAAATTATAAAACAAACATATGTCAAACGCACTTGACACTGAAATCTTTGAATCAGAATTTTGTTAATCTTAGTTTCTATGCACATTTGGCACCTTAAATTTTAAGGTGCCAAATGTGCGTATTTACGGGGGGGGTCCAGGGGGTCCGGACCCCCCCCCAGAAATATATATTTTTTATTTCCAAAACTCCAGTGGATGCTTGTCTGGGTAGGCAGGTGGCAGGTGAGGCAGAGCCTCACCAGACAAGAAATAACTATTAATATTATTTTAATAAATTAATAATTTTATGTAAATTAAATTTAAACTTATTCCGTTATAAATATCAAAAGATCAATTTAAGCCACCACCATAACTAATTTGTAATGCAGTTCACCTAATTTACACCCCGTAACGCTTGCCTCTCGAAGAATTGTATAATACCTAATGTTTTTGATAAAGCTTTCATTCCGGTAAGCAATACGTACGTTAGACAAGGAGCTGTTTGAGGCATGCTTCACATGCAAAATGCAATGAGTACGTAAAAGATAAGAGATAGAGATCCTGACTGTGATCGTACGTAAATACAATTAAATTTTGTAAGTAGGTTCACGACATCTAATGTACATTGCTGCAAGCCAGATTAATTGTTTGGGGTGTGTAATCTGTAATTCGTTATGTTAATTTTAACATCCTGTTTAAATTTTTCACTACTAATAATAGTAGACATTGAATAGAAAATTTAAATGACAGATAATACTGGATACATCGAACATAAACATAATCTGTCTAGCATTTTTCTTGTAATGTAATGAATCGTAGGCCCTGTATAATAGTCGCGCCATATTGTGTTGTGTTTATCCAAGTCAACAATCTGTTAAATATATCCTCTTTTCTAAGATGTTGTGTGATCTGGTAATTTATTTTTGTATATTGGGATTTTCAAGTATCAAGAGATGGCGCTGATCGCATTAAACACTGGTACACTTTTTGTTGACGTGTGTCAACGTAGCATTTCTGTCAATTGTATTTCTTTAGTTTTCGTATTATTTTCTCATTTATTATTATTTTTTATTTATAATTCAAGTACGTATAATAGAGGATTTGTAGTCATATAGTTGTAGTTTCATGTAAATGTCAAATGTGTACCACTGTTTGCAGTTCTAATATTTGCCGCTAGTTAGCGTTTTCTTATTTGAAAATCCCAATAAAAGGGGGAAAACATGCAGCTTCACATCCCTTGAAAAAATGTAATTTTTAATTATAAGGCATTTGACCTTGAGTGAAAAAAAAATTTCGCCTGCGGCGCCTTTTTTTCTGAATCCTTTCCCTCACCATAATTTTGGACCCCTCCCAGAAGAAAATCGTAAATACGCCACTGCCTTAAAAATACTATATTTCTCTTTATTTGATCCATAGCCTGTAGTGCATCCTGTAACAAAACATTTTCTATTTAAACGGAAACTCATTTTAACATGTAACCACAACCGGCATACCAACTGTCAAATACCTATCAAATGATAACGGGTCGCGTTAGCGCCATTGTGATTCCCAGTTACTTAGCCATGGTAACGCATCTCGTGCTCTCATCTATAGATACTACACCGTGGTGCTGAGAGAAAGTTTCCGAGTGGGAAGAAAAGAAGAGCATATATCATATATGAATGCGATTATGAATGTGGCTGAGGCGAAATAAATGTGCTTAGACAGGAATGTGTGGCAAAGGATGATTGTTTCGTAACTATTATCGTGGTCCGGATGTGGTAGTTTGCTACTGAAGCGGAATCCATATTTGATTTTTACTCAAAAAATATATTTTTTTCTCTTTCGATTGGTATAAAGGCTATTGTATTTTAAATTTGTTTTACACTACCTATTTAAAAAGTTAATTTTGACTTATTTCGAGTCCAAAATATCCATATTACTAAAATCATTCTAAAGCCGATTATCACACAGCTATAGATAATTTATTTATTTATTTTACATTAACAATATTCCAAAGGTTATTTCACAATGTACTAGCGATAATGAATATTAACAACATGAAAAAAAATAATTAAGGAATCAATTATTGCTAATATAGTCACGAATATCGTATGACTTTATTCGACTTATGTCTTTGTGTTTGTCTATGTTGATTACTTTCTTAAAGGCATACAGTTCGCAGAAAGACTGGGTATTTCCATAGTACGTAATGTAAATTCAAACATCGCAATTTTTTTTGCAAATATGTACTTAGGCGCAAATTTGCTTTCAATTAAACAAAAACAAACCCGACCTTGGCTTATTGATGGATCTGTGATGTATCAGATAAACAAAAGAATCGTTTTGTTTATTTTATGATGAATCACACGTCAATTTTGAGAATAAAGAAATGGTACAAAAAATAAAAAATTAGTATGCACATCAAGTTTTTTAAGTTCTATGAATTGAATGATATAATAATATTTCATTGTCACGGACTGTGCTTTTTTGTGGAAATTATGAACTACAAATGTATTTAACAAATTTTTAATGTGGTCAGTGCATTTTCTTATTATATTTTTTCCAACATATTCTTATAAAGACACACTTTATCTTTATCTACTATCTCATATCCGTAACTCCGATGAGGACAGATATAATATTTGCAGTTACTATTGATTATCCCTAGCATTTAATGAAACTTGCAATCATAAGTATAAAAATTAACTTTATTGTTAAATATCATCTTTAATTATTTTATTTAAAATGGCTTCAAAGTAGATGGTGAAAAAAAAAATGTACTGTAACTACATATTATGATACAATTTAACGGAAAGTTTTGCACCCATGGGTTACAATTGGTGTGCTAAATTCTGCGTGTGGATAATAGTTATTTACGATTAATGATGTATTTATATTACTTGCAGATAACTTCACTGCATTTCGTAGCTATAGGCGTGAAAAGCGAAATAGTTATGGATAGATTTTAACTGGAAAAGTAAATGTAATTTATTTGAAAATGTTGCGTCTTTTTAAATAATGCTTTTCTCTAGTTTTATCTTCTTCACCTATGTTTTTGCGTACAAAGCAGACTGGCACACCCAACAATGGGTAATAAGCCGTGATGATATAGGTATTTATTTTATTTATTTATTTAATAAATGAATAATTCGTCTTTTAGTCATGTTTAAAACACAAGAATGTAGACTTGTTATATATCATTGAAAAGCTTATCAAATAAGCACAAAGATGACACTATTTTCAATATAGGTTCCCATTTAAAAAATCATACGATTGTATTATATCTCGAGAATTATTAGGTTTTCATAAAATCTAATTACGCCATTTCATTCTATCTAAGAAAGAAAGAAAAATTTATTAAAATATTTTTTCTCTAACTATCGTAACAAATAACTTTCAAAATGAGCGAAAAACGAGTTTTTGCCTGTAGCTCAGAAATAAATGAAGTTCGAAAATTTCTGTGGTGGTTATTAAACTTTTCTGGAAAAGTTGACCCTGAATTGTGTAAACGGTTTTGCTCTATCATTAATATTACCCGAGATACCTTAAAAAAAAAACATCGAAAATGAGACACCCTGTACAATAATTTACTTAGTTGTAAAAAAAGCAATTTATATTTTGAAAAATTTGCAGTCGGAGACGGCAGATTTAATGCCACCATACTCAAAACAAAAATATAGACTTGACGTAAATCATAGAATAATTACTAGATAAACATTAGTACAAAGGGCAGTGTAGTAGATAATTACATGTCTGTAACTCTACGACATACGTCACGGATTTTTTAACACTATGGTTGGGACGTGGCTGGGATGACAGTTCGTAAACACGCGATGAGCAAGGAAAACTGGTAAAAAGCCATCATGTGTTGTAGAGAGCAAATAATTTAAATATAATGGGGATAATAAGATTCACTTTTACTCCTTCTCTTATTAACTTTGGGAACAGGTAAGGCGACAAAAATGGATACCATCGGTTCGTCGAATGACATAAGTACAATTGATTTTTATTAAAAATCTGATTACATCTTTCTCAAGCACACAACATGGTTTTAAAGTTTATATATTTTGTGGTTTTATCAAATAAAAAAATTAGTTCTATAGTTATAACTTAGAAACAAAATACTTTGATTCAAAATAGGTTATGGGACAATACATATTTGTGTGTCTTTGATAACAATAATGAAAAATAAAATATCTGTGAAATATACATGCTATTGAATATAAAATGTATAATTGTATAATATTTATGAGATTTACGATAAATTATTAGTATAGACAACTTTATACAAAGTGCACGGAGAAAATCTTTATACTGACCTTGACAAAAATATACGTCAAAGTTCAAGAAACATGTAAGTAAATGGAATACACAAATTACATATTAACTAACGGTTCTCCCAAATCAACGGGAAATATTTTCCAAATTGTCGTCGACATAAGGTACGTTCTATTGGTGTCAGAAATCTTCCTACTTCTTCTAGTAGAACATTAATGGTCGTTCTTTTGCGTCAAAAAAATCGAAATATTTCTACGAATCATTCCAACTTCAGAGTTGGAAGCGTTGGTAGGTAGATATATAGAGTGGAGATAAATTCAAAATTTTACTAACCGACTGTCGCGCGTACATTTCTGTCACATTTGTGAATGTTTAGAGTAGATTGTGCTCAACAAAAATATCTCTTTTACGTTTTTATTATTTAATATATTTTTATATAATTATAATCTCTGTAATATTTGCATAACAACATTTTGAAGATCCAAAATAAACATACAAAGTTATCTTTAGTTGTTAACTAACAATAAAACATAACCACTGCCACTGTTCTATTGTATTTATTTTTTTACTTGACAGCACTTGACAGTTATTTGCTACTGAGCGTTCTATTGCTTTCAGAATATTCTTATTCTAGTAGGAATATTTCTGACACCGATAGAACATACCTTAAAAGTACACAGTGACAAGTAGTGATAGTCTGACAGTCCTCACACTTGCGCGAATTACCGCGCAAACGTATAAGAAAGATATGTCGACGTTTTCAAAATCACAGCTTATATGATAACATACGTATTTTCTATTTCAAGTGGTGCTTCAAATATATTTTAAACTGACAAAACGGTTCGTGTATATATAAAACGCCATTCTACACGTAATAAATCCCTCCCAAAAATATTTAACGGGAAATCCATCAGATGGCGCGACCAGCGACACGGAACAGCTGCTTGGATGACCAATAGCAACAGCATGTGCGGGTGATTTAAACATGACAGATCACCTGTTTGACGTTTAAATAATAGTTTGGAGGTTAATATTTTAGTTTGTCATTTTAATCTTGTACGAGTATACGCTAAATTTAAATCCTTCAAAATCCTGTTTAACAAATTGAAATACGTAATAAAAGTAACAGAAACTACGCAAATTGCAAATAATAAAGAAAAGAGACAGTGAAAGAAAAATGAACTAATGTCAAAATCAAATTAAAACTCGCACTCGCTCGCCATCTACAGGTTACATTCTTAAATATGCTTCCCTTTTTCCAGTTCAAAATAATGACGTCAAAGAAAATCTTCTTTCTTAATTTATTAAAAAACATATATTTTTTAAAAATAAAATTTATATTTTTACATACGTTTTCAACATTACTTTAGGTATATAGTGATAGGTATCAGATTTTCAGTACCACACAATAAGTAGCCTATTGACATTTTGAGAATATAAATTTTTCGTACCTCCGTCCAATTTGACTAATACTAGTATTACAGAACTCAAAATCGTCCAGTAATGCGCTGTTGCTGACCTAGGTAAGGGAATTATAACATTTGCAAGGTGTAATGGTATATTTGAATGGCAAATTTAAAAAATCGCCACTCGCTTGTTTTTGAATATAAATGTTTGAAATTCGGTAACAATACTTTTCAACTCTCTGTCTGCAAGAGATAAATTCAATTTGATAACTTAATATACTCCGGAGTTATGGAATTTCAAACAGGATTCGTTTTTTAAAAGCCATCCGGTATATATGTAGAAATGAATAAATTTGTAGTTGCGGTATTTATAACATGTAGTAGGTAAATCATGTACGACAAACCCTGACTCTGAAAATAACAGTCTTAAATTGTCTGTCCTATTTTCATATGTTCATATTTTACCCGTACATTGCTGACTCAAGCTTTTATCGAAATATGCGTCTTAAAATGGGTTAAAATACATTAATATACACTTATCTAGACTTTTGTTTACTTTATATTTCTAAATTATTTTATCATACTTCGTCATCTCAGTTCTGTGTTTAAAAGTAAATAGCAAAATTTACGAAATCATGTGATAATTATTTTGCAAATAATACCTATACTTTTTAATTTTGCCGCTAACTATGCAAATAAACACAAAAACTTGAAGTAGAATTTACAGAACACCTTGAAATCTAATTTTTTAATTCCAGAAGTTTGTTTACCATTATCTGTTGGTAAGCCGAGAAGTCCAGACTAAAAATATATGTGATGAATACCGATATTGTTAATTAGTATAGTAAATAAAATTAATTAATGAGTATATATACATTGTTGTATTCATAAATTGGACCTTGTCAGAGTATAATATTCTTAAGAAAAATAAAAATATATACAGGCTGTTTTTTATTTTACGGTAGTACTGATCCGAGAAAAACAAAAAATCGAAGAAAAACTGACAAAGATAGTGATCGAACAAAATTTTGTCTGTCAGTGAATACAGACAATTTTTTTTTCCTGTTGACATTAAAAGTGCGATTTTTTTGACAGCTAACAGTATGTAAAATGTCACTTTTACTGCCCTATTACATAGCAACCGCTATACAAACCCATAGCAACCATTCAACAAACGCATAGCAACATAAATTGATGGGGATAATCTTCAAAATAAGTATTACAAATAATCACTAAATTAATATTAATTATAAAATCGGCAAAAAAATAATGTGTTTAACACGGTACTAAACACAGATTTACAGCTTCGATAACATTCATCAAAAAATCTGATGTGGAAACCATACGACTTCCTTGTACGCAAGACTAATATGAAGTATAGACCCAATTATAAAATTGCACGTATTTGACGTAATTTGACATTAATATCCATTTTTACCTCTCGCTAAGAGAGGTATTGTATTCATGCTAAAAATCGCATATCCATATTTTAATGAATAAGCACGTTTTAAGGTCCCTAGAATCCGATTATAACATTTTTACGATGATGTCCGTATGTGTGTGTGGATGTGTGTGTGTGTGTGTGTGTGTGTGGATGTTGGATTCACTATATCTCAAATACTATGAGACTTAAGACATTTTTAACTACGGATTCCTCAATCTAACAATAATGGGAAGAGTCCAGTCAGTTTTGGTAACAATTGGACAACCGGAAGTAGTAGTTACAAGAAAAAAATCGTCTAAATATTATTTATCGAAAATTTATGTAAATACTTATATTAAAGAACGTTAAATTCTTTATTCGATAAATATAAATTCATTATTATATCTTCTATAGATTTAGAGATAAAGAAAGGCATATAAAATAATTTGATGTAAAAAATCTCAGATCAAACTACTACAAGGCAAGAAATTCAAATGTTTGTAATTGACACATAAATGTCACTGTCAAAAATATTTGTATGCCTCTGTCAAAAATATTTGTATATTATTATGAAGATTATGAAAATAAAAAAAAGTCAACAACGCAAAAGAATATACGTAAAAAAGAATATAAAAGGAATTTGCGAAAAAATGACGAATATAAAGAAAAAGAAAAGGAAAGTAGAAAAAGAAAATTTCAGGATATTGAATATAAAGAAAATGTAAGTATTGTACATAATTTATTTTAAAATATCCCATAGATATTGCAAATATATGTGAGAATTATTTTGTAGTGAGACATGAATATCTATATGTATTTGTATTTAAAAATATTTTTCGTTTTATGCGTACAACCAGGTAAAATATCTGGCGAGAGGTTATGTGTTGGCCACATCAGATTTTTTTTTTGTTATTTCTTGTCCTAATCCATAGTAAGCTTCCTTACAAAAACCAAAAAGCATATAAGTTTTAAATTTACATATCTCGTTTATACAAAGTGCTAATTTAATAATACTTGATGTGCTAGACGCAAAATTAAATTATTTAAAACTCTTATTTAAAGCATTTATTTCTAAAATCAAAATGAAACCATTTTATTCAAGAAAAACTGTTAACAACTTCAGGTAATATATCACTTCCGGTTAGCCTGTTTTAACCAAAATCTGTTATTCCAATTGACATAAAAGTCTTATACCAAATTTGAAAAATTTTGGATTATATTTTTTCATTAAAATCTATTATAGGCTTCAAATAAATTACCATTTCTGGAAATTATATAATGACCAAAAAGGGGGGTGCACAACTAGATGTTATAGCAGTCCTAAATACAAAATTTCAACTTTCTACGGGTTACTGTTTTTGAGTTATGCGAGATACGTACGTACGTATACGTACGTACAGACGTAACGATGGAATTAGTCAAAATGGATTCAGGAATGGTCAAAATGGATATTTCTGTTGAAATCTGAAAACCGAAATTTTTCGCGATTACAATACTTCCTTTACTCTGTACAAGGAAGTAATAAAAAACGGCAGCCTCTGTTGTAAATCCGGTATTTTTGTGCCTAGTTAAACAAATATCTATTTCTCAATTTCTAATAGTTACAAAGTTATTTGAAAATTAAATAATGGCCAAGGACGCCAAACATTTAACTTTCTTGTTTTTTACTTCCTTGTACGAAGTAAAGGAAGTATTGTAATCGCGAAAAATTTCGGTTTTGAGATTTCAACGGAAATATCCATTTTGACCATCTCTGAATCCATTCTGACTAATTTCGTCGTGACGTCTGTACGTACGTACGTACGTACGTACGTACGTACGTACGTGCGTACGTGCGTATGTATCTCGCATAACTCAAAAACGGTAAGCCGTAGAAAGTTGAAATTTTGTATTTAGGACTGCTATAACATCTAGTTGTGCACCTCCCTTTTTGGTCATTACATAATTTCTAGAAATAGTACTTTATTTGAAGCCTATAATAGATTTTAATGAAAAACTATCTTAAAATATAATCTAACACTTTTCAAATTTGGTATATGACTTTTATGTCAATTGGAATAACATAGTAGATTTTGGTTAAAACAGGCTAACCGGAAGTGACATATTACCTGAAGGTGTTAACAGTTTTTCTTCAATAAAATGGTTTCATTTTGATTTTAGAAATAAATGCTTCAAATAAAAATTTTAGAGAATTAAATTCTGTGTCTAGCACATCAAGTACTATTAAATTAACCCTTTGTATAAGCGAGATATGTATATTTAAAACTTATATAATTTTTGGTTTTTGTAATGAAGCTTGCTGTGGATTAGGACAAAAAATAACAAAAAAATAAAAAATAGATGCTAATGTCAAATTACGTCAAATATGTGCAATTATATATTTGGGTCTATACTTCATATTGGTCTTGTGTAAGTTGTGTACAAGGAAGTCGTGTGGTGTCCACATCAGATTTTTTTTATATACAAAAGTACATATAAGATGACTTCTGAAAGGTAAACAAAACGTCTCAAACAGTCGAAGTCAAAACTCATAGTTTTCGAAAGACTGATTTTTCATTGCGTTATATCTCGGAAATTAAGATCGGACCCATGCTGATTAAGCTTTTTTACTAATTTTGGACAGTATTATACATATGCCCTTAAAAAATTACTCTTTCTTAACAACCGGTGTATGTAAATTCTTGCATGTGGAATTGGGCACTGTTCTTATTATCCCGTGCTAAAATTGTATATTAAGAACAAATGTCATAATTGTCATTTCCTTCTCACAAAATAGTCGTCAATTATAAAATGCGTTATTTATACTATTTTTCTATTTCGCGCCTTTTATGCGCTTTTGTAAATAAAAAATCGTAATGTCAAAATTTAGGGAATTTTGTGTCAGTTGGTGATACTAATGTGAGGTTTGACCTTTAATAACATAACCTTATTTTTGTAACATTAACCATCTACAATATATTCTATATTTCTAACTTTACTACTGTTTTTCTTCTCCTCTTCTTATTACTACTTTTAAATTCATAATTATATAAAAATATTATTCTTAACAATCGTTTGTGTTCGTTAATTTAGCGAGATTTGACATTTGATATTTTTTGACATTGATATAGTCACCAAACTTAAAAAAATAAATTGAACTAGTCTATTACAACATTAGAAATGAGTTTTAAACGAACACTTTTGGGTGTTGTAACAGCTTTGTTACAGGCGTAAAATAGAAAAAAGTCATTTTGAAATTTTAGCGAAAAAGCATTTTAAGGTTCTTGTAGTCAGATTTTAACAATGATCTCTATTTGTTTGTTAGATTTTGGTATCAGTCTGTAAACCAGAACTAACACTTCCTTTCAAGATATAAATAATTTTTTCGTACCTCCGTCCTATTTGACTTGTATTACAGAACTCAAAATTGTCCAGAAATGCGCTGTTGCCGACCTAGGCCGGCAAAAGGAGTTGGAATTACTATTCTGGTGATATGCCAATTTAAGATTATTTATAATCTTTAATTATTGTAACTTAAATAACTAAATTTTGTCCAAAAAATGATAATATGCTGTCATTACTGACATCTCGTATAGTTTAATTATAAGTTCCAACATTAAGACTAGTTTGAGTAGTTTGTTTTGTAACTACAGCTAACTTCACGTCATACAATTGAGTATCCGCCATCTGTCATTAAAAATATGCGAAAGTAAAATATATAACTAATATTTGTATGATATATTTTCAATAAATATAAAATAATTACGTATTTTATGCTCAAATGTAAGTAATTATAATTAAACTTACAATGCAAAACCGATGAAAATATATGTTCATTTTTTTTAGGTTATGTAACATAGATAAAGTGTAGAGAAATATACGAAGAATTTATGGAGAAGTCGGTACAAAAAATCTTGTGTATCGCACGCTCAGAAACTGTTTTGCGAGATTTCGTATTTGCAGGCCTCGCTTTCTGTCTCGCAAATGTTCAATGATACAAATAACTATTGAAAAAAAGTACAACTAAAAATTAAATAGATACAATATTTGACAATAATACGGTTTAGTAGACATATTGATATGACTAGTCTTTTTTTTATAAGAAATGTCATTTTAAAATTTGAAAACAAAAACAAACACTAATTATTATTGTGATAAATATTATCTTATTTTTTATATAATCTGCGTGTTTTTTCTTCATTTCAATGGAAGAGTCTTTCTTGCAATTTGTACAAATTTTCCAGTTTACGACAGCAGAATGTATATATTTACATATAAACAAAATATATACTGAAGACTTTGATTTTAAATTCTAATTACATCATAATTGTTGATTATTTTCAAAATCCCATTGATACTGAATGACTGATATAGTAACATAAAAGAGATAGTTTGTAAATTTAAATATAAATATACACGACGAGCTTACGCTATCGTTATTTTAAAAACTACACAATATTATTGTACGAAATTTCGTATTCAGGGATTTTCCTACATGCCCGTTTCAACTAAAATATTCTCAAAGCAGTAGCACTTCCGGTTTAGCCGGAAGTAGACCCTAACTTTCTTATTTTAAACATAATGCTATATTTTTTATTTTCCCATTGAATTCAGCGAAAAATTTTATATACGAAACAATAAAAATATTTTATTCATGATCAACCACTTCCAGCGTAATTCAACTTTTTGTTGATTTTTTCTGTAAGCACGACTACTTCTTTATCACTCTATATCGCTAGAATGAACGAATTTTTATAATATGTAAAACAGTTTTATACAGAAACCTTTTGTTTACACTAATATAAATTAATAATCGACAATTTTTAAAAAATGTAATTTCTACGTGAACGTGAATTTGCAGTTTAAAAAGTACAAAACATTTTTTATTATTTAAATGAATTCTTCGTAGCAAAATAGGGGTAGGTTGTGTAGCATGTCTTGTGTTGAAAGTTGACAGATTTTTAGTAAAATGAAAAAATCTGATGTGGACACCACACGACTTCCTTGTACACAAGACCAATATGAAGTATAGACCCAAGTATAAAACACGTATAAAATTGCACGTATTTGACGTAATTTGACATTAGCATCAATTTTTTATTTTTTTGTTATTTTTTGTCCTAATCCATAGCAAGCTTCATTACAAAAGCCCAAAAATTATATGTTTTAAATATACATATCTCGCTTATACGAAGGGCTAATTTAATAATACTTGATGTGCTAGACACAGAATTTAATTCTTTAAAAAATTTATTTGAAGCATTTATTTCTAAAATCAAAATGAAACCATTTTATTGAAGAAAAACTGTTAACAACTTCAGGTAATATGTCACTTCCGGTTAGCCTGTTTTAACCAAAATCCACTATGTTATTCCATTTGACATAAAAGTCTTATATACCAAATTTGTAAAGTGTTAGATTATATTTTAAGATAGTTTTTCATCAAAATCTATTATAGGCTTCAAATAAAGTACCATTTCTAGAAATTATGTAATGACCAAAAAGGGAGGTGCACAACTAGATGTTATAGTAGTCCTAAATACAAAATTTCAACTTTCTACGGCTTACCGTTTTTGAGTTATGCGAGATACATACGCACGTACGTTCGTACGTACGTACGTACATACGTACGTACGTACGTACGTACGTACAGACGTCACGACGAAATTAGTCAAAATGGATTCAGGGATGGTCAAAATGGATATTTCCGTTGAAATCTCAAAACCGAAATTTTTCGCGATTACAATACTTCCTTTACTTCGTACAAGGAAGTAAAAAGAGATAATAATAATAATAATAATAATAATAATAATAATATATATATATATATATATATATATATATATATATATATATATATATATATATATATATATATATATATATATATATATATATATATATATATATTTGTACCACAAGCAAAGCTTATTACAAAGAAAGTTGGTAGTTACTAAATACATGCAATTTTACATAGTATACACATATACATAATATACACAAAAAAAAAGAGTCTTATTGTTTTGTGATATTCTGGACCTGGAGCTTACTGCGAATCAGGAACAAACACTACCACGACCACTGAACTTTAGTTTTAATGCTTCGATTATGTAATTGTGAATGTCGTAGATTTTATTGATTGTTAAGTCAGACATAATACTAAAGCCGTTTACGTTTTGGTCAAAGTGTTTTTGGATAAACTCTTTTCTTATTGGGTTGAATATAGGACAATTAAACAAGAAGTGGTTTAGACTGTCATCTTCGTAAGTATTACATAAGGTACATATTTCATCGCAGTTAAATTTATATAAGGTTCCTTTCAAGTATAGTTGACTGTTTTTCCCGTTTGCTGTTCTTAGTTGGGCGACGGTTCGTAAAGCATGTAATGAAACATTTATGGAGAAATTACGGAAGCGCTGGAGGGCCACTATATTTCATCTTTTTTTAAGTCGACTAATAGTCCAGTTAAAAACGACTGTTAGTCGAGATAAACGCGACTATTAGTCGAGTTTACAAATAGCGACTGTTAGTCGCGTTTATCTCGACTGTTAATCGCGTTTATCTCGACTGTTAGTCGCGTTTAACTCGACTGTTAGTCGCGTTTAACTCGACTGTTAGTCGCGTTTATCTCGACTGTTAGTTGCGTTTATCTCGACTCTTAGTCGCGTTTATCTCAACTGTTAATCTTGTTTATCTAACCAGCACTAGCCAACTAGTACAATGAAAATGATTCGAAAAACGGGGAAGTACATGAACTGCTACGCGATAAACACGACTAACAGTCGAAATAAAAGCGACTAACAGTGAAGATAAACGCGACTAACAGTCGAGATAAACGCGACTAACAGTCGACATAAACACGATTAACAGTCGAGATAAACGCGACTAACAGTCGAGATAAACATGATTAACAGTCGAGATAAACACGACTAACAGTCGAGATAAACGCGACTAACAGTCGAGATAAACGTGACTAACAGTCGATATAAACACGATTAACAGTCGAAATAAACGCAACTAACAATCGAGATAAACGCGACTAACAGTCGCTATTTATAAACTCGACTGTTAGTCGTGTTTATCATAACTGTTAGTCGAGTTAAAAAGACGAGATATAGTGGCCCTCCAGCGCTTCCGTAAGAAATAGTTGTAAGATTTGTTATAATATTTAAATTCTAAGTTGTAAGATGAATTAATTATTCTTTTTGTGTCCTCGTCATACATCGTTTGCGAATATGAGTTGATAATGTTATTTAATTCGTTTCTTAAGATATAAGAGTTCTGTTCAGTCCAGATCCATTCAAAATTTTCTTGCTGTAGAACAGTTTGCAATTTCCTAGCCCAGTTGTATTTGATTTGGTTAGACTGTGTAAATCTTGCAGAAGATCTGTTGTTGAGCTCAACTAATTTATTGTAACATGCTTTCACATATCTGGTTTCTGGAAAAATTAATATTTTGTACCACCACTCTAGCATTCTTCGTATTACTGCAATTTCTAGCTTCATTAATCCAGTTTCTCGTCTTATAATATAATTTGGAGTAGTTTTTTGAAAGTGAAAAAAGGTTTTCATATACTGCATTTGACATTTTTCAATATTATCTGTATAATTAGCTGCCCATATTTCTGCTCCGTATAAAATTGATGGAATAAATAACGAGTTGAATAATTGTATACAGGTATTCCAGGAGTACGTTTTACTTTTTATCATTGTTGCTTTGATTGCACCTGCTATACTATTACCCTTGCTGGTTATTTGGTTTGATTGTGCTCTATATAGTCCAGAGGATGATAATAATATTCCCAAGTAAGTGTAATGTGAAGTTAGTTCTATTTCATTATTTTGACAATAAAAAAGAGATAATATTGAATAGTTTTTAAAATAACGAAAGCGTAAGCTTGTCCTGGGACACCCTGTGTATGTTCCAACTGTTGTTATTATTTTACTAATTTAATAATTGTTGCACTTTAGCTTTTTTAACCCTTATGTAACTGTGACGTTGAAATTTAACAGATAGGTCTATATCTCTTTCTCTGTCATTGCTTGTACTATTTCACACATATAAAGTCACAGTGGCGTCACAGATGTTTATCTTAAAATTAATCAGATGAATTTAAAAAAAATGTTTATCAAATTCCCCAATGATGGACTGTATATTGGAAACATTATACTTGTTGTATCTATTTGGCAAAGTAAAAAATAAATAGATGGGTTTATACACAATAAAATTACCCTACGGGCATATATCGAAAGGAGTTCAAAATCCGAAAATCATACTCATAAGGTACGATGGCCGTCCAAAAAATTAAAGATACAAAAGCACTGGTAGACAGGAAAATTTTGTTTCGGAAAGTTGGCACCTAACTGTGTCGTGTAGAGGGACTCCTCTTTCAAATTAATGGTCCAGCAGCTTTCTAGGGGAACAGTTTGGCAATATTTGCCGTTTGCGACAAAGCATTTCCTTTACTCTTCCGCCAGACCAAAGCCATGGGATGTTGACTCGCGATGTATGTCTTTTTCACAATAACACATATCCTCACAGCCTTATAAAGCGCAAATCATAAAAGCTTTACTGGACGATTTTGGATGTGATGTTGTAGTTGTACACCATCCACCACACAGCCTCGACCTGGCACCATCTGATTTTCATCTCATACTTTATTTACATAAGAATCTGTAGGAAAAAAGTTTAAAAACAAAGATAAGATAAAAGAAAATGGAACGTTAGATAAGGGAGCAGGCTGCAACCTTGTTCGACATTAGCATTAAAAATCTCGTGCCTCGCCTACAGGACTGAATGAAAATAACGGAGATTATGTAGAAAAATAGTTGAGATATATACCTACATCCTTCTGTAAAAATTTTTATAATAATTTCTTTTTTTAAGTTCTAGTATAATTTGTTTGAAGATATTTGCAAACGTACCTGCCTCGACTTACGCAGCGGGTGGCTTCTTAAATGGGCTTGATGGGTAACATGACAGGGTTGTTACAAAATATTTAAGTCCAGCACACGAAATATTTGTGTGGAATTTAATGTTTCACTTGAATTTTAAGAAATACAGAACAAAGAATATGACATTACACCAAATTTTTTACAAATTATAAATAAAACCATGTATAATAATTAGCGGGATTTTGAGAAAGTACCGCTACATCGTTTTCCCAAATTTGGCTAATCCTCCCCTGATGCAAAGGATTATAAATAACATGCTGTTTGCGGTGTACCGTACACGCATAACCTGGGCGATTAACGCTCTAAAGCCCTACAAAGCACCAGGGTTAGATGGGATTGTACCTGCTCTCCTTAAGTGGGGCTGCAGTCTGTTAATACACCATCTTATCTGGCTTTTTAGAGCTTGCATCACCCTCACTTATGTTCCTCTTAAGTGGAGAGAAGTTAAGGTAGTATACATTCCCAAACCTGGACGTTTAGACTACTCAACACCTAAATCATATCGTCCAATAAGTCTTACCTCAGTTCTCCTCAAAACTCTGGAAAGACTTTGCGATAGATATATTAGGGATACTGCACTGGTTTGCAATCCACTTCACCGTAACCAACTCAGGGTAGATCGACTGAAACTGCTCTTCATGCTGTGGTCAGCACGATCGATAAATCTATGGAATATATCAATTCCACCCTGGGAATCTTCATAGATATAGAAGGGGCTTTCGATAAAGCCACCTTCGATTCTATAGTCAATGCTCTAGAGGAACACGGAGTTGAACTTCCTCTGTGCAAATGGATAAAATTCATGCTAGAGCATAGAGTAGTATAATTTTCTTCCGGGGAAACTAATATTACAGGATATGTCACCAGAGGCTGTCCACAAGGTGGCGTTCTTTCGCCCCTTCTTTGGGCAATGTTGGTAGACAGCCTTCTGATACTTCTTAACAACAATGGATACCACACCATTGGATATGCAGACGACATTACAGTTCTGCTAAACGGCAAATTTGAGAACATTCTTGCCAACTTGGCAAACAACGCTCTTAAGTTGATCGAAAACTGGTGCAAGGAACACTCCCTTTCGGCAAATCCAGCCAAAACAGAGATAGTCCTCTTCACTAGGAAACGCAAAATTGGCGATATTAGAATGCCGAAACTCTTCAATCAAACTCTAAGTTTATCAAGCAGTGTCAAATATCTGGGTATCATAATTGACAGCAAACTTAACTGGAGTCTACATTTAACCAATAAAGTGGAAAAAGCCTGTATAGCCTTTTGGCAATGTCGCCGTGCTTTGAGTCGAACTTGGGGCTTCACACCTAAGCTCACCCTCTGGCTATACACAGCCATTATCAGGCCAATGATTACATATGGTGCTATTGTCTGGTGGCCCAGAATCAGACAATCCGTAGCAACATCTAAACTAGAACATGTACAGAGGCTGGCATGTTTAGCAATAACTGGCGCCATGCGCACTACACCAACGGCAGCAATGGAAGTTCTTCTATGCCTTCCCTCTCTTAATATCTACATTGAGGAGGTTGCACTGAAGTCTGTCTTGCGCCTTTTCCAACTAGGTCTCTGGCCTAAAATAGGAGCAAACAGTAAACACTGCTCTATCTTCAAAGAAGCAGCCTTGCGGGCTCCACTTCTACAGATGAGTAACGACTACATTGTTCCAAAATTCTATTTTGAGAAACTATATCAAATTAAACTAGACTGTCAGACATCCTCTATACCTGACATTCTCATTTTTACTGACGGCTCGAAGAGTGGGACAGGGTTCGGCTCAGGAATCTTCTCCGAACAAATGAACCTGTCTGTCAGTATTCCCCTTGGTGCCTATGCCACCGTCTTTCAATCTGAAATTCTAGGTATCCTGCATAGTGCACTACTAATTAAAGAACATAAAGTTCAAAATAAGTATATCAGGATAGCTTCAGACAGCAAAGCAGTTCTTAAAAGCCTTAGTGGATTTAAATTCACTTCAGGTCTGGTTGAACTTTGTCATCTTGCATTGTCAGATATATCCAAAAACAATGTCGTGGAACTCGCTTGGGTAAAGGGACACAATGGTATTGAAGGTAACATCTGTGCCGATAATCTAGCTAAACAGGGTTCGTCTGATTCACCCTGGGGCCCAGAGCCTATGCTACCCCTAGCCAAATCGGTCCTTCACAATATTACTCGAAACATCACTCTTGAAAAATTTTCAGCTGGTTGGAGAAATATATCCACCTGTAAACAAACGAGGAATTTTATTCCTAAACCAACTTGTAAGTTAGCCAATTATCTCATCAGACTTTCGAGGAACAACCTCAAATTTCTCGTTGAGGTCCTTACGGGACATGGTCGGTTCAACAAACACATGCACCGCATAAAAATCTCCGACAGTCCTCTTTGCAGAGGCTGTGAGATGGATGACGAAACAGTGGAACACATTCTTCTCGAGTGTCCCGCTCTAGCGCTAAAGAGAGGATCCATGTTAGGGGAATTCTGGCCTTCCACGGCCGCAGTTAGCTCAACTTCCCCCGCTGACTTATTAGCCTTCTTCCTGAGCGTAGAATGGCTTCAAGATCGGTAGTTCGGAAGCTGTGCTCTAGGAGGTAGTACAATGGGCCCATTTGTGAGGCCTAAGTGCGCGTGGAGTTTCTTCACCCTCCACCTCAAATCCAGAATCCAGAATCCAGCGGTGTACCGTGTCATTACGAAGGCAGGTAGATTTGCAAATATCTTGAAACACTCCATAGCGTATGTATCTAATTTTTAGACGACCCTTTAAATACGAAGGAATTAATCTTGAATGGTTCTATGCCGGCATGCTTTTTATCGGTAAATATGTTAAATGTTTGTTGGTAAAACCGACCCTTATTGTACATTGTATTAGAAAATTTTAATTATTTAAACATTATATTTTGTAGATGCAATATCATGCATAATTTATTAGATTAAATACTTATAAAAACTACAAACAGAGAAAGTATGTCACTATGAACATAATAAAAAAGTATTATATTTCAAGTTAACATTGAAGATAGCATTTCAATTAAATGTTGTAATATCTCATATTAAGAAGAAAATCTACCATCTTCTAATATGTAAATTATCCACTATAATTACTTTTAGTTTCATATAAATAAACACAAACAATCTGTTGAATACAACTATATTTATCTATAAACAATTTAAAGTGCAAAGTTCAAGATCAATCTAATTAAATATACAGGGAAATTAACAATTATATATTATACTGATTATAATTGAATCATGTATTATTTTAATGATTTCAACACATTAATTTTGACAATTCTATTATTGTCCTGTCTCATAAGCTTAATAAAATGCGCATACTTTAAACAGAAAAATTTACTGATAATAATTATTTTAATTTCTATTATTCCAACGTTTTAACCTCAAGTAATTTATTATTTAAATTTGTCTTAACAAGGGCTTTCGCTTTCGAACAATAAAATTTGTTCTAGGTAACACAAATCACCAGATAGTACGAACGCGGTTCAAACAACGACGGGGCACATACTTCAGGGTTATTAACAAAAACAGTGTTACCAACGTACTGAATAAGCCGAAAATGTACCGACAGCCACAGTCAATAAATTGCCAGCATTATTTAAAACTGTTTAATTTGATTTTTGTCTTGCCTTCTTTGTAGTATAAACAATTTAAAATAATGAGGCCAAATTTGTTGAATATGGTTGTCAATACATTTTTGAGTTAATCAGTGTATTGGCAACACTGATTTTGTTAATAACCCTGAAGTATATGCCAAGTTGGCGTTGGAATCACGCTCGTGCTACCAGCCATGTGTGATTAAAATTTTTATTTCTTATCATACAAACCCTTAAAAAAAGAAATGTATTCATACTTTGATTTATAAACAGAAACGAACTATATTCTACATAAAATTATACAGGGTGTAAATGAAATAAGTACATTAAATTTAACCAGTAATATAACTCGTCGAGAGCAACAATATTTCTTAACAACTTTTTCTCGAAATCGCATATTTTTTATGCATTTTTACCACTCCGTAAATTGACGAGTCGTTCCAAATATTTTTGTAATAATTGAATGCAGTAGCAATAGCTATGAAAAATTTTGTTTTAGTAATTGATAGTCCTGTCAGTTGTTGCAATTAAATTAACATTAGTAATAAACTTGTTTATAAGGTAAAATTCTGGCAAAATGCTTATGTTTATGAATAGCGGATACACAGACATTGTAATTACCTATGGTAAAGTTCTCAAGGTCAACGAAGTTACACGAAAATCATCCTCTTCGTAATATTCGTAAATTTATGTTGTACCACATATAATATCTTCGAGATTATCACAGTTTGATGAGTCACATATGACAATTTGGAATATTTTAAAAGAGCAACAGTTGCTTCAGCATTTCAATTTTGCGAGTGGGTTGTATTGTTCACTGATAGGGCTAGGTATATTAGAGAAAGTGTCTTCAATAATGCACAATACACTTATCTTGTCACAAAAATCCTCATACTGTAAGAAGGAAACACAATTTTCAACAAAAAATATCATTAATTGTTTGGACGGGAATAAATTGACGAGTCATTTGTCCTCCTAAAATTAATCTCATAACCTCCATAACTAGTATGCTCTTCCCACGCTCTTACTCTATTCACACAAGTTCAAAAACCTGTTTTAATACACAATTTTCAAATTTTGTTATCCAAATTTTAAATTTCTTTATTTTAAAAATTGTATTGTTACGAATTTATTAATAATAAATACGTTTTCCGTTGATCGTTTATTAATTACTGTGTCTGCAAGTATGCAACCACCACCCGACAATTTTTGTGCTGTGTACATTGAACTTTGATTCAGACAGCTGAGGGCAGCAGAGATCTTGCCATTGCGGGTAACGAAATTTTAAACAAAATCTTTAAAGAATTTTAACCCTGTATAGAGAGACGTACTTGGTCTCCAATACAATTTCTTTGGAAATTTTCCATATACAAGTTCAGTAAGATTTACGAAAAATCTTGTTTGAAAGTACAGACAGGTTGACGAACTAAATAATTCCGATAAATAAGTTTGAGATAAACATATAATTTTAATGTTCTTTACAATAACTTTAATGTCTGAAATTAGCAACATTAAATGTCAGACTGATAGTTATGCAAACATAACCTACAAAAATAAATATTTCCTTCCATTTTCACAATTTTTTGTTCTTATATAAAGCCCCCCCCCCCCCATTTTATTTTTTCAAGTATTAAGCCATTAATTTAGCAGAGAATAGGGAATAGTTTTGACTTCTCTGATTGGCTGAAATTGGAGACAAGAGACAAGTTTACTTAAAACTGGCGCTGATGCGAGCACCATCTGCTGAATGGCTTAAATGGAAACAGAGCATAGTTCTAAACAATAGCACACAATGAATCAGAAATACAATCATTTACCTAATACTATGTTTAAAAAAACAAGATTAGTGAATTAGGTGTAGAATTTAATTATCTACAAGTTTTATTTGAAACATTTTTGTCTAAATTTAATTGGGAACTTTTACGCAAAGAAAAACTGATTTCTAATGTTAAACGCCTATGGCCTGCTATTTGATTAACACCCTGTACCTATGTATATCTGTATCAAGAGTGGGGTAATTTAAAGAAAATATGTTCCTCTGATTATATTCTTTTGGGAAAGTTTTGGCTTTCAGGATCGAAATAATATTACATGAAATGTTTTGTGTTACATTTCTTTATTAGATTTCGACGTTTCGGCAGAACGAAGCTGCCATCATCAGCATTTTAAATATAAAGAATATTTTTAAACAAAAAATGAAGTTATTATGGAACTAATAACTTCATATTTTTGTTTAAAAAAATTATTTATATTTAAAATGACGATGATAGCAGCTTCGTTCTGCCGAAACGTCCAAATCTAATAAAGAAATATAACACAAAACATTTCATGTAATATTATTTCGATCCTGAAAGCCAAAATTTTCCCAAAACATATAATACAAAGATCTTCAACAAACCAAGAAAATCTGATTATATTCCTTAGGGTTTTTTCTGAAGATTATTGATTACAACAAAGAAAAGCTTGATTATAACAAAGAAAATTTGATTACAATATTGAAAAAGTTTAATAATTACGTAAAAAATTGATTATAATATTACTGTCACCGTATAATGTAAAAGTTAATATTTTTTTGGTTTTTAAATTTTTTCTTGGAGCGATGTAAATCAAGGCGACCCAGAAAATTTTCTCATAGGGGCGCAAGATTTCTAGTTACGCCACTGACTTAAGTATACTCAGTCTTTCCATAAAATAAACTATTAGGGTAGATATTTTTACCAGTCAGCCAAACCAAGTATTTAAATGAATAATGCTTTATTAATATGTTTATTTCATAAATTGATGATATTGTAACGTTTTTATTTATCTGGGTGAAGTGTAAATATAAGACAATTATTATTAATTAAAATTAAGTGTTTATTAAACTATAATGAAAGTTACTATTACTAATATTAAACAATATTAAAAACTAATTAAGACTAAAACTATAATTAACTAGATAACACTAATACTAACACTATTTATTTAACCAATTAACACTACTATTTATTTCCACGATATTATTTATTTCACTACGCGTTCCAATCTTAGACTGCCGGTCTGTTGCAGATTCTTGTAGACTATTTACGCGATATTTATATCACTATATTTATATCACTATATACTTACATCATGTTCAACTGTCCGCTTACCGACCTCCACAGCGTCTATATACTCGACTGACTCAACAGCGTCTGTATATTCAACTGCTCGGACAGAAGTCACACCTTTCACCTCACTATCTTTCTATTTATGTAACTCTCTTCCACAGCCTCCGTATCACCGACTTTCCGTATGCCACAATTCTTCAACACCAATGCCGAGTATTAGCTTCCACTTGCCGTTACTGTCCCCATATACCTAGCTTCCCAATACTCTTCAACACTACCGAGTATTCTCTTTAACAGCTATCTCGGTATACCAGTAACTTTCCGACTCGCCGTTACTGTTCTTGCACACTATAGCTTCCCAATACTCGTCAACGCTACCGAGTATTTACATCCACAGCTATCGCAATATACCAGTAACTTCCCGAGTACCTACTCGACAACAACTGCATACGCTCACTACGATACTGCTGTGCTGCTCACTAACACTTTACTCTCTAACACTCCATGTCAATGTCTCTATAACTGTATGTAAGTAACTAACTGTCTCTCGAGCATAGGTACGTGGCTTATATACAGCTGCCATTATTTTCTAGAACAGTCTAGAATATTCGAACACATAATACCAATGAACACAAAAGGTTCAGGCGACCGGAAGTAATTAAACACGTCGCGACCAGTCTGTTTACATCGCTCGGCTACTAGCGCGATTGCGTCATCGCTATAAATAGACACTCGCTCGCTCGCAGCGTGGCTGCGACAGCGGCGGCGACAGCAGGCATCCCATGTTACAATATTTTTAAAATTCTTAAATAATTTTTTTTCTATAAAAAGTTTGGATGGCTTTGCCACCCCTGCGCTTGACCGCCTTTGTACTGGGAATAAAATGAACACCCGCTAGGATCGGGCCTGATGACGTTATGGTCGAATGCGGTTTGAAAACATACAATGAATGCGGTTATCGCCAAAAAACAACTAAAATGAAGATAATGTTTATTATGAAAACAGCCTTTAATACTTTGAAAACTATTTTTATTCTAATTTTAAATGCATATTAATTTTAATGTTACAAATTATATGTGACTATATGATTAAATAAAGATATTACAAAAATCTTACCACATCTAAATTTACCACAAATTGCAATCATTCCATCTGGTGAACAAGTACAATTGTTACACAAGTCTTTAAATGTTCCGTTGGGTGTACAACGAAGAGAGAATGCAGCAAAAATAATAAATAAACAAAATTATATTTGACCAAGAAAAGGATGAGAAACATACCTGATACTATAAAAAATACAATGAAAGTAAGAATTGAAAATTTGTAAAATGACGCCATTTTTACCAAAATGATGTATCAAAATACACTGTGTAATTCTAAAATAAAAAGTCATTTTATACCAAAATAAAATAAATTGGCATGGAAAATTTATCGCGAAAATTTTATTTCGAGAAAAATTTTTCTCGAATAAAATTTATCACCAGTAAATTGAAAGTAAAGGAAACTGACCCTAATTAAAATAGATTAGGACAACTAGTCTCAGGCCGAGAAATCGATTCCGAAAATAATTGCCAGAAAATCAATAACAATTGATACTCTGTATTCGCGGAGGAATACGAGTATATTGAAAGAAAAATTCATAGCCATCGTAAAACACAAGTAACAATATTAAATAAAAATAGTTATTTGTATCACTAGGCCAGAAACTGAACATTTGCGAGACCGAGTTTATTTTGCAAATACGAGATCTCGCAAAACAGTTTCTGGGCGTGTGATACACAAGAGTTTTTGTACCGACTTCTCCATAAATTATTCGTATATTTCTCTACATTTTATTCTGTTACATAACCTAAAAAATGAGTATATATTTTTATCGGTTTTGCATTGCAAGTTTAATTATAATTACTTACATTTGAGCTTAAAATGCGTAATTATTTTATATCTATAGAAAATATAATATGCAAATATTAGTTATATATATTTTATATACTTTCGTATATTTTTAATGACAGATTGCGGAAACTCAATTGTATCATGTGAATTTAGTTGTAGTTACAAAACAAACTAGTCCTAAAGTTGGAACTTATAATTAATCTATACGAGATATTAGTAATGACAGCATATTATTATTTTTATGACAAAATTTAGTTATTTAAGTTACAACAATTAAAGATTTAGCCCTAAAATTTGTAAACATTTTGCTAATTCTTGTGTTGAAATAATCTTAAATTGACAAATCACCAGAACAGTAATGCCAACTCCTCTTGCCGGACTAGGTCAGCAACAACGCATGTCTGGACGATTTTGAGTTCTGTAATACTAGTCAAAATGGACGGAGGTACGAAAACAATATTTGTTTTATTACAAATCTCATTACTTCACTTTCAATTTTATTTAAATATTGAAAACGACGGTCGGGCGGGCGGGCGTGCGTGCGTGCGTGCGTGCGTGCGTGCGTGCGTGCGTGCGTTTGTGTGTGTGTGTGTAACAAAATTTTCGTCTACTATAACTTCCATACTACAATTCTAAAAATTATAATTCTTTCGTATTTCTCTTCGTTACATCCATGTAAAGAGCTGATTAGATTTTGGTTAGAATTGGACAACCGGAAGTACCCTCATTTGAAGATTTTAACAGTTTTTCTTGAAACAACTATGTTAAATATCATTTTTGCACATTTAATGTTATTATAAATATTAAAAAATATTTTATTCTCTATACGATTTGACTGCATTTTATACTTAATATTAAATGGATATAGAGTTAAAAAATTATAAAGAAATTAAATTTCATAAAGTAGCCATAGCTATGGAAACAGCTACTATATTAAGAAAATTTTGATTGTAAGATGTCAGTGTCAAGTGAAATTGACATAGTGTGTTTCTTATACTTTTACTGGATCTTTTGCTATAAATTTTCTATATGGAATTTGCATAAAATACATGCAACTGCCAGAAGGTAAAGTACAAGAAATATAATCTTTAACAAGGAACTTTCTGTATGAAATTTGTACAAAATACATAGAACTGACGGAAGGTAATGTGCTGGCCACATCAGATTTTTTTAAATAAAATTTATTTTTTTACATTCGTTTTCAACATAACTAGGTGTAGTGATACATATCGGATTTTCAGTACCACGTAAGTAGCCCTTTATCGAAGAATACGGGATTAATTTTCCATATGTTAGATTGACGTTTGACGTTTATAACTAGTTTATGAAAACGTGTCATACATCAAAATTGTGAAGAAACTAAAAACAGATAAAGTTTTGTATGCTTTTTTAAATTTGGAACAACTTTGCACTCCACAGTTTTTGCCGTAAAATCAACAGGAGAGCAGGAAATTGCATAAAACTGAAATCCCATGTTACATCCCTATGGTCACCCTTAACCGGAACCACCCGGTATAAAATAGTTACTCATTAAATTGCTGAACATACAACACAATTCGGTTTCGAAAAAATACGTATTATTATATTAGTTTTTTGTGTAATCTATAATATTAATTATTTATTTATCTTGAATTTCATCTTAGTACAATACTCCATTAAGGCATATCTAATTTCATATTGCAACTTTATTTCAAGTATAAGATAAATTTTTCATTTGATAAATAATCGATTTCTGGTAGTAAACTTATGTACCAATTAATATCTATATGAAAATTCTTATTATTTTAAAAAGCTGTTTCAGAATTTTTTATGTATCATTTACTGCTAGAATCGACCCTTACATTGCTAAGATCCTGTATTACAGTTCTAGTTAAAACTCGGCTTACGGTTTAAGAATGGAATGCCGTTTTAACATTTATTCCCTCATTTTAAAACAGTCGTACAAATAAATGTATCGTAACACGGGCGGATTTAGCACGTGAGAGGCCCCAAGCGCAATTCAATTTATACATATTTAAGGAAAATGAAATAGGTCTTAAACAGAAAACTCATTCCGTTCAAATTTTATTTTTTACATTATTTTATTTAAGTAAATTTATAAAATAATTTTTACATAATTCAATCATATGAACAGGAATAGGGGATTCCGATCGTGACGTCACAAAGTGCGCCATTTGCGGTGAAATCTTGAACTATGTGGACAAATAGACATTTTCTATTGACATGTGTTCGGTTTACGTGTGTGGTAGTTGATGTAAATATAAAGTGGGGCTATTTTCCATCTCATAACATATTAAACCTATTTAACTACGGACACATATACCACTACTTCTACGAAACCATTTAGTTAGATGTAGTTACGCATAAATCATGAGATGAGATCGGCTTGGAAAATGGCATAAAATTAATTCCTCTCATATATTTTTTATATTTATTCCTGTAATTACTCCTACAGAGTCCATGCGCGCACCTAATACCCATTTTTTTTAATATAAAACAAATTTCACAAAACTATCAACTTGACAGCACGATGATAGTTACTTATATGTCCGATGTCCACATAGTTCATAAAAATACCGCGACGGGGCGCTTAAAATTCGCTTAATCGGAATCCCCTATTGGAGGTACAAACTGAATTTGTGCCACTTCTTGTGCAAACGCAATCGTTGCAGACGTTCTTAATTTTTTTTCCAGGTGTGCAAACGAAATCAGGATCATCAGGTAGTGCTAAAAATAAACAAAAAGCAGCCATATATTACTTTCGTTTCAAGTCGGAAAAGTGCCACTTCACTAGATGAATGGCACATGTGTTAGGACGAACAATAGAGCACTTCTGTTTATCTGATAATGTGCGATATAACTTAAAAAATAAAATAAAATGGAATTGGCAGAAAGTATTTTCAGGTCACAACAGATATTTTCTCTGACTATTCTGACGGCTATTTGTTGCATAAGTATAATTTATTTTTTATATTCCGTTGTGTAAAGTCGATTCTTTACACACTGCAGACATTAGTCGCGTTCTTTTTATCATTTGTCTGATCTCATCTCATCTCAAAATGAGATGAGTTTGACATGAACTGAGCTGAGATCAAGTGAGATTTTTATGAAGTAAAAAGTACGACAAAAGACAAATTTTGTTGGTAACTTGAACGACTGAGGTCCGCTGGATGTCTATGATACTTTTCAACGGTCAACCACGATATTTTCAGGTATTATTTTGGATCGCCCACTATGAGTGGGCATTATTTAGGCTTCTATTATTCTGTCGATTACATAATAACATATAGTGCGACACATTCTAAAATGTTTGAATTGTACAGTACAATAACTTTCACATGATTTTCAATTCTATGAAGTTTACGTCTCTTTACTATATTATTTTCCACGGAATTGTTTGCATATTGATTTATTCTTCAAATAATAATAATATTTATTAAAGGAATAAACAAATAATCATAATAACCAAACTAATTGTATGTGACAGCCAGTGACAGCAAAACATTTTTCCCCACCATTCGTCTAAGATTAAAAACTCAACAAGCACAACCTCCAGAGGTGACTAAGAATCGGGAAGGGGGGTGGAACTCGTCTCACTTCGGTCTCACTTTATCTCATCTCCATTAGGATAAAAGGAACGGTCAAAATTAGCGAGGCAACTGAGGAGAGCTGAGATGAACTAAGGTGTTTTGTAAAAAGTAGTAAAAAGAACGCGACTATTTGCTTTATACATTACAAAGCTACCACCAACAATACACGTGTGCATTAAAGTTATCTTACCTAAATTTAGTTTTATAACAGTCGGTCAATAATTTTCGTGAAATACTTGACATCATGTCATGAAGCTTGTTTTTACACTCTTGTTGCATAAATAACTATTAAAAAATTTACCGCATGCCATTAAGATACAGGCTGCATCTTTTCCATTTGTTGAACATCTACAAGTGTTACAAAGTTGTTTAAAAGTTTCCCCAGGAGTACAATTATAATCTAGGGCGTATGCTACAAATATAATGAATAATTAAAATTAAAAACAGCTAATTGCATGACACTATAAATATACCATGAAATATAAAACTGACAATTTGTAAAATGAATTAATTTATAATACGACTACGACTCATTGGAAAATGGAGTATGCAGTAAGGAAAAACATAATTTTATACGCTAACATGTATGTTATTCAATTACGCTCGAAACTGGAGTATTTTTATTTATTAATAAAATTAAATTAATTAATTTATTAATTAATTATTATTAAAATGGGGTCTCGTGGCCGCGTGCCTGAGTGTCTGGTCACGAATCTGAGGAACCGGGTTCGATCCTGACTGACGCCAAATATTTCAAATTTTAAATGACACAAAATTGACCCCTGTGGTTCACTTTCCACGCCAGCAATGAGTGCCCGTGAGGTAACGCCTGGTAAACGCCCGCACGGTACAAACATGTCATCATCATTACCGAATTCTGTGTACAAAGCAGATTGGCACACCCAGCAATGGGTAATATGCCGTGATGATATATTTATTTATATTTATTAATAATCTTAGAAGAAATAAAAAAATCGGATGTGGACACGACTTCCTTGTACGCAAAATCAACATGAAGTATAGACCCAATTATAAAATTGCACGTATTTGACTTAATTTGACATTAATATTATTATTATTTTATTGCTATTTTTTGTCCTAATTCAGAGCAAGCTTTATTACAAAAAAAGCCCACTTCAATAATACTTGATGTGCTAGACGCAGAATTTTATTCTCTAAAACTCTTATTTAAAGTATTTATTTCTAAAATCAAAATAAAACCATTTTATTCAAGAAATACTATTAACAACTTCAGA
Source organism: Harpalus rubripes (assembly GCA_963082715.1). Lineage (NCBI taxonomy): Eukaryota > Metazoa > Arthropoda > Insecta > Coleoptera > Carabidae > Harpalus > Harpalus rubripes. The sequence goes on along the minus strand of OY720462.1, from coordinate 13,539,244 downwards.
TAATATATCACTCCCGGTTAGCCTATTTTAACCAAAATCTACTATGTTATTCCCAGTGACATAAAAGTCTTATATACCAAATTTAAAAAGTTTTGAATTATATTTTAAAATAGTTTTTCATTAAAATATATTATAGGCTTCAAGTACCACTTCTGGAAATTAGATAATGATCAAAAAGGGAGATGAACAACTAGATGTTATAGCAGTCCTAAATACAAAATTTCAACTTTCTACGGCTTACCGTTTTTGAGTTTTGCGATGCGAGATATGTACGTACCAACGTCACGACGAAATTAGATAAATTGGATTCAGGGATGATGAAAATGGATATTTCCGTTGAAATTTGAAAACCTAAATTTTTCGCGATTACAATACTTCCTTTACTATGTACAAGGCAGTAAAAATATTATAATTGTAATTGTATTTTACTTTACAAGCCAAGTAAAACATATCAGAACTGACTGCCGTATCGACTTTCGATCTCAAAACTTAAAAATCTGATGTGGACACCACACGACTTCCTTGTACACAAGACCAATATGAAGTATAGACCCAAGTATATAATTGCACATATTTGACGTAATTTGACATTAGCATCTATTTTTTATTTTTTTGTTATTTTTTGTCCTAATCCATAGCAAGCTTCATTACAAAAACCAAAAATTATATAAGTTTTAAATATACATATCTCGCTTATACAAAGGTCTAATTTAATAATACTTGATGTGCTAGACACAGAATTTAATTCTCTAAAAAATTTATTTGAAGCATTTATTTCTAAAATCAAAATGAAACCATTTTATTGAAGAAAAACTGTTAACACCTTCAGGTAATATGCCACTTCCGGTTAGTCTGTTTTAACCAAAATCCACTATGTTATTCCAATTGACATAAAGGTCTTATATACCAAATTTGAAAAGTGTTAGATTATATTTTAAGATAGTTTTTCATTAAAATCTATTATAGGCTTCAAATAAAGTACCATTTCTAGAAATTATGTAATGACCAAAAAGGGAGGTGAACAACTAGATGTTATAGAAGTCCTAAATACAAAATTTCAACTTTCTACGGCTTACCGTTTTTGAGTTATGCGAGATACATACGCACGTACGTACAGACGTCACGACGAAATTAGTCAAAATGGATTCAGGGATGGTCAAAATGGATATTTCCGTTGAAATCTCAAAACCGAAATTTTTCGCGATTACAATACTTCCTTTACTTCGTACAAGGAAGTAAAAATGACGTTACTCTAATAGCGTTTTCCATTTGTATATTTTTCTATTTTGGTTCTTCAATATGTACTTTATGAAACCCATTTGGATGACATAAAGTACTTCTTTATGACATTCAAATTAGTTTCATAAAGTACATATTAAACAACCGAAATTGAAATTCCTGGATATGAAATAACGTACATTTTTTGAAAAAATGACCAAAATAGAAAAAATAGTATAAAATCCACGTTTCATAAGACATTTCAGCGCACTTGTCCCCTTAGAAAACTCGCGGCAAGCCGCTCGTTTTTAAAATTACGCGTGCACTAAAATCATGTCTTATGAAGCTTGTATCTTAATGTACTATTAGTGCGCACTCATTTTTCATTTATATTATCAGTGTGCACTAAATGAGTATTATGTGTTCCATTTATACATTTCGAGTAAACTGAACCTTACTCAGTACTCATTGTTTTACTCTTATTACGATCGTCAGTTCTTGCCAGTGCAATCGCACAAGTTACAACAACTAGTGCCGGGCATGACGTGATTGTCTGCACTGTGTATAATTAAATATATAAATGGAAAACGCTATAACATTTCAGTACTGACTGCCGTATCGCCTAGGGACCGCATGATGTCATTTTTACGTCATGCGATTGCCAGGAAATACGGCAGTCGAGTCCCAGCACTGGGTAAAATATTGAGGATCAGGGGCCGTATTCTCGACCCTTCGTAATCGTCAGAGTCGTGTGCTTACGTACGCATAGCGCAGAGGTTATTCTAACGTGCAGTTGGACACAAAATGTGCAGTAGGAAAAGCAAATTGTGCAGTGGGAAAATAAAATATGTGCAGTATATACAGAATGTTTCTAAACCTGTCATAAATTTTAAGGCTATGTAGTACTGACCAAAATAAGTAAAAAAGTTTAATCAACATAGGTCCGATCTTCAATAGTTTCCGAGATAAGGCAGTGAAAAATGAGTTTTTACGGAGTTACCTTTGCTATCTCGAAAACTATAAGTTACGACGTTTATTTAAAATAAAATTAAATAATTGTACTAATTTAAATGGAATATACAAAATTTTGTTAACTCTTTGTCAGTTGTTCTTCGATTTTTCGTTTTTCTCGGAAACAGTTGAAGATCGGACCTATGACGATTCAGCTTTTTTTCTCATTTTGGTCAGTACTATATACCCTTAAAATTTGTGACACAGGTGTAGAAACACCCTGTAGAATCACTAAATTGTGCCAGCTTTTCCCTCAACTTTATCTACAAACTCTTCGCTAGCCTCATCCTCATCAGTGGCATTGGCCTCAGCAAAAATACCATTGTACCATCTTTATTGTTTGGCTTATTTAACCACATCATTATAGCTTGCTGGGGATCTCACTCTGACAGAGAAGACAAGCTATTCCAAGACACGATTTTTAAAGTATTGCTGGTACTTAAGTCTTTCCACACCCACACTATGCGGTTTGGCAGCCAAAATCCGCGCGAAAATTTAGTTACCGTAAGGAATTTTGAAGAAATAGTTAAGAAGTTAATTAACTCTGGAAGCGTTAGTTTCCGCAACTTTTCTATTTCTTCCATCCAACTTGAATTGAGTTAAACAAAGATCTTTCCCTAAAATATTATAAACCAATTCTCTGTTCCATTTAAGCCATTCGGTATTGCAAATTGGAGACAAGGGACAAGTTTATCTAATGTAATTTCGTCTACTTAAAATTGACGTTGATGCGAGCGACATCTGCTGAATGGCATAAATGGAACAGAATAAACAGCGATTTATTTCCTATATGTGCAGTGGAAAAAATCCTTAGAATAACCCCTGGCATAGCGCACGAAATCAGTAAAACGGTATTCTCGACTCTTCGCATTGTTACGAATTCGTGCAATTGCTTTCGTGTTCAAAGCGAGTGGGTAAAAGCATTCGTCTCACCGGTTGTCGAGTTTATTTGCGCCTTGTCTTTTAAAAGTGACGTGTAATCAGTTGTTGTAATAGTGCAAATGATTGTAAAGTTGGGTAATAATGAATGAACTAAAAAAATTATTGTTAATTGAAGAATTAGATATAATAAAAATATTTTTTGTGCAACCGGACGCGAAATAAGCATTTCGCAGCCGCAATACAGGCCGCGGAATTCAATTTCGCGACCGTTGTTATGGTAACGGCCGCGAAATTCAATTCGCGGCCGTTGTCATGGTAGCGGCCGCGAAATTAGGTAAACAACCACTTTGACACTTGAGAATTGCATGGTTTTGTTTATCAAATGTTAATCCCATAGCCACCTTGAAAGCTAACTTTCTATTTACATTGAAACTGTTTAAAATTAATAAAATTTGTAATTACATATTTTTTACGGTTGCACAAAAAATATTGTGTACACCTTGTCCGCGAAATCCTTTAGCGCCCTCGAGATTGTCTTGCCTCGGCCGCAAGCGGCCTCGGCGACAATTTTTCTCTCGGTACGCTAAAGAGTGATTTCGCGGCCTTGATATACAAATAACTATTAAAGAATATGTTGAAGAGATGAATAACAGGGATATGGAAAATCCTGTAGATGTTCTAACAGATACACCATTCAAAAAATTAATTAGTGTACTACCTAAGAGATTGTTTTTGTTTTATTTATTATTCAGCGTAAATTGGCTCAAAAATTTATATATCTGCCAATAGTTATATTTTGTGATGCTTTCTCCTTACAAGTTCAGCCTTTTTTTAAATAACACATTTATAAGACTTCATAAGACAATGTAAAAGATATCTTTTTGTAAACCTATCTCTTAAATCGTACTGCCTAGTTAAATAATGATATTTGTTTTTAGAACTTGAATTTGTTTTGTTAATAACTTGAGAAATTTGCAAAATAAAAAAACATAATGAAATAATATATTATTAAGAATAATAAACAATTTTTTAGAATACATAGTATATAATTTCTGTGTACATATTTTTTAGTAGATCAAATACCAGTACGATTGAAGAAACTCTATAGCGGTACGATTTGAAAAAAACTTAGCAAACTTTTTAAAACATCAATATACCATTATGCGTGATTTTATGTATGTATGTATGTATGTATGTATGTATGCATATATGTATGTAATATACCATTAAGCGTAGGTACAAAATATGCATAAAATAAATATTGACAAATAGTGCAATAATGCTAGTTTTACAAAAATTAATTGGTATATTTCGATTTAGTTCGGTTTCTTATTTGTTGCCATGTCTGAAATACATATTGGTAAACTGTAATAATATATTGCATAATTAATTATAAGTTGTTTTCCGCTATTAGAAATTAAAAGTATTTGAGATTTTTAACATTTAGAAAAAAATATTTTTACATTTTTTCCAATTTTATCTAGCTCCTAGAATACAATTTAAAACATTGGATATTTCCTCCCATTTAGCTTGCGCATTTTTAGATGTAAAAGGTGCTGTATATTTACAACTTACTAATTTAAAGTTTTTCTTAATTAATTCAATATGCATTGGTCTTTGTTTCTCAGATATTTTGGCAGTTTGTTTCCATATTTATAATAGTAATAGCTAATCACTCAAAACATAAGGACGACTCAAACAAAACTTAACCATCCATTCATTGAAAACAGTTATGCAACTAGCAACACGTCCAATGTCCAATGCGACTTAGCGTTCGTCTAAATGCGAATGCGCGTGTGGCGAAGCGAAGGGTAGTTGAGAATAAGCTTCGTGCTTACGCATCGCGTTGTACTTCTCGTTTCGCCTTCGCATTCGCCTGAAAGCGAACGATGTCGAGAATCTAGCCCTAGTTCTGTGATTCTGCCATATCGCCTAGCGCTCGCACTACGTAAAAATGGCGTCTTGCGATCACTAGGCAATACGGAAGTAAGTACTGAAATGTTAGAACGACGTAATTTTTACGTAATACGATCGCAAGGCGATACGAGTCCCAGGCCTGGATATAATTTTATGTGGGTAAGTGGGTCAATAAAATATATCTATAAAATAAATAAAACTCAATTTTTGCATAGCGTCTTGCGGTCACTAGGCAAAACGGACGTAAGTATTGAAATGTTACAATGACGTAATTTTTACGCAATGCGATCGCAAGGCGATACGGCAGAGTCCCAGGCCTGGACACAATTTTATGTAGGTAATGGGTCAATAAAATGTGTATAAAATAAATAAAACTCAATTTTTGCATAAGACTTCATTATTTTATTTTTCATATTATTTTAAATTCTTAAAGTCTTGAAATACATAAAAGAATGCTTTCACAATTCACTTACGATTATAGTTATATTTAGTCAATAATTAATAGCAGGTTCCATTTCGCCCATCATTATTGCAAGTGCATGACTTGCTCCCGTCCCTAAATTTGTTTCCAGGAATGCAGTAACCGCGTTCTCCAGGTCTTACTAAAAGTAAACAAATTAATAATATATTTGTTGTCATAAGTAGAATGTGAATTTTTATTAAGCTTGAATTACATTATACTATTTTTGTTTAGAATTTAATTTGATTCTCGTTCGAGAATTTCTAATCTTTTCTAGTATAATGTTAATCAGAAATTTTCATCCGAGTTTCGTTCGATTTTCATACTAGATTGTAATTTAGAAATATATGTCTGTCCTGTTTTTTCGTCCGAGTTTGATACTAGATTTCAAGTACGCATTTCTGTGGTCACTGAACATCGGACCGAACGGTCATCGAACAAGTAGTTTTCTGCTGAATACACTTTTCACATTCTATCTGATTCATGCTGTTCAAAAGTCAAAAAGATGTGAAATAGTATATTAAAGAACGTGTTTTATAAGACATGTTTTTTCGCACGCGTCAAACTTTAGAAAACGAGCGTTAGCGAGTTTTCTAATTGACAAGTGCGAAAGAAAGTCTTATAAAATGAGTTCTTTATACTATTTTTTATATTTTGCGCCTTCTACAATTAACATTTACTTACTCAATTTGTGATTATATTTGTAACCATTTGTACATTTTCATGTAAATAATCTTCCCTAAATAAAAAATAATAATAATAATTACAACATTATATTATTAAAATGAATTCTCAATGAACTAAAAATAAATTATCATCTAGTACCAACTGTCTAAAACAAAAAATTGCGTATCGAAATGAAGGTCATTACGATACGCAATTGCGAAGTACTCAGTTCTTCACTAATATTTCTACTTTGAAGAAGCTATATTTCTCTTTTGTGTGAACAAAACTTGAATAATGTCTGCAAGTTTGGAGACCACCTATAAATATATAACGAATACCGAGTTAGGGGCGGAGCCTGCTACCAATGGAAGTAGTGAAATTCAAATAGCGGAGGCGTGGCTATCAGTCCAGTAGAGCAATACTCAAACAGTTTTTATTTGAATATAAATATTTTGCATTAAACTTAATAATTTAAATACATTTCCAATTATAAATCATGTCGACTTGTATGGTATAATAATATTCATTTATTTTTTATAAATATAATTTAGAAATAGCATATATTTCAAGAACATTTAGGTCCACGAAGAAAATAGTATGGTATAAAAATTTATATACGTGACGTCACATCTATATTTTCAAATTTCGGAGGACTATAACTCGCTTATTAATAGGAATTTTTTCACCGGATTTTCACCGACAGTCTTAGTTTTACTTATACGGTCAGATGAAATTATAAAAAAAAATGGTGGAATCCCCTATTCTCGTATTAAAAGAACCTTTCATTGCAGTATAGTGTTTACTAACTATGAATGAAAATCACCAGTTAGAATGTTATGTGAAAATTTTAATACCCTGCCACATTACATTGACATCTTTTTTGACTCGTTCGTGAAGTTTAAGAACGCAGTATATTGTTAATATGAGTTATAATGCTTCAAATAATTATTTTGTTATATGTATGCTATGAAAACCAATATTATCTGAGTTTATTTTGTTATTACATTGCTACTTGTGCTAATTAAGGTATTTTTTATTGCTTTTTTGTATAATATACCTGTAATTGGGATCAGTGGCGGATTTAGAAAATTATAATGGGGGGGGGGGGCACGAAATTCGGAAAAACAAATTTTAAATATATAGGGTGAGCCCCAGCCCCCCATCTGGTTAACTTCTGTGCTGTATTGTAAAAAATTGCTCATATAAAAGTTTTATTATTTTAAATATACTATTTGATGGCAGATGTAAATATTATTTATAAAGTCAGAACTTTTATTTTTTAAATAGCAACCTATAATTATTTTACTAAAATATAAACCCCCATTTTTTGTCTTTTAAATGATCTATTTGGGGTCCTGCACCATAACAAAAAATAATAAAATGTACATTTATACTTCAAGTATTACTCAATAAATAGGGATTAAGATGAAGAAAAGAATTTTTTAATAATTACTTTGCGAGATATTTGAGGTTTGTTGTCGGTGTCACTGTGACGTCACATTAGTGCTGCCTACTATAGAATAGGTGTTGCCATGACGTCACGTTGACTTTAAAAATTAAATTCAGTTAAGGCTTATTCACAGCACTGAAATTAGGCGAAATTATAATTAGCACTTATAATTATACTTATAAATATAAGTTTATGTCAACACATTCAAGTGTCAGCGTTCAAAAGCTTCAAATTAGAAATGAAATTAATTTAACTTAACTTAAATTAAGAATTTTATGCAAACTTCATATATTTTACTTATAATTATAATTTATAATTATAAGTGGACCAATCAGATTGAACAAAAAAATGACAGATTATGTCACGGATGTCACGTCATGTCAAATTTGTCATAATTTGCTCAATATGGATATAAATAATATAAATTTATTAAAAAGAATTTTATTTAATAACAATTTATTGCATTACTTGCTTATCAGGCGGCAGTAAGTATGTTCTTTTAAGTATGGTACAATACATTAATTATAAATTGTATTTTTAAGTTAACATCTATTTAACATGTTTTAAGACGGTCATTTTTAAGTATAATTTTTAATTATAATTTCTAAATATAATTATAATTTCTAAGTATAATTTCAGAGCTGTGAATAAGCCTTTAAACCAAAAACAATTAAGACTTTTTAATACAACGAATTGCTTCAATATTTTAAAAAAAACTTTCATTTAAAATAAAAAAAAATCAGAGTGCAGGATCCCAAAGTAAATGAGTTTAGAGAAATATGAGAAATAATGTTTATTCAAATATCCCAAGTAGCCATGTGAACATAAATAAAATGCAACAATGTTATACAAAACAAATTAAACATCTCGTCAAACATCAAATTAAGTAATAAGAACAACTTGCGACAAAAAAATGGCGGTTTATATTTTAGTGAAATAATTATTTTTTGCTATTTAAAAAATAAAAGTTGATAGTCGTATCTTTTAAACGTGACTTTATAAACAATCTCTACATCTTCCAGCAAATAGTATAATAAAAATAATAAAACTTTTATATGAACCATTTATTCTATTACTTACAATAAAAAAATTAGGGGGGCATCTCCGAAATAATATACAAGTTGAAAAATAAATAGTAATTCTGTATTTTTATTATTTTTATTAGTAGGTTTATTCTTTTATCTAATGATGTGTAATACGTGAATAAGTAACAATTAAATTTTTAAAAATAACAGGGGGGGGGGGGGCACCTGCCCGAGTGCCCCCCGTCTAAATCCGCCACTGATTGGGATATTACATCCTGTAGGTCAGATTGATAATAAATAAATAAATGTAACGAAAACATAAAAATGATTTAAGAAGTTTTAAAGAAAGTGTTGGATAAAACTTTGTATTACACTCGTGTGGAATGTATATTAGTCACTAAAGAAAATTAGCCACGATGCCCGCCGGCTAATATATTACATTTCACACTAGTGTAATAAATAACTATTTAAATCTTACAGCATGCCATAAAGGTACAGACTGCATGTTCTCCATCGGGTGAACAACGACAACTGTTACACACTTCTTTAAATGTTTCGCTGGGTGTACAACGACTGGAGAATGCTGTAAAAATAATAAACGAACAAAATTATATATGACGAAGGAAGATTGAAGACATACCTGGTACTATAAAAAATACCACGAAAGCAAAAATAGAAAATTTGTAAAATGACGTCATTTTTACCACAATGCTATATCAAAATACACTGAGTAATTCTAAACCAAAAAGTCATTTTATACTAAAATTGGTGGCATGGAAATTTTATCGCTAAAATTTTATTGCTTGGAATATTAATCTCGCATAAAATTTATTTTCAATAAATTGTAAAGGAAATAGGGTATTTGACAAATTTTGGGAGTGTGTTTAAATTGTACATAACTTTCACCTAATTAATTATACAGAATGTTACGTAAGTAAATGTCCAACGATTAATCCATGGTAGAACTGACCCCATAGATAATAAATCTGGCATCGTTTTTGTTTTACATACTTTCTAAACGATTTGGAGGCCTTTAAAATTGACAATTATTATAATTGTTACAACTATTATTATTATTATTATTATTATTATTATTATTATTATTATTATTATTATTATTATTAATATTATTATTAATATTATTATTAATAATATTATTATTATTATTATTATTATTATTATTATTGTTATTATTATTATTATTATTTGTAAACATAAGAAGCTCTTTTTTCTACAGTCTGTATACAAAGTAGCCATTTGCGCTCTCTTTTGTCAACGTAAAATGTCACATTGCCGCTCATACGCGACAAAGTAGAAAAATCGCTCGCTGTTCAAATTTCTAACTATACAATATTGAGAAATGTCACTTGTCTACATTCTTAATAGAAACGTTTAGTCAGGAACTAATGGCACTGTAGTTACACATTTACCACCTTCACAAGTCGATCTGACATATAACTGCTCTGTCGGTATATTACATAACAAAAAAAAAACTGATGTGGCCAGCACATTACCTTCCGTCAGTTATATGAGGCATTTACGAAATTCTACCGGTGAACTGTTACCGGTAAACAGCTGTTTATCAGGTTATAGCTACCGGAATCGATATTTTAACAACGTAAATGGTAAACAGAGTAGATCCATAACCTATAAAAAAATTTGAAAATTTGAAACAGGTTAGAAATTTAATGTAGTTAACAAACTGAGCAGAGTCCTACTTTGAACACATTTCCAGTTTTAACGCGCGCGCTTCGCTTTGCATCAATACCTTTTTTTAAGATTAGATTCTTCATTAATCCGGTAGATGAATCTGGTAGATATTGTACAATTTTCGAACACGGTAACTTTTTACCAATCGTGTTTTCATACATACAGAAAGTTCCTTGCAAAAGATTCCAAATTTCTAGTATGTACATTACCTTTCGACAGTTTTTATATAAATTCCATACAGAAAGTTTCGAGCAAAAGGATTCTATATTTCGAGGAAAATTATAACACAAATATACTACGAATATGTCAGTTGACACTGACATCTTTCAATCAGAATTTTCTTAATATAGTAGGTGTTTCTAGCATAGCTTGCTAATTTATGAAACTTAATTTCTTTATAATTTTATTACTCTATATCCATTGAATATGAAGTATAAAATGCAGTCAAAACGTATAGAGAATACAATGTTCTTTAATATTTATAATAACATTAAATGTGAAAAAATCTGATGTGGCCAGCACATTACCTTCCGTCAGTTCTATATATTTTGTACAAATTTCATACGGAAAGTTCCTTGCTAAATTAAATATTCTATTTCTTGTACATTAGCTTCCGGCAGTTGCATGTATTTTATGCAAATTTCATACAGAAAATTATTATTTTGTGACGTTTTCTATATACAGTGTAATGTATCTGCAGAAAAAAAATATTTATTATTATTATTTCTTGTACATTACCTTAAAGCAGTTGTATGTATTTTATACAAATTCCATAGAGAAAGCAAAAGATCCTATATTTCCAGTAAAATTATAAAACAGACACACTATGTCAATTTCACTTGACACTGACATCTTTCAATCAGAATTTTCTTAATATAGTAGTTGTTTCCACAGGTATGGCTACTTTATGAAATTTAATTTCTTTATAATTTTTTAACACACACACACACACACACACACACACACACACACACACACACACACACGCACGCACGCACGCACGCACGCACGCACGCACGCACGCACGCACGCACACACGCACACACGCACGCACGCACGCACGCACACACACACACACACACACACACACACACACACACACACACACACACACACACACACACACACACACACACACACACACACACACACACACACACACACACACACACACACACACACACACACACACACACACACACACACACACACACACACACACACACACACACACACACACACACACACACACACACACACACACACACACACACACACACACACACACACACACACACACACACACACACACACACACACACACACACACACACACACACACACACACACACACACACACACACACACACACACACACACACACACACACACACACACACACACACACACACACACACACACACACACACACACACACACACACACACACACACACACACACACACACACACACACACACACACACACACACACACACACACACACACACACACACACACACACACACACACACACACACACACACACACACACACACACACACACACACACACACACACACACACACACACACACACACACACACACACACACACACACACACACACACACACACACACACACACACACACACACACACACACACACACACACACACACACACACACACACACACACACACACACACACACACACACACACACACACACACACACACACACACACACACACACACACACACACACACACACACACACACACACACACACACACACACACACACACACACACACACACACACACACACACACACACACACACACACACACACACACACACACACACACACACACACACACACACACACACACACACACACACACACACACACACACACACACACACACACACACACACACACACACACACACACACACACACACACACACACACACACACACACACACACACACACACACACACACACACACACACACACACACACACACACACACACACACACACACACACACACACACACACACACACACACACACACACACACACACACACACACACACACACACACACACACACACACACACACACACACACACACACACACACACACACACACACACACACACACACACACACACACACACACACACACACACACACACACACACACACACACACACACACACACACACACACACACACACACACACACACACACACACACACACACACACACACACACACACACACACACACACACACACACACACACACACACACACACACACACACACACACACACACACACACACACACACACACACACACACACACACACACACACACACACACACACACACACACACACACACACACACACACACACACACACACACACACACACACACACACACACACACACACACACACACACACACACACACACACACACACACACACACACACACACACACACACACACACACACACACACACACACACACACACACACACACACACACACACACACACACACACACACACACACACACACACACACACACACACACACACACACACACACACACACACACACACACACACACACACACACACACACACACACACACACACACACACACACACACACACACACACACACACACACACACACACACACACACACACACACACACACACACACACACACACACACACACACACACACACACACACACACACACACACACACACACACACACACACACACACACACACACACACACACACACACACACACACACACACACACACACACACACACACACACACACACACACACACACACACACACACACACACACACACACACACACACACATCATCGTAAAAATAGTAAATTCGTATTCTAGGGACTCTAAAACGTGCTTATTGAGTAAAAACTCATCATCGAATTTTTTGACCAAAGACAATACCTTCCTTACCTAAAGGTGACGGAAGGTAAAAAGGATATTTACCTAAAGGTGACGGAAGGTAAAAATGCCGAACTGCTGTGAAAATAAAATAGGGCATTTATTTACAAAAACGAAAGTACCTATAAAATAATTAGATTAGATTGAAGATTTGCTCAAGAACAATGGAAAATAACGATAAATTAAATATAAAATAAATTGTGTGAACAGTTGTGCTGCCACCTGCAAAAGTTTGGCGTGGACGCTCCCAATGGACACCCACTTTTTCACTGCACTAGTTTAATGTACTTGAAACAAATAAATTATGCAAAACTTTTTGTTATAGTGGAGGACCCCATTGTGGCGACTGTAGAAAAAATCTTGTGTGTGTCTCGAGCGCAAATGGACATTGTCGATTTCGAGAGAATGCGGCGCTCGTGCGTTGCGCGGTAACAACCTCTCAATCGACAATGTCCCATTTTGCGCTCTTAATACACCAATAGCTATAGTGTTATACGTTTTTGGATTCAATTTTTGAAGGAAAATACACATAAACAATTTTAAGTGTTCTTTACGATAACTTTAATGTCTGAGATTAGCAACATTGAATGTCAGATTGACAGTTATGTAAACATAACCTATAAAATATATATTTCTTTCATTTTCAAAATTTATCGATTTCACATAAAATTTAATATGCATCCCAGCTCTGAAGTTCTATTTTGTCATTCAGATGGTTTATTTTCTTCAACCTTAAAGCCCTTTGCAAATAAATTGCACATTCGTGATAAAATATAGAACTTCAGTGCCACATAAATAATTATTATTCATATAAGCCGTGTTCTTTCGGAGTGTGATTCGCTATCTAAATGATAGAAGTGATTTACGTCTCCTATTCGTATTCCCACTTTCTCATTTTGTGATCACTAGACAACCTTCCCCTTTCCCTTCTGAATCAACCATTTTGAGTGATTCACCCGGATTCAGTTCAAAGCAAATTTAAAAATGGCTTTTTGAGAGTAGAAATTCATCAATGTTGAGTTTGTGGCATCATGAGAAATATGTTTTTCCTGCAAAAGAATATAAAGACAGTAGATTATTTATAAAATAGGTTAGGTTGCATTGGTCTGCATATGACATTTGACGCTAGATGGTGTTTATATTGTTTTCTTGATTTAATTTTTAGATCATGATTCAAAAGAATCACTATTAGACCAATCAGGATTCACAAAATCACAATCACAACCCAAAGGAACACGGCTATTGTAACGTGGAACGCCCGCCGTCGCCGCCACCGTAAGCGAGTGTCTATTTATAGCGGTGACGTAATCGCGCTAGTAGCAAACAGGTCGCGACGTGTTTAATTACATCCGATCGCCTGAACCTTTTGTGTTCATTGTTATTATGCGATCGAACATTCTAGGGCTTTTCTAGAAGATAATGGCAATTGCATGAAAGGGACGTAGCTATGCTCGGGAGTTAGTTCAGTTGAATCCTTGATCACGCAACATTAGTTATGCGATCGAGGGTTGACTTACATAGTCATCTGAGTTAATTACATAGTTCAGTTCCATTAGTGAAGACGGACAGACACTTACATTAGTTCAGTTAGTTGGTTAGCTAGTAAGTTAGTTACATGCAGAGTCATGGAGTGTTAGAGAGTAAAGTGCTAGTGAGTTTGAGAAGCACAGCGGTATCGTAGTGAGCGTATGCAGTTGGTGTCGAGTAGGTACTCGGGAAGTTACTAGTATATTGGAATAGCTGTGGATGTGAATACTCTTGTAATGTTGACGAGTATTGGGAAGCTTTAGTGTACAAGGACAGTAACGGCGAGTCGGGAAGTTACTGATATACCGGGATAGCTGTGGAAGACAATACTCAGTAGCGTTGAAGAGTATTGGGAAGCTAGGTAGGTATACGGGGATAGTAACGGCAAGTGGAAGTGAATACTCGGCAGTGGTGTTAAAGAATTGTGGCATACGGACAGTCGGTGATACTGAGGCTATGGAAGTTAGACTGTTAGTTACATAAATAGACAGACAGTAAAGTGAAAGATGTGACTTCTGTCCGAGCAGTTGAATATACAGACGCTGTTGAGTCAGTTGAGTATTTAGACGCTGTGGAGGTCGGTAGGCGGACAGTTGAACATGATATAAGTATATAGTGATATAAATATAGTGATAAAAATATTGCGTAAACAGTCTACAAGAGTCTGCAACAGACTAGCAGTCTAAGATTGGAACGCGTAGTGAAATAAATAATTTGTAATATCGTGGAAATAAATAGTAATGTTAATTGGTTTAATAAATAAAGTGCTAGTGTTAGTGTTATCTAGTTAATTATAATTTTAGCCTTAATTAGTTTTTAATAATTGTTTAATCTTAGTAATAGTAACTTTCATTATAGTTTAATAAACACTGAATTTTAATTAATAATAATTGTCCAATATTTACACTTCACCCAATTAAATATAAAAATGTTACAATATTCTGTTTTTTTTTGTAAAACTCAATATTTATTCGAATGAGGAACATATCATTATTATATAAAGAATTATTTTGGTGGAAATAGTTACGGAAGATTACGGAATTAATTTTCCATAGTTAGATTGATGTTTGCCGTGTATAAATAATTTGTGAAACCAAAAAAAAAGACGTGTCAAGCATCAAAATTGTGAAGAAACTAGAAACAAAAAAAAAACAGTTTTGTATGCATTTTTATATTTTGAACAACTTTGCATTCTACAGTTTTTGCCGTGAAATAAACAGGAGAGCAGGAAATTGCATAAAACTAAAATCCCATGTTAATTCCCTATGGTCATTCTTAACCGCAATCACCCGGTATGGAATAGTTAATCGATAATTGCTGAACGTACTACCACGATTCGGTTGAGAAAAACTACGCATTATTCTTTTTTTGTGTAATGTACAATATTAATTATAGATTTATCTTGAATTTCATCTTAGTACAATACCCCATTAAGGCATATCTAATTTCAAATTGCAAATTTATTTCAAGGATAAAGATAAATTTTTCATTTGATAAATAATCGATTTCTGGTAGTAAAGTTATGTAGTAATTAATAACTAAATGAAAATTGTTATTATTTTAAAATATGATTCATAATTTTTTTATTATAAGTACTGTTAGAATCAACCCTTACATTGCTAAGGCCCGGCTTAAGGTTTAAGCTTGGCCGAGGCCACACGATAATATAGGCAATGCTTATCCCTGCTCAATGCGTCACGTCAAACAATATCAGCAATGCTAGCCTAGCGCTACAGCAGGCAGCGCGAGTGGATGCGTGGCACAGCGCAGAACGAAACGTCAAATTTCGATTGTTTTTCGTTGAAGGAAATTGCAAAAATGATTTTAAAATGCTGTGTGCCAATATGCAGGAGCAATAGGGTAGTTCAGTATTTACGTCATATGCGGCGCGCTTCATTTAAACTACTATCCTACCGGTAAATACATCTTTCAAAGTGAACCTTATTGCCACAGCAAATAAGAACTATAATTTTAAGCAGTTCATTTCGTCGCCAATATCTTAATTAAAAAAATCTGATGTGGACACCACACGACTTCCTTGTACACAAGACCAATATGAAGTATAGACCCAAGTATAAAATTGCACGTATTTGACGTAATTTGACATTAGCATCTATTTTTTATTTTTTTGTTATTTTTTGTCCTAATCCATAGCAAGCTTCATTGCAAAAACCAAAAATTATATAAGTTTTAAACATACATATCGCGCTTATACAAAGGGCTAATTTAATAATACTTGTGCTAGACACAGAATTTAATTCTGTAAAAATTTTATTGAAGAAAAACTGTTAACAACTTCAGGTAATATGTCACTTCCGGTTATCCCTGTTTTAATCAAAATCCACTATGTTATTGCAATTGACATAAAAGTCTTATATACCAAATTTGACAAGTGTTTGAAAGACAGCGAACCATTTTTAGGTTACAGAACCCTAAGAACACGACATATTATTAATATATTAATGTGGATAGAGAGAGTTATTTACGTACTATAAACTTAAAAAGAAGAAAGAACTAATGTTCAAAAACGCTAACAGACAAAATCTCAGTCGGTAGTCGGTATGTCGGTAAACACTCGGATATGCTTGAAGCTGCGCAAACCTGTTACTCTGTAGTTCACAATGTGCAGAGTTGATTTCAATTTGAATCAAAACCTTTGATGTTATTAATATCTCAAAGTTAACTTCTTCATAATGACAATAATTACTGAGTTTACATGCAGTTTTGAAACCGTTTTTAAAACGTTTTTAGTTTTGAAAAAGCCATGTATACAATATCAAAACAGTTTTGAAATATCTCAAACCAAAACTAAAATTCTTGGGCTGGACTTCAAAACTAGTTTCAAAACTACTCATGTAAACACTTAAAATTCAGTTTCGATACTACGCATGCGTACGGAGCATAATGTTTCTGTCGCTTTGTGTTACTAACCTTCAAATAAACTGACAGTTGTGTAGTTTTAGTGCGTAGTGGTACGAAGTATAAAAAATAATTGGAATAATAGCAAAACAAAGTATTTGGAGTGAAGAGGATCTGTCACTTACATCAGTTAAATGCGCATGCGCCGAAACTGATTTCAAATCAATTTTTAAACTTGTTTTGAAAACTGCATGTAAACAGTTTTGCATAATTTTGACTGAAAACTGAAACCATTTTCAAAACTGCATGTAAACGAAGTAAATATCAGCATCAAATTACAGGCGTTAAAATTTTTTGCTTAGGACAATGCTTCATATTTCGCGCTATACTCTGACGTCACACTATTCTACCCCATTACGGTATACGGCTAAATTGATATACCTAACATTAGAGAAATTAGAAGCTAAACAAGTTTCCTAATATACAGGCTGTCCCAGGACGAGCTTACGCTATTGTTATTTTAAAAACTACTCAATATTTTACGAAATTTGGTTTCTAGGGTTTTCCGACATGCCTGTTACGACTAAAATATTTTCAAAATAGTAGCACTTTCATTTTAACCGGAAGTAGACGCCAACTTTCAATTTTAAATGAAATGCTATATTTTTTATTTCACCATTGAATTCAGCAGAAAATTTCATATATGAAACCATAGAAACATTTTGCTTATGGTCGACAACTTCCGGCGTAATTTAACTTTTTTGATTTTTTATCTAAAAACGACCACTTCTTTATCACTCTATATTTCGAGAATGGAATCAAATTTGTATAATTTGTAAAAACAGATTTATAAAGAAAGGTTTTAGTTAATTCAATGGAAGAGGCTGTTGGTACTCGGTGAAACATATTAAATAATAATAAAAAAAAAAACACAACTCTCGGTTACTCAATACTTCTGATGATGCCGTAACTGGCGAAATTGTACAATAAAATAAATATACTTTTTCTTGTGAAACTTAACCGAGAGTTGTGTTTTTTTTAAGAATAGTTTTGTTTACGCTAATATAAATTAATAATCGACGATTTTTGATAAATGTTATTTGCAAGTCTCAAGATTTCGTTACAAGTTATTTCATCGCTAAATAATGAAATATATTAACATTTTTAACGATTATTATATACTGGGCCCTATTCTATAACTCGGTGGTTAATTTTTAACAACAGGTTAAAAATTCTATCCAATAGATATTGATTTGACAAATGAAAATCCCTTTTTTTGTCATATGTCAACATACATGATTGGTTAAAAAATTTAACCAGTGGTTAAAAATTAACAACTGAGTTACAGAATAGGCCTCACTGTGTGTCTATTTTAAAGGTGTACGTAGGAGATTAACATGGGAAATCAGTTTTTTGCAGTTTCCTGCTCGCCTAATTATTTTAAGCAAAAATGCGTCAAATAAAAGTTTTAGGGTATAAAATTCTACATCTAAAACAATAAATAGAATTACCTTTACATGCTTTATAACGACAGAAATTAAATATGAAAATGTCGAAAATTACGTTAAAAATATCGGCAGCCATGGAATTGAACAATAAATAAATAAATGCTTGTCGTTTTATCTGTCACAACGTAAGTTGACTTATTTGACGTTTCTGACAATTTGATTTGAAAAATATCGTTAATTATGATAATAAGAGAAATATTATATTAGACACTAATAAATAAAGCTAAAAAAAATACAGTTTTGTTTAAATAATAAGCATATATCAAAAATTCAACATTGCGTAAGAAAATTATAATGTATGATGCTGTTCTGTACTCTCAACTCATTTTCAATACATCTACCTTAGTAGTACAGAAGGGTTCTACACTTATCATTCCTAACACTCTTTCTTAGAGTAACGCATGTTCTGCTCGTCCTATATTCTGATTATGCGGCTCACGTGTACTTTTTGAAGACACATTAGCAGCCTTTCAAATTTTGTCACGAATTTAGCTCTTCATTCGTGTAAATATTTATTTTTTAATCATTTCAAACAATAAAACTAGAGACAAAATCAAATTGTCAAAAACGTCAAATAAGTTAACTTACGTTGTGACAGATAAAACGTCAAGCATTTATTTATTTTTTGTTCAATTCCATGGCTGTCGATATTTTCAACGTAATTTTCGATACTTTCATATTTAATTTCTGTCATTACAATGCATGGAAAGGTAATTCTGTTTATTGATTTAGATGCAGAATTTTATGCTCTAAAACTTTTATTTGACGCATTTTTGCTTAATATAATTAGGCGAGCAGGAAATTGCAAAAAACGGATTTCCCATGTTAATCTCCTATGTACACCTTTAAGACAGACACATGGTATGTACGAGTATGTATTAATGTATTTATTATAGAATTGTTTTATCTGAATGTTCTGGTGAAAAGAATGTAAATATATGTTGATTTATGTATGAAATTTAAACGAACTGGTACAATTATACCGCCTTGTAAATCTTTATAGTTTTGCTCGGATGGAACGATAATTTTGTAAACATTAATATTTTCATTTGAAAATGGAGCTCTCGGTTTTACTCTTCTAATTTAATGTAACACGGCGGATTCGAATCTACATTTCGTTCGGGGTGATTCACGTAATGCTAAACATATTATTATCATCGTTTACTATCGACTGTCAATACCTCTCGGCGGGCTACTAAGCGTTTCTTTATATACAACTTGCGACAAATCGCAAAATTTCTACTGACAACCGGTATTTATACAGTTTCTGCTAACTGTAACTTATGAACTTCCAAATATAACATCGATAACGATACAAATAGCTCTTTGTCTATATAACGTGTATGTCAATCGATATCTAACATTTAATCGAAAGTTCCAAATGATTCGAATTCTTCTTTCCGGGGGTATGTAAACAGGCAAATGTTTCTACACCCCTAATCATGTATAAGCAGGAAATGTAGCCATTTTGGAGCGATTTTACAAAGGAATAAAGGTACTTACTATTCGTGCCAGTTGACATCACTAACTGCTATGCTATTTGTCTGGAACCCCCTTAGTCACTTCATTGGACTCCACTAGTTTTCACTGTTATTTAGGATTTATTTTAATTAATACCAACACCATATAATTTAAGGTTAAATATGTTGAAATATCTAAACATGTTGAAATACAATTACATTTATAGTTTGTTACTCTTTGATGCAAATTTCTTACGGACGGAATAATTTTTTCTCCATACATGGTATAAATTTTCCGGCGGATGACATCAATTTCAAACTCACTTAGTACTCGCACTTTACCGGAATCACGTCTTCGTCTTTTTGATGTAACTCCATATAAAAAAATTCGTCGTACAGTGGCATAATTCACATTAGTTAATTCTGCCGTTTTTTTAATGAGAGTATTATCACTTTCACTACTTCTTAAAGAGTTATATACATTTAAAATAATTTGTGTACAGCAGTCCAATAAGTGTGCACGTTTATGTTTTCTACTTGTCTCGTGAGAACACTCTTTATCCGACAAAACTAAAGTTTCTTCGTCCCATGGTCGCTACATTTTTTTTCTGTAATTTCGTCTGAATTTGCTTACAACCACAACTGAACAAGTCAACAAATTACATTCGAATGACATTACACAGAATTTTCACAAATCGTAAATAAATGCAGTTATATTAATTAGCGGGATTTTGATAAATTACCGCTGCATCGTTTTCCCAAATTTTGCTAATCCTGACGCATACGACCATAAATCCCATGCTGTTTTGCGGTGTACCGCGTCATTACGAAGGCAGGTAGATTTGAAAATATCTTGAGACAAACCATACACTTTGGTTAAACATTTGTAAATAACTAATAAGTGATTATGACAACGTACAATGTCATTTAGCGTACAATTTTGAAATATTCGTACAATGTTAAACTTTAGCTCACTTGCTAAGTTCGTTCGATCAGTTGTTTACGTGTTATCTGTACAAGCGAGTGCAACCTCAATTGGAGCCGCATATCTGCGTACTAAAGTTTAAAGAATCAGACTTCGGCGAGAGAGTTCCTAAGCGATTAATGCTGACTCTACCAAAACTCATCTCTACGTCTCGCCTAAGTTAAATTGCGTGTCTTTATATTTCGCAACATTTCTCAATGTTACATTAAAATATTTATAATTGTTCAGAATCATATTGCATTTTACTTTTTTCCCGTTGTCCATGCACCTCGATTTTTTTATTTTTGGGTTATTGATGATATTTTCCAGTTTCCGTAATTCATATTCAAAAATTTTGTTCATCACAGGCAAATACATAACAAATTTTGATCGAATATTGTGAAATACGCAAGCGTAATATGAAAAACTTTAACTATTTTCATTACAGTGTACACTGTAAACTTTTACAGAATGTGTAAAGACGACAAGCTCGAAGAAAGAGACAGCAAAGTACTACCATGACCTCTTAGATAGAATTTTCAAATTATTTTTTTCATGTTATAAAAAACTTTGATAACTGAAATTGGAAGATAAATTTAACATAATAATTTTACAGTAAGTAAATAAAAATAAATAAACGAAAGCTAGCTCAAAGAACAAGATGCTGTTGCCGTATAACTTTCTTCGACCACATATGTTCAAAATACTGAAGTCATTTCAGTATCTTTTTTTTGTTAATTACAAATCAATTTTGTATTAATAAGCTCAATATACTTTTATTAATTAAAATTATAAATTTTAGCAATTACTTTAGATATTAAAAGAACAAAAACATGTTAATGTTATGTTGACTCATTAGTTTCGCTCGAACCTCCTTAAAATACGTCCCAGCACTGGACAAAATATTAAAGCAGTGCTGGTACTCTGCCGTATCGCCCAGCGATCGCATGATGTAAAATTACGTCATGCAATAGGGCGCGGGCAAACAGCTGTTTTAAGTGCCCTTGAAAACATATGTGCTGGAGCCCCACTTGTCAAAGTGACAGTACAGAAGTTTTGTTGTATGTTGTTGTGTTTGTCGTTTGTGCTGTATTTTTCTGGAATATCAGTGTTTATTGTAGAACACCACAACAACCAACAACAAAATGGACACTTAAAACAACTGTTGCCCGCGCCCTATACGAAAGTCAGTACTGAAATGTTAGAGTGACGTAATTTTTACGTAATGCGATCGCAAGGCGATACGGCAGAATTCCAGCCGGAGACACAATTTTATATAATGGGTCAATAAAATATGTCTATAAAATAAATAAAACTCAATTTTTCCATAACATTCTATCATAATTTTATTTTTCATATTATTTTAAATTCGAGTCTTGAAATACATGAAAGAATGCTTTCGCAATTCATTTACGATATTGATTTGAAATTCATCGCCAACTCTAGTCACGCCACTGAGTTGGATCATCTGAACAGACTTTTTTAGAGCAAACTGCATGTAGCCCATCTTTTGAGCATTTGCAAAGGTTGCAATCGTACCAAAATTCTTCTTCAGGGGTGCAGGAGAAACCGCGTGCTCCAGGATGATCTAAAAGTGAACAAAATAATAATATATTAATGGAATATGCATTTCTATTAGCTTTTTTTATTCATTATACCAGTGACTACTTGAAATCTGTTACCTACATATATATGGAATATAATTACTGAGTTTACATGTAGTTTTGAAACCGCTTTCAAAACGTTTTTAGTTTTCAAAACGCCAAACGCCTTGTATTTAGGATCATTAAAACGGTTTTGAGTTATCTCAAAACCAGGGGTTGGGTGGAAGAACAGCGTATGGCTGAACCCCGCCATTGACATAGCAGTCAATAAAGTATATTATTATTATTATTATTATTATTATTATTATTATTATTATAATTTGAAAAATTTAGAGCTGCACTTTTTGTTTCATAATAACCGGGGGGGGGGGGGGGGTTAAATTCAAGATACAATTACCGTATATCAAAACTTACATTTTTTTCATAGAATAAGCAGTTGCAGGTTTAAGGCTTTTTTTAATGTAAAAATGTAAGTCAAAATTAATTTGATTAAAATACTTCTTTACAAAAAAATAGGTACATTTAAGCCGCAGCAAAGGCAGATAACTTAAAACTATGAACTACAAGACAACTACAATACCAACTAATACCATGCAGAATTGTACGCAATTTTAACCTGCGCCAAATTACTACTAGAGAGCCACTTTAGCAACAAAAAAATCTCTATAGTAACAAACAGCCAAGACGAAGTAAAAGCACTAGAATCTTGTGAGACATAATCTGGACTTGTTTTAGAGTGCATCCACAGATTAAATGCACTAGGAGCGAGGAACAAATTGAAATTAATATGGGTACGCGGGCATTTAGAGATCGAAGAAAACCAGGTAGCAGATAGTCTGGTTAAGAAGGGGACAAGTTTTCCTTTCACAGGACCAGAACGGGCTTTCGGAATCTCAGTTAAGCTGGAAATAAAAACATTGCTGAATCAATGGCACAAGAATCACAGGTTGGAGTGACCAGTGCAGAGACACTTAAAGCTCTTCCTAAATGAACCAACCAAGAAAGAACGGAACGTTTACTCCTAATGAGCAAACAAGACGTTAGCTTAATAACAGGACTCCTAACAGGACACTGTCTACTAAACAAACACCTGCACACGATGGGACTAACACAAAAACCAACATGCAGGGGGTGTGGTGAAGAGGAAGAAACCCCTGAGCACCTTATATGTCACTGTGAAGCCTTTACGAGCAGCAGATATAATATCCTGGGGGCAGAAAAGATTCAGCAGGATATGCTAAAAGATTTAGATCTGAAGAAAACCCTGGAGTTTATTAAACAAACAGGACTCCTAGAATAGGAGTAAATCTGGAGGGTACAATAGTACAATAGATCTACAGGTCGCAATACAGGAGACCACCTCTTGTAATATAATAATAATACCATGTGTTGCGCGTTATAATAATTAAAAATATATTTTCTAATTCTTATTTCACATACACATTTGAATAATAAATAATATAGAGAGAAGTGAAAGTAACTGCAAAATTTTAATTTAGAACTGCATTTTTCAAATTTAAAACTGCAGAAACAAGCCAGAGCGGAACCAAATTATATTCCCTGCTCAAAACCAAGACTAAAATTCATTGGTTTGACTTGAAAATGCTTAAAATTTCTGTGGCTTTGTGTTACTAGACTACAAATAAACTGACAGTTGTGTAGTTTTAGTGCGTAGCAGTAGAAAATAAAAAAAAGAATTGGAATAATGACTAAACGAAGTAAATGGAGTGAAGAGGATCTGCCAAATGCGAATGCACCGAAACTGTTTTCAAATCATTCTGTAAATCAGTAAATCTGTATTGAAAATTGCAAGTAATCTGTATTGCGTAATTTTGATTGAAAACTGAAACCATTTTCAAAACTGCATGTAAACTTAGTAAATGTTAATTTTTCTGTTTTGCTATAATTGCAACAGCGTGTATTACACGATGAAATTTTTCTTTTCAAATAAAATAAATGAATAAATAAATATATC
The DNA here is from genome assembly GCA_963082715.1 of Harpalus rubripes. Lineage (NCBI taxonomy): Eukaryota > Metazoa > Arthropoda > Insecta > Coleoptera > Carabidae > Harpalus > Harpalus rubripes. The sequence continues at coordinate 13,513,994 of OY720462.1, read as the reverse complement.
ATCACGGCTTATTACCCATTGCTGGGTATGCCAATCTGCTTTGTACACAGATGCGGTAATGATGAAATATTTGCACTGTGCGGGCGCTTACCAGGCGTCACCTCACGGGCACTTATTGCTGGCGTGGAGAGTGCACCACAGGGGTCAATTTTGTGCCATTTAAAATTCGAAATATTTGGCGTCGGTCGGGATCGAACCCGGTTCCCCAGATTCGCGACCTGACACTCAGACACGCGGCCACGATACCCCATTTTTCAAGTTACTTGAAAAGTTTTCTCTCTCGCACATTGCGAGTGCAAGAAAGACAGATGAATAGACTTCTAAAGAAAAGCTTTTCCCTATAAGTTTTGACTGAAATGTCATTTGTGTTTAAATTTTTGATGTACAAGTATGGTGTTAAAAATGATTGATATTAAATTGAAAAATGCAGAAATGCTGTAGAGATGTAGGTACACTGGAATCTTGCATAAAATCGCATACACCTTAAAAATTAAGTAACCGAGTTTTTATCATTTTTTAGCTATGTACATAATGTAAAAACTGATAATGTTGTCATTGTCATCATTGGTTGAACTTTTGTGTTTAATTTATTTACTACTAAATTACAAATATATCCCAGAAAAATCTGATGTGGCCAGCACATAACCTCTCGCCAGATATTTTATCGGGTTGTACGCATAAAACGAAAAATATTTTTAAATACAAATACATATATTCATGTCTCACTACAAAATAATTATTTTAATATAAATTATGTACAATACATACATTTTCTTTATATTCAATATCATGTTTTTTTTCTACTTTCCTTTTCTTTTTCTTTTATTCGTAATTTTTTTGTAAATTCCTTTTATATTCTTTTTTACGTATATTCTTTTGCGTTGTAGACTTTTTATTTATTTTCATAATCTTCATAATGATGTACAAATATTTTTGACAGTGACATACAAATAATTTTGACAGTGACATTTATGTGTGAATTACAAACATTTGAATTTCTTGCCTTGAAGTAGTTTGATCTAAGAATTTTTACATCAAATTATTTTATATGCATTTCTTTATCTCTAAATCTATAGAAGATATAATAATGAATTTATATTTATCGAATAAAGAATTTAACGTTTTTTAATATAAGTATTTACATAAATTTTCGATAAATAATATTTAGATGATTTTTTTCTTGTAACTACTACTTCCGGTTGTCCAATTGTTACCAAAACTGACTCGACTCTTCCCATTATTGTTAGATTGAGGAATCCGTAGTTAAAAATGTCTTAAGTCTTATAGTATTTGAGTTATGGTGAATCCAACATCCACACACACACACACATCCACACACACACACACACACACACACACACACACACACACATCCACACACACACATCCACACACACACATCCACACACACACATCCACACACACACATCCACACACACACACATCCACACACACACATCCACACACACACACACACACACACACACACATATCCACACACACATATCCACACACACAGCCACACACACATCCACACACACATCCACACACACACACACACACACATACACACACACATACACACACACACACATCCACACACACACACACACATCCACACACACACACACACACATCCACACACACACATCCACACACACACATCCACACACACACACACATCCACACACACACATCCACACACACACATCCACACACACACATACACACACACACATACACACACACACACACACACACACACACACACACACACACACAGACGGACATCATCGTAAAAATGTTATAATCGGATTCTAGGGACCTTAAAACGTGCTTATTCACTAAAATCTGGATATGCGATTTTTAGCATGAATACAATATCTCTCTTAGCGAGAGGTAAAAATGAAAGAAAAACCTAGTATGTATTTGAATTTTTGTTAATTTTGACATCTTAATTGACAATAGCGACATTGACAAGTTAATGTAAATCAAGATCGACTCAATACAGCAAAAAATAGGTGTACACGATTTTTTTTTGCAAGCCACTGTAATTGAAATGTTGATAGATACATACGAAAAATGCAAGTGATATAAATTAATTGACAATATATGAAGGTATAACTTGAATTTTGTCACTTGGATATTTTAATTCACGGAAAACCTGATCGTATAAATATACTTTGGAAAGTCACTTATAAAGACACTTTTTAAGTTAATTGAAAACAAACTGCATCGTGTAATGCATCTGTTAACATTTAACAGGCATTTAAAGGTATACTTTGTGAAGAAAAACTATTTTGAGCTTCGAGTAAAGTGCCATTTCCGGTTATTCGATGTACACCAAAATCTAATGGGCTCTTTACATATTAGAAAAAGGTCGAAATAGAAGGTTTCAAAATTTTCCGTATAATAGTATTTGAGATCGAGCGGAAGACCCATACAATACGTAATTCAAACAAAGGATAGGAGGTGGGGGGCTGTTATGTGATAATGTAAATCTTTTTAAATTTTACATAATAGTAAAATAAATGTGCATGATTATGCGAAATAAATTTTAAAAATCATATTTCATACATTTAACATTCTATTTTTTATGAAAATTATCCACAAAATACATGTTATTAGTGGCAAAATAAAAAAAAAATATTAACGAATTATACTTATTCAATTTGCATTATTTTGGGTTTTTTACTTCCTTGTACAAAGTAAAGGAAGTATTGTAATCGCGAAAAATTTCAGTTTTCAGATTTCAATGGAAATATCCATTTTGACCATCCCTGAATCCATTTTGACTAATTTCGTCGTGACGTCTGTACGTACGTACGTACGTACGTGCGTACGTATCTCGCATAACTCAAAAACGATAAACCGTAGAAAGTTGAAATTTTGTATTTAGGACTACTATAACATCTAGTTGTGCACCTCTCTTTTTGATCATTACATAATTTCTAGAAATGGTACTTTATTTGAAGCCTATAATAGATTTTAATGAAAAACTAATTTAAAGTATAATCCAAAACTTTTCAAATTTGGTATATAAGACTTTTATGTCAATTGGAATAACATAGTAGATTTTGGTTAAAACAGGCTAACCGGAAGTGATATATTACCTGAAGTTGTTAACAGTTTTTCTTCAATAAAATGGTTGCATTTTGATTTTAGAAATAAATGCTTCAAATAAGGGTTTTAGAGAATTAAATTCTGCGTCTAGCACATCAAGTATTATTAAATTAGCCCTTTGTATAAGCGAGATATATAAATTTAAAATTTATATACTTTTTGGTTTTTGTTATGAAGCTTGCTATGGAATAGGACAAAAAATAACAAAAAATAAAAAATAGATGCTAATGTCAAATTATGTCAAATACGTGCAATTTTATACTTGGGTCTATACTTCATATTGGTCTTGCGTACAAGGAAGTCGTGTGGTGTTCACATCAGATTTTTTTTTCATATAATTTATAAATTTTAACAAAACTAATTTGTGTTGGTTTAAAACAGTGCATTTTTACGACTTACATATTAATGACGTCATGGTTGAATACGGTTTGAAAAATACATGAATACAGTTCACCGCCAAAAAACAGCCAAAGTGAAAATAACGTTTATTATGAAAACAGCCCTTAATACTTAGAAAACTATTTTTGTTCTAATGTTACCAATTATATCTGATTATATGATTAAATAAAGGTGTTACAAAAATCTTACCACATCCAAATTTGCCACAAATTGCAATCATTCCATCTGATGAACAAGTACAATTGTTACACAAGTCTTTAAATGTTTCGTCGGGTGTACAACGAAGAGAGAATGCTGCAAAAATAATAAATAAACAAAATTATATTTGACCAAGAAAAGGATGAGAAACATACCTGGTACTATAAAAAATACAACGAAAGTAATAATTGAAAATTTGTAAAATGACGCCATTTTTACCACAATGATGTATCAAAATGCACTGTGTAATTCTAAAATAAAAAATCATTTTATACCAAAATAAAATAAATTGGCATGGAAAATTTATCGCGAAAATTTTATTGCGAGAAAAATTTATCTTGAATAAAATTTATCACCAATAAATTGAAAGTAAAGGAAACTGACCCTAATTAAAATAGATTTTAGGAAAACTAGTCTCAGGCCGTAGAAATCGATTCCGAAAAATATAATTGCCAGGAAATCAATAACAATTGAAACTGTGTATTGGCGGAGAAATACGAGTATATTAAAAGAAAAATTCACAGCCATCGTAAAACACAAGTAACAATTATTAAATAAAAACAATATTTGTTTTATTACAAATCTCATTATTTCACTTTCATTTTTATTTAAATATTGAAAACGACAAATTTACAAATTTATTTATTTTTTCTATTTCTGTTATTAAACTGTGACTACTTCGTTTCACGTAAGAAAATAGTGATGAGAAAATAGGTGCAGTTCGAATTTCCCCAAAAAAAAAAAAAAATCAAACTGCACCTATCTTCCCATCACTATTTTCTTACGTGAAACGAGAGTATTGGTTTACATGGCGCTAAAGAACATCTTCAACTTAACAAGATGTGGCTTCGATCGTATTAGACACGGCCTGAATTATGGGTCCATTCTGTTCACATCTGTAAGTTTTACAGATCTGTAAATCTGTAAAAAAGTGACAAAAACACATCTATTCTTGTTGATTAATATAAAATTATACGTAAGAGTGCCAACTTTCGTTGCGATTTTGTTCATTATTTACAGATTTACAGATCTGTAAAACTTACAGATGTGAATAGAATCGACCCATTAGTCACGGTTCCCGAGCAACGAGTGGGAGTGATTAAAAATTTTAAACACGTTATTTGCAAACCAAGGTGAAATTAATAAATAATAGTTATTTATGTATCAAGGTAGGTACTGAAGTTCTACTTTTTATCACGAATGTGATATTTAATTGTCGAGGCCGTAGGGCTGAGGAAAATATACCATATGATTGATAGAAAGGAACTTCAGTAAGGAGATTCATATTAAATTTTATTTGAAATCGAAATTTGTATAAATAAAAGGAATATTTATTTTTAGAGCTTATGTTGGCAAATCTGTCTGTCAAACAAATGAGCTTGTGTTCAGTGTTGTGTTGTGAACCTCCGGACATTGAAGTTATCGTAATAAATACTCAAAATTATGTTATCTTCTTGAACATACGAGGTCTGTTAGAAAAGTATCCGACCTTATTTTTTGCGAAAACCTGTTGGATTTAAATCAAGCGCGCTTGCATGAGCCAACCTTGAACCTTCGAGCGCATGCGTGAATTTTTTCCCGCCTGTCGACAGCGTCTGTTGCTGGCACAGCCCAAAAAACACTATCTGACAGACAAATGAAATTATTAAAAAAATCTGATGTGGCCAACACAATACCTTCCGCCATTTAATTTTTATTAATTTAAATATACATATTCACATATTTACGTATGTTGGAAACTGAATTAAGTTCCATTCCATATAACTATTTTTCTATTTACTATTTTATTTTTAAAACGTTACTATTATTAATTTAAAATTAGTTCTTTCACACTGACATTTATCTGTAAGTTACATATAATTAAGATATGAACTGTGTAACCAAGGAGTTGTGTTTGTTTAAAGCGTAGGCTCCGGGATTTAAATTATAGGTAATTTTATAAATTTATCCATAAAATATATAGAAAAAGTATTAATGCAAACCTGTAGAGAATTTAGATGTACACCAAAATCTAATAGGCTCTTTGCATATTAGAAAAAGGGCGAAATACAAGGTTTCAAAATTTTCCGAATAGTAGTATTTGAGATAGAGCAGAAGATCCATACATACACACAAACGTCATCGTGAAAATGTAAAAATTGTATTCTAGGGACCTTAAAACGTGGTCATTTACTAAAATCTCGATATGCAATTTTTGGCACGATCCCTATATTTCCCTTATACTCAAAATTTTTGACTCTGTCGGGTCTAGTAATAAAACTATAAATATCGCAATTATGATAAAGCGGCATATACCTTACTTTCTGCAGTATAATACTGTTTGACATCGACCAATATTTTTGAGCCACTTTATCCATACACTGAATCTTTCGTCTACCTGGTATGCATAGGAAAGTAGCCTTACAGTCCTTTAACATAAATTCTATTTTTGTTAGAAATAATCTCTTATGGGAATGAAAACTGTAGTCCCAAAAATGTTATAACAATTTGTTGTACAGTGGTTTTGAAGTTTCCGTCATGATTCACACGATATTCACTGGATATTGAACTTACTCAATCAATGTATAAGCAAATAAAATAATATAAGATAGCTGTGCTTTTATACTATACATTTGTAGAAGGGATGATTTAAATAGCGAGAAATATTAATACAAAAATTAAGTCTGCTCCCAGGTTTAAAAACCAAGAAGCAGATTAGGTATTCTATGTACTCATTAAAGACAGCTGTGCTTTTATACTGTATATTTGTAGAAGGGATGTTTAAAAAAACTTTTTATTTTAATAACTGTACAATAACATAAATATCCGGTTTCGTTTAATGTAATTAACTGTGAAGTTTTAACAAATATTTATCATCAGTATTGTATATTTATTTTACGTACAAAAAGATTTTAATAACTGTATATTTGAGCATTCCGAAAATTTAAGTTAATTTATATTTTGCAAGGAAATATTTAGCACTTAATGACATTACAGAATACCTAATCTGCGTCTTGGTTTTTAAACCTGGGGGCGGATTTAATTTTTGTATTTAATATTTCTCGCTATTTTAATCATCCCTTCTACAAATGTACAGTATAAAAGCACAGCTGTCTTTAATGACTACATAGAATACCTAATCTGCTTCCTGGTTTTTACACCTGGGAGCAGACTTAATTTTTGTATTAATATTTCTCGCTATTTTAATCATCCCTTCTACAAATGTATAGTATAAAAGCACAGCTATCTTATATAATTTTATTTACTTATACATATATTGATCTTGGAGTAAGTTCAATATCCAGTGAATATCGTGTGAATCGTGAGGGAAATTTCAAAACCACTGTACAATAAATTGTTTAGAACATTTTTGGGACTACAGTTTTCATTCCCATAAGAGATTATTTCTAACAAAAATAGAATTTATGTTAAAGGACTGTAAGGCTACTTTCCTATGCATACCAGGTAAATGAAAAATTCAGTGTATGGATAAAGCGGCTCAAAAATATTGGTCGATGTCAAACAGTATTATACTGCAGAAAGTAAGGTATATGCCGCTTTATCATAATTGCTATATTTATAGTTTTATTACTAGACCCGACAGAGTCAAAAATGTTGAGTATACCAAGGGTAGCGGGCGGTAAAAACAACGATCAAAGATTACTTTAAAATGACAACTAAAACATTTTAATATATCAAAATAATTTTCAAATATTATTTTTTTTTAAAATTTTGTGTGCAGAAAACGATATGAGCATTATGCTCAGTAAGTGCTCTTCTATCGGTATCGGATATATTGGGGATATCAACTTCGTCTCTATCTGCAAAATCATCTTTAACCGGTAGGAGCACTTACTGACCTTAGGGTCGTTTTCATAATCAGGCTTACTTTAAGACTTTAATTAACATTACTGTAATGCCCGGTTGCAAAAACGTTAATCAACGTATTGTTCGATTAGCGGTTCATCAAAACGAACTTGTCTTGATGCTCATTTCTTGTCTTGGCTTGATTTTCAAGACAAGAAAATAAAAATATCTTGTCTTGCTCATTTCTTGGCGACGTAATTCTTGTCTTGTTTCAAGAATTCTTGAAATTTCTTGTTTCTTGATATTTTAGGGGAATCCCCTTTTTCTATCGCTTTGTCCAATCCGAACGCTCAAGTGTAGTGATGGCGTCTGCATCTGCCCTTGCCCCTTTTAGTTAAATAATAAAATAATATTACCTTGATGTTGGTTGCGAATGCATTGTATTACTAGTTGTTGGTCATTGGTTATTTTTTTTGTGTTATTTCGATATTCCGTTCTTTTTATTTAAAACAATGAGTGTTCAAAGAAAAATATGCCAAAATAGTATTTCTCTCTCTCTCAAATATAATAAAAATATGATGTGGCCAGCCCAACACAATACCTCTCGTCATTTAATTTTAAATATACTTCAAAAACGAAAATAGCTTTGGTTGGGATAGGGATATAAATTCTGCTCTTTGATTGGTCACAGTGCAAACCTAATACACTTTTATTAATATCTCTCTCTTTTAATTTAATAGGTCCATTAGCACTAAAATCTAATGGCTTCTTTCCTCTTTTCATATTAGAATAAAGTAGAAATATATGGTTCCAAAATTTTCTGAATTATAGTAGCGTTAAAAGGATCTAGTCACATAAAACATACATATGCAGATTTGCAATATTAATTTTCAAGAAATCTTGATTCTTGAAGATACTTTCTTGTCTTGTCTTGGGATATAAAAAAATACTTCTTGTCTTGGTCTTGTCTTGATTTCAAGACAAGATGAAGAGTATATCTTGATTTTTGTGAAACACTAGTCCAAACAACAAATACTACTCTATTTAAATTTTTTTAATAAAAATCAATTATTTTTTTTATTTATATAGAATACTTCATCGATTTTTCAATAGACGTCGCTTTCACTAAGTGCTAATTCTAAACGCTATTTCAGACTTAAAACTGGTAGTTTTAAGACGCTCCAACCGATTACTATTTGTAATTACTAATTGATTAAATAAAGGTATTACAAAAATCTTACCACATCCAAATTTGCCACAAATTGCAATCATTCCATCTGGTGAACAAGTACAATTGTTACACAAGTCTTTAAATGTTTCGTTGGGTGTACAACGAAGAGAGAATGCTGCAAAAATAATAAATAAACAAAATTATATTTGACCAAGATAATATGGCTATATTTGGAAGCAGTCCTAAAGAACTGCAAGAAAATATAAACATATGGAAAGAGGAGCTATCAAAAATAAACATGACCATTAACGCCGACAAAACCAAAGTAATGGCGGTAACTAGCGACAACAAGTTGCTAAAGATTAAGCGAGACACAAAAAAACTACAACAAGTACATAGCTTCAAATATCTAGGCAGCATCATTGAAAACAGAGAGGAGGAATAGAAGAAGAAATTAACGCAAGTATACAGTCAACGGCTAGAACATATTATGCGTTAAGTAAAATCATCTTTAACAATAAACACTTAGCAACGAGAATCAAAATGTCTATATATAAAACAGTCTATTTACCTATACAACTACGGAAATAAAACCTAAGTAACATGTAAAAGACAAGACAGCAAAATCCAAGCAATGGAGATGAAATGTCTACAAAGGATACAAGGAGTGACGGAAAAAGATAAAATAAAAAGCGAGATCATAAGAACAAATTTAGAAATAAAACCCGCGCTCAAAAAGATGGAAGAGAAGCAGCTACAATGGTATGGACATTTACAAAGAATGCCAGAAGAAAGACAAACGAAGATAATATGGAAAATAAGAACAACAGGATAAACAGGCAGAGGAAGACCAAAGAAGAGCTGGGACGACAATATTGAAGAGATAATATGTAGGTTTAGGCCTTCATTTTCAAAATAGAAATCTTTATTTTTAATTGAGATTTACAAGTTTTTTTTTTTAATTTGGCGCCCTATAGCTAGTGTACGGTAAATTATACAGGCTTGGGAGTTTGACATTCGATTTTATGGACTTTTCTACATATGAATACCAATTTTTAATTATCGCGACTAGCTGGTACAGTAAAACAAAGCAAAAACAACAAAAATGGTGTCTTCAAAATTCACGAGTCCACTAAAAATTAAACCACCCTGTATATTAATGAAAAGTATCATTTTCCCTTAATTCAAACACACTGATTACGGGAAAAATAATAAAAAAATTCCCTACGCCTTCATTTTCAAAATAGAAATTTTTATTTTTAATTGAGATTTACAAGATTTTTTGACTTTGGCACACTATAACTAATGTACGGTAAATTATACAGGCTCGGGAGTTCGCCATTCGATTCTACGAACTTTTCTACATATGTATCCCAATTTTCAATTATCGCGACTAGCTGGTACAGTAAAACAAAGCAAAAACAACAAAAATTGTATCTTCAAATATTCACGAGTCCACTAAAAATTAAACCAGCCTGTATATTAAATGAAAAATATCATTTTCTCTTAATTCAAACACGCTAATTACGGGAAAAATAATAAAAAAAATCCCTAGGCCTTCATTTTCAAAATAGAAATTTTTATTTTTAATTGAGATTTACAATATTTTTTTGACTTTGGCGCGCTATAGCTAATGTACGGTAAATTATACCGGCACGGGAGTTTACCATTCGATTTCGTAGACTTTTCTACATATGTATACCAATTTTAAATTATCGCGACGAGCTTGTACAGTAAAACAAAACAAAAACAACAAAAATGGTATCTTCAAATATTCACGACTCTACTAAAAATTAAACCAGCCTGTATATAAATGAAAAGTATAATTTTTCCTTAATTCAAGCACATTCATTACGGGAAAAATAATAAAAAAAATTCCCTTGGCCTTCATTTTCAAAATTGAAATTTTTATTTTTAATTGAGATTTACAAGATTTTTTTGATTTTGGCGCGCTCTAGCTAATGTACGGTAACTTATACTGGCTCGGGAGTTTGCCATTCGATTCTATGGACTTTTCTACATATGTGTACCAATTTTCAATTATCGCATCCAGCTGGTACAGTAAAACAAAGCAAAAACAACAAAAGTGGTATCTTCAAATATTCACGAGTCCACTAAAAATTAAACCAGCCTGTATATAAATGAAAAGTATCATTTTCTCTTAATTTATACACGCTGATTACGCGAAAAATAATAAAAAAATTCCCTAGGTTTTCATTTTCAAAATAGAAATTTTTATTTTTAATTGAGATTTACAAGATTTTTTGACTTTGGCGCACTATAGCTAATGTACTGTAAATTATACAGTCGCAGGAGGGTGCCATTCGATTCTATGGACTTTTCTACATATGTATACCAATTTTCAATTATCGCATCCAACTGGTACAGTAAAACAAAGCAAAAACAACAAAAGTGGTATCTTCAAATATTCACGAGTCCACTAAAAATTAAACCAGCCTGTATATAAATGAAAAGTATTATTTTTCCTTAATTCAAGCACATTCATTACGGGAAAAATAATAATAAAAAAAAATCCCTAGGCCTTCATTTTCAAAATTGAAATTTTTATTTTTAATTGATATTTACAAAAAAAATTGAATTTGGCGCACTATAGATTATGTACGGTGAATTATACAGGTCCTAAAATTTGTCATTCGATTCTATGGACCTTTCTACATATGTATACCAATTTTCAATTATCGAAACCAGCTGGTACACTAGAACAAAGCAAAAACAACAAAAATGGTATCTTCAAATATTTACGAGTTCACTAAAAATTAAACCAGCCTGTAGGTATATAAATGAAAAGAATCATTTTTCCTTAATTGAAACACGCTGATTACGGGAAAAATAATAAAAAAAAATCCCTAGGCCTTCATTTTCAAAATAGAAATTTTTATTTTTAATTGAGATTTACAAGATTTTTTGACTTTGGCGCACTATAGCTAATGTACTGTAAATTATACAGTCGCAGGAGTGTGCCATTCGATTCTATGGACTTTTCTACATATGTATACCAATTTTCAATTATCGCATCCAACTGGTACAGTAAAATAAAGCAAAAACAACAAAAGTGGTATCTTCAAATATTCACGAGTCCACTAAAAATTAAACCAGCCTGTATATAAATGAAAAGTATTATTTTTCCTTAATTCAAGCACATTCATTACGGGAAAAATAATAATAAAAAAAATCCCTAGGCCTTCATTTTCAAAATTGAAATTTTTATTTTTAATTGATATTTACAAAAAAATTTGAATTTGGCGCACTATAGATTATGTACGGTGAATTATACAGGTCCTAAAATTTGTCATTCGATTCTATGGACCTTTTTCCATATGTATACCAATTTTCAATTATCGAAACCAGCTGGTACACTAGAACAAAGCAAAAACAACAAAAATGGTATCTTCAAATATTTACGAGTTCACTAAAAATTAAACCAGCCTGTAGGTATATAAATGAAAAGAATCATTTTTCCTTAATTGAAACACGCTGATTACGGGAAAAATAATAAAAAAATTCCCTAGGCCTTCATTTTCAAAATAGAAATTTTTATTTTTAATTGAGATTTACAAGATTTTTTGGCTTTGGCGCACTATAGCTAATGTACGGTAAATTTTACTGATTCCGGAGTTTGTCATTCGATTCTATGGACCTTTCTACATATGTATACCAATTTCCAATTATCGAAACCTGCTGGTACAGTAGAACAAAGCAAAAACAACAAAAATGGTATCTTCAAATATTCACGAGTCCACTAAAATTGAAACCAATCTGTATATAAATGAGAAGTATCATTTTCCCTTAATTTAAACACGCTGATTACGGGAAAAATAATAAAAAAATTCCCTAGGCCTTCATTTTCAAAATAGAAATTTTTATTTTTAATTGAGATTTACAAGACTTTTTGACTTTGGCGCACTATAGCGAATCTACGGTAAATTTTACTGGTTCGGGAGTTTGCCATTCGATTCTATGGACCTTTCTACATATGTATACCAATTTTCAATTATCGAAAGCTGCTGGTACAGTAGAACAAAGCAAAAACAACACAAATGGTATCTTCAAATATTCACGAGTCCACTAAAAATTAAACCAGCCTGTATATAAATGAAAAGTATCATTTTCCTTTAATTCAAACACGCTGATTACGGGAAAAATAATAAAAAAATTCCCTAGGCCTTCATTTTCAAAATGGAAATTTTTATTTTTAATTGAGATTTACAAGACTTTTTGACTTTGGCGCACTATAGCGAATCTACGGTAAATTTTACTGGTTCGGGAGTTTGCCATTCGATTCTATGGACCTTTCTACATATGTATACCAATTTTCAATTATCGAAAGCTGCTGGTACAGTAGAACAAAGCAAAAACAACAAAAATGGTATCTTCAAATATTTACGAGTTCACTAAAAATTAAACCAGCCTGTAGGTATATAAATGAAAAGAATCATTTTTCCTTAATTGAAACACGCTGATTACGGGAAAAATAATAAAAAAATTCCCTAGGCCTTCATTTTCAAAATAGAAATTTTTATTTTTAATTGAGATTTACAAGATTTTTTGGCTTTGGCGCACTATAGCTAATGTACGGTAAATTTTACTGATTCCGGAGTTTGTCATTCGATTCTATGGACCTTTCTACATATGTATACCAATTTCCAATTATCGAAACCTGCTGGTACAGTAGAACAAAGCAAAAACAACAAAAATGGTATCTTCAAATATTCACGAGTCCACTAAAAATTAAACCAGCCTGTATATAAATGAAAAGTATTATTTTTCCTTAATTCAAGCACATTCATTACGGGAAAAATAATAATAAAAAAAAATCCCTAGGCCTTCATTTTCAAAATTGAAATTTTTATTTTTAATTGATATTTACAAAAAAATTTGAATTTGGCGCACTATAGATTATGTACGGTGAATTATACAGGTCCTAAAATTTGTCATTCGATTCTATGGACCTTTTTCCATATGTATACCAATTTTCAATTATCGAAACCAGCTGGTACACTAGAACAAAGCAAAAACAACAAAAATGGTATCTTCAAATATTTACGAGTTCACTAAAAATTAAACCAGCCTGTAGGTATATAAATGAAAAGAATCATTTTTCCTTAATTGAAACACGCTGATTACGGGAAAAATAATAAAAAAATTCCCTAGGCCTTCATTTTCAAAATAGAAATTTTTATTTTTAATTGAGATTTACAAGATTTTTTGGCTTTGGCGCACTATAGCTAATGTACGGTAAATTTTACTGATTCCGGAGTTTGTCATTCGATTCTATGGACCTTTCTACATATGTATACCAATTTCCAATTATCGAAACCTGCTGGTACAGTAGAACAAAGCAAAAACAACAAAAATGGTATCTTCAAATATTCACGAGTCCACTAAAATTGAAACCAATCTGTATATAAATGAGAAGTATCATTTTCCCTTAATTTAAACACGCTGATTACGGGAAAAATAATAAAAAAATTCCCTAGGCCTTCATTTTCAAAATAGAAATTTTTATTTTTAGTTGAGATTTACAAGACTTTTTGACTTTGGCGCACTATAGCGAATCTACGGTAAATTTTACTGGTTCGGGAGTTTGCCATTCGATTCTATGGACCTTTCTACATATGTATACCAATTTTCAATTATCGAAAGCTGCTGGTACAGTAGAACAAAGCAAAAACAACACAAATGGTATCTTCAAATATTCACGAGTCCACTAAAAATTAAACCAGCCTGTATATAAATGAAAAGTATCATTTTCCCTTAATTCGAACACGCTGATTACGGGAAAAATAATAAAAAAATTCCCTAGGCCTTCATTTTCAAAATAGAAATTTTTATTTTTAATTGAGATTTACAAGATTTTTTGGCTTTGGCGCACTATAGCTAATGTACGGTAAATTTTACTGATTCCGGAGTTTGTCATTCGATTCTATGGACCTTTCTACATATGTATACCAATTTCCAATTATCGAAACCTGCTGGTACAGTAGAACAAAGCAAAAACAACAAAAATGGTATCTTCAAATATTCACGAGTCCACTAAAATTGAAACCAATCTGTATATAAATGAGAAGTATCATTTTCCCTTAATTTAAACACGCTGATTACGGGAAAAATAATAAAAAAATTCCCTAGGCCTTCATTTTCAAAATAGAAATTTTTATTTTTAGTTGAGATTTACAAGACTTTTTGACTTTGGCGCACTATAGCGAATCTACGGTAAATTTTACTGGTTCGGGAGTTTGCCATTCGATTCTATGGACCTTTCTACATATGTATACCAATTTTCAATTATCGAAAGCTGCTGGTACAGTAGAACAAAGCAAAAACAACACAAATGGTATCTTCAAATATTCACGAGTCCACTACCAATTAAACCAGCCTGTATATAAATGAAAAGTATCATTTTCCCTTAATTCAAACACGCTGATTACGGGAAAAATAATAAAAAAATTCCCTAGGCCTTCATTTTCAAAATAGAAATTTTTATTTTTAATTGAGATTTACAAGACTTTTTGACTTTGGCGCACTATAGCGAATCTACGGTAAATTTTACTTGTTCGGGAGTTTGCCATTCGATTCTATGGACCTTTCTACATATGTATACCAATTTTCAATTATCGAAACCTGCTGGTACAGTAGAACAAAGCAAAAACAACACAAATGGTATCTTCAAATATTCACGAGTCCACTACCAATTAAACCAGCCTGTATATAAATGAAAAGTATCATTTTCCCTTAATTCAAACACGCTGATCACGGGAAAAATAATAAAAAAATTCCCTAGGCCTTCATTTTCATAATAGAAATTTTTATTTTTAATTGAGATTTACAAGAGCTAATGTACCGTAAATTATAGAGGCTCGAGGGTAAAATTAAAATGTCGACTATTTATCAATTAAATCAATATCGTTTTTTAATTAAAACCTCAAAATGATAGCCTTTTTCCCACCCCGATCAAAAAATCTTTAAGTGTACATACATTAGTGATTGATTTTGCGATCGCATATGTATCAAAATACTGATTTTATATCGTAACAAATTAGTTCAATAGTTTAAATATGATTTTTGTTGTAGGTGCCGTCTACAATAACCTAAAACTTCTCTTCGGACCTGGTGTATCTTAGGACTTCAGCTTCAACGTCCAACGAAAACAGGCGTTTCATCTGGAAAGTGTAAGTCAATTTTTTTATTCATATTTGTCAAAAAAATTCACAAGTTCATGCCTCGTGACAAATTCAATGTTAAATGATATTTTCAAATACTTATTAGCCCATAATCCTACCAGCCTGTATATAAATAAAAACTATCATTATAAAACCATGTATTAAACTAATGAAATTTAATAAAGAATTAAAAATTAATTCTTGGTTAATTTTTAATAGGAAAATTAAAATTTAAATCTTCATTTAAAATCACCCCTTTTGGTTTACCTTCTTTTTTTGTAATTGTATTTGTTAATAGTCTAATTTTTATATTTTTTTCTGTGCAGGTTGTCAACAGAACCCCAAACGCAGTAGAAGAGAAATATTAAATATTGTAAAATTGTAATAAAATGTTAATGTATATATTTTAAATATATTTGTAATTATATATTGCTAATAAATTTTAAAATTTATTTAAAAATGAAGTATTTATTTTCTAATATTTAGTTTTAATTTTTATAATACACCCCTCAAACACACGTAAGTATATAGTTTCTTAGAGCCATTAAAGTCGCGAAGGGATTACCTACATAGTTCTTAAAACATTTTTATTTGCCTGCATAGATGCTACCTGAAAGTAGCATCTACGCACGAAAATAAATAATTTTTGGTGCATAGATGCTACCTTAAAGTAGCATCTATACCCGGTTTACTGAGATTAAATTCCCAATAGGTATACACTTTATGTTTAAAAATGAAGCATCAATACACGAAAATAAAAAAATTTTGGTTCATGGATGCTTCCCAATAGAAGCATCCATGCACGATTTACTGAGTTGAAATTCCCAATAGGTATACACGTTTACCGACAGGTGCTGCCCCCTTGTGGCCGTTTTTAAAACTACATACGTATAGGGACTTGCAAATAAAAATCATTTATTTAAAATAAAAATATATATTGTTACTATAAAAATACAAGCGTTTTATATAAAAATATATACATATTTAAATTTTATTATTATTTATTATAGCACAATGTTTGACACCATCATACATTAGATTTATTAACAATTAAGAACAAAATTATAACAAAAATGAAATGTAAGACATGTGTTTAAAAATTCTATTCATCATTTCTCACTAACTTTGTTAACAAATATGAAAACATTTTTTTAGCTTCAAACAGGTTTTAAATTATAATTTAATTTATCAAAAAAACTTTTGTTACAAAATAAAGATGCAAAATGATTAATAGAAAAGTACAATCAAAATAATGATAATCTTACTTGAAAGTTAACATTTTTGTTTTATAACTAAATCCTGTTTGGTATGTTAAAAAGTGTTAACAAATTTATAGACTATTTAACAAATTAAATCTTGGGGTCCCTAAAAAAGATTTCTTGTTCCCATTGTTAAAGGTACAAGATTCTTATTCAGTTTAAGACCGTTTGCGATCCTTTACATTAATTATATTATATATGTATTTTTTGGTGTTACCCCCTAACCGCCCATTTACCAAAATATATAATATTTATTAATACAAAGCTTCGTTTACAATAAATACTTAAAATCTAACTTTACCCTGATCGCGTCTAAATACTTAATAATTAATACAATTTTTACTAAAACTACCTACTGTACGACTAATGTGATGGGTTTAAATTAAAATAAACAGAATACAAAAGATTTTTTATTGTGTATATACATTTTAAACAGGTCTTTATGAAGAGGAAGCCATGGTCTGCGTCACCAATCGGCACTGCAATCTCGACGACAGTGACAGGGCAGTAGGGATTTCTTCCAACTTAAATATACCTTAAAACTAAACTCTTTATTTAATAAATTATATATACAGGCAGCAACCGCCCTCAAATACCAAACCCACGCTCCCCATATATACCATTTATTAAATAAATACAATTTCGTATACAATAATATTTTATTATCTAACTATAACTATTGTAGAACCCCCCAAATTAAGTTGGTGAAGTGCGCAAAATAGCCTATCTTACGTTAATATCTCGTTCAAAGAATAGCAAATCTAAGCCTATCTTACGTTAATATCTTATTCAAAGAAAAGCAAATCTAAAAATATGAAGTTACGTTAATTTTTTTCTCTCTCTCTCAATAAGCAAAAACAACCCTTGCCTATCTTATATCTAAGCTAACTTATGTCTACGCAATCTATCTTATAATCTAGACTATGCTAAGCTAAATGCGACGTATGAGAGAGAGATATACGAGCTAAGACAAAAAAGTGAGAACACCGGGGTGGTTCTCACAGGTAGTTTGCGAGGGGGTTAAGCCGACCCCACACGATGCACTGCATGTACGGCCTACAACGCGAACTCCCTAAGGACAAGATAGACAGTTACATATAATCTACTCGGCTTGGATGCCTGAGCGAGCTACTCCCGAAGACATCGCCCGGTCTTATACGCGATACCTACCCCGAACGCGGTCAACCCGTGTGCTCAAACAAAGTTAAATCAAACAAAAACTTTATTGTCTTTAATTATTCGTTGCCATTAACATTAAATGATGATTACATACGTTGCCTCCGGATGAGGAGAGCACATAGACGCCATAAGAAAGCTTCCTGTGATAGCATTCAGGTTTGTTTAATCTTTTCTCATTCGAGTCTAGCAATCTAGAGCGTAGACCAAGACGATGGTCAGCAAGCAACTTTAAAAAAGAATTAAACTGTCCCTAGAAACATTCGCACAAGTACGAAGCGATCCCCCAGAATAAACAACTGGTTTCACATGGCATGGCTAACCATATCAGTCCACTCAATTATGGAAAATCACGCACGAACCCTACCTACCCATCCCACTGACCATGATATTAAATAAGGAAACCCGAACTCACATCAAAGTTTCGAATCTCTCCCACCTTCCTGACTCTCTCACTGATTCTCTCACTCATTCGCATCATTCATGCCCCGATACATATGTTTTTCTTTTCACATTCACTCTCCCTAGGGGCCGTCTGGGCAACCCGCGAAAGGACGCGTACTACGGTAGCAAACGCCCACGCACGATTTTATGATGAATCGCCAAGGAATGCACTTCAAATTAATCAATTTATTTTCAGTTTTAAAGAAAACGCGTGTTTGCTCAACGGCGCGATGAGCCAAAGTTTAATTAAGACCTGAAAATACATTTAAAAGAACTTAAAACTAACTTAAAATCTACTGAATTAATCTAGTCTTCTTGATGTCCGATTCCTGAAACATATATGCTAATCATATGTTCCCAGATATTGATTTTATTAATAAATAGTCGACATTTCAATTTTAAATTCTTTGAATATTATATCCATGAAAGTTATATTTCTTTCAATGTGGTACTCAAAATCGAATTTGAATACAAGATAATAATATTTAGACATATATTATAGTCATATTCCTTAGACTATAAGTTCTCATGATTGAACATGAGTCCAAATATTTTATAAAAAAAATAAAGTTTCTTACCAGTTCATCCGTCGGTGGTCGTCTATAAGCTGCTTTAGAAGACTTGCAGTGTTGAAATTCAAAGCTGGAACGCTGTATCGAAATTCTCCAAGTTTCTTGAGGTCTCAGACCAATCAAAACGTCCGCCTATTAAATAATAATTATAAGTTTGTGGTATTCTTTAAACCATTTCAAAAAACTGTTGCATAAAATTTCGTATGACAAACGTGTCTTCATTACACAAAACACTTTATTTATTTAATGAATACACATGTACCATGCGACATCTTATCTAACAGTTTTTAAATAGTTTCAAATGTATTTTAAATTTGATTTAATTTGATATTACGAAAGCAATTTCATAAAAAAAATAGTGCAGAAAAGGCCATCCAAAGGGGATGTTAATTTAAGGGCTTTACAAAGTAAAATAATTATAATCACTATACAAAATTTTCAGATATTCTAAATGGGACATATTTGCTTTTGCCTTAAAGCCACATAATTATAAAGCAAATAATATGAAATTTAGTAAGAATCTTACCTTGTACACACAGACAGCACGCTTGAATTCTGGGGTTGTGGCGCCCCAGTGCAGGAACTCCGTTGTCTCCTGTTTCTCCTAAAGGTGCTCTATTCTTTTCTGCTGCTATTTCCATGTTTCCGAAGGCCTCATATTGAATTTCTGGATTGTGAGGGCCCTATTGCAGTAAATACATTGTTTCAGGTTTCTTCTATAGGTGTTCTGTCCTTTTTTGCTGCCATTCTCCGTAGCCCTCATGGGCATGCATGCAATCTAAAATAAAAAGAGAAATGAATTAGATACTTCAGTAATGCTTTTGCAACTTTTATTTTGCTCGTGCATTACATAATTTGGGTACGTTTAATACACGAAAATAGCATATACTGCTAGCGCTAAGTTGTTGCAAAATGCTAGATAGAATTGAACGACATAACTTTGACGTTTTCTAACTAGGTAGCATTTCTTAAAAAATCTGATGTGGCCAGCACATTACCTTCCGTCAGTTCTATGTATTTTATACAAATTCCATACGGAAAGTTCCTTGCTAAATTAAATATTCTATTTCTTGTACAATACCTTCCGGCAGCTGCATGTATTTTATGCAAATTTCATACAGGAAATTTATGTCTTAAATTATTATTTTGTGACGTTTTCTATATACAGTGTAATGTATCTGCAGAAATAAAAGATTTATTATTATTATTTCTTGTACATTACCTTAAAACAGCTGTACCTATGTATTTTATACAAATTTCATACAGAAAGCAAGAGATCCTATATTTCCAATAAAATTATAAGACAAACACACTATGTCAATTTCACTTGACACTGACATCTTTCAATCAGAATTTTCTTAATATAGTAGCTGTTTTCATAGCTATAGCTACTTTATGAAATTTAATTTCTTTACAATTTTTTAACTCTATATCCATTTAATATTAAGTATAAAGTGCAGTCAAATCTTATAGAGAATAAAATATTCTTTAATATTTATAATAACATTAAATGTGAAAAATGATATTTAACATAGTTTTTTCAAGAAAAACTGTTAAAATCTTCAAATGATGGTACTTCCGGTTGACCAATTGTAACCAAAATCTAATCAGCTCTTCATATGGATGTAACGAAGAAGTATACGAAAAAATTATAATTTTTGAAACTGTAGTATTAGAGTTATCGCAGACGAAAATTTTGTTACACACACACACACACACACACACACACACACACACACACACACACACACACACACACACACACACACACACACACACACACACACACACACACACACACACACACACACACACACACACACACACACACACACACACACACACACACACACACACACACACACACACACACACACACACACAC